>OZ020492.1:21180839-21823333 GCA_963971405.1 Psococerastis gibbosa | reverse complement strand
TACAACAGTTTTGCCTGTATTTTGTTTGCCAATATTATTTAATTCAATTAATATATAGTTACTTAAATAATTAGTCACAGCTAGCCCAACTCGGGCTCGTCTGTAAATTCAAAACTTTAATGCAATAAAAATGCGTTTTAAAACCCTCATTATTTCAGTCCTATTTTTCACACATGAAATCTCCAGGTGACATGTAGCCATGTAGGAAAAATGAAATCATCGTCCGTAAGTTCTCAGTGTTAATGCTATCACAATACGTAAACCCACCTCATCGGGCCTATTATTCAAAAAATTGTAATTGTGAAGGTTGTGCCCTCACTCCATACTTGAAAGGTAAGATTAGATGTAAGGGAATAATGATACAATGTATCGTACCAGGAATGTGTAGTTCCCGCAGAATGAGCATGCATGGAGAGCAACTCGGACATCCCCAATGGCCATTTTATGTGACAAAATCAAATTTTACAGAAAATAACCATTTTTGAGCTGTTTTTCGTAAATCAAGTCATGCAACTGTGCCATAATATAACATACATATTAGAACGAATGATGAAAACGGTGTCAGAAAATAAATTATTACTGCTTAGCATAAATTGAAGAAATTTTTCGAATTAGGGGGAAGTTAAAGAAAACCGAATAGTTTAACTTTGGGTAATTTCTCGGCCCTTGGCCACTTTTCCGACCAATAAGAGATCTTTGAAGCATAAATTGAAGAAAATTTTCGAATTGTATAATTAGGGGCGAAGTTAGAGAAAACCAAAAATTTTAATGTTGGGTAATTTCTCGGCCCTTGGCCAGTTTTCCGGCCAATAACAGTCCTATGAAGCATAAATTGTAGAAATTTTTGCTTTCCAATTTATACGCAGTACTATAAGAAGCCCCGAGATTTCACCGGATTTACACGCTTTGAGCAGTAGCGTAAATAACTTTTGCTGCGCCCCCCCCCTCCCCCCCGCAAGACCTATGGTGCGCCCTACCTTGTCTTATTATTTCATCTTTGTTACTAGTGATTGTCATTAGTGGAATGCAAGCCTTAGCCACGATTTTTTTCGGGGGTGGCTGTGATCCTATCCCAGGTTATGCAGGTTATGGTGTTACTCGTAGGCTATTTATGTTACCATAGGTACATATAAAAAGCTAAATTAGTGGGGACACAGCCAGACAACATTTTGTAGATATGCGGACTAGATCTTATAGAAACAATATTGCACGTAATCCAAAGAGGGGGGCCAATAAACTAACCACTAACCACTAACCAATAATAGCGATATCGATTATGATATTTAATTATTTAATATGTCGAATTGTGCATTTAGGGGTTAAATTATTAAAATAAAAATTAAACTTGAAATTTGGCAATTGTTCCGCTCTTGCTATATTTTTCCGTCCATAACAGTATTCTGAACCAGAAATTTAAGAAAATTTTCGAATAATGTAATTTAGAGCGAAGTTAGTGAAAACCAAAATTTGGGTAATCTCTTTACTCTTGGCCACTTTTCCGACTAATAGCTCAATTCTTTTAGGCATTAATTCAAAATTTATGTTAAGTGACTTAACCAAGTTCGGTAGTCCTGATTTCGTGCAATTATTTGATTCTTCCCATACATCATTTCTAAATTTTTTAAAGACCGCGCTAAAATTGAGTTTGCTCTATTGTGGCCAGCAATACAGCCAATTTGTTGTTAATAATTGAAGCACAGGCCGGCCACGCGGGTCGCTCACGCGGGTCGCTACCACGGGTCGCTAAGGCGGGTCAGTAACGCTGGTTTAAAGGCTGGTTTAATCATTTCAATTGAAATTATACCCATGTAATCGTCTATTCTTCCTCTTTCAGGCCATGCTATATCTGTTGTGATAGGGCAAGGGGTTCGACTTTGGGGGGTGGAAACGTGAGGAGGTACGCCAAAATTTGCCGATTTTAATCGAAAATATGTCCTTTCGGGGGTGTTAATATCAATTTGAAAACTCCAAACTACGTTAGGTCTTTTCCACCTTTCTTACTCTTTCCAGGCATATATTTAGGGTAAGCCATCACTGTACCGGCGGAAAACGGGTTCAAAGGGTAGTTACTTTTCAATTTATATGCATTAAGTAAAATAAAATCCACAGCCTGCAATTTTCAACCGAAATTAATTTTTAATTTTTAAATTTCATTAGAAGCAGTACAAATTATGGTTTCAAACGAGTATAAATAAATATTTTCAAATTCACCCCATCACCACGAGTGGAACACAAAATGACGCATTAGCAGCAATCCCATTTGAATTGCATGGGGGGTTTAAAGCAATTTTTTTAGGCTGACGAGGAAGGCCTACCTTAATTTAAATTATACTATTATATATTATATTATTATTATAATTATAGGAAAAAGGGGGGCCCGGGGCTCTCCCCCGGAAAAAAAAAATCGACAAATAGGCCCAAATTAGTGAGGTTTATCGCATTTTCCAAGCAGTAAAGTTGAGTTTTTACCGACCAATAAAACTACCACGGAGGGGGGCCCGGGGGTCTCCTACTTAGAAAAGTTTGACAAAATAAGTCTGAAATATTGGAATTTTAAGCATTTTGAGTAACAAGTTTTTGTGAAAGTACTTGATCAATATGTCGATTTTTTTATGATGTCTTGCATGTAAAATGGGCATACCAAGAATTAATTTCCCTTTCGTTATTGTAGATGCTATGCCTTTCGCCTCCATAACGTCTTTGTCACCAAAAACCCCGGGCTTAGCCCCCCGCCAGGACCCCCCCCCCCCCCATCTACGCCAATGAATATAGTGGAGTGTTACGCATTTTAACAGCAGTAACGTATAGATTTTTACAAAACTGACAAAGGAATCCTTATTCATATTGCAGCAAACAGGGGGACACGGGGGTCTCCCCCGGAGGTTTTTAAAAAAAAATAGGCCCGAAATAGTGGGGTTTTACGATTATAACAGCAGCAAAGCTTATAATTTACAGAGGAAGACATATTCACGTTACTTATGTTATTTATGGGGAGGGGGAGGCTGCAGCCCAATATGCCCCCTTGCTTAAGGTCTTGGTGGAATGGGAAGAAAAAGTTTGTAGAATAAATAATAAAATAGTAGGTCTAATGGAAAACGTCCCAGTCCCAGTCTGGTTTTTCCGGTACCCAGTGCATTCTGCTGCCCCTGGTGTACCGCAGTACTGACGAAAAATATAATTTTTAGTTTTAAATGAGATGAAGTTCCTAACTTCATAATAATTATAGTCAACCTCGAAAACAAATTGATATTTAATATTTTTATTAATTACATAGATTATCTTATTATTTTTGGGAATCGAAGTGCGCCCCCACAATGCTGTGCCTCCCCCCCCCCCCCGCCGCGGGGGTTGCGGGGTCTTATTTACGCCACTGGTTGTGTGGTCCCAGGAGCCCAAAAAAGTGTTTTTTACGAAAAGTCTGTCGCTCTGTCACTCAATCTGTCTGTCTGTTCATCGATTTCCAGACAAACTACTCAGTCGATTTAGATGAAATTTGGCATGTAGGTTCATAAAAATCATACCTCGCGTCAATTTATTTTGGGCTATCTCAATTTGAGGGGTTTTATTCTCAAAAAACTCCAAATCCGTCTAAAAAATTTATTTATAAAATACGGCTTCAACGATTTCTTTTAAATTCACATATGTTGTAGTCGTTATTAACGTTAACAAAATGCGGTGGGTCACTTGCCCCTTGATAGTTTGCTTCGGAGAGTAAAAAATAAAAATAACTAAATTTTCATTAAAAATGGTTAAAAAATAATTTATCTGCGAAACCTTTCTATCGATGATTTGTACCTTCAGGCATGTTTTAGGTGTTAAATTGAGTAACGAAACCGGACAGGTTTCTTTACCAAGAAACTATTTGGTTTTGTGCAAAAACATTTCTTTTTCAAAAATTTTGAAAATTCACGCTCAAATCCAATGCGTGCCCTGCCATTATTACTGTGAGGTATCTAGAATTTACCTCACATCCAGTGACGCCAGGTGGACAACCCCTCCGCCACCTGATATATCCAAAATTTAAACATAGGAAAATTATTTACCTTGAAATTACTCATTTTCTCTATCTACTACTTGATAAATTGGAAAACATGTTCGAGTAAACTCGGACCAATTCTTTGATTGTTGATTGCTTTCATCAATATACAACATATACCATATGAATTTATGTAGTATCACATCTCGTTCCAATTTTTCTTGTGTCCATATTTATTGAAACAATATTAAAGAGTGTGTACTCAAGGGAGTTGTAATTCCTTAATTTGTTGTTAAATATTTGTTTATCTATTGGCGGTAGGCTACTATTTTTAGTTAGTTGTTAATTTTTCATTTCGCGAGAGGGGCTGCAGCCCAGTAAGCCTCTCATGGCTAGGGTCGTACAGTAGTTATGAGTTAGTCATTAGACATGGCAACCATTAGGAGGTTTACTTCGTAGTAAGAGTATTGAGAATTGATTCAGCATGCAAAATATTCAATTCAGCACACTATTGGCTGTTCAGTTAAATGCGACCGAACCGAGATGTGAAAAAAACACTTAAAACGCCGGGGCCAGAGGGTCTAGACCAGTGGTTCCCAAACTTTTTGGATGTTTTGCCCTTTCTTAAATGGGTTTAATAGGTGATGTCCAGCTACTCTTTCCAGACATATATTTAGGGTAAGCCATCACTGTATCGGCGGACAACTGTTTTAAAGGGTACTGTATTTTACAATTTATATGCATCTATAGAGTAAAGAAAAATCCACAGCCTGCAATTTTCAACCGAAATTAATTTTTAATTTTTAAATTTCATTAGAAGCAGTACAAATTATGGTTTCAAACGAGTATAAATAAATATTTTCAAATTCACCCCTTCACCCCTTCAACACGAGAGGAACACAAAATGACGCATTAGCAGCAATCCCATTTGAATTGCATGGGGGTTTAAAGCAATTTTTTTAGGCTGACGAGGAAGGCCTACCTTAATTTAAATTATACCCATGTCTTCGTCTATTTCTCCTCTTACAGGCCATGCTATATTTGTGGTGATCAAGCAAGGGGTTTCGCTTTGGGGGTGTGAAACGTCAGGGGGTGCACACGATCTTCAACCAAAATAGGACTCTTTCGGCCCCATTATTATCTATTTAAAAAATGCAAACTACGGTACTCTTTCCAGCCATAAATTGTTTAAGTTAGTTAATTATGTTTAAGTTGATTTAGGGGTTGTCACGTAAAACTATCATCCGTAAACCGACTTTACAACCGACTTACAGACAACCAATTTTCTTTTTGTCAGCAATATAACCCAAGAACAAAATAACACCTACTACATTGATTTTGGGACGAGTGTTCATTAGGCGAGCTATTGACGCCACCCTCTTGGCTAAGAGAATGGGACCCGATGTCTCTAAAGCCATGATTGGAATGCATGCTTTTAAAGCAATAACTTCATATCGTGTTTTCGAGGCAAAGGGAAAATGCGGTCTTTTTCAATTATACCGTAAAATAGGGAGTTCAAGTCCTCAATTATTGCTATAGGCTCAGGAGAGCAAGTCTCAGATGAAATTTCTTAATAGTTCGTATATGGACAGCCGTCCCAAAATCAATGTCGTATGTGTTATTTTGTTCTTGGGTTATATTGCTGACATATAGCCCCGCCCACATGTGCTTTCCTTTACTTCATCACCGATACTCTTGGCCGGTACCACCCCATGACATCCCTTATGAATAGCGTCTTAAAGCGTGAAAGCCCCGACGGAATTTTCTTATATTTAAGTTTACACATACTAGACACTATTACGCATAGTTTCAATTTGATATTTGTCATCCTCTCATTCGTCAAGTAAAATTATACAAAAATTTGAACCAGTCTTAAGGGATGAAAGCCCCAACGAAAAATTCTTATTTTCAGTTTTCAGACTTGGGTGAACCATGGTTTTCAGATAAGGGGAAATTATTAGCCCACCTCTTCGACAAATTTTTCCCGTTCCCTCCTTTTTTGGATTGCTTCTTAAGGGTTGAAAGCCCCAATGGAATTTTCTTATAATTACGTTTTGTCATACTGGAAACTACTATGCATTGTTAAAAATTGAGATTTGCCAACACCTCGTTCGTCAAGTTTAATTTGACGAAAATTTGTCCCCTTCTTAAGGGATGAATGTCCCAACAGAAACTTCTTATTTTTCTTTTTCGAGCTCAGGTGAACGGTGGGAATCATATATAGGGAAATTATAAGCCCACCTCTTCGTCAAATTTTTCCCGGTCCCACCCCTTTTGGATTGCTTCTTAAGGGGTGAAAGCCCCAACGGAATTTTCTGATAATTAAGTTTTCACATACTAAAAACTACTAGGTATTATTTAAAATTGGGAAATGCCACTATCTCGTTCGTCAAGAAAAATTTGACGAAAATTTGAACCACTCTTAAGGGATGAAAGCCCCAACGAAAAATTCTTATTTTCAGTTTTCAGATTTGGGTGAACTATGGTTTTCAGATAAGGGGAAATTATAAACCATCCTCTTCGACAAATTTTTCCCGTTCCCTCCCTTTTTGGATTGCTTCTTAAGGGATGAAAGCCCCAACGGAATTTTCTTATAATTACGTTTTGACATACTAGAAACTACTATGCATTGTTCCAAATTCAGATTTCTCAAAATCTCGTTCGTCTAGTTTAATTTGACGAAAATTTATCCCCCTCTTAAGGGATGAATGTCCCAACAGAATCTTCTTATTTTTCGTTTTCGTGCTCAGGAGAACGGTGGGAATCATACATAGGGAAATCATAAGCCCACCTCTTTGTCAAATTTTTCCCGATCCCACCCCTTTTGGATTGCTTCTTAAGGGGTGAAAGCCCCAACGGAATTTTCTGATAATTACGTTTTCACATACTAAAAACTACTAGGTATTATTTAAAATTGAGAAATGTCATCATCTCGTTCGTCAAGAAAAATTTGACGAAAATTTGAACCACTCTTAAGGGATGAAAGCCCCAACGAAATATTCTTATTTTCAGTTTTCAGACTTGGGTAAAACATGGTTTTCAGATAGGGGGAAATTATAAGCCCTCCTCTTCGACAAATTTTTCCCGTTCCCTCCTTTTTTGGATTGCTTCTTAAGGGTTGAAAGCCCTAACGGAATTTTCTTATAATTACGTTTTGACATACTAGAAACTACTATGCACTGTCCAAATTGAGATTTCTCAAAATCTCGTTTGTCAAGTTTAATTTGACGAAAATTTGTCCCCTTCTTAAGGGATGAATGTCCCAACAGAAACTTCTTATTTTTTGTTTTTGTGATCAGGAGAACGATGGGAATCATATATAGGGAAATTATAAGCCCACCTCTTTGTCAAATTTTTCCCGTTCCCACCCTTTTTGGATTGCTTCTTATGAGGTGAAAGTCCCCAGGGAATCCTCTGATTTCAAGATTTCGTCTACTGTACATAGTTCAGCGTAGTTTTCTTTGAAAATTTTTGACCCACCAGTTCGTCAAGTTTTTCCAAAAATTAGGCACTTTAAAAAATTTGTAGCACCCAAAAGCCCCAGAGCCGGCTCGTAAGAAAAGGTTTTTTACAGACTAGAGACACATCCTAAGCGCCTCGTGAGCTCAAACCTTCTCCGGAACTTCGTCAAGTGAGACCCCCCCTGGCTCCCGGACTAATATAAGTCCATTGTGCGACCTATAATTAGCTATGCGGCGCTAATTTGGTGGCCTAGACTGCATAAGAGCAAAAAGGGAGCAAAATCTCTCACCAAACTACAGAGGCTGGCTTGCCTCGCGATCACAGGAGCATCCCGTTCGTGCCCCACGGCTGCCATGGAGGTCCTATTGAACCTACCACCACTCCCGATTTTCATCGAGAGTGAGGCAGCTAAGTGGGCCTATCGCATTAAGAAAAGCCATGGACTAAAGCCTGGCGACCTTACCGGACACTTACGCATTCTTAATGAGTGCAAGGTTCCGGAGGTTATGTTCTCAGACTCCATGGAGACAACTTTTCAATTCTCAAAGAATTTCTCGGTTATATTGGAAAGCCGGAAAAAATGGACTGACGGAGAGGTAGTCTTTCCATACGGCTCATTAAGATTTTATACTGATGGGTCAAAAATAGAAAACGGAGGTACAGGGGCGGGGGTTTATGGGCCACGACTCAACTTAGTCATCCCCATGGGATCCCAACCCACAGTCTTCCAAGCCGAAATACATGCCATACGCGCATGTGCGGCGCATTGCATTAAACGTGCTTACCGCCACAGCAAGATATTCATTATCTCCGACAGCATGGCTTCCCTTCTTGCGCTGGACTCGAGTAGCTACGAGTCCAAGCAGGTGTGGGAATGTATGCTTGCACTCAACGCATTGGGAGTGACGAATAAAGTCACCCTCATGTGGGTTCCAGGACACGCCGGGATCGAAGGCAATGAAAATGCCGACGCCTTGGCGAGAGAAGGGAGCGCGCTACCCTTCATTGGGCCTGAACCCTTCTGCGCCTTCCCGAGAAACCGCCAAACCCTAGAGATTGGCCTATGGGAAGAAAAGAGAAAGGAAGCATACTGGAAGTCTGTCACAGGCCACAGACAATCCAAAATATTCCTCACTCACTCTAAGAGCTATACCGCCAAAGCACTGAACCTCAGCAAGCCTGAACTTAAGGTACTTACAGGTGCACTCACAGGACACTGCCACGTGAACTACCATTTAAAGAACATGGGTAAAGTCTTGAATGACACCTGCCGATTCTGCAAAGAAAAGGCTGAGACTGCTGAGCATATCATCTGCTCGTGTCCGGCAGTAAAGAACAGACGGCTGCTAGCAACGTCCTCTTGGTTTCTATCACCAAGGGAGGCTTGCCAGTTGGCCCCTGGGCAGTTGTGCAGGTTTTTACGGGACCTGCTGACTGACCAGGACTAAAAGTACGGGGATTCACAATAGATCTTTAAGGTCAAAGTGAGCCAAGCTCAAGTAGCAGCATCGCCCCATTACTAATCTAATCTAATACAGTCCTTGACTACATGTACTGTACTATAACTGTAGGCATAACTCAAATCCCAGTTGGCATAGTAATAGTAGTAATTTTACCTACCCATGATTATGTTTCTAAAGTCTTAGACCTCATTTCTGATGAATCCACATTCGTAAAACTTAAAGTAGACCCCAAACAAATTCCAAAAAGCAACCAAAAAAGCCATTAAACAAAGCTCTAATACAATACCCCAAGATATAGACTATAAATTTACCAACATGAACCCCGTAGCTCCTTCATTTTTTGGTCTGGTTAAACTTCATAAACCCAATCAACCTATCCGCCCAGTAGTTTCGTATAACAGTGCCCCAGCCAGCAAAGTAGCTAGTTTTCTCAACAAACACATTCGCGAGCTATCAAACTTCACACCCCGCCACAGCGTCAAAAACACATTCGAGTTTGTTTCCCGCCTTAAGCACCTTTCCTTATCCAGCAATGCCAAACTCGTCTCTTTCGATGTCAAAAATCTGTTTACTAATATTCCCGTACCCGAAGTACGTAAATTAGTTGCCCAGTCACTCTATCACAATAATACCTCGAACAGCCTTATTTCTGAGACCCTCCTTCTGTTAGACACATGCACTCATCAAAACTATTTCCGTTTCGAATCCGACTACTACCAACCAAAAATATGCCTACCTATGGGTTCTTCCCTTTCTCCCCTTCTTGCTGAAATTTTTATGGATAACTTCGAACACAAACTTCTACACAATAAAAATCCCCTAGTTAAATGTATATCTTTCTGGAGAAGGTATGTGGATGATATCTTCTGCATTTGGACAGGAAGTAACAGACAACTAGACAATTTCTAAAGTTTTATCAACACAATTCACCCAAAAATCCAATTTACCATGGAAGTAGAAGAAAACAACTCCCTGAACTTCTTAGACCTCACCATCACCAAAAATAATAGTACCCTAGACTTCAAGATATTTCGTAAAGAAACCCATAGCGATAATATAATCCCTGTTGATTCTTCTCACCCATTCCAGCACAAACACGCAGCATTCCATAGTATGATTTTTCGACTCCTTAACATCCCTATGAATCAAACCAACTATAATAATGAATTAAATACAATAAAACAAATTGCCCAAAATAACAATTTCAATCTCAACCTAATAAACAGAATCTTACGACATCACAAAATCAAACACAACCTCAAACTAATTTACCCCCCAGGGAGCTTAAACCCGGTAACCAATAAATCATATTTCAGGATACAATACATAGAAAAAATCACAGAAAGAATTAGTAACCTCATTTCTTCTACAACAGACAAAACACCAGCCCCGTACAATCGCAACAATTTGGCCAATAAACTCATGAACTGCAAAACCAAAACAGAAAAAGAAAAAGGCAATGGAGTTTATCGTCTAAATTGTAACGATTGTAACGCAATTTACATAGGCCAAACAGGCAGAAGCTTTAAAACTAGGGTCAGAGAACATATAACAGGTATAGGAGACACCAACACCAACAGCACATTCGCGAAACACCTTAACTCGGAAAACCACACATTCGATCCTCACAATTGGACAGCCCTACACAAAATAAAGAAAAGTTACACTTTAAATTTTTTTGAAAATGTTGAAATCAAAAGAGCTTTACACAATAGGGAAAAATTAACAAACGACATAACATTCACACAATCATCCCCTCTAATAGATCTAGCTAGTAGGTTAGGAATAGGTAACCAGCCACGCCCCCTCCCACCCCCTCCTCCCCCCGCTCCCAGTCCTATATAAACCAAGGTTTCCTCTCCCTAGTCACATTTGCATCTTCTCCTCGAGTTGAGCAAGTCTCAAATCGCAGATAAGGTGTAACTGTGCTAGTGGGTTTCCCTCTGCAGATGGCAGTTCTTGCCGAAAGCGCTCAGGGTTTTATACTAACACAAGTGGGTTTCTTAGACAAAGTTAATTTCTTAACGATTATTTGGGTTTTACTAATTCGGGTTGTTATAACAAGTTTTTCTAAAACTCTAAGTTTTTGTTATTTTTTGTTTACTAAAATGAAATACCACGAAGTCACGAGTAATCTAATTATTTATTTTAAGTTAATGGGAGTATAGCCAGCCAGCTGGGGGCGACTTTTAGTCTCGTTGGAAGGTGCCGGGGGATAGGCTTTACGAAACCTTGAGGCTAGCCGAGTATCACACTTGCATACAGCTAGTCATTGCTGGTCTTTAACTTGAGGTAGTCAAATGGCAAATCTTTCCATCAGCTACGATTAGTAAGAAAGATTTATACAGCACGGTATCATATGCTTTTTAAACATTAAATATTAAGTAGCCTTAAATCAAATTTCAGTGTTACAATAAGCACTTTACAGTTACAATCCTCAACTAGGTCATTGTGTTAGTGCTTGACAGCTGATGAACCGAAAACTGTCACCAGAGTTTTGCTGAGAGCTGACAAACTTGGCAGACTATGTGTGGACGACTGACGGTCTTACAAGACACTCACTCCTGTGGGACATCTTGACGGGAGAGGTGCAATCAGAGTGTGTGACACTAAGAGCGATTCTGAGCGTCCCACTACGCGTTTTTTTATTAAGTAGATTTTCTCATGGAAATATCGTTCGTAGAGCATTAAAAAATAGCCGCTACATTATCGGAAATGCTCCTCTACATTTGGATACATGACATGGGGCTTACACTAACACAGTTCCTGAACTCCTTCTTCGGTACTGTCCGTGAATGCCTCGCATTCCATATGCCAAATATAGTTGCGGGTTGTTGACGCAGGTACCCTCCTCTGGAATTGGCTAGGTACTCGTCCCCACACTTCAGCCAATTCACTTAAAATACATATACCCAGACACCTTACAGCACCACACTAAACAATACATATTATAATAGGTCTACCTACTGTAGTACACCTTCACCGAGTAAGCAGAGTACGGTAGGCTTATTACTTCTATTCCTTATTCTGTTATAAATAATCATATTTTTTCATAGGTACCTAAACCTTCAGGAACGTAATTTGGAGTTCCTATAGTTAGGATATTAAGATACGCCTCTGTAGTGAGTTAGGTACTTTATTTTATTTTCTGAGCTATCGCAGAAAACCACAGGTACTACCACACCAATCGTTCAAATTCAACAACTGTAGCCAATCTATATTCGTACCAAAATGCTCTACGATCGATATTTAATGAGATACTGGATGTTTACGCTTATGAGGCTTTCCCCTCCAATTGTCTGTTAAACAGGAATAAATTGATAAAAGGTCGTAATCGAGTCGAGGTGAGAATAAATATGGTTTTGTAATAACAAGCCCGCTCATTAAGTGTTTCATTTCCGAGCCGGCCCCATTCCCATCGCCCTGTATTGTGGAAACAATTTAATTCATAACTTTACATTATTCCAATCGGGGTTGACTACAAGACATACTGCACGTCATTATGTTGCACATTTCCAAAATCTACTTACATTATATCATTAAGTCCTTGATGACAACTATACAGAGGCTAGTACTGTAGTCCGTAGTTTTATTATGAATAAAGTGCGAGTGAGTCTGTACTTTCCTATTTATGTGTCTGCATCGTAGATATTGGTCGGTGATTTTTCCTATCCCAAAGCATTGACATAGTCTATAAAGCGAAGCCATTGTTTCGTCTGGAAAAATTAACCTCAAAATCAGCTGTTTTCCGCATATCCCCGCACGGACAGCTACACCAGACTGAAACAGACAGGCATTTTTAAATGCCACTTTTTTGGGGTCCTGAAACCTCAAGTAGTACTTTTCTGTAGAAATCTCTGTATGGGTTAATTGTAAGAGTGGGCCAAAAGGCCCAAAATTCGCCCATATGGAAAATAAAGACAATTTCTTTCTTTCTTTCTTTCTTTCTTTCTTTCTTTCTTTCTACATAGAAAAAGCCGACCATTGGGCATTCTACACTCTAGCAGGAACGATAAATTTGGAAATATAGCATTTTTGAATAAAATTCCAGTCTGTGTTAACAAGTAAGAAGATTGGGAACATTGGGTGCGGTACGCGTTGGCTATGCAAAGGAGAGCGTACGAATTGTAACGGAGAGATGTAAGGCGTATCCCTTGGGGAACTCGCCCAGCTCATAGAAGAGACAGACAACGCCGTTCTTTATGTGAGAGAGAGCAGAAAACCATTTTCTTGTCAAAAGAGATGCTATATGTCCCCACCGTAATCCACCATATTATGTCTACAGCTCAGATACTTATGCTTATCTAGTTTTTTGGGGGGCGATGAGGGGGTTAATTATACAGTACAAGTTATTGGGTAATTCTGTCTAAAGCTAGTAGCATCATTATTGCATTAATGGCTAAAAATGCACTGGAAACTACGACTAGTTATTAAAGAAAGTCAGATGCAGATCCAGGATTTCCATGACTCGTAAAAGGGGGTGAAATGTAGGGGTTTCAGGGCCTTCCCGTGGAAAATTGTTGGCCTCGATGTCAACCTACACCGGGAATGAACAAGCTGGCAGCGCGGCATCATTAAATGGGTAATACGACAGTTAAATTCAACTCATTCTTCTATTTCATTCTCATTCTTCGTGTACACCACTAAGTATTTAATGTCATTAGGCCTACATGCGATAAGGTGCGTCTTCTTCTTGAGTTACAATCTATGAACTGGTTTGCAGCGAATATTGTAGTCTTCATCTTCACTCTTTTTTCTGCGTAAAGGTAAGAAATGGAAAAAGTAAAGACAAATACCCATCAGCAGGCTTAATATGCTGGCGTTTAAAGAAAGATTTGATCTGAGGTTAAAAATGTAAGAAAAACACATTTAAAAAGTTCTTTGCATTCTAAAATTATTTTGTTAACATTTTTAAACCCCAGCATAAATTATAATTTAAACGCCAAAGTACGGTTGCAGAATACCATAGTCGGGACGATACGGGTAAGTGCTCCCGGCGCGGTAACCTTCGAAACTTGCCAACCTTGTTTCAAAGTTTACAAACGTTTTTTCCGATTTTTCTTATATTTTGGTATAAACGCAACGCAGTGCGCATATATTTTCTTGTAAACAATGTACAAGCTGAAAATCTCGACAGGGAACAGACACGAAGACACATTGTGTCATTATCTATGTCTCCACTATGGACTGTACAATTATTGTCCCATCAATCAATCCAGTGCTTTGGGATAGGGCTAATCGAGGCAGCCGAATTTTTACCCTAGAGCAATTATTACTCATAATTATCTATTACGGTACCTGTACTAATTTATAAATAGAAAGGTATGCAAGGGTTCACTCATACCGATTTTTAGTTCCTGGTACCTCAAAACGCGAAAATCCGTTGAAATCGAAAATGTCTACCGTCACAGAGCCTTTTTTATACTAATGTAGCCTATAAGTAAAGTAGGGAAGTAATAAAATGTTACGGATGAGTTGTGTTTAAATGGTTTTTCTGAATTTAAAGTGTCCTGTAAGATAGGGACCATCACAAGGACAAAATATCTGACATGTAAATCTAGAGCGTCCAAATGACATAGAATTGGACTATACTAGGGATAGTGCCAGAGGCGTAAAGGTTTAGAATGATGGCGGGGGGAAACTAATTAGACCTTTATGCCATCATCAGGCTTTTCGTAAGGATATTTTTCATGCATAAACTTCCCCTTTCACGGAATCACAAATTCACAAAACTTTAAAGCGTTTGATAATTGTGAACTTCGAATGATTCAGGGCCTCAAGGGCGTAGCCAGGTTTCTTCCGGGGGGAGGGGGGGATGGGCTGTGATCCCATCTAGTCTAAATTGTTTTCTTGATAACTCAATTGTATCTAGTGTATTCTATAAAGGTATACTCGTATATTATGTGATGGAGTAGGCACATCAAACCCGGGGGAAAAATTTAAGTACAAAGCAGTGGGATCTACATATTATATTGCAGTATTATATGGAGTATATAACACTGACTTTTTTAACTTAACTTTGGTTGAAGAGGCAACCACCACGTTATAACTCAAATTAGAGGATAGAGAAAAACTGGACTTGGCGGGATTCGAACCCACGATCTACGCCTAACCGGGGCGTTGTCTTATCTGCTCGACCATAAGCCCCCACAAGCACAGATGATCAATATAGATCATAGATCATGGATATCAAGATAGTTGTGTAGCTGTGCTAACCTGTCTAACATTACGAATCATGTTTATACGAGCATATACATAAGTAGAGGATATTGATCATCTGTGCTTGTGCGGGCTTGTGGTCGAGCGGTTAAGATGACACCCCGGTCAGGCGTTGATCGTGGGTTCGAATCCCGCCAAGTCCAGTTTTCTTTATCCTCTAATTTCAGTTAGTGGGGTTTTTCGCATTTTAATAGTAGTAAAGTATATAGCTATAGATTTTACAAAGCTAAGAAAGGAATGCTTATATTCATATCCCCATGAACCACGTCTTACAATGCTCAAGGCTGCCCCCCCCCCCCAAGGGAGCTGGTGGGGCAAGATGGACCGTGCCCCCGGCACCTTTACGCCCCTGGATAGTGCCCATCTGCGGGAGGCTTTAAATTCAGGAAATTATGATTATGATAGTACTACCGGCTATCTGGGCCCTATAATTATAGTTAAACATTAGGTAAAATACGTGCCTAAAAAAGGGCCCTGACTTAACGAGTAAAACTATTAGAAGTTGGCTCTGTAGCCTATTAAGGAAGCAACGATCGAAATAGGTAGTAAACTCACATCATCCTATTTATGTATGGGAGTTTTCAACAAAACAGATCGCGTATGAAAAGTGCCTCGGAATCAAACTGGCAAATTTTCCTGGAGCTTGCTTTCAAATTTCCTGAGCAACATTTAATTGCCCTCCAGAACCGACAGCGCTGCAGTTAAGCCGGAAACTTGGACTGTTACCAACTGTCGTTAGCTGCAAACGATGCACAATAAAATGCTGTTGAAAACTGTATTTCAACCTGAATATGCTTCAGTTGACACAGGTGAAATATCTACAGTTCAGTATTTTAATGATATGAAACATTATCCACTCTGCGCCATTCATTATCAACCAACTGTTTTGGAAATTGTATACAAGATTAACATTGTTATAAATCACGATTGCCGATTTTGAGACGGAGAATGTCTTTTTTAACCAATAATTACAAGAATATTATCTGCGTGTAGTGCAAACCACCACGCGGGTTTGAACAGCATAATATTAAATTACTCGTAGTTATTCATTTTGACGAACAAACGGTAAGTAATTTAAGTTGGAGTTACGATAGTCAAAGTTAAAAAATTAAATTTTTTTGAATTAAACATTATGTACATTACCAAATTTGCTATTACTAATTCATATTGTAGTACGAGTCAACCCGTATACATCAGTCCTGCATTTATAAATAGGCCGTATAGGCCGCGGCCTAGGGGCGGCAGACACGTCCATTGGTTTTCTCATGGTTTTTTATACTTTCAATAAATCCCTATAGAAAGAAACGGAAATAAAGTGGCCTACACTCATAAAAAATATAAATCCGGCACTGGTATACATGCTTTCCTGTTAATTATTAATTAATATAGGTAGGCCTACCGTAATAGGTAATTATGCTAAATATTTGCCCTAGTGTAATTGGACTACTTCTTGGAAGAGGGCCAGTTACCACTCTCGTCGGGTATTGGGAGGAACTTGTTAGAAAATAGACCAACACAACCAGACCATCTATTTCACTTGATTCGAAGGGAACCCTACATTGGAAAGGAGAATGCGAATTTAGAGTATATTTACATATAGGTTTATTATATTGTAAAATCATCGATTTTACATAATAGTATGAACGTATTATTGGTTTATTCCTCTTCTACCAATTAACAACTATACCATCAAATACTATCGAAAGTATAAAAGTATAAAGGATTCCCTTATGGAGTAATTTAACCTGCTAAGTTTAGATAAGTTAAGTCTAGACCATTAGATTGTTTAGATAATTTAAATTGGAGTTGTATTCAGAATAAAGTATAAGTATAAACAGAGGCTTATATCAAGCATGGTCGGATAAACATTCAGTAATTTAATAATGGATCTAGAGAGCCAATATTGTTATTATTGCGAATAATGTTACTAAACTACAATACCGGTACTGTTCGCCCAGAAAAATTTGCAAATGCACAATAGATTTTCCCGTAATGCCTTCCCAAGTCCCGCCTCTCTATGTAAATTACCTATGCTGCATTTTCAAATCAGATAGAACTACTTTGCATGTGTTTGTATACACAAAACTTATGGGGGTTCCAAATTTAATGCATTAAGGTCACAAGTGGACATTGTTTATTTATTTAGCTAAAATTGTCGATCTGTTGCACTTTTTACGAATTTACTGCTCCAATGTCAAAATAAAAATTAAAATTTTCTGAATGATAGTTAATTGTCTTCAACTACTGTAGCACCGATAGTGGAACGGTTTTAGGGTCATCATAAAACAAAATCAAAGAAATATTTATTGTTATAAATATTATTAGTGCGTTTCTTGACTTTGAGAAATTTATAACATTTTGTTCTAACTATATTGTATTATAAAATGAATAAACTTGAAAGTAAATAGTTAACTTCGACGTTAAGAGCATTCAGACCACAGAAAATAGTGGAAAGTCGTATCAAAGGAAGCAGGCCTAGTAAGAGGAAGATGGAAGCAGTGAAACTGAAGCATGAACCGTTTGGTTATTAAAGCAAGCAAATTCACTAGCAGGCCCGAATGATGATCTTAAACCTTTGCGAACTATTTAACGAAGAGGGGTGAAGTTGAAAGTTATATCAGTGATTTATTGCCAGATATGCTTAAATTCTGATATAACAGAGTCAAGGAGTCCGTCGAGGCATAAAATCAACAAAAATATAAAGGAAATAATAAAATAATAATAATAATAAAATAATAATAATAATAAAAATAAAAAATTATGTAGACTATATTCATCCTACAATGTTTGCTGACTGTTAAGCTTGGACACCCTACGACAAGAAATATTACAGCTTGATGGTCGTTACCAAATGCCGAAAATGCCAAATACTCCGCGTATTTATCACTAGACGAAAAGATGAAAAGTAGTTCCGAGAGAAATGAATTTCAATTTGCTAGTATTAGTATTTTGGTCTGATAGATACAATATTTCAGAAGACTTCTCCATAATATAAAGAAATCAATGTAATCAATTAGTACTCGCATCAGAACTCATTGTGAAAATGTTTTTCTTTGTAAAGTTTTACGTACCATAATAAAATAAAAAAACACAACCAGTTTCGGCTCAAGCCATCTTCATGTTACTAAGGAGACTATTATATATGTATGCACGCATCAGAATTGCGTTAGAAACAAAGCAGTCACTATTTCAATGCTTTGCAGATTTAAGATCAAGAAATCAAAGTCAAGAAACGCACTAATAATATTTATAACAATAAATATTTCTTTGATTTTGTTTTATGATGACCATAAAAAACTGTTCCACTAACGGTGCTACAGTAGTTGAAGACAATTAACTATCATTCAGAAAACAGATAGACGGATTAGCTGTATTAGATAATTAACATGATACAGAAAGGAGATTATGACGGACCAAGTACTAGATTGTAAGGCGGAAGGCCTTGAAAAAATTTTACTTTAATCAAGAGGCGGAACTGGGGATGGCCGTTGAGGGCCTTGCAACGAGTTTTTGTGAAATATAAAGGGATTGTGGGGATGGCGAGCCATGATTGTAACTCATCGAACCTTTTGTCGAGGACTACAACACAGACTCGGGCTTGTTACACTCCCGCCTTTCTTCCTATTCAAATTCCCCACTTGCCTTTTTCAATTTCGGAGTCCTTGAATACCACTTTCATATCCGAACGGAATCAGCAGTTTTTTTAAGCCGATTCCATGGACATTCACAACTAAAAAAAATTAAATTTTAAGATGCGTATACCATGGAACCACGGAAATGCATTAAGGTCGTGGTGGAGGTTTTTGCAACGAAATTATTTATTCATATAATTGTTATTGTTATGTGTAAGCTATGTGAGTGTATTACGTGTCTACATACATACCTATATTTATGGCATCATGGGGAATTTTCATTTTTGATCATAATTTTGTAGTGAGCTAAAGAACAATGTGCAATAGAGGTGTGGGGATAATTTGTGATGAAAGGTGGGCAGGAAGTCGACAACTTAGCTGGGATTTACCGTCACATTTGCCCCGGGGCTTCCAGCCATCCGTCATCAGAAGCATTTACTCTAACGTTTCACCGTTTCCACAATAAAGGGAAGAAAATATAGCCAGGGAATATGTAAATTTTACCTTTCATATAGTTTTCCTCAGTTTCAGTCCACAATAGCTCAATCTAGAAATGTATTTGCTCAAGATATACACAATGCATGTATATATATATATGGTATGCACAACGTAGCAACTCTCTCTACGATAAATTACTGGTCCATAAAAATGAGTCGATAAAAGCCTTGTTGAATAAAGTCCATGGCGACCTACAAGCCCAATTCAGCCGCTTTGTTTAGCTTATATTAGGTTACATTGGAATTAATAACATATTTGACATTATTCCTGTTAATGCAACGAAAAACTAGTTACATCGGTGACAATATGTTTGTTTGCACGTTTTGAGGTCCCAAAAAAGTGTTTTTTGCGAAATGTCTGTCTATCGGTCTGCCTGTTGGCTTGCCGGTTCCTCGATTTGTTGGCAAACTACACAATGGACTTTGATGAAATTCAGCATGTGGGTTTACAAAAATCATACCTCGGAATAGTTTATTTTATTTAGGGTCAACTAATTTTTTGGGGGTTTTACCCTCCAAAAACGTAAAAAAAATGGTTAGAAACGTAATTTCTCAAAAACGGCAGCAACTCTTTTTCAAATTCACATATATTGTAGTTGTTACCATGCAAACAAAATCCAATAAGCCCCTTGCCCCTTAAGAAACAAACTTTAAAAAAAACTAAAAAAAAACTTGCCCCTTAAGAATTTGGTTCCGGGGCGAAAAAATAAAAAAGACTATTTTCATGAAAAATTACTAAAAACATTTTTTCCTGAAGAACCTTTCTATTAATGCTTTCTTACTTCATGTATTTTTTAGGTGCTAAATAGAGTAAAAAAACCGAACAGGTTGCTTTACCAAATAAAGATTTGGTTTTGAGCAAAAAAATGTTTTGTGAAGAAGTTATGGATACTATTCATGCCCCAACACATAGCGATGCATATCCTGCCACTATTACCATGCTGTATCGTATTATGGGTATATTGCATGGTCTGACTATTCTTGACCATGCAATCTTCTCATCAATTAACTCAGTGCTTTGGGAAAATCCAAATTTAACATTAGGACAATTATTTACCACGGAACTACTAGTATTACAGTACCTGTCCCAATTGATAAATAGGAAAGCATTTATTAAATCAAATCAAACAACATTTACAATATTAAAAATGTGTATTAAAAGTGTATGAAAAATACCAGCAGTTGTCTAGAGACGAGGAAATTTTTTATTAGAGATAAAAATTTGACAAAGTTGGTTTTACAAGATGAAAAACATTGTTAGTTGGGAGCGATACCTGAACCTATTTATAAGAGGCGTTATAAGACACCTGCGCCGAATTTGTTACAAAGATTGACGAGCTCCCATATTATATAGCAGCTTTTATATATTTTTAGCAAGCTCTTCAATATTTTTATCTCCTCATCTCACCGCGCATTACAGTAATGACGATAGGGCGTCAGCCTGCTCCTAGGGTTGGCAACTCGGGGCTCCACGCCTCGCTTTCCCTACGAACATCTCCGGAGCATACAGTGGCGGAGCGTGCATGTAAGGCGCGTAAAGCCGCATTACACTAAATAAAAAATTAGATGACGAGAACATGTCTTAGACTAAACTGTAATAATGTAAAAATGTATTGTATTGAAGGAAATAAATAAAATATTGTTTTGTATTGAATTGTATTGTAAAATAGTAAGGCTACTATACAATTATTACACTTTAAAAATTATGCACAACAAACAAAAGTTTGGAATAGGACAAATATGAATCATCAGCCTGACATTATATAGGGATATAGATAGTGTAGTTATTCCTGTGAGGCATTACAATTTGTGTGTTAATAAACGCTATGGGCCCTTAACATAGAACAAAAAATCGGTAACGGATTGTAATGATTTAAATGTGTAGCTACATTGCTAAAAATCCTTAGAATGTATTAAGAGCACCGTTGAAATCCATTGGAAGCCGCGTGCAAATAAGATTGTATGAGCGCATGATGATATCAACACATAACGCAATCTTCGAAAATTAAGAATCTCGTCAAGTTAGAATTCATATGTTATTGTTTTCAAATATTTAATTTTTAAGAAGATAGAACATGCTATATAAAATTATGAGTACTGCGAAGGAAAATAAACTAAGAACAATACAACCAAGGGTGGGGGGCTGGAACTTGTTCGACCACCAGATGAGTAGAAGAGACCAAGTCAAGGTGTTTCGTTTGAGAATAGGCCATACAAGGTTAACACATGGACAACTAATGGCGGGCACCCCACCACCCATATGCCACAATTGTCAGGTACGACTAACTATTCCTCACATTGTCATAGAATGCCCTGTCTACTCAAAATACAGAACCTTCCCTCCTGATACAGATTTCCAGAAAGCAGTCTTGCACAATACAATACTTCTCCAGCACACCATTCCTTTTCTTCACTCAGCAGCTCTGGCAAGCCTCATTTAGCAAACAACAGACTGGTTTAATACAACATCGGCAAACTGCCCTTAGACGGTCACTGGGCAACCCGTTGTCCAATGCCCTCCTGAATGCAGTTTGCCACACACCACCAACTCATACCATACACACACAACACAGACAACAAAACCGGCAAACTATCTACAAACCAGAAAGCACGTTTACCCACACGGGTCTGGCGCTTATAATTAAAAAAAAACAACTTTTTTTTAACTTTAACGACGTAAATAGATAATTTAAATACCTTTAGCCTGTACATATTTGTATGAATGTATGAAAGTAAATGTATTAGATATTTCAAACAAAGTGCTTTTGGGAAAAGTGTTTGGTTTCTTATACAATGCATTCTCAAGGTTTTCATGGCAGTGAGCTGAGCCCGTCCACGCTTTCGTATTTATCAGTTTGTATAGGTACATAGATAATAAGAGCACCTAGTTCCTTTATAAATAATTGGTATTGAATAAATTATGGATAATTCATGCGCCAATACATTGCATACCCTGCCATTATTATACTGTGTTGTACAATATTAGTCTGCACGTTCTTGACTATGCAACCGAAATTGAACGCTAGGAGAATTATTATTTGCCATGGAACTATTCATCTTATATATCTCGGTACTGTATACTATTTATTTGAATTAGGAAGGAAATATGCCATTAATTCCAATAAAATACTGTTAATTATAAGATATCAATACATAAATACTTTTACATGTTAATTTATTGTCTGTTAAGCAGCAACGTTGCCATGCATGTCACCAAGTTTTCGAGGATCACGCTCCATTGATTATGCATATAAATAAAATATAAAAATAGGCAATATATATGTGTACCATTGCCACACTGTATACAGTGGCGGCGCTACGGGGGTGCCCGAGGGGGCCTGCCCCCCCCCCAACCGTTTCTCCGGCCCCTCCGGCCCCCCCCCCCACTTTTGACTTTTGAGATATTTTACATGGTGTTAAATTGCAGAATTATTGAACGGTATATACTTACTCCCAATGAAAAATGTTTTGTGTTTTCATTGGCCCCCCCAGACAGATGTCATGCCCCCTCATGGCCCCCCCGTCTTAAAATTTCTAGCGCTGCCACTGACTGTATAACTTGAACATATATAACCATACATATAAGTTGCCGTTAACGTTGGAGGGAGTAGCAAACAAAAGGCGTTCTGCCTTAACGCAGTTCCACCAAACTGCCATCTCATCTGCAGGACCGCTATACGGAGACATGCCACTACGCCGCTCATGACTTCTCATCATATAGATGTAATATTGCATAGCTACATGTTAAGTAGTTCAACTACTGTAGTTGTATTTCCTAATTATTAGATTTAGCTTTCATTTGTTAATTTTAATTACTAATTCACTTAAATGTAAAACATTTTATGTTAAAAATTATAAAATGGGTAGTAACCCGTGAATTTTAATAAATAAATAAGATTTTAAAAAAAAAAATGTTTCGCTACATCTTATGATGTGTAATTCCCAGTTGATACAATCTTAGAAGTTTACGCAGTTCCACTGAATATGTCGATCTCTGATTTTGGCAAAACGTTCGGAAGTACGCTTTTAGAACAACCGCGGCCTATCATCTACTACTCATTCTACTGCTTCATCACGTAAGTCCGGCCGTGAAAGCCTTTGTAATTATACTACCAATAACAGTTTGTAAGTTTACCTTTCGAAAGCTCAGTGGTAACCACCCTTAGTGAGGACTCCAGCCTAACTTGGGCCGTTTGATTTGCATTTAAATGAGGGATCGGCAATAAACATGTTAATTCCAAACTCAGGCTTCAATTTAAACTTTTTAATTAATTATTATTACTTTCTCATATATTTTCATTTCTAATGCTTCTTTTATATAATTTATCAGAGTTTTTTTTCATTATACTCCGCTGCTGCATTTTGTTTACCAAAACTTCAGAGGTTATTAGATTTTTATTAATTAGGTAGGCGTAAAAGCAATTAGACATTCTTAAGAGGTTACGTGAAAATTGGCACCCCAAAATTAAATTCTTTGTAATAATTGTTTCACTAACTCAACAAGTTACAAAAAATTTGGCTCATATAAGTTGTAGAAGCCTACTTCGCGCATCATATAATCGGGTATTTTTACTTTTCGGTTTTTTCAAAATTCCTCTTTACGCGAAATTTTAGTCCTCAACGTGTTTTATGAAAGAACTAAGGTAGGCCTACCAAAAATTTAATGTTTCCTATTTTATAATGCACGAAGTAGTCTTCTTCAACTTATATACGTACATGAGCCAAATCTTTAATAAATGGCTTTGTTAATTAAATAGAAAATAAAAGTAAATAAAAACAACAAATTTTGCTAATTTTCTACTGAATAATTCTCGCTCTATATACCAAAAAATACCTAACTTACTTCCGAAACCCATGTCACATTGTTAATTTTTGCTTCAATACTGGCTGCTTCCTTGACATTTGTAAGGAAGCTCATATAATTACATTATTTAAAAGTGATGATCGGAAAAAATCAGAAAACTGGAGACCAATCTCTTAAGTTTCCACTCTAGCAAAAATAATTGAGAAGTGTGTCAAATACCGTATTAAATTTATGAGTTCTTAGATTCAAATAACATTTTCTCAACTACGTAATTGGGTTTTCGTAAGAAAATGAACACAGAACAGGCTATTTTGAAACTATGCAATGAGGTCTATGACGCTTTTAATCTTTCCACACCATGTTTCTAGACCTAAAAAAGCCTTTGACACTGACGAATCCCTTAGTATCCTCTTGACAAACTTGAAAATACTGGTATCAGAGGTCCTGACCTGAAACTCCTGACATGTTATCTTAACAGAAGAACTCATAGAGTAAAATTAACTGGTAAAGATGGTAACGATTACCTCGGCTCTAGCATCGATGACAAATACGGAGTCCCTCAGGGTACCTACTGTGTTAGGCCATCTATTATTTCTAATATATATAAATAGCCTTAGTACAGCCCTGGTTGACGGTTCTATTATTTGTTTTGCCGACGATACTGCAATGTTTTTCTCTGATGACTCTTGGCAAAAAGCTTTTACAAAGGCACAAAGGGCATTGAAAATCATTAAGCAGTGGTTGCATTATAATAGGCTTACTTAAAACCTGAACAAGACTAAGTACTAAACTTCTCAGTAAATAATTCAAACCTACCCACGCACCAATTCTTAACCCTACACCAATGTACTTGTGATACGACTCATTTAATGACAAAATAGCCTACGAGAGATTTTTTTTTCGCTGCAAATTTGGATTTTGAAGTAAAAAAGGAGCTGAATAATTTTTATTTATGTACATATATTATACAGACCTTTCAGAAATAGCAGCCTATGCAAATTATACGTGCAGGCCAGATAGTCTACACTTTGCTAGTTGCTAGTATGCCCATAATGGAGGACACCCTTAGCTAAGAGTTATGTTACAAAAGGTTTGCCACTCACGAAAACGTAGAATTGATCTCTAACTTTCTCTATAAGATAAGTAAGGTAATGCGCCGTCCCAATCATAACAAAGCAAAGCCCACCCATGCCGGATTTTCTAAAAGAAAGTTGTCAAATTCCCTTGGATTGAGACAAAATTTTGGATTTCCCCAAAAAATCTTAATAGTTTACAATGAGAGGTGATTTTTTTCGACCAAATATTTAGTTTTTTCTATTAATACATGAAAATTTTACTGTATAAGTACTGCAATTTTAATACAATTAATTAATTAAATATTATTTACTCTCACTAGTATAATTAATATTCATTAATAGCAAGTTCAGTTTTATTGTGCAGTATGTTCAGTAGGTTACCTACAGTATATTAAAATATGAGAATTAAAAAAAATATATATGATTTTACAACCTATAGGCACCTGGCAATAAAATATGAAATAGGCCTATGCTAGATAAGGTAGCTTATAGGTTAACAATAATACAGTTTGTTTTCTGCATGGAAAAATTGTTAAATAAAAAATAAACGAATAAATGTTGGTGTATTTAACTATAAATGGATTACAGGAGCCAAAGCGCTAGTAGATATGGGTGACAAGAAAATGACGTCACAATGACGTCACTGCCAATACCACTGCTAGTAATGCCCAACTGGCGGCTACTCCCCGGCGTCACATTTTCTAAGTTAAGTGACCCCCCTTTTAACCATTGCTGGGTGAACTATTTTCCCCCCTAACAAACAACGCTTTAGAAAAAAAACATTTTAAGGAGTATAAAATTAATCTACTTAACGCATTAAAATACTGGTGTTCTAAAAAATTTAAGTAGCCTATAGCAATACAATGATTATATAGTTAAAAGAGTGTTGTATTTAAAATACTGAGCGTGTATGTATAGATTATTTCCAACAACAGCTATTATTTACAACAAATCATCAGATAACGACCCAACACCCTTGCAAAGGTATAATACAGCCTATTCCAAACACAGCCAACTTTGGAACCCCCTAATTCCTCGACAACAGTAGATTTACTCCAACTTTAAAATTTCTCTGGTTCCCCACTTCGAAAAGGAAGGGTTCATTTCCCGTTCCCCCACCCTTACCCCCCCCCCTCTCCTCCCCTCGCAGACAAATAGTTTCTTACAGCTTGAACTTTAATGCAAATTATAGATGGGAAGTTGATCAAGTTGGTGTTTGTTGTTTCAATATGGAAGTGGCTGGTTTAGTTGCCAAGTTTTATTCGGCAGGGCTTTGTTTCCACCTCTTGGTGAAGCAATATACATTTTATTATATCGCAGATTTTTGGTGAGCTTTCCTCCGAATCGGATTACAAGGTATTATTACGGTCGAGCTCCATAAAAAAATTAACTGATGATAATCCATTCAATTGTAGCAGTGGGGTATAGGCGGCAGGACTCTTAATTATAAACAAGGTCGGTAGATTTTTAAAATTTCTTCTCAAAGTTGGGGCATGAGGTCGAGGTGGTAATTATCTAGGTCAATCAAAATAACCACAACGAGTGAGCTCGTGCATGTTATTCCTCTTTATCTATTAACTTATAGCCAGGTTTCGTAATATATATAATAATTGTACCTACATAAACTCCTATAAGGTTATAATTTCGGATGCTTTGATTTTGCCTATCCTAAAGCACTGGATTGATCAATGATTCAATTGCTAAGTCGAGAATTGGCGGACACACAGATTATAATACAATTTTATAATGACATGGTATGCAATTCATTGGGGTATTCATGATTAGCCTATTCATAATTTTTTCAAAAAATATTTTTTACTTTAAAACCAAAACTGAGATTCCTTATAATCTCAGATTCTCACAAAGATTTCCTTAATCTATTTGCAAAGGTTAATGGCAATGGTGTAATACTATTTAAAAAGGGTTTTCTTATAGGCCTACCATCAGTCATGGGAAAATATCGGTTTCTGTGCCTAAATAAACAAATATATATTCTTTCCTCACCGTGAATTTTAAACTTGCCAAATCAGCCCTTGCTATTCGTTTAGCCTTCTTCTTCTTCTTCCCCCTTAGTGCCGCATGCGTAGCGTGGGGGCGCCCCGGACCCATTTCCTGAACTCGCCCCAGTCGGACGCTAACGCCTTGAGCTCGGCCATTGTTTTCCCTCTTGCTCCGGCGTGTTGTTCAATCCTTTCCTTTTCCATTCATTTAGCCAAAATTATATATTGTACTTAATACACCATTGCAGTCATGCAGGCCAAGTGATCCAGGATTTTATTTCGGGGAGGGGTGTACCGTAGTGAAATGTCGCACGCCTGGAAAGTTCAATTCTATCAAGTGCATCAAAGTCCAAAAAGTAAACCTGTTTAACTATGTCAGCAAAGAGCGCAAATTTCTTCCATGATCCCCATAAAAAAAAGCTGGATTCGCCACTGCGAATAGGTGGCTACTATTTTCCCATAATTTTATAAATTTTATGAGTTTAGCCTTTGCTGGTGGAGGACGCCTCTTTGTGACACGCGACATTTCATAAAATAAAATACTAATAAAGCAGCGGGCTTTAAGAGCGGGTTGTCACGGACAGTTGTGAGATGTCCCCGACGGTACAAATACAATTATTACTCTTTGTTTCCCTCACTTCCATGTAAAATTTAAATTTAAAAGCACGTTATATTAAATTCTACCCTAGGTGATAGTCGGTAATCAAATTATATTATCGGAGTGTTTTCAAGAGCCTCAAGTGCGTAGAATCATTTAAGACAAAATTTTACACACAAAAAAGTACACAAATGAAAAGCTTATGTTTAATAAAGCTAGTGGCTTTGTTGGGTTAACATCGTTCAGGCCAGTAAAAGTAGACCCAGAAATGGGGCCATTCGAAAATAAACATTTTATGGCTGTAAAATCTTCAGTTGAGTTCTAATATTAATCACCTGAGTGTACCCCTTCGGGAGACTTTGTGTCAAAGGGGAGGGGGGGTAAAAATGTACCCCAATAGGGTAATTTTGCACTTGTATATCTTGTATCTTGTATATCTCTAACAGCTCAAAATAATGAAAGCTACAGAGCATTTACTTTAGCGTCGAATGAAACAAAAAGCATGAGTTTCGGTCGAAATTTGTCTTAATTCGACAGAACATCCCGAATGGATTCAATGTCGACTTTTTTCAATTTACGGATTTTGTGTCGACTTATACAATATATATTACATATTTATCAAATAAATTGTTGACCCAAAAGTTCTAGAGACATAATTTCTGCCTTAAATGAGACTTACAGTGAATTTTCAGGACCAGCCGTTTTCATATAGCATCAGGACATGTAGCGTGGTGGTACGGACCCTCACTTTCACCCGAAAGGTTGTCGGTTCGAATCCAACACTGGCTACATTTTCTGGCCATGCTTCGGAGGACATGTAAAGCAGGTGGTACCGGGCCTTCCTAGTTGAGTGTAAGAGAAGGCTTTATAGCCCTAACTCCGCCAGGTTGGCTTAGTAATAGAAACAATAAAAAGTCCTTATAGCAAGGCATTGAGGGGGCGCTCTACACCGTGAGCCTGTGTAATTCACATAAACTATATATCTGTGGTAATAAAAATCGGCGGATGAAAAAAAGGGGTAGTTTCAAAATTTATTTGTCATACTTACATATGTGACCAGTAAAACGCCGAATTCTACAGCTAGTTCTAACTCAGCAGTGGACGAAAATATCAGATTTATTTGGATTTTTTTAAAGATTATCGTTAGAATCTGAAAAAACATGCGTTTTCTTATCATGAATCACAAAAAATAACACCGAAGCGGTTAGCGTATGCCATTTAGTAACTAGTAACTCAACTATGATTCAGCATAATTATGGGTGAGTAGATCCTTATATTAAGGTGTCATCTCATATTCTGAGATGATCATCTTGAGGAAATAAACAATTTACAGTCACCCATTTTGGCTTTAAACTGTTGCATATTATTTAGACTATTAGGGCCTACAATCTAATTAATTCCATGTCATAAAACTCAGAATTCGACTCTGATTTACGTGGAATTGCTGTTTTACGTTTTACCCATATATAATAATAAATATTAACTTTGGTTCATGAGGTAACCTCCTCGTTATAACCGAAATTAGAGGATATAGAAAAAACTGGACTTGGCAGGATTCGAATTCACGATTTTTACATGTCATTTTACTTGTCAGAGCTTGTGGTCTATCGGTTAAGACGACGTGCGACGCCCCAGTTAGGCGTAGATCGTGGGTTCAAATCCCGCTAGTCCATTTTTTTTCTATATCTTCTAATTTCGGTCATACATGTGCTTATCATAGTTGAGTTACTATATAACATACACAAACCACTTTGCAGTCACTTTTCCGAAAATTTAATTTACTTAAAATAAACATACACGAAATGGTCCAAAAGCTCATACGATATATGATATTAGCAACATTCTTTAAAGCCTCCAGAGAAATCTGAGTTACCGCAAGGTTAAGGTTATCAAAAATTCAGCGTTTGACTAGTTATAGAGACTCAGCCTGTCTTTTCCTGCTGTAACCATACCATTGGTCATGGCTTCATGGACACGGCAAAATCAAACCACATGAGAATTTTTCTCTGAATTAGGTATCCAAATTATGGCTAAATTCAGAAGCCCGTATTCTCTAACATGATGCTTTACAGGGGCTATGAAATCCTGTCCCACTGCAGCAATGGAGATAGTACTAGACTTCCCACCCCTCCATGTTGCAGTGGAAACTTCAGCCGAAAGGGCATTATTAGGAGCGGGTTAAGAAGGAGTGGAAGGGCAGTTAAGAGAGACTCAGCCTCTCTGACTACGTCTGACCACTGCCTGGATATGCCAAGCGATAGAATCCATCCAAAATACTGTTTTGGGAGGGAATTCGAAACTATATTAGGGACAAAGAAAGAATACTGCGAATCAGCAGGAATTCTCAATAGTCACACAATCAAGTGGTTTACTGATGGCTCTAAGCTGGGACATACAAAACCAAGAACAGGCCTTGGCGTCTTTAGGGTTATATATCAGAGTCTCTTGGGGATACAACTACAGTCTTGCAGATTCTGCAATGAAGGAGTGGAGGACCTCAAGCACATTCTCCTTCATTGCGATACAATCACACGAAGAAAAGCAGCATGCTCGGGAAGCTTACAGTTACATGTAAAAGACCTACCACTTCTAAATCCCCTCAAGATCCTGGTTCTCCTGAGGGAGATAGTTCTCGAGGAAGAGATGTAGAAGTGATGTAGATACTTTGTTGTAGGGGCACAATAGGCCAAATAGGCTTAAGTGCACACAGGTAACACCTGTACCCCAATTTAAAAAAAAAAAAAGTCATAGAGACGTAAGGCAAGCCAAAAATTCGAAACTACCAAGTCGTTTGCGTAAGCTGATTTTATTACCATTGGCCTATACAGGTATGTAATTTATACAGGCTAGATGTGTGCCGTTCACCCATAAGGTCGTGTTATATTATAAAAATGGCTAATCCAAAAAATTCACTTCTAGTCTCAATTAAAAAGGAAAGCATGCTTCTAAAGCTCATAAACTGTAAATTTTTTTGATAAATACATTATATATGGATTGCCTTCATTATCTCAGAGAGGGGGTCCGGGAAATTTTTGGAAAATATAGGCGCAAAATAGTGGGGGTTTGCGCCTTTTAACAGCAGTAAAGTTTACATTTACTAAAGAAGCTTACTCATATATTACTGCAAAAAGGTGGGAACGGGGGTCCCCCAGAAACGTGTTGAAAAAGTTGGCGTGATATAGTGGGGTTGTACACATTTTAACAGCAGTAGCGTCTAGATTTTACCAACTTTTCATTGGGGGGGGGGGGGGCTGCGTGGCAGCAGATCAAATCCCCTTTCGAGTATAGAATTAATCAGTTATTTGCTTCGTGACATATTTTGGTTAACTTTCATTAGTTGTGAAAAAACGTAAGTAAGACATTTTTGTTAATTTTATTGTTTTATTTGGAGTGTTTTAAATGGTTTTGTTGTTGAAATTACGGATTAAGGTAATTTTAAGGAATACCGTTATTACGATACATAATTCACTTCTTGACCACTATTTATGACTTTTCAGTGAAGCTATAAAATGTTTGTCACCGGTTATTGTTTTATTTGGAGTGTTTTAAATGGTTTTGTTGTTGAAATTACGCATTAAGGTAATTTTAAGGAATAGATAGAAAATAGATAGAATAGGATAGAAGGGGCGAGCTGCGTAATGCCCAATGCGAGGCCCCGAAGGCACGAGCTGCCGCCCGCTGCAGGCGCAAGGGGTGGAGTCAGCAGCCGGAGGCTGCTGCGGGAACCGCTTGTATAATAAAAAAAATATATCTATGAAATTATATGTATAATAAAATGGCTAATAGTCTGTATTTGAAATTAAGTATTTTTTATTTATTAATTTTTTTCCCTATTTTGTTCAATTCTTTTAGTTTAAGTGGCAATTTGCTAAATATCTCTGGTAAAACTGTTTCATTGAGGCGTCTGCGGTACTTGTTATGTGTTATAGGAATATCCTGTCTCAATGTTTCGTCTTCATTTCTCAGTTGCCTCTTATTCTGTGTGTTTCCAACAATTTTGCTTAAATACATAAAATAGTTATTCTTTATTTTAAGATATTTGTACAGTTTTCCTATTGGTAGTATATCTAAAAAGCTGTACTTTTCATGTATATTTTTAAATTTCTTGTTTAATTTATTAGATAGCATGTTTTTTACTAATTTATTTTGCATTTTTTGTATTTTTGTGAAATGGCTGTTGTTATCTCTCCCCCAGGTTTGTATTCCATAATTTAATAACGATTCTATTAATGCATGGTAATTCATTTTTAATTTTAATTTTAATTTTTGTATAGCACAACATCCTGACCTCATCATTGAATAATAATAATAATAATAAATTTAATAATAGTAAGTAAATAAATTAAATAGGCAAACATGGTAAGGTTGGTCTAAATACTTTTAGTATCTTTTGTTAACTTGCTCCTTAACACAATATTTCTTAGTTAAATATTCCTAGCTAAATATTAATAAATAAATAAATAAATAAGAATGGCGATGTATGACCATAGAATATATTTCTATAATAAATAAATAAAATATACAAAAGCAAAAAATATAGATTAAACGTTTTAAAATAGTTAATTAAATACAACAAATTTACACGTAAAGTATAAAGTATAATATGGTTTGCACGCTTCTGCCATATAAACCAAGATGTCAGGTTTTGTCCGTTGCCGACAGTCGTGCTGCTCCAGGTATATTTCCAGTGTACTTATATACAGCTCAATGCTATATAATGATCTTGATTAGTCAAAATGGCCTGTGAGGCAAAAGCAGATTTGGTGGTTTCCTCACCCCTCTTTTATGTTCGTTAATTGTGTCCTGAAAATGTATTCCAGTCGGTCTGCTGCACAAACAGGATGCCAAAATTCAAAATACTAAACGGCACATCGTGAGATGGCGGTGCCTTCTGGTATCATATTGACACTTTGCAAGTGATGGTGGGATTCGGCATGTTTTTGTGTGATCTTGAGGGAGTAGAGCGAGGCTCGGGACATTATCTGGCCGGTGCAGGCTACATCCAGGCATTGTTTGAGCCCTTTAATTTCACAAAACACGGCGCTCCCTTTCTTTACCCCAACCTCACGCAGTTATACCATTGTCAACTATTATTTTCAAGCGAAATATAAGTGCTATCTGCTGAAGGGTAAATACACCAAATTACAAACAATGGCGCAGGTGTAATGATAGTGTAATGGTGTAAAATCTTATTGGAATACAGCTAGGGCTAAGGCCAGGCGCGGATCTAAGGGGGGGGGGGGCTATGGGGGGCTATAAAACCCCACTATTTCAGTCTTATTTTTCCAAAATCTTCTCCCGGGGGAGACCCCCGGGCCCCCCTCGTGCTCGATTGTATTAATTTTTTCTTTTTCCAAAAAAAAAAGATTATTCGCGTACAAACAATTCAATGCATGATGTGTAGAGACTCGCACAAGTGCAAACAAGCTACCACTATGCCATCGAAGGCCGTGTAATTACTTATATATTATTACCTATAATATAGACCCCTTATTGCTCTGAAAATGGGTAAAACCCCAATATGTCAGCCCAATTTTTTTTTTAATCGTATTTAATCCTAGCCCCTCCTTGGCCTCATTCTAGATCCGCGCCTGGCTAAGGCTGAAATTTAATTTTTTACTATCAGATTCGGATTTATTTTGCAAAAGAAATGATGATGGAGATGCATCAAAAGTCCACTCTAATATAGTATTTTTTATTGCTTTCCGATTTATACGTAGTATAAGGAAAGCCTTGCAATGGTCAAAATTTTCGATTCCGAGATTTCAACAGATTTACACGTTTTCAGGTCCCAGGAATCCAAAAAAAGTGGTTTTAACGAAATGTCTGTCTGTTCATAGATTTTCGGGCAAACTAAACGGTCGATTTTGATGAAATTTAGCACGTAGGAGGTTTACAAAAATCATACCTTGGGGCCAATTTATTTTTATTTTGGGCTAACTCAATTTGGGGGGGGGGGGGGGGGGAGTTAATTCTCAAAAAACGCAAAAAAGTCTAAAAAAATTATTTCTGAAAAACGGCTTCAATGGTTTCTTTACAATTCATATATATTGTAGTCGTTATTAATATTAATAAAATGCGGGGGGTCACTTGCCTCTTGATAGTTTGCTTCTGAAAAATAAAAATAACTAAATTTTAATGAAAAATGACTAAAAAATCATTTTTCTGCGAAACCTTTCTATCGATGATTTCTACCTTCAGGCACGTCTTGAGTGTTAATTTTTAGTAACGAAACCAGACAGGTTGTCTTCCCGAAAAAATATTTGGTTTTGTGCAAAAAAAATTAAAAAAAAAAAAAAATCACGCTCAAATGCATTACGTGCCTGCCATTATTACTGTTTGGTGATGTGTTGGTCTGACCTATCTTGAATTTACCTCACCTCCAGTGACATTAGGTGGACAGCCCCTCTCCCCCCCCCCCCCAGATATCCGAAATTTAACCATAGGAAAATTATTTACCATGATAGGCCTATAATTTATTTTCTCCGTCTACTAATTGATAAATCAGGAAGCATGTTCGAGTAAACTCGGACCGCTTCTTTTATTTTATATCAGGCAGTTTTTCAGACTCACTGTAAGGCTTAACAATAACATAGCATAACTTTTTAACATAACGATCTTTTTTTTGCCCTACCCTAATTAACAAACCGACATGAATTAAAATAACAGAAGAAATCATTCTATTGTATGATAAGACATTGTAAGATAAGACATGGTAAGATAAGGCACATCATTGTTAATTATTACCCATTGCAATAATACAAAAATATAAAGCACCAGACTATAGAAACATATTGCTATACCGTGTTAGCAGAAAAAGGGAATATCAAGGAACTGAACAAAGCTCAGCCCAGGTAAAAATACGAGGGAGAAGGAATAAAAAAGAACTGAAAAATGTCTAAATTTATAAGTTTAAACTTTAAAGGATAGTAATACTTAGCACCAAGTAACTTGATGAAAATATATATAGTTGCCGATGAAAGTGTGGATATTTATGATGTGATAAAAGCAAGTTTCAGCTGCAGAGTGTATTTTTCAATTATAACTTTTAAAAGTTGCGTGAACGGGAGGGGGTAAGAATGGGGAGGGGGGGCGGGGTTAGAGAGGGTGGCGGGACCTATCTTTAAATCTTGTCGTAAAAGGATCCGTCATCAGTTACGGTATTTTCGTTTTAAGAATTCCAACTCTTCTTCTTTCGTTAGTTTGAACGAGCTAAATTGTTTTCAATTGCTGTTTCTCGCTATTGATCTAAACAGTTTCGGGTTACTAATTTTATGCCGCATAACAAGCAAGGCTTACAGCCATGATGGCTATAAGGAGTGAACTGGAACTACCCCCACCTATTTTTTAATCGGCTTCAACCACTATAAATTCCGCGTGTCAGCATTAACGTTCTGCACTGTAGAGAATTCTTCTTGGAGGGGTATTCATTTCCAAGTTAACTTTTGTTCCCAATGTGCATGTGGGACCTTGGCTCGCCTCCTGATAAACTATATTCTCAGGCGCAAGATGCTGAGCTAGTTATGTATACATGTTGAATATATATATATATATATATATCTACAATTTACTAGTAAGTTAGTATGCTAGATTTATCTGGTCTTAGCCTAAATAACTAAAAACACTAAAATCCCTTACTTACAATATTATTATAACAAAAGACTTACCGACCATAACTGATCAGAGTTTAAGGAAGAAGAAGACGAGCACAGCCCAGACTATCAGTAGAAGCGAAAGTCCGTCAAGACCTCAATATGTTTGAGCAACTGCAGCAACAACAACCGCAACGAATAGGAAAAGAACCTGCCGTATCGCTGACCCCACCTAGGGGCAAAAGCGAGGACCATAGCGATGGGCACAACGTAAATTTAACATTAAAATTATTATTAATTGATCGCCTACCAATACAAACCCAGCCACCTTCAGGCGCCTTCTGACTTTTGGCACTATTTTCCGAATCTTATTTATTATTATTATTATTTTATTAATATTATTATTTAGGGGCCAATTCCACCGACCGGCTAGGGCTAAATACAAAAACGGTGACGTGGTAGACTTAGGCGGGGTTTCCAACGACCTCACATTGCAGAATGCAAATTACATTGACGGAAATGTTTGTTTTTCTTTTTATAGACATTTATTAAAATGTTTGTAATTCACATATACCATGACGCCATTTTTTAATTTTAGTTTGTTTGTTTGTGATTTTACCCTATGATCATTGATCAATTTTATCTATGGCATAGAGGAAAACAAACATTTCCGTCAATGTCATTTGCATTCTGCAATGTGAGGTCGGTGGAGACACCGCCTAAGTCTTATATGTCTGCTACCACGTCATCGTTTTTGTATTTAGCCCTAGCCGGTCGGTGGAATCTGCGCCTAAATACCTCGGTTGGCAAAAGGCTGTGCGACGTTGAATTAGACGGCTGCACATCCATTCTAAAGAATGCCTTTATACAGTGTAGCTTATACAGCACTGAGCTAACCAAATGCAGTGGCAGTGGCATTTCTAGGTTAGCTGGTATCAAGGCTGAAGCTCGCCCAATATCAAGACGTTTTTCTTTTTATTTCATAACCAGACATGGGTACACCGAATGCTAAAAACAAGAGTGAGTTGGAGCTTACGTTCATTCTGAGACACAAATCCAACTGTGTGCAGCGACAGATATGTCTTCAGTAAGGAACCTAAAATCTTAAGAACCGAATCTGCTGCGATTGCACGGAACTATTATTACTGAGAGATATGAAGGTATTGAACTATAGGCTGACAGGTTTGGTATTAGTGTGGGTCCGACAGCTCTGGGCAGGAGTGCGAGCGACAGCAGCGCGCCCGACCTGTCAGTGCCCCCTCAAGGCCATATTTGACATTACAGCTAGTTGTTACACACAATGTTGTTAACTCAGATGGCGGCGATTCAAAGGTATACAGTACCTAGACACCGAAGTACCTACAATATCAACGTAAGTTAAGTTCCTGTGATTGATTTTATTGATATTGATTTACATTATATATTATATATACATTGTAGTATACAGTTCAATGCTTGGGTCAGACTTATGGGTGATGGGGTCCCAGGGCTCTTTTTTGGGTTCCTGGGATCTCAAAACGTGTAAATTTGTTGAAATCTCGAAATGGAAAATTTCGACTAAGACCGAAAAAATTCAGGGAACAAAGACTGGAGTGGTGGGGACACACGAAAAGAAGAGAAGATGGACATCTGCTACAACGTGTGAGGGACTATACGGTGGAGGGCACAAGACATATAGGACGACCGAGGATGTCCCTTGAAACAAAAATAAAGGAAAACCCCAGGACCCTCGGTCTCTCACCGGATGATACTCAAGACCGGAACACCAATAAGTTGAAGATCTGTGCCGCCGACCCCGTGGGAGGGATAAGACGCCGTTAAGAGTGTACAGCCGTAGGAAATTGGCAGCCCAAAATTGATACTTTTTTATTTTATTTCATTATCTAAGCATGTTATTAAAGATTTGGCTCAGCAAAGTTGTAGAAAACTACTTCATGCATCATATAATAATGTATTTTTAGTTTTCGAAATTGTAGTTTTTTTTATAAAATCGTTAATACGTGAAAAGTTATTGTTTATAAAATATTTGCATGTTCCTGAAAAGAACCGGTCCTAGTTTACTCGAACATGCTTTCCAATTTATCAATAAGTAGATGGAGAAAATGAGTAATTTCATGGTAAATAATTTTCCTATGGTTAAATTTCGGATATCTCGGGGGGGGGGGGGGGGGGTGTCCACCGGACGTCACTGGAGGTGAGGTAAATTTTAGATAGGTCAGAGGTCAGACCAACTCACTACCACACAGTAATAATGGCAGGGCACGCAATGCATTTCAGCGTGAATTTTCTATCATTTTTCGGAAAAAAAAATTTTTGCACAAAACCAAATAGTTTTTTGGGAAAGCAACCTGTCTGGTTTCGATACTCAATTTAACACCTAAAACATTCCTTAACGTAGAAATTATGGATAGAAAGGTTTTGCTGAAAAATTACTTTCCAGTAATTTTTTCTTAAAATTTAGTTATTTTTATTTTTTTTTTTCCCCCAGAAGCAAACTATGAAGGGGTGAGTGACCCCTTGCATTTCGTTAACATTTATAACGACTGCAATATATGTGAATTTAAAAGAAATCGTTGGAGCCGTTTTTGAGAAATACGTTTTTTAAACGTCTTTTTGGAGTTTTTTGAGAATAAAACCCCCACAAATTGAGTTAGCCCAAAATAAAAAACATATCCCTAAGTATGATTTTGTGAACCAACATGCCGAATTTCATCAAAATCGACAGAGTAGTTTGCCCGGAAATCGATGAACAGACAGAGCTACAGACAGACAGACAGAGCGACAGATAGACAGACATTTCGTAAAAAACACTTTTTTGGGTTTCTGGGACATCAAAACGTGTAAATCCGTTGAAATCTCGGAATCGAAAATTTCGACCATCACAAAGCTTTCCTTATACTACGTATAAATTGTCCCGGACAACAATGTCCGGGTATACAGGTCAGTGCTCAGCCCCCTACCCAGTCACTCGCTACGGAGCCACCGAGGTACAACCTTCGAAGTCTACGCAGCGCCACTGAAGATGTCGACCGCAGATGTTGACGAAACGTTTGGAAGTTCACTTTCAATTCGACCACGGCACATCAGCCCGGATTCTACTGGTTCTTCATAATGTAGTTTTCATTGCTTATTACAACAACAATTTTTTATTTGTTTATTATTATTATTAATTTTTAATTATAATTTTTTTATATTTTTTTTGTAATGACGTCACGTTAAACTATCTTCTGTAAACCGGCTTTACAGACAACCAATTTTTTTTATTGGTGAAAGTCTTCCCCAAAATGCCATGGTTAAATGCTGGATACGTGTTGGTTCAATATAGTAATATGGACGCTCTGTCTACTCTCCGGTAGGCTTCTCATTCGAGAACATACTGTTCTGCTACCTGCTAATCGTGTTAGAATGTAAATTGTACAAGCAAGCAATAAAATTAATTGGATTCACATCTCGGCTCGACAGTATTAGTCACTTATCCCGCCATCAACGCAATATAACATTTGCCACTGGTAATAGTTCGCATTTGTCATTTAAAATTTCGTTGACATTGGTTATACCATTCGGTGAGGAACGTGTTAATACCAGGGGGCAACCTGGTTTTCGTCTGTTGAGAGTTACTTAACAATGAAGAGTCACTAGGCTATAAGAACCTGTTCGAATAAAGTCCAATGAACCATCGTAGCGGCTTCTAAGTTGCCACACCCAATAGTCAGGGTGTCGCCAAACCGGAATCTGCCTGGGACCTTACCTTCTTCAACTTATTATTTATATACTGTAAATTGATTGAAAATTAGCAAAAGAAGGAATGCGCATATATGTTTCCGTACTTTGTACAATGTGCTTGAGACGCATACGCCTCCCAACCTTACACCTTTTTCCATCCGTTATCCTTCTTCCTCGCCCGGAACACCAAAGAAAAAATAAATTATTCTTTCCAATCCACACGTCCCAGGCCTTATCTTCTCCTTTTTCGGTGCAGGCGGTGAGGCTTCGGAACTCACTGCTGGATCCCATAAGAAATGAAAGAAGTTTAAGGGTGCGTGTCAAAACTATTTTTTAAGGGTATGTATGGCGTAAAAATGGTGGGTACATGGTCTGTTTGATTCAGTTTTTTACTTTTTTTCTAGCTAAATTAATATAATTTGTAAAATGTATTAATTATTTTTGGTTAATTGTAAGAGAGGGCCAAAAGACCAGAAATTCACCCATTTTGAAAATAAAGACAATTTTCTTTCTTTCTCTCTTATATCCGTAACACACCCTAAACATATGCCTTACTTTAAAACTCGATAATATCTCGGGCTCTATCAAAGATACATAAACAAAGTTGGTGTCAAATTATTTTTACAATACTTTAAAACAGGTTGCCACCGTTTTTTCTGTAAATTGTTTATTAATATAAATTATGAAAGTTCTAGAAAATATTTCGACTTGTCTCGAGAACTGCTCAGCTAGAACAAGGTTTTCGATGTTGAAAACTGTAAAGTTGGTGAAACTTTGCTCGTCGGTACCGAAAAACATACACAAAAAATTCAGGTTCACCGGAATGTTTGCAACTAAATCAAAATCAATACATAATTATCCTTATTCCTTATAGGTACCAACTCATGATAATTGTTGCTTGGATGTAATACCTAATGCATCAGTTTTAAGGTACTATCTTATTTAAAATAATAACTCCAATGGTGAAGCACATTCATTTCATCTTCGCGCGAAATTACAAAGAATTGATTTGTTTTTCACTTTTGTCAAATTTTTGTCTTCGTTTTTCCATTTCACTTATTATTATTGTTATTTTTTTATCCTAATTTCTTGTCCCCAGGAACAGGTGCCCATGCTCTCGGGCGCACTCACAAGGTGCGCCTTAAATTCAGCATCTGAAAATTCCAAATCTTTGATGATAGTGATATGAGCTATCATCCCGGTAGTATTTTCCCCAACCAAATAATTACATCTGAGACCATTTTTGTTTTCAAAAATAAAATGATACAAGTCAAGTCCAAATTGTAGCCGCCTTGAACGTAGCGAAGGCGCTTCCCGCTCACCAAAGATCTCACAAAATCCATCTTCTTCCCACGAAAACAATTCTTTTATCTGAAATTGATAGATCGAAGCTTAATCAATATTATATAAAACACAGTCGAGTGTTCTGTTAGAGCACGCAAAACTCTATTTTAAGATTTTTTAATTGTTAGTAAGTTAGTAACATGATAACTATAAAAATATCCGAAAATAACTAAATAAAGAAGTAAAAATAAATTAAACAACAAACTGTTTTATTGATATTTATTTATTTATTTATAAAAAGGTTAAATCACGTACAAACAATAATTTACTGAATGTATCCGATTAACCTCTTCAATCGCCTCACTAAGTCACCTAATAGGTACTTGTGTCGAGTTACGATACGTCTCCGACCGGAAGGTGTGTAGATACTCGAACAAGTACAAGCACGCTACCACCTTGCCACCGAAGTCGCTGCTGAAGTGAAACTGTAGCTCGTAACTTATATGAATTTTTCATGGGACTATTTTCATATCTTTGCCACTAACGAGGAATTAAATTATTTTCCTCAAAATGATCCTTTGCTTAAAGCTTTTTATGGGGACCTTGCTGTACCTATCCACCTTTAGAAGTAAAGTAAATTCATATGGGAGACATTGCCGAAAAAGGGGCTACCCTCTATGCTTTTTATTGGCAGCTAATTGGCATCAAAACTCTGCCAGTTACGTTTAAAAACGTTCTATACAAGGTATCGTAGATGGTGCATGAATACCGTTCTTACATGTTGATAGAAGGTTGGCTGTATCTCATGCTCCAAGCGCGACCCTCATAACAATAAAAGAACCGGTCCGAGTTCACTCGAACATGCTTTCCAATTTATCAAAATTATTCGATAGAGAAAATTAGTAATTTTATGGCAAATATGTTTCCTATGGTTAAATTTCCGATATCTCAGGGGGGGGGGGGGGGTTGTCCACCTGACGTCACTGGAAGTGAGGTAAATTCTCGATAGGTCAAACAAACACATTAATTACCACACAGCAATAATGGCAGGGCATGCAATGCATTTGAGCGCGAATTTTCTATCATTTTTTTCAAAAAATAATTTTTTGGGTAAAACCAAATATTTTTTTTGGGAAAGCAACCTATCCGGTTTCGTTACTCAATTTAACACCTAAAACATGCTTGAAGGTAGAAATCATCGATAGAAAGGTTTCGCATTTTTTAGTCATTTTTTCATTAAAATTTAGTTATTTTTATTTTTTTACCCCCAGAAGCAAACTATCAAGGGGCAAGCGACCCCCTGCATTTTGTCAAAATTAATAACGACTACAATCTACGAGAATTTAAAAGAAATCGTTGGAGCCGTTTTTGAGAAATAATTTTTTTAGACGTTTTTTTGGAGTCTTTTGAAAATAAAACCCCCCCAAATTGAGTTAGCCCAAAAAAAAATGGTCCCGAGGTATGATTTTTGTGAACGGACATGCCAAATTTCACTCAAATCCACTGAGTAGTTTGCCCGGAAATCGACGAACAGACAGACCGACAGACCGACCGACAGACAGACATTTTGTAAAAACCACTTTTTTGGGTTCCTGGGACCTCAAAACGTGTAAATCCGTTGAAATCTCGGAATCGAAAATTTCGACCATCACAAAGCTTTCCTTATACTACGTATAAATTGGAAACCAATAAGGTCTACTGCGCCTCCACCATAAAATTGTATATCTGTCTATGCCCTGATCAACCCTATGACCCCAATCTAAAATTAATTCGGAAACAATAATAATAATTCCTGAAAACGGGCCACACTAAGAGAGAAAAACAAGAAAGAGTTTCTAAAATATCTAAAAACTTTTCTTATTGAGAAATCATACTATACTATACATGAATTCATGAATTGATTTTGACTGACAATATATTTCTCTTGTGATCACATTTGACAATATACTTCCATATACAGTATAGTCCCTCTGTAATCCGGCTCTTCGCTAATGCGGCCATGCCAGTAATCCGGCCTTAGCAATGTGGCAGCTGAGGATGTGAATAAGTGTTAAGGTCGTCTTTCTCAGTAAAAAAGCTGACGACTATTGTGAACTATTTTGATGGGATTTCAAATTCAATGGAAAGACGTGAGTTTGTTACTGTACTGTATTCCTCTAAAATATGACTTCTATCTAGTTATTGTTGGTACAGTACTGTATGTTATTACAAGTTTTATACTGTACGTACTGTACTGTTTTTTTTTCACGATTTTCTTGTAATCCGGCGTTTTCGATAATCCGGCGGTGGTCTGATACGATATCTGTCGGATTATCAAGAAATCACTGTTAATTGTATGTGCCGTCTATGTTTGATGACAAAATTTATAAATGGTTTTGTGTGTTTTAGTTTTGTGTGTTTATTATTGACGATTGCCAAAAGGACTATTCTGTTCAATTCAATTCTATTCTATTCTACAAGTCGAATAACATATGACCTGAATACAGGGGCAGTGAAATGTTCCGGGATAAAGACTTCCTATTCCGCTCTAACTCCATATTCATTATTCACTGTTTCAACAATGTCCCTCACTGATATAATTGAAAACAATGAGTAGAAAAAATTAGTAGTAGTAGAAATTATAGTAGTAGTAGAAATTATAGTAGTAGTAGAAATTATAGTAGTAGTAGAAATTACCACCTGACGTCACTGGAGGTGAGGTAAATTCTAGTTAGGTCAGACCAACACATTACCACACAGCAATACTTACAGGGCACGCAATGCTCATGAGCGTGAATTTTCTATCATTTTCTCAAAAAAACATTTTTTTGCACAAAACAAAATACTTGTCTGGGAAAGCAACCTGTCCGGTTTCGTTACTGAATTTAAGACCTAAAACATACCTGAAGGTAGAAATCATCGATAAAAAGGTTTCCCAGAAAAATTATTTTTTAGTAATTGTTCATTAAAATTTAGTTATTTTTATTTTTTTACCCCCAGAAGCAACCTATGAAGGGGCAAGCGACCCCCCGCATTTCGTTAACATTAATAACGCCTACAATATATGTGAATTTAAAAGAAATCGTTGGAGCCGTTTTTGAGAAATAATTTTTTTAGACGTTTTTTTGGAGTTTTTTTGAGAATAAAACCCCCCCAAATTAAGTTAGCCCCAAATAAAAAAAAAATTGTTCCGAGGTATGATTTTTGTGAACCTACATGCCGAATCTCATCAAAATCGACCGCGTAGTTTGCCCGGAAATTGACGGACAGACAGAACGACAAACAGACAGTCATTTCGTAAAAACCACTTTTTTGGGTTCCCGGGACCTTAAAACGTGTAAATCCGTTGAAATCTCGGAATCGAAAATTTCGACCGTCACAAAGCTTTCCTTATACTACGTATAAATTGGAAAGCAAAAACACATCACTAGCAATCATAATGAGAGCTGAGTACGACCTCTAACTAGCTAGGGGCTGGTGAACCCAGCGTCAGGCCGCATCACCTAAAAAGTGTACAATTGCTTAAAGTAGGTTGTTTTTAAAAACCTAATGGGTTATCACTGCAGCTTGTATACATTATTCTAGTATATACAGTATTAAAACAGGAGGTAACCCCCTACGAGTGGGAGAAGTCAATGTAAGAAAAACAAACTTGGGCGGGACTCGTGCTCGCACCTCCGCCAATAATGTAAATGCATGAATATTTTATTGAACAACAGTAAAGTAATTTACAAAAAAAATAGTCAAAATCAAATCAGAGAACAAATGCCTAGGATTTCCCGTGTTCTAGAGTTCGTACGTTCATTAGGTATCCGTCAATCTGGAGGCAGTATTGGGCTTGTGAACTGGGTTCCTGGGGCTGAAAACCCTACTCCGTATCACGCCCTAATTTTACTCCATTAAAGCGCTATAATTCTGAAAAGAGGTTTCACGTTATAAAATGGCCCATTTATAGCCACTTCTTTTCGGTGTAATAGCTTGAAACCATGAATAAGTAATATGTTTTAAAAGCTTGGGCACATAACAAAGCCGCGTCTGGTTTAAGTCTCTTTGTTGCTACAATTTTTATGTAACTTATCCGCGGCAACTATCCTTACGGTTCTCACCAGATTCAGAATCAGATTAAACTATATTGATCAATGGAATAGAACAATACAATGCACAAATGAAACACATCTAACGAAAAACATGACAACAACAAAAATTTAAATTTAGCAAAGTTAAACGTGGAGGGTTCGAATACTCCATTGACCATACTTTATCAATATATTTACACTACTAGTATTATCAGTCTCTTAGGCTCTATTGCAGCGTTCGGCCACCCGCGGCCCTCGGAGTGTTTTTCGGCGGCCAGCGTAATGCAGACAAAGTCGACAAATAAAAACAGAAATATTTGAATTTTGAACTTACGCATTTACATAAACTATTTCGGAATTTTCCGCCTTTGGATTCAATGTTGCAACGTTGATCGACCAGTTCATTGATTTCAAAAACGATTCCAATTTGGAATCAATTTTCAAGGGAAAGCGGGATGGGAAAAGTTATTGTGGATTATTGTCAATTTTGGCAGGGCGTCCCCGAAAAATTTGGGGATCTTAATTAAGAATTGTTCCCTCATCCTTCTTACTTTGTTTTCCTCCACATACCTGTGCGAAGCATCATTTTCTAAGTTGAAATATGGCAAGAACAAGAATCGTAACCGCCTCACAGAGCCCCATTTGGATTGCGTGAAGTAAAAACAAAGCCCAACATGTCCGAAATTGCATATGATTGCATTAAATGTTAATGCGATTTTTAACTTTGAATTTTTGTAGAGGTTTACATTAATTATTGGAAAATATAGCCTACTTAAGAACAGAAAATGCCTACTTTTTAGAGTTTCCGTAATAGGTACCTACATGTATTTAATAAGTGCGGTCCGCAGGAAGGAACAGAATAAAAAAAATGGCCCACTGGAGAAAAATAGGTTGCCGACGCTGTTCTATTGCCTCCGACACTAACTATTGTTTTCTGGTTTTAATAAATATAAATAAATAAATAAATAAATAAGGACTTTTGTTATATTACTAAGCGAACCTAGTGGAGTTAGGGCTATAAATCCCTCTCTTACACTCAACTAGGAAGGCCTGGGACCGCCTGCTTTACATGCCCTCCGAAGCATGGCCAGAAAATGTAGGTAATGCGGGACTCGAACCAACAACCTTTCGGATGAAAGTCAGAGTCCGTACCATCAATCTACATGTCTTGAATAAATAGCATGGATAAACGTAAAAATTATAGTTACGTATGTACATATCTGCGGGACGTAGGCAACAATTCATTTATTCATTCATTTAGCACTTGAGTTTGCAATTGTGCTGAGCACAAAATTGTACAATATTTTATTTTTCAATTTTTTTCAATGGTGAATATTTAGAATAACCAAGCAAACTTATAACTATATAATGAACTGTTATGTAACACGCAGTTTATGCTGGCTTGCATTACGTTTTGTATCCTTGAGTCCGCAGTATCTATAAATATATATGTATGTACCTATATGTCAAAGTCTCAAGAACTTATTATAACCTACGGTATAATTTATTTTTGCAGTTTAAAATCATAGATTTTAATCATGATGTCAGTGTAAAAATGTCTTAGTTGATACCTGAAACCCCACAACAAAGAGGAAGAAGAAGAATATTTAGAGTACCATAGCAATTGGATGTTATGTAGTCGTTATGAACGTGTTAATATCTAAGGTTTTGTAATAACGTACAAAGGGTTGTGAGGATTGTATCCGCTTGGCGGGTCAATGGTGCTCTTAGTAAAACGTACCCGCTTACGTTAAGCTTATGCAGCAGCCATTCTTGGAGACAGACGGACGGATTAAGTGATTGAACTATGTAGAAAATGCGGTGAGGATAATCAATGTAAAGTTAATTAACTGTATGCGGTCATTAGGTTATCAGTGTAGGAGGAATCAATGTTGATTAAACGTGGGCCGCCTGTATTCCATCGCGGAAATCCTATGTCCCGCTTCTCCGTTAAAGCATACCACCTCTAACTGATTTTCCTTGCATGTTCAACCTAAGAATCCGCGTTCTTGTATAAGTTCGGGGCATTTTTAACAGTCTTTATAAAATAAAATTGCCGAATTACGTAGGAGCCGGGGAAATAGCTTAAATTCCTGGGAGTAGTGAGTTTCCCCGACTTTAAGGGCTGTCGCATCAGCAACACAACTACACTGCGGCTCTTGTTTTATCAACTCACTTTCACCTCCCCCTTCAAATTTTCATTATGTAAGGGAGGGTATAGTGTATTCCTAGTAGCTGAAGCAAGTATTAACTTATACGCACATGATGAGTGCAGTAGGTTAGAATTAATTAAGATTGTTAATATGGACTAAGATTGGTCTAAGATTTGAACATGTGATAGAGAAGACGCCCTATTTGGGGGTTAATTGTAAGAGTGAGCCGAAAAGCCCAAAATTCGCCCAGATGGAAAATAAAGACAATTTTCTTTCTTTCTTTCTATTTACGGTTATTCAATTACATTAATTTTTATTATTATTATTATTATCCTATCTTTACATTACATCAGTCCAACTTGTGCCGATAACGGTCCCGACGTTTCAACGGAATAACGCAATTTTATTATTCTCAAGTCCAGAACCCTGCTTTCCTATTTATAAATTAGTATAGTTTCCGTAATAGATACTATAGTATGAGTAGTTTAATAGTTTTAGAATGATGACCCCACACCACGTGATATATTGAAGGACCACCTGAGGTCCTCTATCTTAGCTCTCCCACAACTGCTGCCACCATTCTCGCTTGAAATCCTGTGAAAGTCACTTATATCTAGGTATTCTTCAACCGGCAATTGGCAAAGGCTTTTGCCCAACCATTGGCTTCTTCCCTGCCAAGGATACTTACACTGCTTCAACTGTATCGAGCCTTGATTCGGTCTCGTCTAGATTACGGCAGCATAGTGTATGGAGCAGCTACACAAACTCTTCTACAAAGTCTAGACACCGTCCACTATGAGGCCCTTCGAATCTGCACCGGTGCTTTTAAGTCCAGCCCCACAATGAGTTTATGTGTGGACGCATATGAACCACCCTTGCAACTACGGCGAGAGCACTTAATGCTAAAATTTTCTAGCAGGCTGAAGCATTGCCAAACTCATATTACCTACTCAGCGATTTTCTCAGATAAATTTCACAATTTATTTCGAGTCCGCCCACGCTCATCAAAGCCATTGCATTACCGCTACTCAACTTTAAATTTTGAACTCCGACTTTACGACCTGAATGTTAGTCCGATTCACGGCTCGCCTATACCGCCTTGGTTTTACAATCCACCCGTCCCTTCCTTTGGTCTCCAAATATTAAGTAAAGCCAACACTCCAACCCTCATATACCGTAAGCTATTCCGTAATTTAACATTGCAGTTCCCACGACCGAGTTGGTCCCACTTTTACACAGACGGCTCCAGGACAGACACTGGTGTGGCTGCTGCCTTTATCCATGATACAGTGCCGTACTTATTCCCGCTTTTGCCTATATGCTCTATATTTACTGCTGAACTATTCGCCATCCTTCAGTGCCTAAATTTCATCCACCTACACCCCATACCGAACGTAGTCATTTTTTCTGACAGCCAGAGCGCACTTCAAGCAATAGGACCTACCTACAGCAAGGAATGCCCCTTAGTCCAAGAAATCCACCAACTACTGAATATCATGGCCCCCTACCAAAAAATCCATTTCCACTGGGTCCCGTCTCATGCTGGTATACCAGGAAATGAGGAAGCCGACAAAGCGGCAAAGACAGCTGCCACACTAGTGTCTGCCCCATGGCCCACCCTGGTACTAAGTGACGTAAGTGACCTACGCAAATCTATCTTGAAAAAATGGCAACACAAAATCTGGAATGGGCCAGCCTACGTGCAAAAGAAATTGCGAGCAGTTAAGCCCATCATAACAGAATGGGACACGTCCTATCGAATCAGCCGCAAGGAGGAAATTGTATTGGCCCGAATTAGAATAGGGCATACAAACCTCACTCACAAACATCTGATGAGGAATGAGGCGCCCCCCCTATGCACAAGGTGCGGAGTGGCCCTCACAATAGCTCACCTTCTTCTCGATTGCCCAACCTACTCGGTCCAACGAGCCTCCGTCCTACGAGCACCCTCCTCCCTCTCCGATGCTCTAGGAAACAATAACAGCCACAAATAATATCATTCAATTCCTAAGAGCCACCGGTCTCTTCTTCAACATTTAACCACCCCCCCCCCCTCCCCACTACTTACACAAAAGAACGGATAACTCTCTACCACTAAATAATTGGTAAACATTCCCAATTTCCTAGCGCAAATTCCCAACAGGGACCCGCGCTTTAAAAAAAAAAAAAAAAAAAAAAAAAAAAAACTTACATGGGCAGGCACCAGTACAATCGGACAATCCATCCAACCTCACTCAAGTAGACCAAATGGTTCTCAGGCTCGCAGTTGATAACTCAGTGTACTTGAACCTCCCGAGTTTGCCTCCGGTTCTCAACAGTTTGCCAACAAATCAAAGAATAAGCCAAGAAAGACACCCGATTTCACAACACTAACACTTCAAAAACACTTGATGACTGGTGCCCTCTTTCTTTACCACTTCACACTCCACCACGAGAACTATTTTGGCCACAAGAGCAGGAAGAAACACGAGAGTTTAATACAACTATGTTTGGTGGGAGGTAGCAACTCTTAAATAATTTCTCTAAGACTAAATTTCGGTTGCCTCAATTTTTTTTATCCTAAAGCACTGAATTTATCGATGGGATGATTGCATGTAGTCGGGCAAACCATTGCCATTCAACAAAGTGATAACAATGGCAATGTTTTGGCGCAATGTGTTCATAAAATAATTTTTATTCAAAACCGAAACCTAACCTATTCAGTTTTGCTCCTCTTTAAAACCATTCCTGAGTTTAGAAAACATCGACAGTAAGATTCTACTCAAACATTGTCTTTTAGTCATTTTTCATGGAAATTTAGCCAGTCATTATTTTTTTCACCCCGAACCAAACTTTCATGAGCCGTGCGACCTTGCGGATTTTTAATACATTATCAATAAGTACCGTACTTCAATATAAATAGTGTGAATTTAAAATAAAACAGTTTTTCAGAAAAAAATATTTTTAACCGTTATAATCGTTGTACGAGTACGAGTACCTATACCTCCAAAATGAAGTTCAAAAATCTTATCAAAAGGCAATATTTTTGTGAACATCCATCAAATTATATTGAGCTCTTCGGCCCCGAATTGAGTTATAGTCCACGCAAAATGAGAAAAGTATGGACATGGAATGTTTTGATCCTGTGCAACACTGTAAAATTATTCTTTGCACAATTTTTGTTATGCCTTGCATCCAATGCAACAAGGTAACACGAAATGGTGCAAAGAATATTTTTACAGTGTTGCACAGGATCAAAAGATTCCACGGGCATACTTTTCTCATTTTGTGTGGACTATACCAACAGACATCAGATAGACAGACCATTAGACAGATAGACTTACCGACAGACCTCAAAACGTATAAATCCGTTGCAATCTCGAATTCGAACAAAAAACAAAAAAATACCATCACAAAGCATTCCCGATACTAACGTATATAACGCATAAAAAGGAAATCAAAAATATTTACGTCTGCCTTCGGCTTTTGCAAAGTTATTACCTTAAGCCTAGCAAATCTCAGAAGGCGGCGTGAAATGTGTTGTTGTTGTTGTTACCACTTGGAGAACATGGTGAAGTCACACGGTTAAATCACAGGTGACCAGGACTCGACACGCACGTAGACTGACTGGTATAGTCTCAGCGCGTTATCATGTCCCACCATGTGCCCCTGCCAACGCTGTGGCTGTGCACACAACCAAGTTTGCCGCAGTTTGAAACATGCTCTGCTCTCATGAATTCAACATGGTAAGGCCGTTGGCAAAATGTTAATTAATAATAATAATCTTCTATGTTTTCCTTGCCCAGTATTCCCTGACTATGTATAGGTATACACATAATACGATACATAATAATACCAAAATGCCCGCACCCCCAAGCTAGCGCTCGATTGGGGCAATCAGCTTATACAGTGCTGCTAAACAAGGCATAATAATAATAATAATAATGTGTTTATTTATCGAAAAAAACATTACAATGTTTACTAAAACCAGTGCCACAAAGCCAAAAAGGCGCGTTGGGATCACCCCTAATAGTTAGTTCTTGTGGGGGGTGGGAATTCCGACGTAAGCAATGAACATACATTATCATTTTTCGTCAATTGACAATAACAACAGTTTTTGAAACGCAAAATCTAATGATCATAAATATGATATTGCAAGCTAGTATAATATCGTATATATGAATGATATCCGAAATATAGAAAATTGTATATTAATAATTAATTTACTGTGAATCATTGCGGTCTTAATTGCTTTGGGTTAAGGAAAATGAAAGAAATAAAAAAATCCTTTGGACAGTTCGTTGAATAGCTATTAATTTAACACCGAGAAATAGGGGCCAGTAGGGCACATAGTCACTATTCGCTTTGATAATTATTGTTATTATCTGTTGTACACACGGCAAACGGGTACAACAGGCACGTCTCCAGTGCTCAACAAAGAAAGGGTCCGAGTTTACTCGAACATGCTTTCCAATTTATAAAGAAGTAGATATAGACATGTGTAATTTCATAGGAAATAATTTCCCTATGGTTACATTTCAGACCCCTCGAGGGGGGGAGGGGGGTCCATCTCAATATATATTAAAAACCCCTTAAAACTCAATTGCATATTCTGGAACGAACAGACCAATATATTGTAACAGTAGTAACAATGACACATGGCACGTAATGCATTGGAGCGGGAATTTTCCACAATTTCTCAAAAAATAATTTTTTGCACAGGAGCAAATATTTTTTTGGGAATGCAACCTGTCCGTTTTTGTTACCCTATTCAACACCTAAAACATACCTGAAGGTAGAAATCATCGATAGAAAGGTTCCACAGAAAATATATTTTTTAGTCATTTTTCATGAAAATTGACTTATTTTTATTTTTTTACCCCCAGAAGCAAACTATCAAGCGGCAAGCGACCCCACACATTTTGTTAACATTGATAACGACTATAATATATGTGAATTTAAAAGAAATCGTTGGAGCCATATTTGAGAAATCATTTTTTTAGACGTTTTTTTGGAGTTTTTTTGTAAATAAACCCCCCCCCCCCCCCCCCCCCCAAATTGAGTTAGCCCAAAATACAAAAAAATTGTCTCGAGGTATGATTTTTTGTCAACCTATATGCAAAATTTCATCAAAATCGACAGAGTAGTTTGCCCGGAAATAGACGCACAGACAGACAGAGCGACAGACAGAGCGACAGACAGAGCGACAGACAGAAATTTCGTAAAAACCAGTTTTTTGGGTTCCTGGGACCTGAAAACGTGTAAATCCGTTGAAATCTCGGAATCGAAAATTTGGACCATCACAAAGCTTTCCTTATACTACGTATAAATTGGAAAGCAACAATGCTATAAATAACTATAGGTATATAGTATACCTACTGGCTACTGTAGGCCTCTACTATTTCGTTTGGTTTAAGTATTTTTTGGTCCAAACCCGCATGTTAATCTCACCAAAGATGAGCTTGGCACGTAATTTATACAGTTTCTTTTTGCAAAAGACTCCGCATAACAATGAGAATGAAGTCGTTTTCTATGTTAACCTTATGATGGAAAAGACATGGTGGAGGATTCGTATTCCTCCTGTCGCTATCATACATGTAGACATGATGTGAATATTTGTATTGGAATGGAAACTATTTTATGTTCAATCGAGTTTTCTCGCTTTTTGTCACCTGTAGGTCTATTTGTTTCTTCATGAAAAGTACGTGTAATATGCTACTTTTCTTTAATGCACACCAACAAAATCAATGACATCAACAGTCCATTTTGAAGGTAAGAAGGTAGAAATTGGAGTTAAGTTCTTTGTGAGCCCGTGGAACTACACCATGCCAACGAGGCTAAAATACGTGTTGAAACGGTAACCAATTTGCCGACGCCATTATTATTGTAGTCATAGGGCTAGCAGATGACTTCTTGTCGATTTCACGACGATTTCAGAAGCTGGCGTGAAGCCGGTCGCACAAAAGTGCACGAGTTTCCTACAGACACGCCAGATCACAGGAACTTTCTGAACTAGTCTCAGTGGGTTTGCACTGATAATTAACCCCTACAAGGGAAAAGACGTCGGCAAATCGCGACCGGCAAAATCGTCCGTGTGTACCGGGCTTAAGAACATGAGTACAGTGCATCAGTGACTTGAGGTTCTAAGTGCCACTCACCGCCAGCTGACATTTGGTACCCAATCTCGCAACGAGGTCTTTGGAATATGCATGAACAAGGTATTGAAGATACCAAAACATGTTGCTATGGAACGATCCACAATAATCTGGGTGGAGGTCTCAAGCATTATGGTTAAATTTTTCATGGTCTACTGTGGTAGATAAGTTAGTAAGTTATTTGTATTAATTGTATTGCATTGTAATTGCTGTTCGTATGAATTTTGAGTAATGGGCTGGCCTGATGTGTTTCGAAAAATAGAAAATCTGCAAAGCAACCTAACAAGTATGTCTGTATTTACAAAACCCAAGTCCACAGTAGCCTGCCAGGAGACACTTTTAAAGTATCATGAAACCTAATACCATTCACACATAAAAATTGAAGCAAAACATTTCGTCGTTGAGTAAAACAAAATCTTTCCATGCTGGCCCGCATTTAAAAGAAAAGTTTAGAGTTGATTGAAGAGATGAAATAATTTTATGCATCAACTAACTCATAAATATTCTACATCGCTTCAATACGTACTGTAATTTAATAAAAAGGAATTTCTGAATATTTTAATCATCTAATAAAAATATCCATCAACTTTTCACAATTTATAATAGAAAAAAGAATTTCTTGGAAAATACAAGCGAAGAATTTGTTGAAAGGATCCATTAACTAAATGGTCGGAATTTGTAGGGGTTTTAAATATATTAATAATAATGTAGCATTAGTTGGAATGCAAATTGTAAAGATAAGAAAAGATAAAACGAAAGCTTTAATCAGCTTGGCCGCGAGATAAGACAATGCTAATTTCCTTAAGACTTTATAGGCTTATCTCGCACTACGTTCCAGCACAAGACAATGCAATTTTTGGATGAATACACCGTGAGCTGTGTGTAGCCTAATTTCCATGTTTCTATCAGCGATACCACATGAAATATTTTACTTCATTTTCAGTAACTTAGTGTGCCTAATCAATTAATTGTCTTACAACAATCCACCAAACTTAATGTAACCTAGCTGATAGGGCGATTAGTGAATGTTATTCTCAAACATTTATTAGGATTTTCAGCCGTGTTATAGTGCAAAATGGCAAATAGCATTTGCCTGATAATAGTTAGTAGACTAGTAGTAGTAGTAGATAGTAGTTAGTATTAGAAAAAATACTTCAGCAAACAATCAGGAATGGAGCTCATCAGAACCGAAACGCTATCTAATATAGGCTAAGCTGCTGTATTTGAAAATACACATCTTCATTCCCAATGCTATTTATGGCAAAGCGAATCAACATAAATAATAACAAAAATAACATTATTTTAATATCCATATGTGGATTAAAAATAAATTACAATTAAATAAAAAGGATATGTAGCAAAATCATGTTGCGATTTGATGTAAACTGTGAGCAAGAAATATAGAGACAAAGCCAGTCAGTGGAAAAATAAGGGAAAAGAACCAGCCGCGACAAGGGCAAACAAACTCGATTGAGGTTCCTAGTTTTACCGCCAAAATTTGAAATGCTGATGGGACACAATATCGAGTTTCAAATATTTACCCCCTGATTAGGCTGACTCAGCAGCATTACACAGCTCTATCTAGCCCTTCCCCACCTTCCCCCTGACTGTCTTTTGCTGACCTCTGGTTTCATTTTTATTCGAAGCGTTCTTTCTTACGTTTCAATACCGATTTCAGAGTCTTTTAGAGGAATTTTCGGACACTTAAAAATGTGTTCAGAAATTATTATTTTTATTAAAAAATGTATACCGAGTGGCCACCATTGAATTCAAGCTAAATAATACAGAACAGACTTCAACAGTATGCTCCAACGAATTAAGAAAAAAAAATAAAAAAAATCTTATGAACTAATTATTGTCAGAGATCATTAATGATAAGAAAATGGAATTAATAATTAAAGGCTTTCGGCACAAAGGAATAAAAAAGAAATGGCCGACAAAAATATCTTCCAGACGAATTGGCATGAAAGCAATCGGCAGAATCGACTAATAATGAGGATTGCTTTTAATTATTCGGAAAATTAGCAGGGACGCGTGAAAAAAGAGACGCCAAAGTTGAAGAGCGGTAGGGGTTGCTCGGGAGGGGTGAAGTGTGAATTGGATTCTGGGGGAGGGGGGAATTGATTCGAATGCTAATGTAGGGACATCTCTCAAGGACTGCCAAAACAGCACCGGTGCTAGCCCGTGCACAGTTCGGGCGTGTGCGAATTCACTAATTATTTTTATTTGCGGTTAAGGTCGCATTCACAGTACTGTTACAGCGTATTGCGTACATATAAATTTGCAGGGCAGGTATAGAGTAGTGCTACGGACTCGGACTTTCGCCGAAAAGTTACTGGTTTGAGTCCCGTATACTCACTACGGTTTTCTGGTCATGCTTCGGAGGGCATGTAAAGTAGGCTTCCTAGTGGAGTGTAAGAAAGGGCTTTGTAGCCCCAATTCCTAACTCCGCTTGGAATAATTAAATTAGTATATCCACCGATACATTGTATGAGTAGCTCCAGGGTAAATAATAGTCCTGTGGTTAAATTTCGGTTTAAGTATAAATTGCAAGTTTCCCCATTCCCTAATCACTGAATTGATCGATGGAACTATTGCATTGTTAAGAATGGACGGACCAATATAATACGATACAACACAGTAATAATGACACCGTAAGCAATGTATTGGAGAAATAATTGTCCATAATTTCTTCAAAAAATACTTTTTTATTCAAAACCAAAACTTTGCTTGAGAAAGCAACCTGCTCGAATTTGTTGCTCTATTTTACACCTACAACATTGAATACCAAAGAAATTGAGCCATTTTGATCAGAAATAAAAGAAATATCAGAAATTTCAGAAAAAATAATATTTTAGCCGTTTTTTTAGCCGAGTTTTGGGAAATGGAGACAACCCAAAATAAAAAAAATCTTCAGATATGCTTTTTGGAAACCTATAGGCCAAATTTAATCGAAATCCGCCGTGTAGTTTGCCCTCAAATCGACGGACAGACAGAGATACCAACAGAAATTTCGTAAAAACACTTTTCTTGGGTTCCTGGTAGCTCACAACGCATCCTCTGAAACCTCGACATTGAAATTTTCGACAACCACAACACTTTTCTGATACTAACGCATAAATAGGAAATCAGTAAACAAGATCAGCAGCCTGCAGCCTGATCGAGGTGATTATAATACCTGTATTTATTTAATCCCCTGGTATTAAAAATGTAAACAAGATAATTTTATAATGGAAAGTGCTATTCAAAATTTGTTTGTTTACAGTTATAATCCTAGAGTATTTATTTAACCCCGGTATTATAATCCCCTCGATCAGCAGCCTGATCGAATCTCATGTCATTTGCTTTTGGATCCATAATTACAAGACTCGAAATCTGGGGTTCGCTTTACCTCATAACCGTTCAATTCATTCCCCACGCAAACTTATACCGCGGGCTACAGCAAGTCTTCAAACTGTTTTAGAAGGATATCCGTATGACGTCACGGTTAGAACGTTGTGCTATAGTTTTAAATATTAAGAGTACATTACATTGCTACCGTCAGTACTATAACCCTAACAACCACTTTTCACAGTGTTTTACGCAATGACCTAAACGATTATAGCTAGGCCTATCCCACCTTAGACCGAGATGGTGACGACCCAATGATCGTAGGTACAGCGTAAGTCATAAGCCGTCATATGAGATACAGAGGGTTTTAATATTTAAAGTTGAGTTAGCCTTAACACGGTTCTGGCGGAGGAAGGTCTGCACAAGTTAATCGAAGCTCGTGTACAAGTGCTTTTCCATTTCTGCTGGAAAATTAATCCAAAGCTTTCCACCCTGTTCATTTCCGACAACCGCCTGTCAACCCAGATGGGGTTTGTTCAGCTCTGCGGTAAATTCAGAATGTTTTATCATTTTAATGTTGCCCAAGAAACCATGGTCTTATGCAATACCTACATAAGTAGAAATATTTTTTTTTTAAGTTTCTGGGCTGCTTTAAATGTGATGCCGGCAGGAAAGCCGCTGGTTGATGTCATCACCCTGTTATCCCGAAGCCTTCCCAATCATCGTCAAAATTTTCGGCACGTGATGATCATTGAATTGAGACGGATCCAGTGACACCCCCCTCCCCGGCATTTTAAATGTTTTAAAAATTTCGGATTCATCGCATTTAATGCGATCATGGCATGGCATTAGACATGAACAATGTTTACGTTTTTCTTATTGATAAGCCATGTTTTTCGTGAACAAAATAAGTACAGCGAAATATTTTTCTTTCTCTTTGCTAATCACTTGAAAATGATGTGTCTGTGTTCCCAATTCAAAAGGAAATGGAGAAACTTCGGGCCTTCACCCCGATGCAATTTTTTATTGTACAATTTTAAAGCCAAAAAAATATTTGCTGCTATACTAGAACAAGGAAAGCTTTTTGGCACATTTCTCTACAAACTTTTCTGTCGGGGCCAGGGACGTTACCTCTGATATATCAGCTACGAATACGTTCGTAAAATTAATAATTCTTTGTTTCTGAAATTTGCAGTATTAGCCTGAAATGCAATGCCGGAAACAATTTAATCTACATGTAAATTTTATAGTTTCTCTCTCTTTTTGTAGGCTACTACAATACCACAAGATATATAAAGAACCAGTACGACTGAACCCTATTTCCTATTTATATATACCGTATTAATATAGGTACCATTTAGTATAGACACCGAAATAGATACTAAATATTGGTAGTTCCATGGTAAATACTTGCCTCAACTTTCCCTACCCCAAAGCATTCATGGGACATAGGCATAGTCTATAACGGCCGACTAATATAATGCTAAGCAGTAATAATGGGAGGGTATGCAATGTATTGGGATTATCCATAATTGTTCAAAAATTAATTTTTCTTCAAAACCAACACTTTGGGAAAGCAACCTAATTGGTTTAGTTACTATATTCAATACCGAAACCATACCTGAAGTTGGAAAGCATCGGTGGAGAGGTTCCACAGAAAAGTTATTATTTAGCCATTTCTCATGAAAATTGAGAATATTTTTAAAATATTTCCCCAGAACAATTTAAGGAGTAAAGAGATCGTTGGAGCCAATTAAAAAACTGTTTTAGCTCTTCTCTGGAGCTTTTTGGGTGAAATTCCTCGAAATTGAGCTAGTCCAAAATACAACAATTCATTCTGAGAAATGATTTTTGTGAACCTGAATGCCTAATGTCACCAAAATCTTCCCGACAGACCAATAGACAGACATTTCGTAAAAACAGGCTTTCGGGTTCCTGGGACCTCAAAACGTCTAAATCCGTTGAAAATTTGGAATCGAAATTTCGACCATGTCAAAGCATTCCTTATAGTAACGTGTAAATACGAAAGCAAAACACTATTTAGCCCCTTTAAAGTTTATAGGGCGACAAGGGGTGCTCTATCCAACTAGCATTCCCCCTTGGGTCACAGCCCTTTTTGAGTTCCGCGCTGACTAAAATTCAGGATCTGCCCCTGAAGGGGAGGGGGGTGAGGAAATTCGTCTGACTCTCTCGGGTGGCTCTGATTAGGGAGGGTAAGATATATTATAAGCTATTGCTGCAATATACAGTACATCAACATCATCTCTCATTATAAAAAATTGGGCAATCAGGTCCCCGCCTGATATAGATCCTCCCTACACAAAATAGAGGCCAACAGTCTTTAACCTTGACACCTGACGACTTGTGTTATTTCGAGGTTCCAGTACGACGTCAATATAGTGGTATGAGGTGCAGCTATTAAAACTGCCGGCTTATACCTATATGGCCATATCCTTCGAATTTGGGACAACACCCTGCGTAGGGTATGTTATTGGAACACGTCATCGTCATATTACCTTTGAGCCAATGAAGTTTGAACGGGCAGTAAGTAAGCTTAAGTAACATTTGAATAATTATACTTAAATGGAAGAAAAGGTTAAACGAAGGTTTCCATGGCAAAAACCGCCACAATGAAAAGGAAAATCATGTTTTCTTTGTAATTTCCTCTTGCAACATTATTTCCAAATGGAAAAGACAACCACTTTTCGCGAGTGAAAACTGGGTCACCAAAATAATTGAAAACAAGTTTTATAAAGTTTTCCACTGGACAAAAATAATAATTTTCACAATTTCGCAGCATCAGCTTGTAACCTAAACTATCTAACTTGTTAGAGCGGCTATACGTAGTTGAGTTATAATGGATAAAATCGGTTAGTGTATATGGTTCATTTTGCGTGTTTTTGCTTTATTTTCCAGTTAAAGGCACAAAATTGCTCGGTATGTTTTCAGATCTCTTACACCTGCAATAATTCAGTAATAAATCTATTAAAACTACAAAATATTATTATAATTATTATTATAGTTATTATTGTGCTTTAAATTGGGTTAACTGACTATTGTCCTCCACATGATGTACAGGTAAAAGGGTATTATGCTTTACGAAATGACATAATTCTGATTCTGTCTTTGCAGAGAGTAACTAACCTTTCTGAAAGGATATCCTTGGGAAGGGGGCAGATAGTTGGAGGAATTAGGTATAAGTTTTGGGCGTTGGGGTTCTATGAGCTTAACTAACTAAACATAACTATTTTGACACCGACTGACCTTTGCAATTAGATAGGGGTCAAAGGGCTTCGGAGGGCATGTAAAGCAGGCGGTCCCGGGCCTTCCTAGTTGAGTGTAAGAGAGGGCTTTATAGCCCTAACTCCGCTAGGTTGGCTTAGTAATAGAACAAAAAAGTCCTTATTTATTTATTTTATTTATTTTAGAAGTACAGCCACGGCACCTTCCTTTCTTTAATCCATTTCAATTGTTCCTTTTTTGAAAGGGGCTTTCAAACTTTCTTCTGGGCCTTAGCACCTCTCGCTCTCTCTTTCTGGCTCCCTCTCTCACCACCATTTCCCCAAATTATTCTTTTTAAATTAGTACTACGTGAAAAAAAGTAAGAAAGAGAAGCCCACTAATATCGCAATTGGAGTAGGCTACATTTTTGTGTCCTAGCTCCAACAGCTACAAGTTGTGACTTCATCCATGCCATATAGGCATTCGATCGGCCTGTAGTACTCCTAAACCAACCGTCTAGACATACTAGAGGGCTATCAAGCCTTAAAATAAATAAATAAATTAAATAAATAAATAACCATTTAACTGAAATTAGAAGATGGAAAAAACTGGACTTGGTGGAATTCGAACCCGCAAAGTCCAGTTTTTTTCCATATCCTCAAATTTCGGTTATAACGAGGAGGTTACCTGTTCAACCAAATTTAATGCCATCCAGTGTTATATTATACTATATGATACTGCAATGTACTAAATAACCATTTATTCGCAAACAGACCTGAAAGTCCAATTGAATGCAAATCTGTCTTACCCTCGACATACCCTCCGAATCATGAAGCAAGAATTAGCAATCGTTTTGTGTGGACATGCATGCGAATAATGCGAATAATGTGAATAATCAAACATCCTCTGGAAAAATTTGCTGGTGGAAATTACAGGGTTGGCATTTAGTTTAACTTTTGCCATTGGTGCAAGCAAATAAGTCATGAATAATGCAAGAGGCGGTTAACCTGATGGCAGCATCAATTTAATTGTCAAACACATGACTGAATCAACTACGGTAATTCCCATTAATTGACCAACACCGAAAACATTCAAACACAACACCAGCTAAACTAATTAAACCCCCATTTTCGGCTACCCCCCCCCCCCCCTCCCCCCCCCCTTGCTCATGACATTTCATATCTGATGCAGCCCTTAGCTGCGAGAGCTATTATTTTTGAATGCGAAATTGTTCATGTGGCTAGTGTGAAGTGGATAAGGAAAAACTGAAAATATAAGAGCAAAACAGTAGGGTTTTACGCATTTTAATAGTTGTAAAGTATAGCTGTAGATTTTACAAAGCTGAAAAAGGAATTGAATTGTATATAGTGTATTCCTTAGGGGGTTATGGTGTTACTCGTATATATATATGATAGCACAGGCACATCATCAAACGTCAATAAGTATTTCACCTTGCTGAAATCCCTAGCATCGGGGGAGTCTTTCAGTGTAATCAAGAATTTGGAAAGGGGGGCTCTGGTGCCAGTTTTTCGAAGTTGTGATGTGTTTAGGACCGTTAGGCCTTCAAATGTTAGTGTGTTTTTAATTTCCTCTAGTGCTGTGGTATGGTGTAATCCGCCTATTACCAGTGTTAGCGGCTTGGGGGCCGCCGGTTTTGACGCATATAGGTAGTGCTGGAAGTCCTTTTCTGTAAGAAGCAGCTGGAGCTTCTTAAAATCTCCTATTGTAGCGGTCCTTGCCGTGTATAAGTTTGGGCCCATTTTATAAAGTGGGGCAGCATTAATTAATTTTAATAGGTCTGGATGTGTGCGTGAATCATCAACTATGATGTTGATTGGGAGGATTTTGATCTTATCTTGCTCTGGTCGTGGGGAAAGAGGCTTGGGGAAGTCCAGATTTGATAGGGCTTCGAACCTGTTTGCAACAGGGATCTGGTAGGTGGTAATTTCCTCATTTTGGGTTGAAGCAGCTGTCTCTTGGGGTTCTAGTGTCTCTGTTGGCGGTGCTTGTGTAAGAATATTGTTTATGTACTGTGCTGCGTCTGACAGTCCGACGGTGGCTGCACTGTGACTTTTTGTGTAGTGTTTCACGCGTGTGTGGTGTTTATATCTATCGGTTGGTGTGATGGTAATTCTGCAAAGTGGTGATTCATTTCCTGAATTTGTGGGTCTGGTGCCGGTGGCGAGGGCGTAAGCCTTTGTCGCAGGGTTTGGCTGCGAGTTGTGTAGGGGATTTCCATGTTGTATGCCGGGCTTGTGCTTCGGTTGGAGCCGTGCAAGGCCTCTTGGTCAGCTATGTACTGTGCTAATTTAGATTAAGATCTAGAAGGTTGGTGGGCAGCAAGATGTGTGTAATGTAGTAGATTGGGGCAGGGGAAGACCTTTGGGCTTGAGCGCGAGGGGAATTCTACAGGGGACAATTCCAAGTGCTTGGAGGACATGTATGCTTACAATAAAACTTAAATATTAGACCAACTAAGTGTAACCAGGCAATGTTAAAACCTACGAAATCAAGATCCGACTAATTCGTATCTAGGAAAAACAGATTAATTGTAAAACCAACTAATCCGTATCTAGGAAAAACGGACTAATTGTAAAACCGACTAATTCGTATCTAAGAGAGTAGACTAAATATAAACCGGCTATGCACACATAGTTGATTGTAAACGACCAATTCTATCTAGGAAAACAAACTTGATATAAATAGTAAATATACGTTGGTTATGTGTTAAAAAACCGACTAAATATACAACCGACTAATTAAGATATAGGAATTATGTAGATCTGCCTTTGAAAAAAGCGACTAATTGAGAAACCGACTAATTTATGATTTATGAATTAAGGGAAAATACTGAGTACTATATAATTAAGACAAGGACTGTTAACTAATGTTAAGACACATAGTTGAATACACTAGGCAGATGTTGTTGGCAGGCTAAGTTACTGTAGTTCGCTAATATAAGTTAATAACCGACTAGTGCAGACATAAATAATTTGGTAGCGTGCATACACAGATGGAGAGACATACGAGTCAGTGTAGGGTGCTTATTGGTTGATTTCTGCCTTTAACCGGATAGTAATGACTTACTGAGCCAATCCTGTGCAATCCTGGGCAGTTTCTAGAACGTTCTGAAGTTTAAGAGTGTACAGGCCGTAGAATGGTGTTTGGACCTAAAGCAATAGGGCCTTTTAAGCATGTTTAATTAATGCCTTTATTACATATCTACCATGATAACAAAGGTAAAGATGTGGGGTATAATATTAACGATTTACAATTTTGATATATTTAGTCACTACGGAGAAAAAAATTGTTAAAAAAGGCTAAAAAATAAAACAGAACAGGGAATTTGAGATCTTACCGTTGGTAATGTGGCACTACAACATATATTTAAGGCAACTAAATTACAATATCTAAGAAATTAATGAATCACATTTTACTAATTTCCATTAATAGCATAATAAATAAATTATTTATATTATCTGTTTACATTTCAAATAAGATGGCTGAGAACAGAAAGCTAATCTGTTGTGAAACCAAGCACAATCGACGTGAACAATGTTGTAGGTAATTTCCAGAAGATGTCGCACTGATTTATATGTCGCAGTTTTGGTTTTGTTCTGTTACGTTGTTAGCATTGCGTTCAGAGCTTGTAAACAAAGTAATTTGTTAACTCTCGCATTATTTCATATTTTATGATTTTGTCCATTGTTTTCTTGGCGTACTGAGAATGGGTAAATTTAAAGGCCAGAAGGAATATGAAAAAAATAGACGGACGCGAGCATATCGGAAAGGGTTTAAAGGCGTAGCACCCCATAAAAAAAAGGAAATGGAACGGTTAGTACATGTTGTTATAAGAAATGTAGTACGTATCTGTAATTGCTATTTATGTCTAGATAGATCGACAGCCAATTTAAAGAGGATAGTGATCTTTCGTTCTAAGTGAGATTTGTATGTGGGGACCTCATTTTAATTGTAACCAGTCAGGAGCAACCATGGGCATAGGCGGCTATTGCATTTGTCAATATTCCCACATTTGTGCATCAATAATTGATGCGATTTTTCTTTGAATGAGACTAGTGACAAAAAACTGTAAAAAAATTTATTTTGGAAATAAATTTTGATTGATTGATAATGTAGATACTTAACTTATCTATTATAAATTAAGTTATAATATGGTAGAGACTTATTATTGATGCATAAATGAGGGAATATCGGCAAGTGGAATAGCCGCCATATCATTTATAAACATACATGTATCAATCTTGGGAGACTTTGTGCCTTGGTTACCTGGTCACAAGCTTTGTTTGGGGGAAAAACCTACTTCCAGACTGATTCTGATGAATTTAGTGTTTTAAAAATTCATTCAATTTTTTTATCCAGAGAGAAAGAAGTGATTGTTACAGAGTTACAAATTTCGAATTGTTTTCTCTGAAATAGGGCTCTATATTAGACAGGTATTGTCATCCGCCACATTATATTCATTATAAGTCTGGTGTATAAGCCAAGCATTGGGTGTTTACCTATTTATTTTTAGAAATTTATCGTTGTTTATTTATTATTATTTAAAAAAACGTGCTACCAATTAGGGAAGTGTTTAATAAAAAAATACTAAAACGTGTATTAGTTTTTTCAATATTTCTCAACCTCTTACTTTTCTTACAATACTTACCATATAGGAATTAGGATACAACATGGCGGATGACAATACCCGGGTATATAGTGCCTTACTCTGAAATTAGCATTTGCATTTGAGCAGTAAATATAGTGAAATTGAAACATGTAGACTAAGTGTTGTTCGTCACTACATTTACGAGTCTTATTATTATATTACGATCGGGCGTACCCCAGGCAATGCAAAGTGGAAATATCTAGCGGCTAATCCTTCCACCACCGAAAAGAGACCAACGACTTAAACAGTTCAACGACCTTTGGGTCAGCACCGACCATTGCGTCTGATTGGCAGAGCACTGGGCCCAGAAACTGAGTCTCTACCTCGGAGACGAAAAAATAACTACAATATATACAATGTGTATCCCCAATTGTGATTGCATGAACAGTAGAGTATAATCAAACCATGGTGTAAGCTTATACAATATTCACTGCTGTTATATTTATGTCTAATACTTTTTTGTAGGGTTGATAATTATCTTAAAAGAGAAGGTGTTATTTTAACATCCACGCCAGACGACGTATCTGACAGCCTTAATCTTGCTGGCCCAATTGCTATGGAGGAAGAGGGCCCAGCTGATGAGACAGTCATTAGCAATCAATCCATTGGGGCCGATGAGCCCAGCCCATTTCTTATGGAGGAAGAGGACCCAGTTAATGAGACTGTTGGCAATCAGTCCATCGGGGCCGATGAACCCAACACAATTTTGCCAACTGGTACTTTACCAGGCAACAGGATTGTTAACTTGGCTCACCTCTTCACCCAATTAAAAAATGACGTGCACAAACCATTCATGTGCACTATTGCTGACATGGACTTCATAAGGGAGGTGCCCATAAAAAAGCACAGCATAATGACGGTGCAGTTGCTATTTCAATGCCGCATGTGCAACTCCACTAGAAAATACGCCCTTCAGCCTAACGATGAAAACATCGAAGGTAATTTGGTGAACGGCGTGATATCTGGTGGTGTGGGCTTTGCAGCCGCTGAACCAATTTTTGCTGCGTTGAACATCCCTTTCATGAGTGAGAGAAAATTTATGAAAGAGGGACTGAAAGTGTCCGAGCGAATTGGAGCTAGCCTTTCTCAGTCCATGGCTGCAGCTGCGGCTGAAGAAAAACAGTTAGCTTTAGAAGCTGGAGACGTCTTGCCAGATGGCACTCCTTTTATTACAGTTGTGGCTGATGGAATGTGGGCTAAGAGGTCATATAAGACGAAATATAATTCGTTGTCGGGGATGGCGTCAATTATTGGGTACAGGACAAGGAAAGTTGTTTTTGTGGGCACGCGTAATAAGTTCTGCTCCTTGTGTTGTAGAGAAAAAAAAAACGGGGAAGAAGGCGCCCCACAAATGCTTTAGGAACTGGAAACGTTCCTCAACTGCCATGGAAGCTGATATAATTGTTGAGGGATTTCGGCGGAGCATACAGACGCAAGGCATTGCTTACACGAGGCTCATTGGTGATGGGGATTCAAGTGTTATGAAGCGTCTATTAGGGGCACAGCCGTACGGATTTACCGTTGCAATAAAAAAAGTGGAATGCCGCAACCATTTACTCAGAAATATGGACGGCCACTTGCGTGGGTTTTTGAAGGCGACTAAGTTCCCCATAGCAGAGCGAAAAGCCTTAGCATCCAACGTTTTCCGCTTTCGCCAGGCTGTGAGAGGCGCGATTAAGCATTGGAAAAATGCAGCTGGCCTTTCATCAATTCGTTGTGAGGGATTGCACAAGGACATTTTAAATGCCCCTAAACACATACTTGGTCTTCATCATGATTGCCTGGAGTACTATTGCAAAGAGAAAGGCGTAAATGAGTCCAGCTTGTACAATGTGATGACAAAATCTGGCCTAGCTGATGATTTGATAAGATTGATGACCAGGGTCGCACACCATGCTGATTCACTCTTGCTTGATGTTGAAAGCAATCTATGCGAACAACTCAATAGCCTAGCAAATAAATTAATTGGTGGCAAGAGAATTTTTTATGGTGCTCGCGGAAGTTACAACATGAGAATGGAAGCCGCATGTCTTCAATTTAACGAGGGTGCCTTTTTAGCAGATGTCGCACGGCGTATTTGTAACATTCGAACCCCAGGGAGTAGAACGAAGGGATACGTTTCACGGGCAAAATTAAGAACGGAACATAACAGGCGACGGCGAGAACTGTTTAAAAGAAGCAAACCGACTCAGTGGAAAGAAGAAGCGGGTCCAGATGAAGATTACGGGGACGTTGAGGATATTCCAGATATCCCAGAATCGCAGTTGCGTCAGAGTAAAGAGCGTTTCCTAGAAGAGTTGAGTTCTGTTGATCCGGAAGAATTACAGTTGAGGACAATGGGTCAAGACCTTTCGGAAGATTGGATGGTGGAAAGGGTGAAACGCCTCACTGCTTCAAATTTTGGTAAAGTGATGTGCTTAAGGCCAACGACCTCAACCCGAAACACTGTGAAGTCGATCCTGTACAGTGATATTTCACGGACTCAAGCCGTAAAGTTTGGGAAAACGAACGAGGATTTGGCCCGGGAAATATTTTGCTGCAAAAACGGCAAGAAAGTGAAAAAATGTGGTCACTTTGTTGATCCCACGTATCCCTTTCTCGCTGATTCGCCCGACGGATTAGTTTGTGGAGAGGATGCTCTACTGGAGATAAAATGTTTGTGGGCAGCCACAAAAGCTGAGACGACGTCGCTGGCAGATGCTGTCAGGCAGAAGAAGACTGCAATGTTGAAACTTGGCGAAAAAGGTGTCGTCCAGCTTAAACCAAAAAGTTACTGGCACTACCAGATACAGGGGCAGCTGAACATTTTGAAGGTGAATAAGTGCTACCTTTTCATATACACGCCTCATTGGCAAGAGGTCATTGAAGTTACCAGGGACCAGAGTCTTTGGCGTTCAGTCATGGTGCCAAAACTCGAGAGGTTTTACAAGGAAGCCTTATTATGCGAAATTGTTTCACCACGGTACACCCTTGCAGAGCGGACTAACGACATCAGACAGGCCTTTCTAAGTGTTTTTTAGAATTAGTGCTCGCCCAGTCTCAGTCCTTCCCTCTCTTTGCCATAACGGCGGTCTTTTAGAATTAACAGCCCGTAGGAAATTGGCAGCCCGATATTTAGTACCTTTTATTGCTTTCCAATTTATACGTAGCCTAGTATAAGGAAAGCTTTGTGATGGTCGAAATTTTCGTTTTTGAGATTTCAACGGATTTACACGTTTTGAGGTCTCAGGAACCAAAAAAAATCTTTTTACGAAATGACTGTCTGTAGCTCTGTCTGTCTGTCTGTTCATCGATTTCCGGGCAAACTACTCGGCCGATTTTGATGATATTTGGTAGGCTATGTAGGTTTACAAAAATCATACCTCGAGACAATTTTTTTTAAATGGGGCTTACTCAATTTGGGGGGGGGTTATTTTCAAAAATCTCCAAAAAAACGTCTAACAATTTATTTCTCAAATACGGCTCCAACGATTTCTTCTAAATTCACATACAGTATATTTCAGTCGCCATTAATGTTTACAATATGGGGGGGGGGGTCGCTTGCCCCTTGATAGTTTCTGTCTGGGGGTTAAAAAATAAAAATAACTAAATTTGAATGAAAAATGACTAAAAAATAATTTCTCTGCGAAACCTTTCTATCGATGATTTCTACCTTCAGGCATGAATTATGTGTTTAATTGAGTAACGAAACCGAGCAGGTTGCTTTCGCAAAAATCTATTTGGTTTTGTGGAAAAAAGGTTTTTTTTTTTAAATGATAGAAAATTCACGGTGAAACGCATTGCGTATTATAAATTACCGAGTATAAATTATTATCGTGTTTATGAAAAAACTAGAACTTCAAAAATTAAAAATACTTTATTATACGATGCATGAAGTAATCTTCTAGAACTTAAGTGGGCCAAATCTTTATGAACTTGCTTAGTTAATTAAATAATAAATAAAATGTTAAATTTAATTTGCAATTTCCCTAAGGGCTGTACACTGTTAATGCCTGCTTTGAGCTCTGCTATTTCCCGGGATTGATGTAAATTCCCAAATTTTTGAGGGGGGGGGGGGCTATAATCCTTAAAAGAGTCCTCAAGGTTCTGGATGAAAAGGATATCCTGCGTCCAGAACCTTTTGGTATCCGGAAAGGCTGTAGCACACAACAGCAGATTATTAGACTCACTGAGTAGATTAAAAAACAATGGGGCCACAATGCGCCAATTCTTTGAGGCTATACTCCTTAAAAGAGTCCTAAGGGTTCTGGATGAAAAGGATATCCCTCACAGGGCTTTCATTTGATATGCAATACGTTATACCTTTGCATTTGAAAATTCCGAGATACCACCTATGACCCCCTGAAACTCCCCTTTCGGACTCCCCGAAAAAAACATTTGATTGCACCATAAGGTAGTTCAATCTTGACTTTGTTATCGTAGATTTTTACCGCATTTCAAAATTCCTCGTAATAACCGAGATATAGGGGGTGTCCGGGTGGTCTGGAACACCCTGTATATATTACGAACAAACAGGAAAGCAAAAACTTTTTCTCATACGTGACTGTACATATCAAAATTGTAAGTCAATACATTTATTTACATCCCATATCATTGCCTTTTTAATTATGGTAGACATTTAATGCAATCATAAATCATAATTTTATTGGAACATGCTTCACATGTGTTTATACATATGTCAAAACACCATTCTACGGCTTGTATTCTCATAAAGAATACAAAATGTAAGGAGACGCCACTGCTATAACTGCGGCCTGGAAGATACGGCACGCCACTGCTTTTTGGCTGGATGAAGGAATATAGGAACTCGGCTGTTATTGAGGCATAGAGGGTCGTAAATATATCAGATGATGAGTCATCACTCACACCCTTCGCTCGTATACCTGCTGCCGACCCTCAAGGATCTCCCAATGTGTGTTGACAACTTGACAAAAATTGAACTATTCTAAAAAATTATTCTCTTTTTGCTCTGTGGTACCAAATATGGAATTGCCAAAATTTTCTACGGGCTGTTCACTCTTAAAACCGTTGGTGGAGATTGGAGTACTTAGGGGGTCTATCCATCAAAGTAGCAGTGATCTAACTATGACATTTGCTAATTGTACGGGCCTAACCGAGCTAGAGGTTTATATTACACGAGAGTCCTCACTGGGCTATGTTTTATAGCTAGTAGCTAAATAGGCGAAACAGTTCCTAGCGCAGGAAGAATGAGTTTGTAGTTTCGGCGGATCCAGGTGTACTACGTTAGTAGACTTAGGTACTACTTGTAGGTGGGTGTGTGTATCCATTTCCAGTGGAGTTTGATGTCTTGTAATCCAGAAGGAGTGGCGGGGGGGGGGGGCACACTATTGGGCGCACTGCTTCACACACACTAAGATAAAGGTGGAAGGCAGATAGTGTAAAGTCTAGACGGAGTTTATATTTATAAAAATGTCAAAATTAATTAATAAAATAAAGTTTATAATGTTTATAATGATATAATGTTTATGTTCAAGGCACTAGCCTAAGAGCTAGGCTGCTTAAGAGAAGTTGTTTTTAGATAATTATATTATAATCAGATGAATATAAGGAAGCAGGAAGCACAGAAGAGATGGTCCGGCGACCCGCGTTGCCTAAAGTGCGCCCAGCCCCATCTCACAAAAGACTGCTCAACAAAAAATTTAGACCTTGACAAACTCTGCCGTGCAAACTGCCAAGGACGACATGCAGCAAACTTCAGAGGATGCCCACAGTACCAAGTAGCCGGAAACACGCACATCAACATTCTACACAAGAGAGGACTGCTTAAAAACCCACATCTGCTCCAAAAATCCCGACCCAGTAATCCCAAACTCACGCCAGATCAATTTCCCCCTCTCACTCCGTTAAGTAGACCCACGCACACAGCACCATGGGCAAGAGAGGTACTCTATGCCTCACCAGCTACATTCGCCTCGATCCCAACTAAACAAACTAAACAAAACCACTCTGACAATCAGCAATCTCAACATGAACAGCAGAGGCCCCCCAGCCCTGATCATATGACACCCAGCCGCCTACCAACCACTAACTCGTCACAGCCCCCCCCCCCCCCATCGTATTATGCACAAACCAAACAACCCCCCATCTTCCGCACAAATGGACCTGGCCCAGACATTCCTCATCAGCATCTTACAAAATGCAACAGAACTTACAACTGATATACTACAACGAAAATACTCTTTTGAAGAGGCTTTCACGAAAATTAACGGACTAATCGCAGATATGACAGTAGCTGCACTTTAAATCACGTTCACCAAATAAACATGAATTCTATAGATAAATCAGCCACTTCGCTTAAAATTGTCACATGGAATGCTCAGGGTGTCCGTCACAAGATCCCTGAGCTCCAACACTTTCTCTTAACACATCAAGTAGACATTATGCTTCTTAATGAAATCAATACCAACTACATTAATCTTCCTGGCTATACTTCCTATGTCAATGACTGTGGACAGGGCACAGCCATAGTCATACGCAGCAACATAAATCATCACCAACTGCCACTCACTTCTGGCAACCTTGAAGCCACTGGAGTAATGATATCATTAGGCGGCCAGCGAACGGCCGTTATAGCAGCATACCACTCCCCTGCCTTCCCCTTCCTAGGCAAAGAGCTGATGGGCACTCTTCTTGCTACTGCGGACAAGGTCATCCTGGCTGGAGATCTAAACGCACCACACACCATCTGGGGTGCTCGTACAAACTGCCCCCGGGGCAAAAGACTAATCAACTTTATAGATCGGGACTCCCAACTCGCGATACACGCTCCTGATTCTTATACGCGAGTCCCGGTGCACACGCAGGTACCAAACATCCTCGACATTGCCATAACTAAAAACCTTCAACACCAACTAGACATACACACAATACAAGGATTATCATCTGACCATTACCCTGTTGAAATTGTCATCTATACAGCAGCTGCAACAACTAACCCCCAGCGCTTCAGCCACACTCGACTAGACCCCAAGGCTTTTCAACTAGCGATACAATCCCTACAATCCCTTCCTGACACGTATAACACGTCAAATGACATCGACATCGCAATCAGACAACTTACAACCCATATAGTGCAGGCCTACGAAAAAGCCGAGATCCGGAAATCAAGAGTAGGAAGAGGAAACAAAGTCGACCGCCCACTCCCTAAATACATCGTAGACCTCATAAACAACGAAATTGACTTCGAAATGCCTATTCTAAAGCCCCTAACACTTCAACCAAAAAAGAAATAAATACCCTTCAACGCCTCATCGCCAACAAAATAAAAATATACACCACAGCTACCACCATCCACAACCTCGCCAAACTACAACCTGGTGACAAGAGCTTGTGGCACAAAACTAAAAAGCTCACAACAAAGCATATCAACATACCTCCCCTCAAGGACTCCAAAGGCGTCATTACGTATTACACACCATCCGACAAGGCTGAGGCACGAGCCACCTCAGTCGCCAATACACTGCAACCGCATCATAACCCCCAAAATCCCGCGTTCACAGCGGAAGTCACAACTGCTGTAAACCAAGCAGAACTTGAGGACCTCCTACAAGACCCAAATGTCGACAATATCACAGATCAAGAAATCCAAACTGTCATAAAAACCCTCAAAAATGGCAAAGCCCCAGGACCAGATGGTATCACTAATGGCATCATTAAGCTCATCCCAGATAATCAGATCCACAAACTCACCACCCTTTTCAACGCATGCCTATACTTAGGCTACTTCCCACAATCCTGGAAAACCGCTAAAGTTCTGATGTTCCCCAAACAGGGTAAAGACCTAACCCTCCCTACCAGCTATAGGCCTATTAGTCTACTTCCTACGCTGAGGAAGCTACTGGAAAGACTCATCTCCTATCGCCTCAATGATGAGATAGAACGCCGCGAGGTTATCCGATGAGAACAATTCGGATTTCGCAAGCAACACAATACGCAGCATCAGATACTGCGGCTTACAGAGCATGTCACCGCCAGATGGGGTCATCGGGAAAGCACAGGCGCGGTGCTCCTTGATATTGAAAAGGCCTTTGACTCCGTCTGGACTGAGGGCCTTCTCTTTAAGCTTCGGCTAAATGGCATTTCTCCTACGATAATCACCATTCTCTCCTCTTACCTACGCGATCGACACATCTTCGTTGACCTCAACGGCATCTCTTCTCCCCGACACTCCATAGCTGCAGGCGTTCCTCAGGGAAGCATCCTAGGCCCCACACTTTTTAATATCTATATCAATGACCTTCCCACTGCTCCGCCGATTACGGTCGGCATTTATGCCGACGACACCATACTATACACATCGGCTAAAAATAGAACCACAATAGTCAATCGCCTAAACACCACCCTGGAGAACATAAATCAATGGTGCACACTCTGGCGCGTAAAAATAAATATCACGAAATCAGAAGCAATAATCTTTAGCAGAACTTATAACCCCACGAGCCATGTCACTCCACCAACACTTAACCACCAGCCGATTCCGTGGAAGACAACTGTTAAGTACCTAGGGGTACATCTCGATCAACGGCTCAGATTTAAAACCCATGTTACCAATGCCAAACGGAAAGCTTCCATGGTCCTTAACAACCTCAAACCACTTCTAACCCGAAAGGCACATATATACCGTGCAAATGGCCTAACACTGTACAAAGCAGTGGTTAGACCAGCCATAACCTACGCCCCAGCCATCTGGGGCGGTGCCTCCAAGGCAGTACTTAAGGAAGTTCAAACGGCACGAAATAGAGCATTCTTCATCACATCCCCCCCCCCCCCCCCTATCTATCAAACCAACTTATGTACCGAGAGCTCGCCGACATACCCCCCATAACTCAATTTATTCAGGACATTGTTAAAAAAAATTACGAAAAAACTCCAATCATCACCCTACCCCCTTATCAGAAACCTGGGCGCTTACCAACTGGCACCTCGAAAATACCCCTTTCCCAAAGACTTTCTCCTACTCTCCCCGGATGCTCCTTAACAATCCTATCCCCTTTTAAACTAACTTACTACATATGCTTAAATGGATACAACTGTCTAGATCTTTATATAACATATGACATAGTCTATAATTTAGCTTGTAGAAATTACATATGCTTAAATGGATACAACTATATAGATCTTTATATAGCATCCGACATAGTTTATAACTTAGTTAGTAGAAATTGTAACTATCATACCTATGAAATCACCACACTGATAATAAGGGCAAACCCCTGTACTCCAATATTTAAAACATGTTACTCTCTGGTAAATCAAACTTCTAGCAACATAGTAAATGAAATTGTTCGCTCTGCTGGCCCTATCATCTCTTACTACTATTATCATCCCACACTTGTCTTTCCTATCTACTGTCCATCTACCTACTGTCTGAGGCCCAATAACAACAGCACATTAATACTGCAGCAACCCAACAAACAGCCTGTTGTTTCACTTACCTTACATTTAATTTACAATTATCATTATAATTAACCAGCAAAATATCTCTCACTATTATTACATTTAATTAATATTATGCTTGCACCTCATTCTCATAACTACTGCTGGGTGGTTTTAATGGCCGCAAGGTACCTTTTTCCACCCAAAAAGTAAGTAACAAGTTCCTAGACAAAAAGCTGATGCTTTAATATCCTTTATCCCGTCGGATTGAGCAAAAGTGCCGCATGGGGCAGGCTCTTCCCAATCACTTTTTCGATTTCGAGAGGTGGCACTTGGTACTTGAAACCAGGTCGGCCATCATCATTTCCACTGGCGCGGTTGGGGCCGGTACATTAAAAAAAAAAAAAAAAACGTCAATTTATTGGAGGCTTTAGTTTCGGCGTGAACACAGACTTATAAAATTTTGCGGATATGCGGACTAAATCGGAATGTTATCATTGCGACGGTTTAGATAGTGCAGAAATAATATCGCATTTCACCCGAAGATGGGGCCCGGGGGCCTCCCCCGGGGGAAAAATTTGAAAATATAAGTGCAAAATAGTGGGGTTTAACGCATTTAACAGCAGTAAAGTATGGATTGTACAAAGCTTACCAAAGAATGCTTATTCATAAAAATAATATTGCATTTAACCAAAGAGGGGTGGGGCGAAAGTTTTTGAAAAAAAAATTTAACAGCAGTAAAGCATATAATTTACTGAGGAAGACATATTCATGTTACCGAACTAGATTTATTTAATTCTCAACTTTTTATTTCGGGGGGAGGGGGGGGGCTGCAGATCAATAAGCCCCCCCCCCCCTCCTTGGCTACGGCCTTACCATGGATACTAGGTACATCATCAAAAACATTATGTAATTACGGCCATTGTAATAGAAGAAACAGTAAGCGTTTGTGTGGAGACTTGAGTTGGGCCTGCTGAACAAGGCACCGATCGCGAATCCCGCTGTAGGCCTGCTCCTGAACTGGCAAAGGTACTGTACTGTACAGGTACACGGTGCAGCTTCTGCCTCTCCTGTGGTCCTGCTCTCTGGCCAGTGGCCTAATACTAATAATAAATCGGCTCGATCATAATGGGTTATGACTTATGTAGGGCCAACTGGTGGCCGAACTATGAACTTACAGTATGGTTTCCAGCAATTTTTTTCCGTCTCCATTTGCATTCTATTCATTAGATTTTGATGGGCTGTAGGTATTTGCACAGTATAATTTCCGATTCTCATGTCTGCAGTCTTCTAACTCTTCTTGGTCAACTCCTAGCATTGGAGCCCTCGGAGGTGCTCTTCAAGAATTTTTTATTTGTAGCGACCGAAGGAACGAAGTTGGCCAAATTTACGTACATGTGGAAAATTCACTGCACCAATAATTAAAAACTCACTAAAGTAATCATCGTTATTATAATTTTGATAGACCTAGCCGAATTATTATTGAAAATTTATTATAAAATGCATACAGGGGTGACCAAGTTCTAAGGACGGTATTAATTCTGTTAATTAATGTCACGGCAAAGTCACAGCCTTCCGGTTACCATTGAACCTACAGTAACGTAGAATAGCCGTCAACCCTTGACAAATGGTAGCCAGACGTTGATGAAATCCACTTGAGAATACTATTATTTTTGGGCCTTTTGTCCCAATAACATTGGCCTCGATTAATTAGCGTAGCTCTCCAAATTAAGATGTAGCGGGAGGGGCAATTTATCAGTGTCGGAAAAGCCCGCGAGCTCTATCCATCTGCTACATGAGGGGAAGGGGGGAGGCAATACTTTGGACGACCCCCCCCCCCTTCCCAATGTTACTTTACTTGTGGGGTGCTGAAGACGTGGGGTTGGAATTGAACGTAATGAACTGTAAATTTGATCGATTTTCATGCTGTAATTTGAACTGCTGTAGAAACGACTTCACTTCAATTAGACGAGTTATATACCTACTGAAAATTGAAAATCGTAATGAACTTGTAAATGATCTGAAACTCAAAAGACGAACCGCGATTCAGCTAGGCATGTAAGTCAAATTGTAATAAGGACTTGGTATAGTCGTCAACGAAAGCATAATCCAAGTATAGAACTATGCTGAAAGTTTTCCAAGATTTCCAACTTTTCCAAAAGCCATTCTCATGAGCTTTCCCCTGTTTGGTGTCTTGCTATATGAACTGTCACACCTGTATATGACTGGATATCGATCAATCAATTTTCCTGTGGGTTTCTGAATTGGAAAGTCCTTCACTTGCTACATTTTCTGATCATGCTTCGTAGGGCATGTAAAGCAGGCGGTCCCGGGCCTTCCAAGTTGAGTGTAAGAGAGAGCTTAATTATTGCCCTAACTCCTCTACGTTGTACTTAGCAACAGAATAAAAAGTCTTTATTTATTTATTTATTTATTAAAGTGATTACCTTTTTAGGCCTCCCTATATAGTGTGTAGCATGCGGTCCTAAGTGGACCCATTTGGAAGAAATAGCCAATCTGGTGGCAGCTCGAAATTGTTGCTAAAAGTGTTAATTTTTAATACTAATTTTTTAATCTGATGATATTCAAAATGCAGGTTCTGCTATTAAAATGAAGTAAAAAATGTTCTGGATAGTGGAATACAAATAAGCAAGCCTCCAATTTAAATTTTTTAGCTTGTGAGTGCAAAAAAAATATAGGCCGACAAGGCGACATGAAATGTAGTCGGACAATGTCTGAATCAAGTGCCCAATGAAAACAGGGAATGTCATAATTTTGAAAATCTGCTAAAAACAGATCCCCCCTTGTTTCTAGGTTCTGTCCCCAACAGTAAAACACTGCGGTTGCACATTTGACCACATTTTAAGACCTCTGGCAAACATTGAATAAATAAAAAATTGTAATAACAAAGTAGGAAATGTAGTTGTGAATTACCTTAAAAGCATATTTATAATGACTTTGCCTTTTTCAATAACTAAACTTTGAGTAAATTTCGATTGCAAATTCATCAGAACTTAGGTTGACAGGTGATATGCATAGGTCTGTAGGTGGTGTGCCTGGGTGAGTTATATGAAGGGGCCATATGGACGATTGCTTAATGGGGCTCCAGTTTTGGGGAAAGCCTCACAGTGCTCGCCCAAATTAGCCGACATTAGTCTCAACTTGTTTTTTGCGAACGGGTGAGAAATTACAGTCATTGCCACAAACATTTCATATTAATTTCAGATGTGTGCTTTTTGTACTTAAATTTTAATGTAGGCCTGGCATTAAATTAAATTGAATATTGACTTTTTGTTCTATTACTGAGCCAACCTAGCGGAGTTAAGGCTATAAAGCCCTCTCATACTTTCAACTAGGAAGACCCAGACCCGCCTGCTTTACATGCCATCCGAAGCATGACCAGAAAATGTAGCATGTGTGGGAGTGGGACTCGAACCAATAACCTTTCGAGTGAAAGTATAATAATAATAATAATAATAATATTAATAATAATAAATCGTCTTTATTGAACAGCGTAGTTAGGGCCAGTGGCCCTTTCTTACACTAAACTGCCTTTACATGTTATATAGTATAATTATTTCTTATTCTATTTGTGCTTACACAATAAGTACTGGGCAGAATGTTGTAAGGAAGCTATACAATACAATTCATTTGACCACACCCAACCCTCAGTATAAATACGGTAAGTTTGCAATGGGGAAGAATGGTTTAGCATGCCTTGCAAAAACTGGTTTTCATATCCGAATTGAATTGAAATACGTCTAATGGCCCTTAGGCCTACATGGCTACTTGCTGTCAAGCGGGCTTCTCATAACAATAAAAAACCCATAACGGTAAAAATCGAATTATCATCGCCGGGAATCGGGATTCAGAAAATTCGAAAACTTTCAATAAACATGCAGAGATGTTAATTGTTGGCATGTTTCTATATTTTAACTTCATATGGACATGTTATATCTTATGTTATCATACAATTAGAGGTATATAGTACCTATCTAACAGGGAATGGAATAACAAATTGGCTGGTGATAGGCTGGTGCAAAGAAAAGTTAATGTCTGAACGCACTTCCAAAGGTTTTGTGACGTAGACGCGTGTTCGGGGCGTGTCTTGGGGGAAACCGTGCTGTTTTGTGCGGTCGGCTTCACGCCAGCTGGGAAGAAACCTTGTGCAAGCCCTATGGCTACAATGGAGAAGACGCCGGCGGAACAAACATAAAGTGGAGGGAATCCCCGCTCGAAAGATTAAGCGCAGCAGTCAGCGACATCTTCCTATCTCTAATGCATGTATGGGCAAAATAGACGCTAAAGTTTGCCATAATTCGTAATAAAACAAAAAGTATTTATTTATTTATACTTTTATAAGCAACTATTCAGGTGCTATTCCGCCATGGCACTTTGTAACAAGTATATATTGGTAGTTTTTATTAGTTATATACCGACCATATGTTCAAAAAATAAAAAATTGAACCCAAGCTGAAACCCATCGAAATTATGAGTAATTTGTCTCAAAGTGTAAACTTTATTTGTTTGGCCATATTTATTCCAGCAGATATAGTCAAGTAGACCTACGTAGGTATTCTTCTTTCCAAGCAATGAGTGTAAATTTTCGGTTGCCTAACAAAACGGTTAAGTTAAGGAAAAAGGAAAAAATGAACAAATGTAGGTACCGGTATGCAAAGCAATGCAAAGGAATGGAAAGCCTGAAAACGCTTACCAGTGATTCTTTTTGAAAAATGCGCGAGTTATGCCAAAAATGTCTGAAACTGTCTTTCATATAAACGTGGATGTCACAACTCCCAAGTTCGGGAAAAATTCCAATTTGTCGTTGAAGGCACTCGGTTAAATTCTTGTGACATCCTGCTTTGGGAAGGCTACAGGACTTTCAGCAGAGGACGTGACACTCGACTGTTCCAGCAGAGATAAGATAAGATAACAGACATGTCATCAGGCTATCAGGACGGCACTGGGCAACGAGGTCTAAAACATTTGGCCAACCCACCTACCACTTTTCCTTGGAGAACCAGACCCCCCCCCTCCCCAAGCTTTGGAATTTAAAATATTGCAAATATTTGTATACTCGTAGGTCTTCTTCAATAGAAGAGCTTATGACGTCATTATTATTTAGAGACTATTCACTAAACTTACTTCAGTGCTCTGTTGTTATGCTGCTGTTAAATTATAAAATTTAATAAAAACTTTAAAAAGAGCAACTAGTTCTGGAATATGGAGCGGTACTGGTACTGGTTTTACCCCCTCAAAAATAATATGGCGCCATTGCCAGGATATGTCCATTCATCAGATTGGCTTCCTACTGACAATACAATACAATACAATATTTTTACATTTACATTTTCAAAATAAATAAACAACGACTTTTTTTCTATTGCCAAGCCAACCTAGCGAAGTTGGGGCTATAAAGCCCTCACTTACACTCAAAATGCTTCACGTGCCCGCATGGCCAGATCATGTAGCGAGTGTGGGACTCACACCGACAACTTTTTGGGTGAAAATCCGAGTCCTTAAGAGTGTACAGCCCGTAGGAAATTGGCAGCCCGAAATTTCATATTTTATATTTCATTAACTAAGCATGTTATTAAAGATTTGGTTCATCAAAGTTGTAGAAGATTACTTCATGCATCATATTATAAGTTATGATATTTTTAATTTTCGAAATTGTAGTTTTTTCAGAAACATGCAAATATTTTATAAACAATAACTTTTCACGTATTAACGAGTTTATAAAAAAACTACAATTTCGAAAACTAAAAAAACCTTATTATATGATGCATGAAGTAGTCTTCTACAAATTTGATGAGCCAAATCTTTAATAACATGCTTAAATAGAAAATAAAAAGTATTAAATTTCGGGCTGCCACTTTCCAACGGGCTGTTCACTCTTAACACTAGCCTACATGTCCTGACGTCCTGTGGTCTGAAACCTAGCCTGAAGCCAAGTAGGTGTAAATTTAAGTAGGTAGTAGTTAAAAACGAAATTTAGAGGATAAAAAAACTGGGCTTGGCGGGACTTGAACCCACGATCTACGCCTAGCCGGGGCGTCGTCTTATCCGCTCAACCACAAGCCCGCACAAGAACCAGTGATGTATATCCTCTACTTATAATAAGCTCGTATTGACAAGACCAAAAGTTAATTTAATGTCAGTGTTATATACTCCATATAATACTGCAATATGATGTTAAAAAGCATTGCCTTTTTGGCATTAAAAGTAAACTCTCAGACTTGTTCGGTTAGATAGTAAATTTAGTGTCGCTGTACTAACCTGTCTAACATTACAATTCTTGTCAACACGAGCAAATTATTATAAGTGGAGGATATACATCACTGGTTCTAATGCGGGCTTGTGGTCGAGCGGTTGAGACGACGCCCCGGTTAGGCGTAGAACGTGGGTTCGAGTCCCGCTAAGCCCAGTTTTTATATCCTCTAAATTTCGTTTATATCGTGGAGATTGCCTCTTCAACCAAAAGTTAATTTAATGTCAGTGTTATAAACCCCATACAATAAAATGTTAAATAGGGCAATATCAATCAATCAATAATCAAAAGGTTAGTTAGTGACGGTTCCCTGTGTGAGGGTCCGCCAGTCCTAGGATCGTTATGCACCACTACCCTTGTCCATGTTATCCTTTTCCTGAGGCGTTACTTTGGAAATATCAAATTTTCACACTTGGATACACTCTATCGCTGTCTTGTCCGAGATTTCATATCATTTTGTGCCGTGAATCAGCTGCGTTTTTCTCACGTCGCCAGGGCTTAATTTCCTTCTGTATGCTACAAAAGTATTGTACTTCAGTGTCGAAATCTGCAGTTGAACCTTAGATTGCAAATGGTCAAATGTCGTGTGTTCCATATGGTATGGACCGAGGCGGCCTTAGGGGGTGGCGAACAGGACAATGGCACGCTTGCAAGGTCGCAGGGGCCTCACGCAACAACCGTAGCAAATTAAAAGAATATATAGATTTTTTAACTAAATTTTTTTATTTAAAACTTTTGATATTGATAAATAATTATTTATTAAGGTTATAACATAACATTAAAAAACATAAAACTAACTAAAATTTAAAAATAAAAATAACAGAACATACTGTTTATTATATGGATTTCATAATGAATTGGGGGTTTTTATAGGCAGGAACTACCTGAAATAACGCTGGTTTCTCAACTTATCTTAACTTATATCTGTCGTTGGCCACATGTGAGAGGTCTTTCTTTCTCTGATTGAAAATTAATTACACAATCCAAATATAGCTGCTACTGCTCTCAAAATGGTTTAAAAAAATTCACCCGGGGAGACCTCCTGGCCCCCCTTGTTGGTAGCCTAATTATATTTTTTGCCTGTAAAATCTGAACTGTACTCCTATCAAATTGCGTAAAACTCCATTATTTCAAGGCAATTTTACAGAGAAATTTACCCGGGGGACTCCCTGGCCCCCTTTCTTTGCAATTATATTCATCGCCAGGAATATCTGACTTTTACTGCTCTCAAAATGCGTAAAATCCCACTATCCCCCCCCCCCTTCGAAAACCTATCGTTACGCCACTACTCGGGTCAGCTCGGGAGTCGTCTGCTCCTCTATAGCTCGGGGAATCCCCGTGTTTCATTTCGTTCGTCAAGTCTTGACAAAGGGCCTCTTAATGACCTGCCGCCCGGAGCCTCGCAATGGCTAAGGCCACCCCTATTGGAGGGATGTTGACACAAGCCATGGGAAACAGAATCAGTGCATTTGAAATGTGGGTTTACAGACGAATGCTGCGCGTATCCTGGAGAGATCGTGTACTTAATGTTGAGGTCCATAGGCAAATGGATACAGAAGGCAGCCTGCTGCTGACGGTTAAGAAACGGAAACTAACACACTTAGGTCATGTGATGAGGAGCGAAAAGTATTGTCTTCTGCATGTAATAAACTAAGGGAAGTTAGAAGGTTAGGGGGTAGATAGATAGCAGAAGAACAACATCCTGGTTGAAAAACCTGGGGCAGTGATTTGGCAAGAGCACGACTTCCCTTTTCAGAGCAGCGGTCTCCAAGGTCTAAATTGCCATGATGATCCACAATCTTCGGTAGAAGGAGCATTGAAAGAAGAACAGTCCTACAAAATTCAGATTCAGACCCTCACTTAATAAAAAATCGGTACAAGTGAACCCGTACATGCGCATCGTGCGCACCCCGTGATGTTTCCACCCCCCAATGCCTCACCCCTTTCTTCATCACAACAAATTTGGCATGACCTAAAAGAAGAAGAACGGACAAAGACACTGATGAAATTTAAATTAAGATAGGCCTTCTACATCTGCCCAAAATATTGCTTTAAACAGGCCCATGCAATTTAAATGGGATTGCTAGGAATGCATTTTTTCGCGTCATTTTTAAAAACTTTGTGTTCCAGCCGTGTTTAAGATATGAAGCGGCGAATTTGAAATTATTTATTTATACTTATTAATACCTTAATTCATACTGCTTCTAATGAGACATTAACTATTCATTTCTGGTGAAAATTGCAGGCTGTGGAATTTTTTTACTCTATGCATGTAATGAATATTGTACCTTTTCAACCAGTTTTCCGCCGAAACACGGATGGCTTACACACTCACCTAAGCCTGAACAAAGAGACGGATAGTAAAATTGAATATATCTCTGGAAAGATAAAGAAAGGTGGAAACAAACGAAGGTAGTTTGAAGTTTTCAAAATGATATCAAGACCACCGAAATCGCGGCCGAAAAGGGCCTATTTTCGCTGAAAATCTGCAAATTTGGGCGCACCCCCTCACGTTTTAACCCCCCCCCCCCCCCCCCAAAGCAGAACCTCTTGCTGGATCACAACAAATTTGGCATGACCTAAAAGAAGAAGAACAGACAAAGACACTGATGTAATTTAAATTAAGGTAGGCCTTCTGCATCTGCCCAAAATATTGCTTTAAACCCGCCCATGCAATTTAAATGGGATTGCTGGAAATGAATTTTTTTCGCGTAATTTTTAAAAACTTTGTGTTCCACTCGTGTTTGAGGGGTGAAGGGGTGGATTTGAAATTATGTATTTATACTCCTTTTAAAGCGTATTTCATACTGCTTCTAATGAGACATTATATATTAATTTCGGTTGAAAATTGCAGGCTGTGGAAAGTTTTTACTCTATGCATATGTTTGGAAATATACCAATTAAACCGGTAAAACAGGGACTGCTTACCAACTCACCTGAGCCAGAACGAAAAGGCGCATAGAAAAACTGAATATATGACTTAAAAGAATAAGAACAGTGGAAAAAAACTAAAGAAGTTTGAAGTTTTCGGATTGATACTAACACCCCCAAAAACGCGGCCGAAAAAGGCCTGTTTTCGCTGAAAATCGGAAAATTTGGGCGCACCCCCTCAAGTTTCCACCCCCCAAAGTCGAACCCCCTGCCCCATTACATCATGTTTAGCATGGCCTGAAAAAGGAAGAATGGACGAAGACAGTGTTTAGGTCCCAGGAACCCAAAAAAGTGGTTTTTACGAAATGTCTGTCTGTCGCTCGGTCTGCCTGTCTGTCTGTGTGTCTGTATGTCTGTCTGTGCGTCGATTTCCGGGCAAACTACTCGGTCGATTTTGATGAAATTTTGAATGTAGGCTTACAAAAATCATACCTCGGAAGAAATTGTTTTATTTGGAGCTAACTTAATTTGGGGGGTTTCATTCTCAAAAAACAAAAAAAATGTCTAAAAAAATTATTTCCCAAAAACGGCTCCAACGATTTCTTTTAAATTCACAAACATTGTAGTCGTTATTAAAGTTAACGAAATGCGGGGGTCGCTTGCCCCTTCATAGGTTACTTCTGGGGGTAAAAAAATAAAAATAATTAATTTTAATGAAAAATGGCTAAAAAATAATTTTTCTGCGAAACGTTTCTATCGATGATTTCTACCTTCAGGTATGTTTTTGGTGCTAAATTGAGTAACGAAACCGGATGGGTTGCTTTCCCAGAAAAGCATTTGGTTTTGTAAAAAAAAATGTTTTTTTGAAAAAGTGATAGAAAATTCACACTCAAATGCATTGCGTGCCCTGCCAGTATTGCTGTGTGGTAATGTGTTGGTCTGCCCTATCTAGAATTTACCTCACCTCCAGTGATGTCAGGTGGACAACCCCCCCCCCCCCGGGCCCCCCCCCCCCCCCCGAGATATCGGAAATTTAACCATAGGAAAATTATTTACCATGAAATTACTCATTTTCTCTATCTACTAATTTTGATAAATTGGAAAACATGTTCGAGTAAACTCGGACCGGTTCTTTTTCATTAAAATTGAGCCTCTTTTACTTTTATAAGAAAACAAAAATAATACACGCACGTGCAATATACGACAAAATGAATCTCCAATTATTTTTGATTTTGTATACGATTGTAATTATGGGGAAATACGTAATAATACATTCAATTTCGTTCGTTTCCATTTCACTACTTTAGTATAGGCAAATTTTAATATTTATTTTTATGTAAGATGTATATTAAGCTATTCTTTTATCATTTCTTTAGGATAGCCATACTATAAAAGGTGCTTTACATAAATTAATCTACTTTTAAAGTTACGTGACAAGTTTGAGCGGTTGCAGCCTTTTGAACGGGTGGCTGGCAGACTTCGATAAAGCTGGGAATAAAAGTGCTGGGGTCCCCAAGGAAGCCAACGCTTTGTCTACGGTAATAGAGGCCCTGCCAAGCTATTAACTAGTAAAATGCGAGAGCCTTTTTGGCGACAATTTTGCAATGCCCCAAGGATTTACTGCTTGCATTTAATTAATGCGGGATTGCAGAGTTACTTGGGAACGGAATTGGAGGAATCACACAAGTCGAAAGAATTCCGTTCAATGATAACTTACCTACATAAGAATACTGTATTGCAACAAAATCAATAGGTACTACAAGTCGTTTCATGGGCACTTTGTGGACTGGGACCTAAGCGTCAAAATTGGCACAAAACAACACTTTTAGCAAACGCACCCGACGTAATATTGATTACGCATACCTACTCCCTTACAAAGCTCATAGCGTATCCCACTAATCGTAGATTTATTGTTCAGTAATAGATACTTATGAGCTGTTGACCTTAATTTATCACCGTCAGCTCTTTTTTTGATTCTTTCATTCAACCCAATACATTATGCGAGTTAATATGAATCTGGCTTTTGGTACCGTAGGCCGAGGCGAAGCCATCCTTAAGAAATCGCAGGCAACGGATTTACATGAGTATTATGATGGAATTCCGAGAATTTTCGCTGTAGAAATCGCAGATCAAAGAGGCTTCCGACGGAGTGGGTTTTACAAAGCAGACTCCATTTAGTTGATTAATTTCACGCTCATGTACTGTATGCAACCGGTAGCTGAAAATGGTTCGTCTTACAGCAAAATGTTTACTTTTACACATACTTCATATGCGCAGACATTATAAATAATTGGCTCTTCAACGAAAAACTTATTAGGTACTACTAAGTTAGTATTATTGTCTATTATTTAGTTCTTCTTAACTAAGTATCTATATTGTGTACAGGTTTACAGGTTGTACAGGTATGTTTGCTAACTGTCTTACCAGCGACCAGATGCGATGATGAAATAGCTGAGGAGCCTAAAAATGGACAAATTTGCTTTTAAAAAAATGGTCGTCATAAGACAGTAAAACTTTCACTTGTAAAACGATCCCCTAATATCTGAGAACAATATAATGGCAGGTGTTACAATTGTGGTCAAGTTGCAAATTAGGTCGTTTTATAACAATTCAATAATAATTTAGCTCTCATCAGACCAACGTGGAAAAATACAAAATACAAAAAACTCTTAATCAATTTTGATCTTCCCCAGTTATACTGCATGTGCAGTATTATAATTAAAATGGCCGGGTGCTTGCACATTAAGAACACAAAAAATAAATAACAAATGCAATAAAAAGAACCGGTCCGAGTTTACTCGAACATGCTTTCCAATTTGTCAACATTAGTAGATAGAGAATATGAAAAATCTCATGGAAAATAATTTTCCAGTGGTTAAATTTCCGATATCTTGGGGGGGGGGGGAGGTTGTCCACCTGACGTCACTGGAAGTGAGATAAACTTCAGATAGGTCAGACCAACACATTAATGACCACACAGCATAAATGGCAGGGCACGCAATGCATTTGAGCGCGAATTTTCTATCATTCCTTTAAAAAATAATTTTTTGTGCAAAACCAAATATTTTTTTGGGAAGCAACCTGTCCAGTTTCGTTACTCAATTTAACACCTAAAACATGCTTGAAGGTAGAAATCATCGATAGGAACGTTTGCAGAAAAATTATTTTTTAGTCATTTTTCATTAAAATTTAGTTATTTTTATTTTTTTACCCCCAGAAGCAAACTATCACGGGGCAAGCGACCCCCCGCATTTTGTTGAAATTCATAACGAATACAATATATGAGAATTTAAAAGAAATCGTTGGAGCCGTTTTTGAGAAATAATTTTTTTAGACGTTTTTTTTAGTTTTTTGAAAATAAAACCCCCCCAAATTGAATTGGCCCCAAAAAAAACAGTGGTCCCGAGGTATGATTTTTGTAAACCTATATGCCAAATTTCATCCAAATCCACCGAGTAGTTTGCCCGGAAATCGGTACAGACAAACGGACATTTCGTAAAAAACCCTTTTTTGGGTTCCTGGGACGTGAAAACGTGTAAATCCGTTGAAATCTCGGAATCGAAAATTTCGACCATCACAAAGCTTTCCTTATACTACGTATAAATTGGAAAGCAATTAGATCTACCCTGCCCCTTACCTGTCTTCTAAAAGAAACTTCGAAAGACAGTGCGCTGGGAAAGCCCTTGTATTATTAAGAGGTCTACTTACAATTTGTCCAACTGTTGCGTAAATTAAAAGGACAAATGCATTGGAGTAAATAGGGGGATCCTGGGGGGGGGGCATAGGCCCCCCCCCAGGATTTCTGCTGATGACTTTATGGAGGTTAAAGGCATAGTATCCAGAATAATGAAAGGGAAATTAATTCTTAGTATGCTTATTTTACATGAAAAAAATCAACATATTGACCAAGTACTTTTACAAAAAATATATTACTCAAAATGCTTAAAACCCCAATACTTCAGAGCTATTTTTTTCCAAATTTTTCTCCGGGGGAGAAGTAGTTTGTTGCATTTTTGATTCAAATCAGCCTCCATTATCAAAATTGGAAGTCTGTGCATCTTTAATGTTGGGCAGAGTGTTGTATCGCTGGACTGAAATTCTTGTGTTAGCTTTGTGTGACGGGAATTTTCTTTGACGAGGAAACCACGGAAAAGCTACACCGATAAGGTATCCAACCAAAGCCGCTGCCTTTGAAGGCTTTCACGGACTTTGGAAATGTAAAATCTCGGTTGCCTTTATGCGTGTTCATGAAGAGACTCTTGCTTATCGAGAAAAGTTTTGCCATGAATTTCTTTGTGGTGCCAACATATGAAACTTATTATGCTGCCCCCATTACTTCACCAAATCCTATAAATACCCGTATTTATGACGTTATAACTTTAACAGTATATTTTGGGAAATTGTTTAAGAGCCATTTATTTACTTATTTGTGTCATAGTTTAATGTTTTAAACATATACCGTACAGTACTTTTATAAATAATGACGTTTATTTAAAAAATTAAAGTTGAAGTAAATTCCTTGTGTGCACTGTGTGACTAATAATAGATGCATGTTCATAATTAAAATTAGAGAAAACTAACCCTTAAATTGATAATGTGAGTAATTGTAAGTTAAATTTGGTTGCTACCCGACTTGGTTCTGAATTCAAGCCAATTCAAAACTAAGTCAAACATTAGGCCCATCTCTGAAACAAATAAATGATTCTTAAACTATTTCCCAGATTTCACTGTTAAATTATATAGGCCAAATCGTTTTATAAAATAACATGCACAACATAGGTGGCAACCACTGTCCGCGCTTCATCTGCTCCAAGAAATGGGGGCTAACGCGTAACAAAATATACGGATATTGTGTAATTCGGGTTGCCTGGGCCGAGAGATTCTCCCTCCAAGAAATCCATCGGTGTCAGGGGCCTCTAACAGATACGAACCAATTAAAGCCCTCGCAGTAGTTTAATGCGCTGGAATCCGTCTCCGTCCAGTCAGCAAGGTTCTTGTGGGGCCGACCACCCTCAAGTCGGGGAACCGTGAAAAATCACCTCTGGGATCTAGCTACTTGAAAATCATTCATCACCGTATGAAATTTGCGTCTGGTTTTTATTCAAAGTTCTTCCCCGGGGATGAAGGGAGAAGGCTGCATAAATTTTAATTAGGAGTTTAACATATTCAGCGTAATAATATGGTTTTTGTTTGGAATCGTTATGCATCGATTTTTTAAAGCTCTTTGTGTGTATAACTATCATTCAACATTAATTATTCACTATCAATTACTTTTTACAATATTAAAAACATTAAATGATTTATTGAAATTTCCAAAGTTAGTAGAACGTTTTTAACCAAAGTAAACAGCATAATTATTAGAGAGACGATTAGGCTGCAGTATATGCGGGAGACGCGAGTCTATTCAATGATATTTTTATTTTATTATTTAACGTTGGATAAAATTTGAAGCTCACATGTGTTGAAATAATTTTTTAAATTATAATTTTTGCTATTTCATAATAAAATAATAATAAAATTAAAAATAATAATAATGAAAATAAATATTAATTTAATAATATTTTTGTTTGTCTATGACATTGTCTGTGACACTGTTTAGAGTTTACAATGTTTTTTTTACTTCCTTGCTACAAAGATGGCGAATACACAATATTAATTCAAAGTGTGATATTTTTTTATCTATAAATTTAAAACCGATCCAAGGCATAACCCAACAGGTTATGGGCCCAGATAAATCGGGAAACCAAGATGTTCCGTAAAATCAATTAAAAAGAAAAATTAAAAATAATAATTAAAATTGTCGCGTGTGCAAAGTGCTTGTGTAACCTAATCTTACCAGTACACCATGCCCGAAGACGTAAAAATTGAAAAATTAAATGGTCCAAACTACCTCACGTGGAAATTTCAAATAGATGTCATCTTAAAATCGATATATGCGTACGACATTGCAACCGGAACGGAACCTTTACCAAGTATCCTTACCAAGGATAAAAAAGATGATACATCGTGGATAAAAACTGACATAAAAGCTCAACGACTAATTGTAACCTCAGTGGATAGCAGCCAAATTGTGCATTTACTAACATGTACAACATCAGCCGAAATGTATAAAGCATTAAATGATCTCTACAATAAGGACACTCATCAACAAAAATGTTCTCTTCTAACGGATTTTTACAACTTTAAATTGGAAGATGTCAACAAGGGAATTGCTGAAATAAAAATAATTATCCATAGACTAGCTTCATTGGGAGAAAAGTTAACAGACGAGATGGTTGTAACAAAGATTGTATCTTCTCTTCCCGAAAAATTCAACGCCTTCAGAAGTGCTTGGGAGTCAGTCACTGCAAAAGATAAGACGCTTGCCAATCTTTTTTCTCGCCTTCAATTAGAGGACGAACGATGTGGAAACAACTCAGTAGCATTCAAAACACTAGCCCAAGGTAAAAGTACTCTATCTAATTCTAATTTTAAAAATAAAAATGAACTTTTCTGTACGTATTGCAAATTAAGAAATCATAGGATTGAAAAATGTTTTAAAAAAGCTAGAGATGAAAGAAATACGCTTTATTGCGGAATTTGTAAAAAGAGGAATTCGCACCGATCCTCAGAGTGTTTTTTCCGTAACAGAAATAGAGAAAATGGTGACAGCAATAATAATAAAGTTTTTTTGGTATCTAAAAATTCCAATTACTTTAATAATAATAAAAGTATTAGCTTAGCTGTCGATAGTGCAGCAAGTAAACATTTAGTTAATAATTTAAATTGTCTTGAGAATAGTAATCCTGCAATATCAAAATTCAGTTTAGCAAAAAGGAATGAATCCTTATTTGGAACGGCCATAGGAACATTAAAGAGTCAGAGTGTGACATTAAACAATGTAGTTTACGTACCGGAGTTATCTCAAAATCTTCTTTCTGTTAAAAAAATCACCGATAAAGGTGGGTTTGTATTATTTTCAAAAGGAAACGTAGAAATTATTAATTCAAAATTCGAAACTGTCATGGAAGGTAAAGAAAATAACGGTTTGTTCGTTGTTAATTTAAAATATGGTAAAAACCAAAATTTAAAAAATAGAGAAAATGTTTTTTCTGTGAATGATTATGACGACATTTATGAATGGCATAGAAAATTAGGTCATATTAGTTTTAAAAATTTGCAAAGACTTGCAACAATGTCAGATGGAATAAAAATAACTAAAAATTCTTTAGATATTAAAAATTGTGAAATTTGTATTAAAGCTCGACATGCTCGTGATCCCTTTAGTGGAAATTTAAAGCGTGCTACTCGAATGCTCGAAATAATTCATAGTGACGTCGAAGGTCCCTTTGAAATTGAATCTATTGATCAATGCAAATATTATGTATCAATAATTGATGATTTTACGTGTTATAGTGAAGTACATCCTATAAAAGCAAAATCAGACGCAGCAAATGTTATAAAAAATTTTATTTTGCGAGCCGAAAATGAAAAAGGTTTAAAAGTATGCAGATTTAAATGTGACGGTGGAGGTGAATACCTGCCATTAAAACAATGGTTTTATAATAGAGGAATATTTTTTGATGTAACTGCTAGTTATAGTCCTCAAATGAACCCTCGTTCAGAAAGATTAAATCGGACAATTACTGAAAAAATAAGAAGTTTACTCTTTGATAGTAATGTTAATAAAAATTTATGGAGTGAAGCGGCTAAGACAAGTTGTTTTTTACTTAATCGCAGTCCAACAGTTAATAGCAAGGCAACGCCTATAGAAAATTGGACTGGAAAAAGACCAGATTTAAAAAATTTAAAAATTTTTGGTTCTGAAGCTTATGCTAAAATTCTACCTCGTGTTAAGAAGCTTGATGAAAGATCAAGAAAATTGATATTCGTTGGTTATAATCATAATGGTTATCGTTTGTTTGACCCAAACATTAAAAAGATTGTTATTTCTAGGGATGTTATTTTTCCTGAAAACTCACTTAAAATTAAAAATAAGCTAAAACCTGAAGAAATGGTAAAACTTGATTTTAATGTTTCAGAATTTTTCAAGGATTCAGAGTCTGAATCAGACAAGCACCAAGTGAGCCCACGAAGAGTCAATGAATCTGTGGAGGAAATAATCAGTGAAAATGATGCTGACGGTGAGTCTGAATCAGAACCTGAAACTCCAAAGGAATACCCTTATAAATTAAGAAGTAGAATTAATCTACGGAAACCTGCTACACTTGATGATTGTGAAACTAATTTAACTGATCTATTTGATGATAGCGTATATTTAACGTTTGAAGAAGCCGTAAAAGGCAATGAATGTAAAGAATGGGTAGATGCTGTAGAGAAGGAGAAAGAATCGTTGATTTCTAATAAAACTTGGATTTATATTCCAAAAGCAGAAGCTGAAAATAATAAGATTTTGACTTCTCGCTGGATTTTTCGCAAAAAAGATAATAATACTTTTAAAGCCAGACTCGTTGTAAGAGGTTTCGAACAAGAAAATGGCATAGATTTTACCGATATATTTAGTCCAGTGGTAGATTCAAATAGTTTACGATTGTTATTTGCTTTAGCAGCAAAGAAAAAAATGCTAATTGCTTCATTTGATATAAAATCTGCATTTTTAAATAGCGATCTTAATGAGAAAATTTTTATGCATATTCCGGAAGGATTTAAAAACGCTAAAAACAAAGACAAAGTATGTCTATTAAAAAAGTCATTGTACGGACTTAAACAATCTCCAGCATTGTGGAATTCTAAGTTGAATGATTATTTATTATCGATTGGTTTACAGAGATTAAAATCAGATCCTTGTATTTATTGTAATACTGATAAAAGCTTGATAATTTCAATTCATGTTGATGATGGATTAATAATAAGTAAAAATGAATTGATGTTGAATGATTTTGTAAAAAAGCTAAGCAAACTTTGCGAAGTTACCTATAACAAAGACATAAAGAAATATGTAGGTATTGAAATTTTGAGAACTAAAGCTGGTATAAAAATTAGCCAGGAGAAATATGTTGAAAACATGCTTAAAACTTATAATATGTCGGAAGCAAATTCTGTTAAAACTCCAATATGTAATCAAAAGTCAGATAACAGTAAAAATATATCCTTTCCATACCGCGAAGCAGTCGGTAGTCTCTTATATTGTTCTACTAAAACACGACCAGATATAACTTTCAGTGTGAATTATGAAAGTCGTTGTATTGAACCTAAAACTGATAATGTTTCCGATGTAAAAAGAACTTTAAGATATTTAAAAGGTACAAAGAATTTAGGAATAACGTATAATGGTTCAAATTGTAATAAACTAATTGCATATTCAGATGCAAGTTACGCAGATGATGAAATATCTCGGAAAAGTACCACAGGTTTCGTGATTTACTATTGTGGCGGACCTGTAGCTTGGTGTTCAAAGAAACAAAATATTGTAACACTTTCCACTACTGAAGCTGAATATATAGCAGCTGCAGAATGTCTAAAAATGTGTTTGTTTTTGAAATCTTTAATCCAGGAATTAACTGGTGAAAAATTGGAAATCTTACTATTTGTTGATAATACTAGTACAATTGAAGTAATGAAAACTGGTTGTGGAAAACGAACAAAGCACATAGATGTAAGATATAAATTTATTACTGATCTAGTAAAGAACAAGGTAGTAGAAGTAAAACATGTTCCAAGTAGTGAACAAGCAGCAGATATTTTTACAAAAGCTCTACCTAATTCTTCATTTGAAAAGTTTAGAAAAATGCTTGTTGATTAAACTTTTTATTGTATTTCTATATAATGAAGGAATTTTATTTTATTTTACTAAAAGTTTGGAATTTAATTATTCATGCAAAAATTAAGGGGAGGATGTTGAAATAATTTTTTAAATTATAATTTTTGCTATTTCATAATAAAATAATAATAAAATTAAAAATAATAATAATGAAAATAAATATTAATTTAATAATATTTTTGTTTGTCTATGACATTGTCTGTGACACTGTTTAGAGTTTACAATGTTTTTTTTACTTCCTTGCTACAAAGATGGCGAATACACAATATTAATTCAAAGTGTGATATTTTTTTATCTATAAATTTAAAACCGATCCAAGGCATAACCCAACAACATGCTGGCTAATGTCATCGTATTACTTTCATATTGATATCTTTTGTGTAGAGTTATTGATTGCGCTGGTTTCAATACCAGTCAATCAAAATTTAATGCAATAAAAAATAATAATAATTAAAAGAAACAGGGGTGTGATGTCATCTTGAGATGACTGGAATCCAAATAACAAATGAAGTTTGTAACTTCCCATTGCGTGTCCTTGACTGAACTAAAACTCATTGTTTTCAGGCCATATCAGAATTTTGTGGCCGTATTTGGGATGGCAAACACATACGATTTCAATTGAATGACAAATTTAACTGCAAATGCCTTTTGAAAATACACCAACCGTGCTCAAAACATTCTTTCCTTATGACAAATCTTATTTACAGGGTTTAACAAATTATTACTTCACTAATCACTATATCAGAAACATCAGAATTCAATTTATTAAGTCGGCCTTTTTAAAAAAATTAAATTTTCTTCTTATTTATTACTTTGTATTTTCTACGAATGTCTACCCACCTGAAAATTAGAGCATATCGTATGCTGTAATAATGCATTAAAGGGGTTGATGAATTTCGGTTTTTTAGGTTACAACCAAAATAATTGGGCGTACTGGTTAGCAGTAGAGAATTAAAGAGATAGGTTAGAGATGAGAGTTTTAAATTGTAGCATTAGTGAGAAAGTTTGGGGTGGGGGGGGGGGGTGGTATCCCCTAGACAGAGCAACTTAGCTAATAACAGCCGTCATCGTAAGTGCCGAGTGAAATTATTTTTGGCAGACTCCATAATTGCTTTTTGTCGGAACAACATTAAAACTTTTGTTCGTCAATTTCTCCCTTTGCTCCTTCACTCCGTTCCATAGAAAGAAATTAAACCCTTTTTTGATGAGCAGTTAGTACATTATAATATCTTTACTAAAGTTAAAAGCCGATGTTATATAATGCTGGAATTAAATTAAATAGTGTGACGATTTATTCCACTAGCTACAAACGCAGTAGGCCGTCATTTCCCAAAAGTCTCAATGAGCGGTTCTCGTTTTTGAAAACTCAGTACAAATTTTTCTTGCCTAATTTTATAAGTTAATATGAGGAGAGCTTTGTGACCGTCGGTCTCCCTGTTGGTCAGTCTGTGTGCTCGTTAATTTGTGGGTCAGCTACTCGGTCGATTTTGATGAAATTTGGCATTCAGGTTCACAAATATCATGTTTCATGATTTTATATTTTTGTCTTGGACTAACTCAATTTTGGGTCGTTTTACCATAAAAGAACAGCTCAACATGTCTACAAACTTTTTATAAAATTCACATTCATACATTCATCATTAAGTGTAAGCAAAACGCAATAGGCTAGGTCGATTGCCGATTGATAGTTTGATTCTGGGGGCAAAAAAATAAAAAAAGACTCAATTTTCATGAAAAATAACTACAAAATAATTGTTCTGGGAACATTTCCACTGATTGTTTTGAACTTCCAGGATGTTTAATGTGTTAAACAGAGTAGATAAACCGAACCAAATTTTCCCAATCAAAGTTTTGGTTTTGAATAAAAAAATTATTTTTTGAAGAAATTGTGAGGAAATATTTTGTGCTTCGCGTATTTCTTTTTTGGGGCTCCTGTTGTACTTAATGTACTGTCTGAAGGCTTCAAATTGGTATTTTGTGTAATTAAATATTTCATTACAATATTTGAATTTGGCGGTACTACGGCGTAATTGCGGTCAGCGCTCTGGCGGATGGAGGTGGAATCGAGCTCGGACTTCTTGGTTGAAGCTTCATTTTCGTATTTTATTCGCATTTTAAATTTAAATCGATTATTAATTACTTCGTTTATTTCTCTACTTCCTAAGCACATAGCGTCCCATTACAGTGGAGCCTCCAGCCTGGTACCCTCTACGGCCGCCTCAAACAACAGGTACCAATCTCGACTGGCGGACATGGGCGACCCAAAACCAAATACGCTCTGGTGCGGCCCGTACGAAGACCAACAGGGCTAGATGGGGTCAGCTCGATGAAAATGACACCCTCTGCGCATGCGGCCAGCGCCAAGATTTAGAACATTCAACATCTGTTCCTGTGCAGCCTTTGCCCCCACCACTGCACACCTGAAGACCTGTGGGAGGCCAATGTGGCGGCTATGAATTTCGCCCAGTTTTGGATGCGCTTGGACACGAAAAGGTAAGTAGTAAGTGGTGAGTAAAATCTTATGATATTCCAAACATTAAATATAGTAATAATTTATCTAATATTCCTCATTATGAATAGGCTACTGCCCGTATTCGCCGGCGCAGACAAGCTCTTCACTTGCAAATTTTGGAGACAGTATTTTTCCCCGTTTTAATATTTAATTGTCTTTATAGCCTTTAAACACTAATTCTTCATTCTTCATTTACTTTATAAACATTTTAGGGTGCTTGTGCAAGGTGTTGGTGCACGGCGTTGTTCCGTTGTCCACCTACCTACTGCAAGCGGTCATCTCTGAGGACCTTCCTTCCATGATGAGTCGGCGGCTGTTCCATGTACCTTAATTACCGGCCAATGATGTTGGAGTAGAGCCTTCCACGTCTGATGGGGTGAACGGCGGAAGGGCCATCGCCATGGAGCGTCGGCCCACGTTTATAAGGTACATGTGATCAGCGTCCAATTATCCCCCCCCCCTTAGACATTAGGGTAAATCCCGCTTCCCTCTCCAGTGAACTCCCATTTTATTACTTCAGTGAGCTTATGGTTTAAAGTGCTTTGTTCTGGATATCTGGTATATACTGTATCCTATATGTTAATTCTGTCACCAGCATTCTGGTATAGCCTATTGTGGTACTAACATTCCATATATTTTCATTCTCTAGTAAAATAACATTTGACTACATCTGTTTAACGGCAGGGTAGGCACTTATTGCTACCCTTGCTTGTTCATAAAATTATATTTGTATAATGATATTCTGTATGCAGGATAGCCCCGAATTGATATTCCGGGTTATCTTGCTATTTAACTCTGTATGACGCTCTTTCTCCACCTTCTAGCAGCGAGCTGTCCATTACGTTTTGTATGGTGCGCGCCGCTGAAGGGTGGCAGGAATTGTGTGCACATCACTGTTTATATCCTTATAGTGTATACAGTATTTACTGTTGCACTAATACTCTGTACTACAATATTACTTGTATACTTTTACATGTACTTTTGCCCTGTGTACTTCTCTTCTTGGGTGTTTACAGGTGCTGCGGTGGTGGAGGTACAATACTCGATGTCAAGTCTCCTCAACTTTCGTCCATCTTCTATTCCGAGTGTCCCCGCCAGTGCACTGCCTGGGAACATCCAGGAGGAGCTGAGGTGATGCGGAGGTGGCTACTTATGCGCTGCTACTGGAGGAAGCAGCTGATGATAAGTAGCCTACTCTTTTTATACTTTTATATCTCATACTGTATACTGTTCATTCAACTGTTCATTAACAGCCCCTTAATATGTATTTATTGATTTTTCTTTACCTGTCCTGAGGAAGGAGCCTAATCATTCTTCAACTACACCAGCTCGTCTGGTATTAATTAATAATAATTTTCATTTTCATATTTTCTCTTGTCTAACGTACGCATACCTTTCTATTATTTAATTTCTTTAATACCGGTAGTGGTTTATCTACACGGCGCCCAACCCTGAGTTTTGTTTCCAATTGTTTTACCGATTAACTGAGCTTGTTCCTTTTATTTCTACTTTAGCCCTGACCAATGACTGGGGTAGTTGAGGAATGATTTGGCGAGAATTAGACCTGTGTGAAAATAATTATGGATAATTCAAGCCCCAATACATGAAATTTGTAACTTTATAATAGTTTGAACTCATTATAATAAAGATACCTTAATTCAAATAATATTACATAAAACATAAATTATGACACAGTGGCAATGACACTTGACACATGAGTCAAAACCGGTAGTGACATAATTTTTTTTTAAATGTAATATTTGCATTAAGTTATTATTATTACTATTATCATGTTATTTATTATAATATGCCGCCATACATTGCATATTCTGCCATATAATGTATACCATACCATACACTGTGTTGTTATATATTGGTATTCCCGTTCTAGACTATGCAATGTCCCATCGTTCAATTCAGTTAGTTAGCTGTTTGTGATAGATTTTGCCAAAAATTAAATCTAGGGCAACTATTTACCATGGAACTAGTCATAATATTATCTATCTATCTCGGAATCTATGCATTCAAAGCAAGGTTTACTCGTTCCGGTTCTTTAAAAAGGGGCGACGAAGGGGGTGGGCACCATTTCCTAAATCTGGCCTCACCCTGGAAAAATCCACCTCAAGGCGCTGGCAGTAGCCGTGCTTGGCTTTACAGGGATTATAATTATTTAATAATTTCCATTAGTGTAGCTAGTTAACTGAGAAGCCGAAAAACTGTGTCAACGGATCGGCTCACACTAAACATTAAGCTCTCCTATTAAGACAAGGGTCTCAATGCCCTCGGGCAGACTCTTAACCCTTCCGTTCCGAAATTTTTTGGGAGGTGGCACTGGTACTGGAAATCAGCAGGTTCGTTACCGGGTCCGTCACCCCCATTTCACCACTCTAAAAAGAAAAAAAAAAAGTAGCTAGTTAAATGGTTTGGTGAAGCCATAGGATCCGTCAGGACATGTAGAATAGTGGTACAGACTTCGAATTTCACCCGAAATGTTGTTGGTTCGACTCCCACACTTGTTACATTTTCTGGCCATGTTTCGGAGCGGGAGAGTATGTAAAGCAAGTGGTCCCGGCTTTCCTAAGTGAGTGTAATAAAGGGCTTTATAGCTCTAACTCCGCTAGGTTGGCTTAGTTATAGAGCTTGAATAGAGTTTGAGAGCAGGCTACGATATGGTGTCGAGTGCTGGGGAGGCTCATCCGACGCTACTCGCATCTTTAAGATGCAGAAAAGGGCCATTAGGGCGTTGAATGGGACCTGGGACCAAAGGGTCTCATGCCGTCCCCTTTTTCCATTACTGGGAATTTTGACACTTCCAGCCTTACGTATCCTGGGACTAGCTTTACACGCACACCAGTTGCCGCTCCGTCGCAATTGTGACATTCATGAACACGATACGAGGAACAGGGGCAGACTGGTTGTCGAAAGGAAGAGGATAGTGGCCACAACACGTGGACCAGCACATCTTGGCTCCAAAATACTGAACCAGCTCCCCTTGGAGATGGTGAGCTTGCCTCATAAGGCATTAAAATCGAGGCTCAAAAATCTTTTATTCTCAGTCTGTCCCTATTCCTTTAAAGAGTTTTAAGCTTTAAAACGGTAAATTTCAATTCTCAAAATATCTATAAATCATTGGCTTTTCAATCAATATTTCATTCAGAAAATAGCCCAAATTATATTAATTTCTTATTTTCATCATGAGGGAGTAGTCGGCGCAATGGGGTGAAGCACCCTTCCTCTTCTTCCTTCTTCCCTCTTTCTTCTTTACCTTCAATTCTTCAGGCATCTCATTCCTGCGCTCTTCTGGCTGGCCAGGATGGTCAGTCATGTAACTACGGTTTGGAACACTCCTCTGCAGACTTGGCAAACATCAGGCTTGTATACATTTAATTCTGGATAGGCTACATTTAATGAAAAACCCAATTAATATTTAAGCAAGTTTCAGTCTATCTGCTGAGTTGTTTTCTAACAAAAATAATAAGTCTTCCATACGTAAATTGCTGTTTCGTATTTTTATCTAACTTAACTCTTTGATTGGAACGTTTTACATGGTATTAGCAATGAGATTATTATACAAACTTACTTACAGAAGGGACTCTTGTATTTGTTAGTAAGCTTTACCCTAATCGAGCTAGTCAATATATACTTCCACGCTACATACTGTAGATTAAAGAATTAGCTAAGTATTTGAAACCCTACGCAAATAATATTAATCTACTCCGGCTAACTCCAAGAAAATTAATTTTAATTTATATGCTGGTTCCATGCCATTTAATTCGTCCGTGGATTCTTGATCACATTACTCACATTTCCTGCTTTTTTGTGCTTATTCTATTTTCGAAGAAAGGATTTGAAATTGTCTCTTTCACTTAGGCCTATACAGAATTTAAAAAAATTAACGCATCGTGAAAACCAACACATTGTAGTATTATATGGTATTTGTAACTCTGCCAATAAATTAATTTTGGTTGAAGAGGTAACCTCCTCGTTATAACCGAAATTAGAGGATATGGAAAAAACTGGGCTTGGCGGGATTCGAACCCACGATCTACGCCTAACCGGGGCGTCGTCTTAACCGCTGGACTACAAGCCCCCCGACAAGTCCAGCAATCGCCAAATCCTCTACTTATGCTCAAATTGACATGATTCGTGTTGCTAGACAGGTTAGCACAACTATAGGCCTACCACTAACTATCAACACAACTAGAATTATTAAATCGGCAAAATATACCGCTCCTAATATTTACAATAACCTACCCATAGACCTAAGTATAAGAAACAGCCTGTAGCTTGTCGAAGGACGATGCAATACTATAGGCAGTGTAGACTTGAATTGGTTTGTATTGCAGTGCTTCGACTCAAGTTAGAGTAATTTAACACACAGTGGTTACAATATGAGCTGTGAGACGAGAACGATACATGCTTACAATTAATATTGAATTTGATCCAGCCTGCTTCCATATAGAAAAACCAACTCTGTGTCCACAGCTAAAGGAGCTGATGAGACACAGAGGGTAGATTAAAGATATTATTGAATAAGAGAAATAAATACGTAAAAGGAAGATTGAGGAATATTGAATTATCTGAATGTGAACAGCGCCATCTACCGGGAAAAAGGTGAAGCTGGAAGCAGACTGGTTATTACACATGTGGGACTAAGTGGTCCCCACATTACCCCCCTCCTAAGACTGGAAGTCGGAGAAATGTCGTGGAACGTGGACGTGACGACCTGAGCGAGTGGTGCGAGTCGGTGGTGTCGGCACGACGTCAGTGGCAGGAAGTGGTGAGGAGACCTTCTCCTGAGGTTTATCATGAGCAGGATGCTGATGCGGGGGGTTGATCGTAGACTGGTGAGACGGTTCGTCTGTACTGGCATTAATGTAGGCCGGCTTGACCCTGTCCATTGACACAGTAACCGCACGACCGCGGCTTGAAATCGTAACTGTTTTGTCGGTGCGACTTAACACAGGGAATGGTCCCGCATAAGGACGTTCGAGGGAAGCACGGACGTGGTCTTGTCTCACGAAAACGTGCGTGGCCTTGGCAAGGTCTTGTGGGATGAATGTTTGATGAGCCCCGTGTCTCTTGACGCGAGTGGGGCGTAGTGAGTCGAATTTCCTTCGTAGTGAGATGAGAGTGTCCGCCGGACTCTGATTTGAAGGAGGAGTTGTCAGCATCTGTCCTGGTAGTTTTAATGGTTCACCATAGACCAGATCTGCTGGAGAAGCTTGAAGATCTTTCTTAAGAGTGGCGCGCATGCCCAGTAAAACTAGCGGAAGGGCTTCCGTCCATTTGTCATTGGCATGACACATAATGGAGGCTTTGAGTGAGCGGTGCATACGCTCTACCATGCCGTTGGATGCAGGGTGGTAACTGGTAGTCCGTGCATGGTGAAATCCGCATAATCGGGCCAGGTCAGCAAACAAATGGCTCTCAAACTGTCGGCCGCGATCTGTAGTAATTGTCTCCGGGCACCCAAACCGGCTGATCCAGCAGGAAATGAGGGTTCTGGCGACGTTTTCGGCGGTGATGTTCACCATAGGAGCGGCTTCCGGCCATCGCGTGAAACGGTCAACGAGTGTTAACAAATACGTGTAGCCTTCCGACGGTGGTAATGGGCCTACAATGTCGAGGTGTATGTGCTGAAACCGTCGGTCAGGCTGAGTAAAGGTTCCAATCGCAGTGAGGGTGTGTCGATGTATCTTGGACAATTGACAGTTGACACACAGACGAGCCCAAGCGCGGCAATCCTTACGGATAGAAGGCCATATGTAGCGTTGGGCAACCAGGTTAGCAGACGCTGCTATTCCTGGGTGATGTAGGCTGTGTAGGTGCTCGAAAAGTTGTCGACGTAATGGTTTGGGCACAAATGGGCGTTGTATGTCTTGACTAGAATCGCACGTAAGGACTGAATCAGAGCCCGGAATGGGAACATCAACGAGGATGAGGGACGTCTTTCTACTGGACCGAAGCTCTTTGAGTTCTCTGTCGTCTTTCTGAGCAGAAGAAAGTTGCTCAGGAGATACGGGAGTAGAGATTGCTTCGATTCTTGAGAATGCATCAGCGGCCAAGTTGTCCTGCCCAGCGATGTATTGGATGTCCGTGGTGAATTGAGAGACGAATTCCATTTGCCGCATTTGGCGAGGTGAGCAACTTGTTTTTGGATTCTGAAAAGCGTGCGTCAACGGTTTGTGATCGGTATACACGACAAAAGCGCGCGCTTCCAGCAGGTAACGGAAATGACGAATGGCGTCGTGTACCGCAAGCAATTCGCGATCGTAGGCGGACCATGTTCGTTGGTTTTCTTTAAGTTTCTGCGAGAAGAATGCCAATGGCTGCCAATGATCGTTGATCCGTTGTTGGACTGTAGCTCCGATACTGGTGTCTGATGCATCTGTGACTAGTGCAATCGGAGCCGTATGATCTGGATGCGCGAGTAGGGTGATGCGTGCCAGACTGTGTTTGCATGAGCTGAAAGCTTCGGTAAGCTTTGTTGTCCATGGTATCGTAGCGTTCCCTTTTACCTTGTCTCCAGATAACAACGTGTTGAGTGGTGCTTGTTCGTTGGCTGCATTTGGTAGGAACCGGCGGTAGTAGTTAATCATGCCAAGGAAACGGCGTAGATCTTTGAATGTCTTTGGAAGAGGGTATTCAGTGAGTGCCTTTACCCTGTCTGGTAGGGCTTGTGTGCCTTCTGCTGACACGAGGTAACCAAGAAAGCTGATTGACCCAACGCCGAGGGTACACTTGCTAGGATTAATGACTAGGCCATATTCTCGGAATCGTTGGAAGAGTTGACGTAGGTGTGATTCGTGCTCCTGCTTATCACTCGATGCAACCAGTACGTCGTCGATGTATGAATATGCCCACGGGAGGTCGCGTAGGATGTTATCCATGAAGCGTTGGAAGGTTTGAGCAGCATTGCGAAGACCGAATGTCATGAATGGGAATTCGAAAAGGCCGAACGGAGTATTTATTGCTGTCTTTGGAATGTCACCATTGGAAACTGGTATCTGGGTGAATGCTTTGACCAGGTCTATTTTGCTGAATACGGTTTTTCCTCGCAATTCTGCACTGAAATCTGCGATGTGGCGGACTGGGTACGCGTCAGGAATTGTTCGAGCATTGAGCCGTCTGTAGTCCCCGCATGGGCGCCATGAATGGTCGCTTTTAGGTACTAGGTGTAATGGTGAGGCCCATGGGCTGTCGGACGGACGACATACGCCGGTCTGGATCATGTCGTTGAACTCCTTTTTGGCGATAATAAACTTGTCCGGGGCCAACCGGCGTGGGCGAGCGGAGACGGGAGGTCCGTCTGTCGTTCTAATGTAGTGGACCGTGGAGTGTTTGACCTGGTCTGTGGGTTGTCTCGGCCGCGTGAGGTCGCTAAACTCCTCAATTATTACTTTTAGACTGGCCGGGGTACTGTGCGGTATTGTTAAGGTAGAAACGCTAGGTTGCTTGGAGGGGCTTTGACACAGGTTCGCCTTGCGATGCGTTGTCCCGTCGATCAGCTTTGAGTTCTGGAGATCCACCAGCAAATTAGAGGCTGCGAGAAAGTCTGCACCGATGATGGGTTGCGTGACATCGGCAATGATGAAATTCCAACGGAAACTGCGTCGTAATCCCAGGTCCAGTTGTTGAGCTGTTGTTCCGTACGTATTGATGATTGTGCCATTGGCGGCAGTCAGCTCGAGTTGAGTACGACGGAGCGGTAGGTTGAGACGGGCACGTGGAAAAACGCAGATGTCGGACCCTGTGTCAATGAGATAACGTATCTTGGTGCAAGGGTCCGTGATAAGAAGGCGATGTGAGGTTTTAAGCAGGTGTGTAGTGGCGCAGGCAGGCCCTGCCTTTACTGGCTGCGATCGTCGTTTTTCGGAAATCTGCATGGCTGCTGGCACTTTCTGGCCTTCCTCCCATAGGTTTGGTGGTAAAAACACCAAGTTGGGTCTTGTTTAGGCGCTGGTGAACGGAACTGGCGCTGGAACCGTGGCTGTGTGGCACGTTGTCCGTATCTGTCGGCGAACTGTGCCTGTAGAGCCGCGACGTTCTCTGTTAACGTCTTCAATAGGTCCACAGGGGCCATTGTGCACTCAAGAATCCGGTCACGTGTTGCTGAATTGATGGTGGCCATCTTGTCGGCGAGGTTCGCGACGTCACCTAGTGACAGGTGATCATGACCGATGATTGCCAATTGTATAGCGTGCGGGAGGCGAGACGTCCAAATGGTGCGTAAAACCGAGTCTGATATGGCTTTCTCTGCGAGGGCCCGCAGTCTCCGGAGAAAAGAGCTGGGAGTTTTGTCCCCTATGTCTTCCGACATTAGTAGCTGAATGCGACTGCTTGCTGGAAGACTCATTCGTTGGATTAACTGCGTTTTTAGCTCAGTGTATGGGTTTACTGGTACTGGGGCAGCTAACAAATCTGAGATCTCGCTGAGGGTACTTTGGTCGAGCGCTGAAAGGACGTGGTAATATTTCGTCGTTTCCATTGTGACCCCAGCAAGTGCGAACTGAGCCTCCGCTTGAGTGAACCACAGTGCCGGTGACAGGTTGGCCGACTGTGTCCAGAAGGGTGGAAGCTTGACCGAGACTGCCATCGTACTAGCAGGGCCTGTCATCTTGGTTGTAGCCGTGGGTGTCGGTGTTGTGGCTGTAGCAGTTGTAGCTGTAGCGGTTGTAGCTGTAGCGGTCGTAGCTGTAGCGGTTGTAGCTGTAGCGGTCGTAGCTGTAGCGGTTGTGGCTGTGGTCTGCGGCATCTTGCAGGTTGTGGCTGTGCTGCTGCGGTGAATGTAGCTGCTCCGGGGTGGTTTCCACCGCCTATGGCCGGATGAGACGTTCTGGAGGCTGGAGCTGGAACGGGCTGGAACTGGCTGGAAGCTGGAACTGGAACTGGCTGGAACTGGAACTGGAACTGGCTGGAAGCTGGAACTGGCTGGAAGCTGGAACTGGCTGGAACTGGAACTGGCTGGAACTGGAGCTGGCTGGAACTGGAGCTGGCTGGAACTGGAACTGGCTGGAATTGGCTGGAACTGGAATTGGCTGGAACTGGAATTGGCTGGAACTGGAACTGGCTGGAACTGGAGCTGGAATCTGGAAGGCTGCTTGTTCCGTTGTCGAGGGTCACCAATGTAGCTTGTCGAAGGACGATGCAATACTATAGGCAGTGTAGACTTGAATTGGTTTGTATTGCAGTGCTTCGACTCAAGTTAGAGTAATTTAACACACAGTGGTTACAATATGAGCTGTGAGACGAGAACGATACATGCTTACAATTAATATTGAATTTGATCCAGCCTGCTTCCATATAGAAAAACCAACTCTGTGTCCACAGCTAAAGGAGCTGATGAGACACAGAGGGTAGATTAAAGATATTATTGAATAAGAGAAATAAATACGTAAAAGGAAGATTGAGGAATATTGAATTATCTGAATGTGAACAGCGCCATCTACCGGGAAAAAGGTGAAGCTGGAAGCAGACTGGTTATTACACATGTGGGACTAAGTGGTCCCCACAAGCCCTACCTTAAAAATATTTATGAAAAAAATAAAAAGACATTTAAGCAAGTAAACATGAAGGATATAAAAAACTAACACAAAAACGCGCACCCTAAAACACAACATCACCAACCTTGACCGTACTCTATCCTAACTAACATTAACCTGTCACTTACAGACTAACTTAATTATTCTAATAACGATTCCCTGTGATTAAGCCCCACACGGCACTGCCTGTGGCTAAAGGAAAATAAAATGTTTAAAAAAAAACTGTAAACTGTAAGAATTGGTAAATAAATATATTACTTACTTACTTACTTATATTACAACTATCTAACTGAACAGATCTGTGAGCTTACTTAATTGCATAAAGGCCTTCTCTAATTTCGGTTATAACGAGGAGGTTACCTCTTCAACCAAAGTTAATTTAATGTCAGTGTTATATATACCATATAATACTACAATATAGGTATTGAATGCCTTTATGCAATTAAGTGAGCTCACAGACCTGTTCGGTTAGATAGTTGTGTAGTTATGCTAACCTGTCTAGCAACACGAATCATGTCAATTTGAGCATAAGTAGAGGATTTGGCGATTACTGGACTTGTCGGGGCTTGTGGTCCAGTGGTTAAAAAAAGGGGAAAAAAGCATAGATTAGAAAGCACTTTGCCGAGCTACAAATAATAAATAAGGATATTAAACCCGATGTAATATGTTTATGTGAATCGTTCGCAAAAGGGGAAGAGATACAGTTTTACAAGATGGGGGATATGACAGATTTCACTACTATATATAGACCACCTGATGTAAAGGGTGCTATTTCAAAGAGAGTTTCGGTTCCCAAAGAGTAAATGAATCACTAGGGTACACTTCTAGGGAAATTTTAATGGTCGAAATCCATTGTGGAAACTTAAAAATAACATTGATTCTAATTTACAGATTACATAAATCGATAAGTAACTTTTTGGAAGACTTTTTGGAAGACTAAAAGAATTGAACAAAATGGGAAAAATAAAAAAAGATATAAAAAAATACTTAATTTCAAATACAGACTATTAGCCATCTTATTATACATATAATTTCATATACAGTATATATTTTTATGTTATATATATAAATTTCATTATATATATATAACAATATCATCCTTCAGAGTTCAGAAGGATCTCATTCATTGCCAGAAGGCTAGAGTGAGTACTCTATAATGGTTTATTATTATTAATTATATTTATATCTTGCAGTGCCACTGCACTAAGATCGCTCGATAAGCGGAAGCTTGAGCGTGATAATTATATATTTAATAACAAATTGTTTTTTTCAATATACGCAACTTGTCCGGGGTTAGGCCTACTGGTCAAGGAAAAAATTGAAAGTGAAACTGATTATTATTAAAAACCTATGCAGCTAGTTACTCCTCTGTGTAAAAGAATAACATGAATTTTTTTACTAATCTATTAATTTATTTTTTTAGTCAATATAATAATATTATAGGCTAGCTGGTTAATTGTTTCGCTGCAGCTTATATTGTTATTTATACTACGAATAGGGTACTACGAATAGTCTTTGTTATTGCAGGCGTTAGAGCATACAGCAACTTTACTAGTCTCAGTAGACTGCAACAAACTGCATCCAACTATGCTATGAAAATATTTTATGACATGAATTCATGTTATTTGGCCCGGTTTTGAATGGTGCTATCCTTCTACTATTGTGAGCTCATTTTCACTTCTGCTTTCACTCCTACAATAGAATTGTTATACCACCGGGTCATAAAATGCCAAAGCACCATCTTTAAATTGTAAATGTGTCATTTTATTGCATACTCATATTTTTTAAGAACAATGTTTCTTACCCTAAGGGCAAGTTTGAAAAACATCACAAATATTAGGTTTCCGAGGTAGAAATTGACTTAGTTGTGGAAAGATACACTTGAGCCTAGTGTGTGACGGTATTTTGCAGAAATTGCTGCGCAATAACCCATTTTCTATCATTAAAAACTATAGAGATGTGTGTATGTCGGACAAAATGCACATAGGCTATCGCTATGGCAATGACCAACAGAAAATTAGCATAGCCTATATAATATTTAAAAAATCACCGATCCAGTTGTGGGGCTCACATGGTTCCGCATACACGGCACAATCGGCCTGCTTCCAGCTTCTCCCTTCTCCCACTAGGATGCGCAGTTCGCATCACATAAATTTCAATATTGTTTCCTTTTTTACCACTAACTACCTACCCTCTGTCTTTCATCAGCCCCTTAAGGCGGCAATTCCACTGGCGAATTTACTTAAATTTACTTCATTTGTGATTTGAGATTTTTTGTTTGTTTTGTTTTAAGGAGACTATCATGTAGATACTTAACTTAGCTATTATAAATTAAGTTATAATATGGTAGCAGACATCATTAACAGTATTATAACTTAATTTATAATAGATAAGTTAAGTATCTAAATATTAGTCTCCTTAAAAGAAAACAAGCAAAAAATCTCAAATCACAAATGAAGTAAATTCGCCGGTGGAATTGCCGCCTTAGCTGGGGACACAGAGTAGAATTACGATTTACCTAGCCTACATGGAAGCAGGCTGGCCCAAACTGAATTTTAAGTACTGTTCTGTTCTCATACTAGGTTACTATCGAAAACATTGTTTGCTGTTCATTTAGTCTAATCTACTGCAATATTTAAATCAACATGCGTTCAGTGATTTCTCATTCGTTGGAAGCATAGAGCAGCCACACAGTATTTAGTATTCTGCTGGGGAAAGACGCCATTAGCCTTGCCTTTTTAAGAGTGTACAGCCCGTAGGAAACTGGCAGCCCGAAATTTAATACTTTTTATTTTTTATTTCATTAACTAAGCATGTTATTAAAGATTGGGCTCATCAAAGTTGTAGAAGACTACTTCTTATTATAAGATATTTTTAATTTTCGAAATTGTAGTTTTTTCAGAAACATGCAAATATTTTATAAACGATAACTTTTCACGTATTAACGATTTTATAAAAAAAACTACAATTTCGAAAACTAAAAATACCTTATTATATGATGCATGAAGAACATGAACAACTTTGATGAGCCAAATCTTTAATAACATGCTTAGTTAAGGAAATAAAAAATAAAAAGTATTAAATTTCGGGCACCCACTTTCCTACGGGCTGCACACTGTGCGAGGTGAGGGCTGTTCCTCCTAGTATGTTATGCCGCCGCTAGAGTACGGGGTAGTAGCAATGAGTTTGGTCGTCTGTCTTGTAGTCTATTGTTGTATAGAATCTGTGCAACGCCGTCTCCTATACAAACTGCTTTACTTTCAGTGTTGTGTATTGTGTAAACTAATCTCGGTAAACTGTGGCATGCACTGTGCACTTGGCAAAGAATAATATGCCATCTTGAAGTTTATTATACAAATACTATCAAACCTTTTTGTTTACTGGGGTATGCGAATTAGTTGCCAGGTATGTTAAACTGTCATATTGGGCTTCTGCAAACAAATTTAATGCACGCTTCCATACAAAAGAATGTTAGGTCCAAGCTTTTATTTATTTTGAGGGGATTGAATAAAAGTTGAATTAAAACGGAAGTACTTTGATGTGAAGTTATCGTTAAAAATGACCTAATTTGCTAAGGGAGATAGCAGTTGACTTTTAACCTCTTACTGGCGATTGGAATCTGTTTAGGACACCAACGTTGCTTACCAAAGTTAAGGACCCCACATTGAAGCCAGTTGCTAACATTCTCTTGTAATGTTATTTTATTTAATGTGGAAAAAAGTTCTAAATGGTTTTTTCACTACTAATTTACCTATGCCAGGCCCGGGGCATTCAAAATTACGTCCAAGACAGTAAGCAATGTTTTAGCGGCCATTTTCCATTTTTACGTTCTCAAGGCAATTTAACTGATGATGGTCAAAGCTCATTAGGCCTAAAATAAGAGCCTTTTACTAGGCAAGTCGGGCAACTAGGGGGCGGGGTTCAAAGGTTTTAACCTCGCCCATTACCGTTTAAATCGCTGCCGGCAAGATTTGGTGGAGTGTAACTAGGGTTCCCAGATTTACAAAACATATAAACCGGGCAGGGATCAAATGGGCCATTCCATCTAGTGTACATTTTTCTAAAAAAAGGTAATTTTATCTAGTCTGAAATTTAGTGAATTTAGAGGAACTTTCTATCATAGTAGCCGTAGCCTACCGTAACTCAAATAAAAATGTAAAATTAATTTCTGTAATAACTAATTTTAAATTTATTTCGTTCTACCCTCCAGATTTTTTTTTTTTTTTTTTTTGACACTAGCTTGAGCGAAAAAAACCGGGCAATGCATTATCCGGTCAAACATTTATTTTTTCACCGGACATAGGTACGGAAACCCGGACACCTGGCAACCCTAGGTGTAACAATATTATACTATAATACTATGTTTTATATATATATAAAAAAAAAAATTATTCGCATACAAGCAATTCAATGAATGTATCCGAATAACCTATTCAGTCGCCTCTGTAGGTAATACCTGTGGTGAGTTCCGACAGTAAATTACCCAGGAATTATGAATCAATAGTACATAATTAGTTCACTACTCATTAGAATTATTGCAAAATTATAGCTCTTGTTTTCAACATCATCCAAGTATAAGTGATGTAAGTAATACATACGTTATACAGGTAGGCACATACACTTTTTTATATATTTAGCCGACGAAGATTCATGTAACTAAAAGTAGGGGTTTTTTGTTTCCTATTTATACGTTAGGAGCCTATAAGGATAGCTTTGTGATGGTTGAAATGTTCAATTCCGAGATTTCAGTGAATTTTTAGGTCCCAAAAAAGTGTCTTTCTGTCGATTTGTCAGCACACTACTGGGTAGATTTGGATGAATACATATAAAAGTTATACCTTTTTTTGGCTTACTCGATTTTGATGGGGTTAGTCCTAAAAAAATATAAACAAAATGCTGAAATTGTTTCTCTCTCAAAAACGGCTCCAACTATTTTCTTTAAATTCACATATGATGTGGTCGTTGACGTTATTAATGTAAACAAAACCCAACAGGTCGCTTGCCCCTTGATAATATGGTTCTATTTTTTCTGCGGAACCTTGTTATGGATTAGGTGTTAAATTGAGCAAAGTTTTGGTTTTGAATGAAAAATGTTTTTTGGAAGAAATTATTGATAATTGATGCCCCAATACATGGTATACCCTGTTATTATTACTGTGTTGTATTGTATTGGTTCTTGACTGTGCAATCACTCACCAATCAAAAAAAAAAAAAAAAGTAACCATCGACAATTTTTTTATATAATTCTCATTACCTATACTAATTGAAGAATAAGAAAGCATGCGCGGGTTCTTTTAAATAATCCCTAAATAGTAGGGTTTTAAACATTTTGATTTAGATTTATGCAATGTTAATTTCTGCTCCTGAAATTTTTCACCCTAGGCTCATCAAGCCTGCTCAGCGTGCTAGCAAATCCGGTACTGCCTGAGTTGTCAGTGCGACGCGCATGATCCAATCATTCTTATTTTTTCGTACCTTCCGATTATTATTATCAACATGATTTTTTATGCCATGTCGTCAATAAATATTTGATCTGCCGGTGTAAAGTAGATAACTTATAATGTATACTTAACTTTTAGTATGTCTCCGTAGTTAAAAATTTACTCGCAAGCTTAGCTGCCTCTGTTACGGTAATTGCATTGCTGGCCTGTCGTTACTTCTCGAATGTCAATGATAGCTAGCGCAGCAACCATTTTGCGGATGGTAGTTTTATGTAGCATGCTAGCATAGCGTGTACTGTACTATTTTTCAGCTATTTTAATGTCTACATGATAAGTGGTATATTTAATTTACTTTAATTCAAATATTTAATGTCTATAATATGATATGATGTTAGGCTATATTTTGGCTGCTGGCAAACTGGCACATGTCCCTCAATTCAAATCAATTATTATATAATTGACTTCGATGGCAAGGTGGTAGCGTGCTTGTACTTGTGCTAGTCTCTATATGCCATGCGATCGTAGACGTGTCGTAACTCAACACGGGTACTAACCTACAGAGGCGACTGATGAGGTCAATCGGATACATTCATTAAATTATTTGTATGCGATTAACCTCTTTTAAAAAATAAAAATAAAAAAAATACAAACAACAACAAAATTACAATTTATCAATGACAATTTTCATACAGCAAGGCATTGGCACGTGTGCGGTGTAGCGTTGGTCACCTCTCTAAACATATAAGAGCATCCATCCCTGTTTGGACAATTTGTTGAAGTTGCAACATCATGAGCACTGTCTTTTATTAGGTTCAGATGCCCGGGTGTGATATGTCAGGACATGTAGAGTCGTGGTACAGACTCCGACTTTCACCCCAAAAGTTGTTGGTTCGAGTCCCTCACTTGCTACATTTCGTGGCCGTTTATTATTTATTTATTTATATGTGATTAACCTCCACTCCTTCCTGTCTCGAATGTAGTACGTCGTAATTGGTGTAATGCACACTTGGAAATAATTAATTGGTAGTCATTTCTTGTAGAACCGGCCGCCATACCAAGTTGAATCAAGCAGACCAGAGCAGGTTCAAAGATGCAGATAACTTAGTCATGTGCACAGTGCCAGTAGGGAAACATGGTAGGACTGTGTTTCCCAAGTGGTTCGGAATCCACTATAATCAGGAGGTCCTCTGTCCTATGGGCTGGCGTAGGACTGTCAATGGGCCCAAATATGAGGCCTAAGTCGTTATTAACCCGACGAACACTACTACTAGTTCTTGTAGCACCATCATTACTTTACTGTCACTTGCGCAATACAATATACTACCAAATTTTACTTAGGCTTAAGAGCATTACATTGTAGTATTATATGGGACATATAACACAGCAAAAATTTAATTGATATACAATTTGATTTTTTCAGAATGAAGTGGATATTATTGCTGGCGAGCTGTGTTATTGCGGAGGTGGCCGGGCAGTACACCCGCTCGAGAGGTAAGATTTTCTTCTTGTGTCAGCAGCGGATTCCGGCGTTTTCGTTAGGGTACGCTGTGTTGAGATCTTACCATTAACGCAAGACGACTAAGGCAAACATTAGCAGTACATGTAGAGTAGTGGTAGGGACTCTTCACCCGAAAGGTTGTTGGTTCGAGTCCTACACTTCCTACATTTTCTGTCCATGCTTCGGAGGGCATGTAAAGCAGGCGGTCCCGGGCCTTCCCAGTTGAGTGTAAGTGTAACTCCGCTACGTTGGCTTAGTAATAGAACAAAAAAGTCAATATTTATTTATTTTATTTATTTAAATTTAGTAGATGACACTCTGTGTTTGCCTCTAACCGGGGTATCTTACAATCATATCGGTTTTACTTGTAGGTCTTAATCCGTTGTATACGAAGACTGGCCAGAACCCTGTCACATAGTGTGATACCAACCATATGATACCAACTATGCCACTGACAGACTAAGAATCGCTAAAAGTTACTAGCACCTTGAAAACAATAACAAAAGTTTTTAGTCATCCATGATCTGAAGTGGAAACCTACACGTCTCTGTCTTCTTACACTTCCTACATTATAGCCAAAATATGCTGCTGAAATTACCTCGTAGGCAGAATCGTGGGTGTAGTTGCATCCAAGAACGATCACATGGTCTTATTTGAGACATGACTAAGAACCAGTGCATTGACATGGCTATGAGGCTGTAATGCACAACAGATGTAGACAAGCCTTGGCTACTTGTGGCTCATCAACCATTCACGATTACAGTAATAGAAAATGAACAGAACTTTTCAAAGCCACTTACACTTAACTGACCTGGGCATGAGGCGTGCATGAAAAGGATCAATTCATACATTAGGTACATGTGTTTTAAAAAAAATTATCCTGAATCCTGAATTTATCCTTCAACTCGGCAAAGTACGAATTTAGGAAATTTAAAATATGAAGGACCGGCACGAGTGAACACGTCTATACTTTCCTATTTTTATTATAATATAAACATAGTATAATATTGTAGGTAATTTTGAGTAGTTCTATGGTAAATAATTTATTTTCCATATACTAATGCATTAGAATCAAGAATAACTATTTTAAGTATTTAGCAAATTTGCGGGAAACAGAATAAGAGGCAACTGAGCAATAAAGTCGTATTGCGACAGACTATTCCAATTAAAAATGTGGCAGGTGCCTTAATGAATCAGTTTTGCTAGAGGCATTTAGCAAATTGACGTTTAAACTAAAAAAATTGAATAAAATAGGGAAAAGAAATAAAAAATACCTAATTTTTAATACGAGTAATTAGCCATTATATTTATTTTACTTAGGAATCTCATTCATTAGCTAGGGGGATAGAGTAAGTACTCTTGAATATTTTAATGCATTTAATTGTTAATTAAAATTACATTTTGCAGTGCCACGCTCGATAAGCGAAAGTTTGAGCGTAATAATTTCATTATGTATTAAATGGTAAATAATCACATTCTAGGCATTTAACTTATGCTTTTTATAAATATTTATGGTTTTTGGTTGTATATAAGTATTAATATTTATTGTACAACGCAAGCATGTTTCTCAAATTTTCCGTGGAAGTAATCAATTAGAGTATTAGAGAGTTGTACCGTTGCTTGGGTGTAAATGGGTGTCGGAAGACGCGATTCGCTACGACAGTGTTGAGAAGAAGTGAATAATTGGTTGTTATGCAGATAAATATGAATGCGAGGCGTTGGCGGGACATATCTGCCGCCACCTTCTTATCTCAACCGTCCTTCAACACCCGCATACATTTCTAACGAGCTTTCAACTAAACTTTGGTTCGTTGACAAAATACTACAACAAATGAATGAAAACCACATGTTCTCCGTGTACAGGTTCAATGACATTATTATACAGTACAGTACAAATAGAAAGCACACGTAGGCATGCGGGGAATTTTGCATTAAAATAATTAATATTTGTGGGTTTTTGGAGCGACCACACGGAGCGGAACACACGTTTTAATGCTTGGGTCCATAAGTTATGCTGTTTATTCGCTGTGAAAATTTCAGACATTTTTACTGGATCTTGTGGCAGCCATAATAATAAATAAATATATATTTCTGTTAAATTATACAGTAATTAACAAGAAAGTATAAAGTAAAATCGTCAAAATCAGGTAGTTCTGTCATTGTCATTGTGACAGTGTGGAAATTGTGTTGTCAGCCGATCATAGAAGTTAGAACGTTTAGACCTGCTTCGCTTAGGAGCCAACCAAGTATATGATGGACCCGTCTCTCCGCAGGCCAACAACCTGTCCAAACCATCGTTAGTGGAGACACACTCCCTCCCCAATTCTGCACTATATTACAACTTAGGACGTAGGTGAACGTGCATTCAAGGATATATGGCTTCACTCTGTAGCTATCATTTCAATAAATCTGTAGGCTCCCGCCATTTAAATAATCGATTTGACGACTTCATTTCCTTTAATTTTTAATTTTCATAATACATTCTAAGATGTGTTCTAAATAAGTGCAATGTAAAATAATGAATTTATTTATCAAAATACACACATGGCTCAGCCATACCAATCTGAATATTGGGGCCATACCAAGCCTTATGGAACCGGCGCCCATGAGAGGCTGGAAGTAGCTGGAAGTTTCAAAAATAACGGCGCTGAGAGATCCAAGTTACTGTACAAACTTTGAGTACCACCCTTACATCAAAGGGCAATGGAAAGTATCAATTCATACATTAGGTACATGTTAAAAAAAAAAAAAATATCCTGAATCCTGAATTTATCCTTCAACTCGGCAAAGTACGAATTTAGGAAATATAAAATATGAAGGAGAGATCCAAGTTACTGTGTAAACTTTGAGTACCACCCTTACATCAAAGAGCTTTAAATTCAATGGCGTTACATAGGTCGATCAAGGCTACTGCCGTAAAAAGTTACTGCACTGGGGCGAATTATCGATACGACAAAAGCCATTATTTATTCCTGAAGTTACAACTGTGAAACACCCATACGGCTATAAGTAGTACATTGATGGCGATAGAGCTTAGAAAGTTTAAACAAGACATAAAACGCAGTTGGGACTGTTGATAGACCAGAGCTAGAGGTTGCACATTTGGCTAACACATGAACTGAACTCAACGCGGCTGCTGGTGGCTCGTTTAATGGACATTACGCCGCGGTTCATTACTTCCTAGAATCGATCATTGGTAAAATTAATTCAAATATTTCACTAATCATACGCCCATACGCAAAAGAACTGCTGCGAATGAACCCTTACATGCTTACCTATTTCTCGATTAGTATTTAGGTACCGAGATCGATAATATGAGTAGTTCCATTGTAAAAATTGTCCTTGGGTTAAATTTTGGTTTCCCCGACTTTCCTTATCCGAAAGCACCGACTTGATCGTTAGGACGATGGCACAGTCAAGAACGGGCAGACCAATATAATACAGCACTAGTAATAATGACAGTCAATTATCCTCAATTTTTTTCAAAAAATATTTTTTTATTCATAACCGAATGTTTACTTGGGAAAGCTTTGGGATGGTCGAAAATTTCGATCTAAAGATTCCAATGGATTTTACACATTTTGAGTTCCCAATAACCCAAAAAGGGCGATTTCCCTTCCCGCGGGCCATAGCTTGGGGATGGCTGCTTCTTCTTCTTTCTTTTCCTTGTCCAGTATTCCCTGGACAAGGAGCATATATTACAAAAATACAATACATAATAATACCATCCCGCATCCCCAAGCTAGCGCTTATTTGGGACAAAAGACTCATGCAGTGCTGCTAAACAAGGCTTAATCATTTATTTTTGTTATTTATTTATAATGTTTATTTTATTTTATTTTTATTTTTATTTTATTTTAACTTGTTATTTTAATTTCAGTTTTTATTATTATTAACTCCCATTGACCAGCCAACTTTTCATACCCGCTTTTAACTCACCCATCTGTTTAAATTTTTTCATTTGTGGAGGAAGTTCATTAAATATCTTTGGTATAAGTACTTTGTTTAATCTCTCTCTGTATTTGTTATGTGTTATCTCAAACTTAAGCTTTTTTGGGTTTCTTGTATTGTACTTCTCTTTATCATCTATTTGGTATTCTTTTTTAAAATAGTTATCTCTTATTAATTTATTCATGAATAGTTTCGTTATTGGCAGAAGTTAGCATGTTTGAATTATTCTTCGTATTGTTTGTATTTCTTGTTGATTTTATTTGATAACATGTTTTTTATTATACGCTTTTGTATCATTTCTAGTTTGTAGGTGTATGTGTTTCTATCTTTGAAGTATACTGTTATACCGTAGCTTACTATGGATTCGACCAGGTCGTGGTACGCTAATTTAATTGTTTTAAGAGGTACTCCATATTTTAATCGTGCCAAAGCCGCACTCCCTGAGCGTAGTCGTTTGCATAGTCTTTCTATGTGGTTTTCCCACATCATTCTAATGTCAATTTGCAGACCAAGGTACTTATGCTCTTCTACTATTTCAATTTTGTCTTCGCATTTACAATTTTCTGTTTTTATTCTGTGCAGGCAATCATATGTATGGAATAAATATTTGTTTTTTATTTGTTTCGTATGTGCATGATTTTTGTTTTTTGCTATTTATAGTTAGTCCGAGATCGTGTGAAAGTGCCTGTAATTTTCTTATCGCGAGATTCATGTGTATACTCGCCTCATTGACATCTTTGTTTGCTATTACTAGCGCCATATCATCGGCGAACATAAATGTTTGTAATCCCGTTAGTAGGGACTGTAATTGGTTTGTTGTTATTATATACAGGGTTGGACCGAATAAACTACCCTGGGGTACACCAGACTCCCAGTTTAGCGGGTGGCAAGTTTCATTGTGCAACTTAACTGTAGCTGAACGAGCGTATAAGTAATTTGTGAACCAGCTTTTTTCATCCCCCCTATTCCGATTTGCTGTAGCTGCTCTATTATGACCTCGTGGGGCAAAACATCGAAAGCCTTGGAGTAGTCTATAAACAAAACAAGAAGGTTATTATTCAAATGGAGTTGGTTATTTACGTATTCACTAAAGTCAGAAAGGCACTGCTCAGCGCTTTTATTCTTCTGAAAACCGTATTGCTTATCATTTATTAACTTATTTTTGTTTAAGTATGTTACTAATTGACAATGAACGGCCTTTTCCATTACTTTTTCCATTGTATTTAATATACATATAGGCCTATAGTTTTTCGGGTCATTTTGTTTTCCGCCTTTATAGATAGGTCTTATTATTGCTACTTTCATTTCGTCTGGGATTTTCCCTTCCTTAAAAGATTTATTTATTATGTCAGTGATGATTTTTGTGAGTTTTTTAATGCTTTTCAGGTCTTGCATTCTAATCGTGTCTGAACCTGGCAATTTTTTTGTGTTCATGCCATCAACAATTTTTTGGACTTCATGACATGTTAATTGTTTAAATTTGAAAACCGCGTTGCTTTTCTTTTGTGAGTTTATTTTGGTTATTGGCCATTTGCAGTCTACACACAGCTTTTGTATTTCTCCCAGAAAAGTAGTTAAGAACAGATTTGCAGTGCCCCGAATATTTTTTTTGATGTTTCCACCAAGAAATTTTTGTCAATGCCGTCTTCAATATTTTTATTTTTTTTTATTACCGGTTAGTCTATTTAATTATTACTTCCCACATTTTAGATGTATCATTTTTCGCGTTTTTAATTTCATTGTGGATTGATCTACATTTTGCTTCATTTATAATTTTTGTAGTGTATTTCTTTGTTTAATATATCATTCTCTTAGCAGTAAGTTTTTTTTTCATTTTTTGAATAATGTGTCCCTTTTCGCTAAAGCTATTTTCACCTTAGGTGTAACCCAAATGCTTTCTCTCTTTTCACGGTTTCCTTTCGTGATTCTTGCCTTTTTATGTATGTTTTTAAATGTTTTTATTACTTTATTATACATATCATTCAGATTATCTTCAGAACTAAACGAATTTTCCCACTTTTCCGAAGCTAATAAGGTTTTTAAGAGGGGTTCATTGTATTTTTTACCTTTTTCTTATTCTCATGAAGTTTTACTGTTTCGTTCATTTTTAGGTCTACTACTATCGGATAGTGATCAGTTATTTTCAATTGCAAAACTGCGGAATCCGTCGCAGGCGTATGCCTTTAATGAAGCAGTGGTCAATGCATGACGTCTGCAGTGTTTGCTCTCTGAAGTGTTCACGTGTTATTGTATTGATACATTGTTTGTAGCCATTTGTTATCAATAAATTTAAGTAATCTTCTTTCTTTTTGGTTGTTTTGATGAGACATAAATTAACATCCCCAATAATAATTGATTTTCCTTCAATTTTATTTTCTATTATTTGACACAGATCAGTTAAAAAACGATCCACTGACTCATGCAGTCTATAAATTGACATGAAATTTATACTTTTTTTTATTTTCAAAAGTTATCTTTAAAAATACCTTTTCCATTGAATCATATAATTCACGAGGTAATATTTCTTCACACCCCCAGTTTTTCCGTACATAGACCATTATTCCTCCCCCTGCTTGTTTTGTCCTGCAATAAAAGAAAGTATTGTAGTTTACCAATTTATATAACTGTGTTTCGTGCGGTTTTAGGTCCGTTTCGCACAGTGTTATGACATCTGGGTTTAATTGATTTTTTAATATAAGGAGTTCATTGTAGTGTTTTCTTAAAGATTTGATGTTTAGGTGCAAAATTCGTAGGTCGCATTGTTTTGAAATAAGCAATGGATCACTTCCAAGATCATATATTCGTCGACTGAAAAATTGTTCGTAACCCCTTATGTTAAATTGATTTGCCTTTTTTAAGATGCAAACATCGTTTTTTATCGAGTACCGGTATGTTTCTGCAGCACTGTATGATATAATAATAATGCTAATAATAATAATAATAATAATAATAATAATAATCACCTTTATGTTCATTATATAAATTAAATGAGACACCTAGGTCATCCCATTGACAGAATATAAGAAATCGCGTTACAAATATAGGCTTAGTACTTACGGTTGATGTTAAAAATGTAAAAAGTGATTTTTGAATTTTTACTAAATTATAGCCTGGTCAGGATATTTTTCAGGCAACCCATTTTTTTATAATTCTTAGCTTACTAAATTGCTTATAAAATAATTTTCATCCATTTAACAGATCGGTGATGGTTGATCATACTTCGGATCTTAGTGTATATAATATTATGTTACCATAATGAAACTAGATATCAGGTTTTGTTTGTAACCACGTGGTAGCGTATGTGCAGCTTTCAATAGCCCGCTATAAGAATTGAGACGTGAAAAAGCGTTAGGTGATAACATTAACATTGCAATTGAGGTAACCTCCTACTCTTTTAGTTTAATATTTATGTTGTTGCTTGGTTATCAACGAAGCACCTGTCCCTTTATGCAGTCTTTGTGGAGTTGTAAACTAAATATTATTTTATTAGTGAAAATATGGAGTAAATATCAAGGTTGCCTTTTGATGCCGTTTGAGTTTTGTGGTTTTTGTTTCAGGTTCTTTTAGGAAAAACTACACGTGTGAAACGGGGTCGTGCTACCCTGCTACTGGCAATCTTTTGGTTGGTCGTGAATCACAGCTGTATGCATCTTCTACTTGTGGCTTGCGAAAACAGGTAAATACAAATTTGTACCATAACATGAATTTTCCTTTGAAACGACACATTATGCCTGCAACATGGCATAAAAATAAGTATAATTTATTTTCCAGACCGACACCAGGTCAAAGTGCTTCCTGTGATGTACTCTGGTCGGGCTGGAGAGCAAACAAGTTTAATTATCGAATGTGCTCATTTCTAAATATTTCTTGAAATTCCAACTCGACGTATATAGTTTAGCAAGTGTAGCATTTGAGGACAAACTTGTAATTTTGTAAATTCCTTCAATAATTAATCTTTATAATGCAGTGTCAATGCCGTATACTTATAAATGAATCATATTTGGTGACATCTAATGTATGTTTTGTGTTTTAAGGAACGTTACTGTATAGTTGCTCATTTGCAAGAAAGTAACAAGAAGAAATGTTTTTGGTGTGACTCGAGGGCCCATAAGAGAAACTCCCATAACATATCAAATATTGTAGACATTGGAGATATTCACTCTCGCGAGTATGTATTATACTTTTATCACTAGGCTTAGCTATGCTTTTGGCCGAGGAGTCCGTGACAGTAAAAAAATTAATTGTAATCATCGGTACATATTGTTTTTACTAGATATAATCGTTTTGCTATCATTTTTGGACATGTCATTTTATTCATGAATATTATTTGGATTTCAACATTTGGCATTTATATTAAGTCAATAAGTGTCATTGCCTTAAATCTATGCAATAATTTGTCAAATTTTAATGCAAGTATACACATTTTTGTAGCACTTAATTTCACAAATACACATAAAGGTAACAGCTGTTTCGGTGAGGGTGGATGAGGAGCATAGGAGAGGGGATGAATTAAAAAACGTTAAGATCATTTGCAATTTAACTCTTAGTGCTTTTAATCCACTCTAGTCTATCTAATAGTTTACCTTTACTACATTCATGTAATAATAATTTAAATTTTGATCATTCTGAGCTGTGGCCTGAGGAGTTTAAGTGTTCTGCAAAGATACAATCACAGTCGTGTCTAGTCGCTCGCGTCTCGTCTACCAGCCACTCGATTTTATAATGCTTCCCATCTACAAAGTCACTAGTGAAACCCTCACTTGAATAAATTGTAAGGAGATGGGTGTTCTTTCGTTCTATTAACAGTCTGAGGTTTTAAGTAATAACGACCATTAATTGTTAAGTAGCTTTCTAATCATGCTTCGACTCGTTGGGACATAGTAAGGTAATCCAGTTTCGACATGTTTCAGAGTCGACCCGTGGTGGCAAAGTGAGAACGGTGTCGAGAATGTCTACATCCAGTTAGATCTGGAAGCAGAGTTCCATTTCACTCACTTGGTTATTCAGTTTAAAACTTTTCGACCTGCTGTTGCCATAATAGAACGCTCGCAAGATAGAGGAAGGACTTGGCAAGTCTATCAGTATTTCGCCTATGACTGCGCTAAAGAATTTAAGAACATTATGACTGGAGTTACCAAGAAACTAACGGACGTTGTGTGTGACAGTCGGTATTCCCACGTGTATCCTTCGCATGGCGGTGAGGTAAGTGTTATCCCCATTTATATTGAATGTGCCCGACATTACTGTCAAGTTTAATAATTTCCAAGATTTGTCAGTTAGCTCATCCCAAGAACTACGAAAGGAAACCCTGGTGTCAATTATACTGCAGGCGTTATGTAATATATAATGACCTTTTATTCCGGTCTAGATATAGGTGCTATAAAATAGGGATCACCTTGCATAGACTAGGGGAAAGCTCAATTTTGGTACAGACGTAGGGTACACCATTACAAATGATTAAAATGACTAAAAGTCCCCAAATATCCCATGTTTGCCAAAAATAGTTATTCAAGGTCAAAGGTGAAAATTTTCTTTTTATTGTCCTCGTAAACAAAATACTTTAATTATGAATTGTACACCATATAATTATCCAAAAAAATTGCCCAATTACTTGTTTTATAGGAGGCACAATTTCTGAGATGTCGCGATTACAAAATTCGAAGGACTTATTTAGTTATATATTGAGGCAAATCGTAATACATTTGGTACAGGCTTGGTTTTAGACCACATCAAACTGCTTTGGGTAATTATTGCTTTCCTATTTATACGTTGGTATAAGGAAAGCTTTGTGATGGCCGAAATTTTGGTTTCCGAGTTTCAACGGATTTACACGTTTTGAGGTCCTAGGAACCAAAAAAAGTGGGTTTTACGAAATGTCTGTCTCTCGGTCTGTCCGTCGATTTGTGGGCAAACTACTCGATGGATTTTTCTTAAATTTGGTATGTAGATTCACAAAAATCATATTTCGGGACCATTTGCTACTTTGGTTTAACTCAATTTTGGGGGGTTATACCCTAAAAAAAACTGTTAAAAAATGTTTTTATTATCTTTCAAAAAATGGCTCCAACTATTTTCTTTAAATTCACATTATATTGTAGTTCGTAATATTCACGAAACGCATTAAGTCGCTTACCTATTAATAGGTTGGTTCTGGGAGGAAAAAAAAATAATAATCAATTATTATTTCATTAAAAATGACTATAAAATAATTTTTGTGCGGAACCTTTCTATCGATGCTTTCTTACTTCAGGTACTGTTCGCCCAGAAAAGTTTTCAAATGCACAATAGATTTTCCCGTAATGCCTTCCTATGTCCCGCCTCCCCATGTAAATTTCCTATGCTGCATTTTCAAATCAGATAGAACTACTTTGCATGTGATTGTATACACAAAACTTATGGGGGTTCCATTCCAAATTTAATGCATTAAGGTCACAAGTGGACATTGCTTATTTATTTAGCTAAAAATCTGTTGCACTGCTCCAATGTCAAAATTAAAATTAAACATTTCTGAATGTTAGTTAATTGTCTTCAACTACTGTAGCACCGTTGGTGGAACGGTTTTAGGGTCATCATAGAACTAAATCAAAGCAATATTTATTTTTATAAATATTATTAGTGCGTTTCTTAAATTTAAGAAATTTATAAAATTTTCTTCTTATTATAACATGGATCAACTTGAAAGTAGACAGTTAACTTCAAAGCGTTCACACCAAATAAAAGAGTTTCAGTGTATCATGCCAATAAGGGTCTCATCAAGGTACACAATGCGCTTTACTTCAGACCTGGCGTTCCGGATTCGTTGTAAATACCTATAACGCCAAGAACTGGTGCGTGGCGACTCGACCAAGACGTTGTTTTTTGTTAAACTTATTAAATCTGCAAAGCATTGAAATTGTGACTGCTTAGAACTTACTTACCCTCAACATAGAACTTACTTGCCCTCAACATTAATAAAACGGAGTACATGGCTTTCAGCAACACGGTTGTTGGGCAACCTGAAAACCAGCACTTGATACTTCATGGACATGACTGTGCTCTAAACAACTGTTACAATTGCCGAGAAATAATTAAAACTGATAAATACAAATACTTAGGGACCATTATAGACCACAATTTACGATGGAGTGAGCACATATTATTAACTGTCAAAAAGATAAGAAAAACCTTGTACAAATTCAAAAGACAAAAGACAAAACAAGACAAATTTACTTCGCACTAGTCCAACAACAATATAACATCTTAGCATGGGGCGGAGCACATTCTACAATCATGGACCCACTAGAAACAGCCCTCCGAAGCGTAATTAAAGTTGCCATGAAAAAGCACTATAGGTACCCATCGGAACTGCTCTATGACGAATTTAACGTACCTACCACCACAATCACTTACGCAAGACAGCTTTGTTTATACAGGTACAAACAATTACTAGACGCAAACAACCAATCAGACTTAATTCAACATGACTGTGGCACAAGACTTGGTGTTGGTCGCAATATTCAGATCCCCAATCATAACACTACCCTTTTCAAACATTCGCACATTTACCTATCAGTTCCATTCTATAACAGCCTTCCTGAGTTCATAAAAAATCTACGACCAAAAAAAAAATTCGTTAGTAAAATTAGTTTTCATCTGTCCCATAATCAACTAACAAATCTTCCAGAAATAGCGCGCTAGCATAACAACCCCGGATTCAACAGAGTGATAAACATTTATATTATTTCATCTTAGTATATGATCTTACTTATTTACTTACTTAGTGATGTTACTTAGAGTCTACATAAAATTAATTATTATCGATAAAGTTTTAGTATTAGTTTAGTTTAGTTTAGTTTCAGCTTAGTTATTAGTGTTAAGGGGGCCCCAGCACGGGAGAAATCCTTTGGGCCACCCCTACTTCATTATATCACTGTATATGTAATATTGAAGAAACGAAATACATTTATTTATTTATTTATTTTATTTATTTAGTTTCTGCTGAACATCTGATACGTGTATACATAATAGTCTCGTTAGTAACTTGACGATGGCGTGAGTCGAAACTGGTTGTGTTTTTTATTGTCAAATCAAATCAAATCAAATGTATTTAATTCTATATCAAAAATGCAAGATACAAATGAACAATTCCCAAACCCAAATGTTCCTAAAAATGTGCTTGGGGAGGGAATATACCATACTAGATTAAATTATTCAATTCAATAACAATAACATGTGTGCCTCAAATGGATAGCTATGCTATTGAAAAAAGGAGGAGATTTATTAATACAAATCGATAAATAGTTCATAAAACGATTACATGATATATTTGGATTTGAGTGAATTGATTAGAATCGGAAAAGGAACATTGCTGATTTGTATTGGGGTGAGTGGGAGGTGAGAGCTTTAATAATAATGAATGGAAGTCTGATCTGAGGATTTTTGTTGGGTAGTTATGTAACGACTGATATGTGGCTCAACTCTTATTTTAAGATCATTTACTGCTTTGAGTATACTTGCTTTATAGATATCGAAAATAGTCGGAACATTGAGAATTTTGTATAGTGATGAGACTGCCGAGAAGTAGTAAGGTTTATTGAAGGACACTCTGAGGATATTATTTAGCGCTACATTAATTCTATTCAAACTAGTATCATACCTTTCTCCCCAAGCAGCTAGTGCCTATTGGACAATTGATATGGCCAAGGCATAAAAAATCATACGTATTACATCCTTGTTTGCAATGTTTCTTAGTCTTCTAAATACATATGGAACTTTTTTAAGCCTATTCACAGTCGCATTTATATGATCTTCCCAGCTCATTCTGGAATCAATTGTGACACCAAGATATTTACAACTATTAACTCTACTAAATGGTACACAGGATGATTCATTGCAGTGCTGATCATGTAACACAATACTAAAAACTTCATTAGGTTGACTTTTTACGCTACAGCTGTAAGCCATATAATTATTTTTATCAGTATTGAGAGAAAGTTTATTGTGATTCAGACATAGCTTAATTAAATTCATATCATGATTTGCCATCTTAAAAACTTCTTCCCATGTCTGACCCTCAAAGTAAACGGCCGTGTCATCAGCAGAACAACCTACCCCTAAGTTCCAGTGCTTTGATGTCTAAAAATATAGTCAATGGTTATTTATTACTCTCCAAAGCATCATAGACCAATTTTGAGAGTTCAAGAATGGGATCAACGGTGTTACGCCCTTTTCTAAAACCATACTGTTCATCCATCAAGAAAGATTCAACTGAGTCTTGCAATCTTTTTTTCAATGCACTTTCTACAACTTTAGATAATGAGGATGTTAACGATATTGGTCTGTAATTATTAAGTTGATCTCTGTTTCCTCCCTTGTGTACAGGAATAATAAAATTACGCATAACTTTACAAAGAAAAACATTTTCACAATGAGTTCTGATGTGCGTACTAATTGATTACATTGATTTCTTTATATTATGGAGAAGTCTTTTGAAATATTGTATCTATCAGACCAAAATACTAATACTAGCAAATTGAAATTCATTTCTCTCGGAACTACTTTTCATATATGGTAATACAGAGTACAGATTGTTAATTTACCTGAAGTGGAGACGTCTGGTGATAAATACGCGGAGGCTCTCCTTGTTCATTTGGTAACGACCATCAAGCTCTAATATTTCTTGTCGTAGGGTGTCCAAGCTTAACAGTCAGCAATCATTCTAGGATAAATATACCAAATTATGTGGTTCCTTATCATACTTTCATCACATTCGTCGAGATAGCGCAGTATTCTTGACGTCTTTTTTCCTTTATATTTTTGTTGATTTTATACCTCGACGGACTCCTTGACTCTGTTATGTCAGAACTTTCAACATCACCCCTCTTCATTAAATAGTTCGCAAAGGTTTATGATCATCATTCGGGCCTGCTCGTGAATTTGCTGCCTTACCAAACAGTTTATGCGGAATTGTTGCTTCAGTTTCACTGTTTTGACCTTCCATCTTCCTCTTACTAGGCCTGCTTCCTTTGGTAAGACTTACCACTCTTTTCTGTAGTCTGAACGCTCTTAACGTCGAAGTTAACTGTTTACTTTCAAGTCGATCCATTTTATAATACAGTATAGTAAGAAGAAAATTTTATAAATTTCTCAAATTTAAGAAACGCACTAATAATATTTATAAAAATAAATATAGCTTTGATTTTGTTCTATGAAAACCGTTCCACTAACGGTGCTACAGTAGTTGAAGACAATTAACTAACATTCAGAAATTTTTAATTTTGACATTGGAGCAGTAAATTCGTAAAAAGTGCAACAGATCGACTATTTCAGCTAAATAAATAAGGAATGTCCACATGTGACCTTAATGCATTAAATTTGGAACGGAACCCCCATAAGTTTTGTGTATACAATCAAATGCAAAGTTGTTCTATCTGATTTGAAAATGCAAAATAGGAAATTAATGTGGAGAGGCAGGACTTGGGAAGACAATACGGGAAAATCTATTGTGCATTTGCAAACTTTTCTGGGCGAACAGTATGTCTTAAGTGTGAAATAGGGTAACAATACTAAACAGGTAGCTTTCCCATACGAAGATTTGGTCTTTTGAAAAAAATTATTTTTTTGAAGAAATAATGTATAATTGACGCCCTAAGGCCTAATACATTGCGTACCCTGCCATTATTACTGTATTGTAATATATTGGTCTGCCCGTTCTAGACTATGGAATCGTTCCATCGATCAATTCAATGCTTTGGGGTGGAGTTTGTCGAGGGAACCGAAATCTAACGTTAGGACAATTATTTACTATGGAATTACTCATATTGTCTATCTACTAATTGATAAACAGGAAAGCATGTTCGATATGGCATTACGGCTTGTTTTTTTTTACGGGGAACTTGAATCCGGGTCCGGGTTCCTCCATAAAACCGACAACAACATTTAACGAAACTTTTGGGGATATTTTACGTAAATAACATGGTATGAGATTTTTTATTTACTTACTAATGTTTTACGTAATGGCTTTACTTTGGCTAGTAGCATGTGTATCTAAATAGTCCTATGCACGTTGACTGGTTTCTTTTTAAGAGGTCATCAAATCTTTGTTTATTTACCAGCTGCGTATCGGCGGTTAGTGTTTGTTCTGATCAATAATAAATTTCCCCAAGTAATGTTGATAAGTAAAAATTATAACTGCCGCACGTGACTTATTTGTTTAACTGTACGTATTGTTTTAGCTGATCTTCCGCGTAATTCCTCCACATATTCACGTGGATGATCCTTTTGCTACAGAAGTCCAAGAACTGCTGAAGATGACTAATTTGAGAATTAATTTCACGAAACTGCACACGCTTGGAGATAACCTCTTAGATAAACGCGACGAAATACAGGCATGTATTTTTGTGATATGATATAATCGAGGTTTGTAAATGTTAATGTTGTAGTGATGGCATTGCACATTTTTTGTTTACTTTTTATTCAAAAAAGAAATTTGTCATTCATAGGTGATTGCAGTAATTACCTGTTGGGCAATAGCTGCGATCGTATTCAATGCATTTCGTGTAAAACTAAGGATTGCAAGTCGCTGCAATGGCGTTTATTTCCTATAAGGCCTAGGTGTCATCATAACTTTCATTTATTTTTTACTTAAAATTAGACAATAAACAAGGAAATCAATGATTACACCTTCTATCTGTCGTCCAAGATTTCAATTTTAATAGCTGTCAGTGCTATATATGGCGGACTTTTCCATTTCACATTCAATACGACCCATTATTACTTAAAATGATATTAAGGGAGCAGTGGAACCTTTTTTCACGGCTCGCTGCGGTTTGACCAGCAAAATAAGGCGATCCTCTGCAATGTGCAGTGGATATCTTGCAAAAACTATTTCCTTTTAAACTTGTGATTTATTTTGCTCTAGGAAAAATATTACTATGCCATCAACCATATGATTGTCCGCGGATCATGTTCCTGCTATGGTCACGCTAGCCGCTGCCTTCCTCTGCCGGAAAAGGCGAATTTGGAACACATTCAAGATATGGTTCATGGTCAATGCGAGTGTACTCATAACACCAAAGGCTTGAATTGCAACGAGTGCGAAGACTTTTACAATGACCTACCATGGAAACCTGCTTTTGGAAAATCGCAAAACGCTTGTAAACGTATGTTTTTTTTTACTTTAGTCATCATCTCCATTTTCAATGGGCTAGTTAATTGTTCAGTAGGATCACATCAGCTTAGAATCGTAATATTATAGTTATCATCTGACATATTTCATTTGTTGAAGGTTGCCATTGCAATAATCACGCGATTAAGTGCCATTTTGACCCGGCTGTATATGAATTAACGGGCAATGTAACCGGAGGAGTTTGTGACGATTGTGCGCACGATACACAGGGGCGGAATTGCGAGGAATGCCGGCCGTTTTACTACCATGGGCCTCAATATGACATTCAAGATCCCAATGCGTGCCAAAGTAAGTGTATAATGTGACCTCACCTTTATTTAGTAACTGCATATCAATATGTACTCCCTACCTACTTAAGATGTCTTATGGTCATGTAGTGCATCATGCCTTGGTAGTTTACAAACCACAGAAATTAAAATTTTATAGTTGTGCCGAGGACTCAATGTGTACCATACTGATATGGGTATTATTGAACTTCTCATATTCTTACTAAGACCTATGTCAACTCAAAGGTCAGGGCTTACGATAGAATTCATGTTCTATTGAAGCGCTTACATAATCTATAGTAACCCTGCCAGGCTGTGCAAAGAAAAACTTAACCAGGAATAAAATAAAATAATTCGAAATAAACCCAATGAATGTAAATTTACTTACAGGATTTAAAGTGGAATCAATTAATATTACAGATTGTTTTGACAACAGAGACTAATTGTTGCATATAGTTACGTATCAGACCACGAAAAAACCATTTTTAAAAAAGGACTTTTTTAATTTTTCCAAACTCTACCTCTCAAATAGCTCAGGCTACCGTCCCTGGTGCCCCGGGACTTAAGTGCACAGCCTGTGTTGCTGATTGCCCTGTCAGCATGAGAATCCAGAGTTGGGGGTTTCTGGGACGTAACTTCTCCCCCCTTACAAAGGAGCTTCCTCGCCCCCCTCCTTCTGCTTGGATGCGGATGATGGTCCTCAGGTGGCAAAAGAGTTCTACAGTAGACGGCCGTTGCCAGAGAGATCAGTAAGATCAGATCACCAACGGTTATCACAGGTGTCACATGGAGATGATGCCCAATGAGAGGTGGCTATAGGGATCGCATCAGGGGAATCCTCAAGGGCTTGTAGATCTTCGGGTCGATACTGGATGCCCGGCTGTGGTATGGGAGCCATTGAATTCAATTCAATTATATTAATACCAACAACAAAATATTACATTTTATGACAATTAATTATGCATAGCGCTTATATTCCACTTTATAATTGGGAAGCGGTATTTCGAACGTTAGCATTGTCTTCAAGTTGGGGAAGGCTCCAATAAGGATCTTGCATTCGGAGTTTGTCAGGTTGGGCCCGAATATTGTTTTCCGTATCGGCAGCCCTTGGCAATCTTCAACCACTTCCAAAGGGAGTTTAGATATACTGAGTATCTGTTTATTCTCTAGTTCGTTTTGCAGTTTCGTACTGCATTAGTTCTTTTAATGTTCACTTATCTTGGATTGGTTGCTGCACCCATAGTGAGAGGGAGTTGATCATGAGGCACGCTTCGTCCGTTGCTCTATGCCAAAAACAGTGCGTAAGTAGGAAAGTACTTAATGTAATTAGTCAACCGTTATCATTTCCAAATTGAGGATGTCGTCTTAGATATTTCTATCATCTCAAGGCGATTGAGGGGCGATTCGGATTTGAAAATTTAGTTTTGTAGTAATTGCTTTAGACTTAATGTTGTCGTCCCTGTTAAGAGACTGCTCAAGAGCTCTCTGATTTCGTTACAATTTTTTGTTAATTGCCTCTTCCTTTTGGTTAAATTGTTCGGTCACATTGTGTGGAAATGAGGTCAGCTCGGTAATTTTCTCGATTACCCCCCTATGACTCTGCTGTAGTTGTGCAATATTTTTATTGATCATCTGTAAATCGTGGTGTTCGAGGTTCCCAGTTACAAATTTAATTTCGAAGCCTAGCCCATTAATTAGTCGCTTCACATTAGTATTCTTAAACTTATTTAATTTAATGTAACTGCAAACGCTCGATACGGAATCACCGAGAAACAACCTTCCAAGTCTACGCAGTACCACTGAAGATGTCGACCGCAGATGTTGACGAAACGTTTGGAAGTTCACTTTCATATAATATAAAAGTGTGAATTGATTATATAGATACAGTGATTACTTTATCGGAAATGTAGGTACAGAGAAGAAAATTAATCAAAAAAGTTTTTCCTTACATGTATTTCAGAGTGTGCAAAGAAGTCATTGCTGGGGCAGCTATTGGCTTCTCGGCTCACCCTGTTAATAGTCGAAAATAACGAAATATTTACTCTACCACCTGAAATAACAAAAGTGGCAGTTGAGCGGTTTACTCTAATTCTAGCATTAAAACTAATTTTCCCAAAAAGTAATTATTATCTTCTTTGAAATTTAAAACTTTCCAAGGGTATGAAATGTAGCAATACTTCATTCTCTTCTCGAGTGATACTAAATTAAATTTTTCCAATAAGGATATATAAAAATCTGGATTAAGATTCGAAAAATTTACAGTAGCATTATTCAAAAACCTTTTTTCCAAGAATTTTGCTAATTTGATTTGAGCTTTTTCTAGTAATGCAATTTTAGTCGAATGGAAAGGATTCCAAATGATGCAGCAGTATTCTAAACGACTTCTTACGAGAGCATTAAATAGGTTTATAATTGTTTCTGGCATTCTAAAATGTCCCGAGGTTCGTTTAATAAAGCCAAGTAGACGAGAAGCTTTCTTTTTAATATTTTGGCTGTGCCTATCAAAAGATAAATTTTTATCGAAAGTAACACCAAGGTCATCACATTCCTCAACTCTTTTTAATTTGATACCTGACATTGAATAGTCAAACACAGTCTCCAATCTTTTTAACGAGTAAGTCATACATTTACATTTTTCAATATTGAACTCCAGTTTGTTTAAATTACTCCATTGAACTAGCGCATTTAAATCAGTCTGTAATAGTCTACAGTCTTCTTCGTTTGCAATAATTTTCCCCAGTTTTAGGTCGTCCGCAAAAAGATAAACGGTACTGTGGTTGATAATTTTAGATAGGTCATTTATAATTATTAAAAAGAACAGTGGTCCTAGATTGGAACCTTGAGGCACAGATGAATTGACAGAGAAGTCCATTGAATCAAAGCCTTTGTACGTAACAAACTGTTTTCGAAACAGCAAGTACGTAGAGCAAAATTTTACCAGATTATCAGGGAAACCATACATTCTTAGCTTTCTCAATAAGACTGTGAACTCAACCAGGTCGAATGCTTTCCTGAAATCAGTAGAGATGACGTCAATTTGCTGGTTATTTTCAAAAGCTTGGGTAACTTTATCCGAAAAATTTATCAGGTTTGATGTTGTGGACCTTTTGGGTAGAAAACCAAATTGAGCGTCACTTATAATTGGTTTTACATGTTGAAAGAACTTTTTATATAGAATGTTTTCAAATAACGTACTGAAGGAACAAAACATGGAAATAGGCCTGTGTTCTATTATTAGTTTCGTTTGAGGCTTTTTAGGTAACGGCGTAACAACCGCTGTTTTCCAGGATGTAGGGTATTTCCCAGTTCTAAGTGAAAGACTAAAAATTATTTGTAAAGGTTTCAGTAATACTTCCCTAAAACCTTTCACCCAGTACTGAGGTATACCATCAACACCTTTACAAAATTTAGGTTTTAACTTAGAAAAACTATCCATCATATCTTCGTAAGAAACAACCGTAAACTGCAGTAAATCCATAATATTTGGCGATATTTCAGTTTTCAAAATTTCATCTAGAACAATATTAGGTTTATTTTGACAATAGACCGAGGAGAAATAATTTGCAAAAACATTAGCCTTTTCCTGAGCTTTGATAAGAGGTTTATCATTGTGCAATAGAACTATATTGTGGACGTCATTTTTCCTCTTTGAACTCACAAAATTCCAGAAGGATTTCTATTACGTTTAATATCATTCTCTACTTTCCAGTTATAATTCTTGTAAGCTGTTTCCATAGCTTTTTTCAATTTTGATCTCACTTTAGAAAATTCAAAATAGTAATGGCCTTGCCCAGTTTTTTTGAAGTTCCTATGTAGTCGCCCCTTTAATTTAAGCATTTCTATGATTTCTTTAGAGTATCAGACTGGGTACTTATTTGAAGACTACTATTTTCTGAATAGGCACGTAGTCTTTGATAATTGAGTCAAGAACATTATAAAAATAATTAACTGCATCATCAATTTCAACAAAGGAAGCTAAATTTTCCCAATTAACAGCGTTAAGAGCATGAAACAATAATATATTGTTAGCTTTCTTAAAGTTGTAAAAATACTTTACTGACGATTGAACAACCACCAGCTTAAAAATAGGTAATTTTTTCATAAACGTAAAATTCACGAGGTGGCAGGCTACTTGGTTTATTAAACAGCCAATGCTTGCTGAGTTCAGGCAAGACAATTATTATAGACGATTTTAAATTACTTTCCATTTCTTCTAATTTTTAGAAATAACTTTTATATATGTCTTTGGGAGAGTTCGGTGGAATGTAAGCTAAACACAGGAGGAAAAAGTTGTGTTTGTCTCTCAAATGATGGATTCGACTTCAGGTTGCTGGCTTTCCAATTCAGAGACGCGTTCCGAGATTAATCCTTTGATTGCCAGAAGAATTCTGCCTCCATTGTAATGATTTAAAAAACAGCGCGGAGTGAGTGGCGGGGATACTTTGAAACTCGAAACGGAAATGAGTCGAAAGGGGAATAAATCGAGCATTAACCACGATTAAACACAATTGGGGGCGAGTCAAAATAATATATTGGGTTTTTTGGGGGGTGAGGTTAACCACATGAAGTCAACTTGGGAGTTAAAAGGTGCCTAAAAGTGGCTAATATGACCGGATAAGGACGAAGTGAGCTGGCAAGTCTCAAAACTTGCTCATTCTCTGACTTTCTTGGTGATGAGTTGCGTCGAGGTTGATTTTTTGTGCACTTGAAAACAGCCACCATGATGGGGTAGGAAAAACTTGTCTGGGCCTAAAGCCGGTCGCTGGGGAGCCACAGCCCGGAGCCTGACCAACTAGGCTCCGGTAGCCGCCTGGATTTCGGATAGGCGAGATGGAGTGAGCCATGCATATTTTGACCTACCTACGGCCTGCCTAGGGCCTACTACACCCTGCGGAGTATGCACTCTCTGCGCCCTGCACCTACTAGTGGAAGCCGAGTACCCTGCCGTGAGCTCTGGTCCGTAAGCTTCTTTTCTTTTATATAATTTTCCAGTTCGTCAATTTTCCTAAGTTCTGGGCGCAATTTTGCTACCCCCTACATTTCTAAATCATTTAGTCCGTACGTAATTTTGATGAGCTGTCTGTCTTGTCATAATCAGCTGATGACACTCCTGGAGCTGTCAAACTTCGGGAGCCTGTTCATTCTTGTTCTAATTACAACATGGTGGTCTAAGAATAGGGACGCTGGGTGTTTGCAGCCACTTTTGGAACCGTAAAATTGAGGCGTGTGACCCGATCCTTGCCTACGGGAAAGGGGCACGTCTACCGGTCCTTGTTTGGCAGTAATCATTCCAAAATTGTAGGTTGGCGCCCCGGGTTCGTGTTTTGATTACATTGTAATAAAGAGGTCTCTGTTTTGGCGCAAAAACGCAGCGTCTCTGTGCTTAGATCACCAGGTTGTCAATGTATTGTTTTCACTGTACTTACCGTAGTAATTTCGTTTGTCACTCTCACATTATTTTTGTTTTGTTGCTTTTGGAAAAAGCGGAAAAGTTTCCCGGCTGGGTTTTTCCGGTTAATTTTAAAATAAAATAAGAGCTCCTCTGGTTCGGTAATCTTGTTGACTATTTCGGCCATATTGGTTTCTATTGCCCCGTCTAAGACGTGGTTTTAGCTTAATGCACCCGCTACTGTTTGGCGCTGTTTTTCAATTTAAAAATTATTATTGCACTGTATATTTTGTTGCATTAGAAGAGAGATTGTTGTCGCAGATTTTGTCCAGGTTTCTTTCTGACCTTAACGCTCCCTGAGTTGAGTCTCCGCATGAGGAAGGATGCGGCTCTAGAGTATAGCGCCCCGCGATCTGGGTTTCTGTCAGATTCATCGGGAGCTTGACCTCGGTAGCTGCATGTTTCCCTAGTTGTGTTGAGTAGTTTGAAGCCGGAGTGGGATTAGCTTGGGTGTCGTCTGAGCTAGCCCGTTTAATTTTCGTATCACCAATCCCAGGCTAATCAGGCTCCGGGCTTCAGTGTCTTATCAGGACCGGTCATCCGTTAGAAAACAGCTACCTTCTAGAGTAGCCCTAAGTAGTTTATTTCATTTCCCTAAGTTCCCGAATCTAACTTTCCTAAGTTAAGCAAGCATAAACATCACAAGCAGTTTTATTTAATAAGAACATAGCAGATGTACTAGTATGAGTAACAGAAATGAACATTAAAGTTTAATTTCACATTTGACATATATGAAGGAATTTTACAAGTGGCGCCTACGCGTTTGGGTGCCTGGACTCTATTCTGTGACAACTTTCCTCTCTACTGTTTTTTCCACTTGGTAGACACGTTTCGTATACAGGTTCATCATCAGGATTTCAAATTATCCGGAAAGGTGTCGCGGGAAGGGGGTTTTGTCCTTCCATCGCTGTTCCTTCCCGGATGATTCGCTGTTGTATTGGGTGCTCATCGGTGGAGTTCTGTCACCGACATGGCTCCTTACTGCTGTGATTTTATCCTGAACATTTTTTTTTCTTTTTTTTCCCCATACGGTTACCGCCGGTGGTGGGAGTAGACATAGTTTCTGTATGTCGACGCTCTATCACAGGCTGTAATTTACAGGTTTTTAAGTAATAAACATGTAGGTAGGTGGTTGTATAATTTATAATACATACTGCTATTATTATAATGTTCTAGCATTAAGTATTACACAATGATTGTTAGTCGCGTTCTTCTTGCGACTGGTTGTTTTGGCTCCTCTTGAGATAGAGAATTTTGGCTTCCCGGTTTGGTGATTAAGCCCGGAATATTGTATGTAATTTGAGTGCGTCCAAGTTCTTGAATATTTTTATCTTTGGGATATACCTGGAAACAGGAAATTAATTTAGTGTTAATTACAATAAGTTATTTGTTACCTTAGTGAGATTTTATTATCAGTATCAATATGAAGACGTTTCGGTCTTTTCTACAACAGATCAATTATGACGCGTTGCTTGAGTTAGCAACAGAGTTGCAACAATTGCGCCCTGATTTTGCCTTTGATATGAATGGGCCGTTCACGGCACTGCGGAGAGAAGTGTGGGATGCGGTCCGGGACAACCCCGACGTGCTCTTGCACATCTCAGGGATTGAAAACCTTCCACTGACAGATCCGGCCGACCACATCGTTTCTCTTTCAGCACCGACAGTAGAGCCACCTCAGACTCTGCTGGATTATGCAGGGGTGCCTGGGGCGGATTTACAGCCGGAGTTTGCAAACACCGCAGTGCTGCGAACGACCTTTTCTGCCGTTCCTGAGGTAGAGCAGGAAGGGTTGAACACCCTGTTGGCTGCGCTTAAACAGTGTGAGCGGCAGTTTGCGGCTTTGCAGCCGGGGAGTGATACCCTTCGTTCGCCGTTGTTTAGTGTACATAAAAGGGTTAGGGAACAGAGGGTGCATACTTCTTATGCGCAAGGCCATACTTCGCTGTCTATGCAAGAGACGACGGAGCAAGCTGCCAGCCAAGGCCGCTCACCTTGGTCATTACGGGGATTGGCCCCCACCCAGCCTTTACCCCCACCCCAACCCTTCGACCCCCCTACGGTTGCATCTCAACAGCCTTCACAGCCGATGCCACCTGAGTGGAATGCTCCACTGCGGCAGCAGACTGCCCAACAGCCGCCTCGGGCGACAGTGCCCCAACAGCCGTCTCGGGCGACAGTGTCCCAACAGACACCACCACAGTGGAATGTCCCACCTCAGCAACCGACTACTCAACAGCCGCCTCGGGCGACGGTTAGGCAACCGCCGCACCAACAACTGCCGCAAGATTGGCATGCACCACAGCAGCATCAGAGTACCCACCATCCGCCACCACAAATGCCGCCTTGGCCGCAGCAACCGCCGCCCTGGCAACAACAGGGGCCCTCGTCCGGTCGCCACAGCGCGTCCGACCCGTCGGGCAATTCGGCGGACTTAGGGGACTACAGGCGGACCCTAGTGAAGTTTCTGGGCGTTTGTAGGTCCCGAGAAATCGCTTTCTCTGGGAGGGGAGACCCGGAGGATTTTCTTGTAGATTTTGAGAGACAGGCACATTTGTTTGGCCTTCCCATGGAGTTGATCTATCCCTGTTTGGTAGATCTCCTCTCTGGGACGGCCAAGACATGGTTCGAAGTGCACCTACCGGATCTGACGAGTTGGAGTCAAGCCCGCGGGGAGTTCCTGGAGGCTTTTACGGTCGTCCGGGGGGACGCAGCGCGACTGCAAGAAATTCTGTCGGAGAAAATGACACCGGGGCAGCGATCGGTCGAATTTTTGGCGAATATTAGGAGTAGATTCAGGAAAGTGACCGTCCAATTTGACGAGGCGACGATGGTAAACCTTGTGCGTAACAACCTGTTGCCGCTGTACAGGGAGAAGCTGATTTTTGCGGACGTTTCCAGTTTCCGGCAACTCGAGGCAGCCTGTGCAAAAATAGAAGCAACAATGAATATGGGACAGCCGAAACTACAGTATGTCAGTGTGGCCGATACGGACGGCAAATTAGAGGCAGCAGCAGTGAATCTGTGCTTTAATTGTGATTCACCACACCATTTTTTTAAAGATTGTGGGGCCGCCCGCCGGGTTTTTTGCCGTTATTGTGGGAAAAAGGGTGTCGATGAACATCATGAGTGCCCGCAAAGTCAGAGGGCGAAACGGTGGAAGTCCGCTCAACGCGGATCCAGCGACAACACCGATCCAAAGGCGGACATGTTGGCCTTACAACGCGCCTTAGCAGCCCTTACGCTGAAGGTAGAGGCCTTAATGGAATTAAAAAACGACCAGGCCAAGCAGTGAGTCCTGACGGGTCCGGACCACTGCGCAGGCCCCTTGAAATGGACCCCCTACATCCCGAGTTTACTGAGTATATCAAGGACTATACCTTTCCGGCGCCAGAGCATATCGAGCTGGCATGTGTAGGGCCTGTGGAGCGACTTTTTTTACATATAAAAATAGGCGAAACGTTTTTTCCGACGTTGGTCGACACGGGCGCCAACTCTTCCTTAATATCAGCCCCTTATTGGGACATTTTAGTGACAAGTGGTTTTCGGGTGACGCCTACGTCTGGCCGTGTCAAATTGGCAGATTCTTCTTCTCATGCAGAGCTTGTGGGAACCGCCTGGCTGCGGGTTCAAGTGGGTTCCCGTATGGTAAACCATCGCTTTTACCTCCTCAAGGGCCTACGGCAGCCGTGCCTCTTAGGCATTGATTTATTATTAAAATTAAAGGCCTCTATCGACGTGGCAGGTCGATTGTTGGTGCTACAACCTCTACCACCACAGACCCTACCAGAGGAAATTAGGTTGGTTACATACCCGGAGCTCACGTTGGCAGGTGTCGAGATTTGTGAGGCGGATTTGCAGCTGGCAACAGGCGACGACGAAGTGCGTATTGAGGCGGGTAGTTTTACGTACCCCATGACGCCAGAGCAGGTCTCAAGGGCCGTGGACTTGATTCAATATTGGCACGAAGCGTTCAAGTCGAGCACGGGGAAGACATCAGCTGGACAACTGAAGCTGTACCCGGACTTGAGTCTGCCACCAGTCCGCGTCCGCCAATTTCGCCTCCCACCGGAAAACGAAAAAAGAGCGGCTCAAATCTGCAAGGACCTAGAGTCAAGGGGCATTTTGGAGCGGGGCGAATCAGAGTGGAATTCACCAGCCTTTCTCCACATTAACTATGCCCGGAACAAGCAGAGGCTCCTCATAGATTATCGTCAGCTCAACGCGCGCCTACGGAGGACGTCAAGCATCTCTCCGGATATTAACCAGATAATTGAAAGCATCCAGGACGCGTTCGTGTTGTCTGTAATAGATTTGAGGGATGCTTACTATTCGGTCCCCATCAGTCCAGAGTCCCAGGACTATACAGCAATCACCGTCGCCGGAGTTCAATATAAGTGGAAATACTGCCCCCTGGGTCTTGCGGTGCTACCGGATAAGTTTAGCGAAATCATACATTCGATATTAGGCAAGTTTAAGCACCGCGGTCTTTACATTTATTTTGATGACTGCTTGGTAGCTACAAAGACCGTAGAGGAACACGCGGAGCTGTTACGGGACGTGTTTGCAGCCCTGCGAGAAAATAATCTCATTATCAACAAGAAAAAATGCCGGTACTTCCAGCAGTCGGTCAAATTTCTTGGGGTGAAGCTGGAGAATAACACCATCTCGCCGGACGAGGATAAAATTGAAGCCATCCGCAGTATAGTCCAGCCTCGTACTCAAAAACAAGTTCGCCAATTTATGGGTTGCATTAATTTTTTCCGGAGGTTTATCCCAAAGCTCGGGGAAGTGGCTCGGCCAATCAACGATTTGTTGAAGAAGGGAGTCACCTCTCTACAGTGGACGGATGAACGGGTTGCGGCTTTCCAACAAATCAAAGATGTCTTGTGTTCGAGGCCAGTGTTGGGCACGCCAGATTTTAAGTTAGGTTTTCAAATTCGGACGGATGCTTCCAACGTAGGAATTTCTGCGGTGTGTACTCAAGTCCAAAACAACAGCATTGTGGTCATTAGCTACGCATCGAGGCCTCTCAAACCATCGGAGCAGAGGTATAGTGCGGTGATGCGCGAGTGCTTAGCGGCCATTTTTGGACTCGAAAAATTCCGGATCTACCTTTTGGGAAGTCCACCGGATCAACGCAATAAACTGATCACCGATCACAGCCCCATTCCGTGGCTTCTTGCTGTCACCAAGGGAGGAAGTGGCGGTTCAAAGTTGAATAAGGGAGAGGGGAATTCTTTACTGCAACGCTGGGTAGTGAGGCTGAGTAGCTTCATGTTCCACGTTCAGTTCACGCCAGGGGTGGAGAACGGGTTATGTGACCTGCTGTCTCGCAACCCTTACGAGATGGACGCGGAGGACGACGACCCCATTATGGCAAGCCTTGAAATCGATGAAACAAAGGCGCATGTTGACTCATGGTACGAGGAGCTCGTACGCAAGGTTACTGCCCACCCGGATTGCTACCCCAGTTTTCAGATCGCGAATGGTAAGCTGTTTAAGCAGATTACCGATCCGGTCACCAAAAGGGAAGTAATTAGGAGGGTGGTACCTGGCCACGAGCGCGCGCGTATTTTAAAAGCTTGTCATGATGAGGCCGGCCACATGGGAGCCAAAAAGACCGCGCACAGAATTCTGGAGGCATGGTATTGGCCGGGTGTTTTGTTGGACTGCAAGCGGTATTGCAAGCTGTGCCAGCAATGCGCTCGTTTCAAACCGAACTTGCAGGGTCCTGTGGGCGAGATGAAGCTCAAGCCACCCACGCCCAAACCGTTTGCCACAGTCAATGTTGACTTATTGGGTCCATATCCCACCACCCACCCTTATCGCCATAAGTACATCTTCGTATTGGTGGACCAGTTTACGAAATTTGCATACGTTCGTCCCATCAAAGCAGCAACGACAGCAGCGTGCATCCAAATCCTGGAGCGTGACGTATTACCGGCGCATTCAGCACCAGAAATCCTAATTTCAGATGGTGGTTCGTGCTTCACATCCGCAGATTTCCAGCAGTGGTGCCAACAGCATTCGATCGCACATCACGTCACCCCTAGATTCGCCCCATGGGAGAACGGAGCCGTCGAAGTTCTGAACAAACCAATAAAAACGGCGTTGGCCATTTATATGAAGGGCAAACACAATGAATGGGACAAGTATTTACCCCTAATTGAGAGGGCCTTACGATCCGTCCCGCACTCCACGACAGGTTTCAGCCCCGCGAAGCTACTGTACGGCCACGAACTGCGTCCTCTTTTCCCATCATCTTCGCCATTGCAAGACGGAAACGGGCAGGATATTGAGCCTCACGTCTATTTCCAGGACAAACAGGAGGACCTAGAAAAAATTTACAACAAAGCTGTTCAGGTGGTTCTCAAGCACAAAGAGACACAAGCTCGCGTCTACAACCTCAGGAGGAAGAAGTCTCCATACGTACCTGGGATGCTGGTCTGGGTCAAGGCCTTCCCACAGTCATCAAAGATCCAACAAATTGTAGGGTCGCTCCAACCGAAATATAAGGGTCCATATAAGATAGCTCAGCTGGCTGGAACCAATCAAGTAATCCTGGAGACGTTAAAGGGGGTTAACGCTGGTCGTCACGAGATTAACAATTTAAAGCCTGCTTTCTTGTAATTTTCTGTGGGTTCGGTTATTTAACAAAAAAAAATGCTGTCTTGAGTTTGCTGCGGGTTTCGCATTTTTTTTTGTATAGGGGGGGGCTATGTAATGATTTAAAAAACAGCGCGGAGTGAGTGGCGGGGATACTTTGAAACTCGAAACGGAAATGAGTCGAAAGGGGAATAAATCGAGCATTAACCACGATTAAACACAATTGGGGGCGAGTCAAAATAATATATTGGGTTTTTTGGGGGGTGAGGTTAACCACATGAAGTCAACTTGGGAGTTAAAAGGTGCCTAAAAGTGGCTAATATGACCGGATAAGGACGAAGTGAGCTGGCAAGTCTCAAAACTTGCTCATTCTCTGACTTTCTTGGTGATGAGTTGCGTCGAGGTTGATTTTTTGTGCACTTGAAAACAGCCACCATGATGGGGTAGGAAAAACTTGTCTGGGCCTAAAGCCGGTCGCTGGGGAGCCACAGCCCGGAGCCTGACCAACTAGGCTCCGGTAGCCGCCTGGATTTCGGATAGGCGAGATGGAGTGAGCCATGCATATTTTGACCTACCTACGGCCTGCCTAGGGCCTACTACACCCTGCGGAGTATGCACTCTCTGCGCCCTGCACCTACTAGTGGAAGCCGAGTACCCTGCCGTGAGCTCTGGTCCGTAAGCTTCTTTTCTTTTATATAATTTTCCAGTTCGTCAATTTTCCTAAGTTCTGGGCGCAATTTTGCTACCCCCTACATTTCTAAATCATTTAGTCCGTACGTAATTTTGATGAGCTGTCTGTCTTGTCATAATCAGCTGATGACACTCCTGGAGCTGTCAAACTTCGGGAGCCTGTTCATTCTTGTTCTAATTACAACATGGTGGTCTAAGAATAGGGACGCTGGGTGTTTGCAGCCACTTTTGGAACCGTAAAATTGAGGCGTGTGACCCGATCCTTGCCTACGGGAAAGGGGCACGTCTACCGGTCCTTGTTTGGCAGTAATCATTCCAAAATTGTAGGTTGGCGCCCCGGGTTCGTGTTTTGATTACATTGTAATAAAGAGGTCTCTGTTTTGGCGCAAAAACGCAGCGTCTCTGTGCTTAGATCACCAGGTTGTCAATGTATTGTTTTCACTGTACTTACCGTAGTAATTTCGTTTGTCACTCTCACATTATTTTTGTTTTGTTGCTTTTGGAAAAAGCGGAAAAGTTTCCCGGCTGGGTTTTTCCGGTTAATTTTAAAATAAAATAAGAGCTCCTCTGGTTCGGTAATCTTGTTGACTATTTCGGCCATATTGGTTTCTATTGCCCCGTCTAAGACGTGGTTTTAGCTTAATGCACCCGCTACTGTTTGGCGCTGTTTTTCAATTTAAAAATTATTATTGCACTGTATATTTTGTTGCATTAGAAGAGAGATTGTTGTCGCAGATTTTGTCCAGGTTTCTTTCTGACCTTAACGCTCCCTGAGTTGAGTCTCCGCATGAGGAAGGATGCGGCTCTAGAGTATAGCGCCCCGCGATCTGGGTTTCTGTCAGATTCATCGGGAGCTTGACCTCGGTAGCTGCATGTTTCCCTAGTTGTGTTGAGTAGTTTGAAGCCGGAGTGGGATTAGCTTGGGTGTCGTCTGAGCTAGCCCGTTTAATTTTCGTATCACCAATCCCAGGCTAATCAGGCTCCGGGCTTCAGTGTCTTATCAGGACCGGTCATCCGTTAGAAAACAGCTACCTTCTAGAGTAGCCCTAAGTAGTTTATTTCATTTCCCTAAGTTCCCGAATCTAACTTTCCTAAGTTAAGCAAGCATAAACATCACAAGCAGTTTTATTTAATAAGAACATAGCAGATGTACTAGTATGAGTAACAGAAATGAACATTAAAGTTTAATTTCACATTTGACATATATGAAGGAATTTTACACCATCAGCTTTACCCGTTTCTATTAAATTTCGATCCTTTCGGTGTACGGTAAAATTATTCTCAAAAATTTCTGAACTGAGAATAAAGTCATTCAACCAGGTTTCAGTAGTGGCAATAATATGAGACTCTATCAGTTGAAGATTTGACTGGAACGATTGTAGTTTGTTTTTTAAAGAGCGCACATTTTGATAGTATATTTCAATCATTAAATAGACAGTAACGGTAAATTCCAGATATCATACTGAATTTATGTTAATGTGCTGCATTCGTGGCTAGATTAGCAATGGGAAGATCGAATTCGGATAAAATTTTTATGGCTGCGGAATCTTCTGCTTTTTTCATACAAATTTCTCCTTTAGGACTAACCCAGCAGAAACGAAAATTGAACTGCTTTGCTGCCCCCCTCGCTTTCCAAAATAAGTCTTTGTTCATTGGAAAAAGGTTTATGTTTATATAGATATTTGATCGTCACTACCTTCAATTATATTGTTATGTTAGAGACTAGGCCTGATTTGCGATGTGCTACCCACGCATCCCTGGTTCCCCTTGACTTGAACTAGAATAGGGCAACGTTTTATCTTGTTCATGGTTGGAACCCGGTGCACCGCTTCCACGTCGTTTTCCTCCCCGTCGATTTTCAACTTCTTTTGGATCTCGGTGACAATTTCATTTAGATTCTCACCTTCGCTTTGTTGCACTTCGTGAATTTCGATGTTTTTGTTTCTGCTGAATTGTTCTTGGCGGTTTAGTTCGCTCCTGAGAAAGTGCATTTGGTTGCTCAAAATGTGATTGGTACGTTCCAGCTCAGTGATACGTTCCTCCTGCTTCTTCATTAGCTCATTTTGTTTCGCGAAATTTTCCTCTTGGACTATCATTTTTGTCATCACCTCATCAAATTTACAAGATTGGAATTGCACCGACGTAACTAGACCACCAATGCATCCACACAGCTCAGCTAGTTTAGCACTAATGCACTCGATCGAAGTGGTTTTCGGGTCAAAAATAGGCTGCTCGAGCTGAATTTGAGGGCTACTAGGAGTACTGGCCCCACCTGCAGCCTTCCGACAAGCGATAGAGCATTTCCAGCTTTTTTGCTTCTCAACCGTCCATTTTCTGAAGACCACTTCTGAAGTCCCGGCATAAGAAAAATAGAACGACCCCTTACATTGCTCGCAAACCACCACATCTTGGCAATATGGGGCCATGCATTTTGCGCACTCACTCATAAGAAAGCTGATTAATGCAATAGTTGACAGTTCAAGTAAGACTCACCGGTATCGTAGTATTGTGAAGGTCACTCTTCACTAACTCAAACCACACACCAAATAGTCAAACATGCTTTGGCAAGTTACTTCCCAATTTCCGCCACAAAACTCAATAAAAAAGCTTAAAATTTAGGTGAAATGTTTCTAACAGTTATCTCTATGAAATTATGAATAATCCAAGATAAAAAACTTGCTAAAAACTTATCAAATAACTAAAATTCGCTCTGTCTGTAAGACACGACCATACCAATATCTGTAACCTGTCTATTGTATCTGTAGCCTTTACACTAATGCCCTCTAGATTTTTCTTGTGTATTTTATAGCCTAACTCTAGTAGTTGTGACGTATTTACAGAAAAAAATGATACTGTGATAGTGGCCAAGGACCTTTGCGTTACCCTGAGGCACCGGCTAATAGCCATTGCTAAAAAACATTTTTTGATGCTCTGGTTCGGTTGACGAAGAAAGAGGCTCAGAGATACATTTTCAGTCTTATTACTTTGTGCAGGTTGGTAGATGTGGTACCGGTCTTTGTTAGGACCATGATTTCTGACTCGTCCTGTGAGGTGACCCGGGTCTTTTCGAAAGGTGGATCGATTTTCCTAAGTCGGTTTTTGTCGTATATTTGATCCGGGCGCCTTATAGATTTGTATGTGTAGCCGGCCGCCATACAAGGTTGAATCCAGCGGACCAGAGCAGGTTCAAAGCTGCAGATAACTTGGTCGTGTGCACAGTGCCGGAAGGGAAACATTGTAGGACTTGTCCTGGTCACCTCCGAACTAATCGTGTGACTTCACTGTGTTTCCCAAGTGGTTCGGAATCCACAATAATCAGGAGGTCCACTGTCCTATGGGCTGGCATAGGACAGTCAAGTCGGAGTCGCTCTATGGGCCCAAATATGAGGCCTAAGTCGTTATTAACCCGACGAACACTACTACTATACATTTGTAGAGCTTGAAAACTGTTAGGTCAAGGTCAGGTGCGACGAGTTCCATACAGCAGATCGAATGGCGTATAACCTGTGGAGGTGTTAATGTCGTAGATTATTATTGCGAAAATCATTAGGTTGGTAGGTGATCATGACGATTCCTTATCTACAGAATTTCTCGATTAAGGTCGAGAGCAGTCTCTCAACGGGAGATTTCGAATTTGGATTGTTGACTAGTGTAGTGTATCTTATGATGCTTGCAAGATTCTCAAATGTTTTGTTACGAAACTATTTCCCCTCGTTACAAAATATCCTTTGTGAGATATTATGGTGCACTGATAACCCTGTCCCGTCTTTGACGTACCCCGTAAAGAGGTGGATGATTTTCAGAAATTTCGTCCCCTGAAAGGAAAATGTGTCCAAGTGAATCACTTCGAATGGTCGTTTAGCCAACATCGGGCCATTGAATTTCAAGTTATACGGGTTCCTTTCGTATCTTGATTGGAGGCAAGGTGGGCGTGTGTTAATGATGTCTGTTATTGTTTCCTTCATTTTCGGCCAGAAGAGGGTAGAGCGGAAATGATTAACGGTCTCAACAATTCCATTGTTTCAACGAAGTTTCACGGGGTTTCGTCGTCGGTTAGATCTTGTACGTAGAGTTGGCTTATAAAAGCCTTCACCCAGTGTTTACATATCTCCCAATTGCTTCCAGAAAAGGTTTCCTTACTTCCTGGTTGGCGAAGTAAACGCAGTAAAGTTTTCATCATCAGTCATCAGAGGATCATCAGAGGAAAGCTGGAACCGTTGTCTGTCGGGTTGGTTCGTTCTTACCGTTATTGTTATTCCTGGGGAGGGATGAGTCTACTACAGTATCCTACGGTGATCGTGTGGCGTGACTTTGATCAGGTCTATTTCGAGATATGGACTTGGTTCATCAGGGTCTATAAGTTCCTGTATAACCTGTTGCTGAGTTTGTGGGTCGACACCTGATTATTAAACAAATTCGGCAGGCTTCTGTGGGCTAAGGTCGCGCTTGTCTTCGTGATATTGAACCAACCTCAACACGCGATAGGACGTCTGCTACTTGATTTTACGTGCCCTTCTTCTATTTCACCTCGTGGGACTCGCCATAGGATTAGACTAGAGTTTGGTTCTCTCAAGCTTGTAAGCCAAACCAATGACTTGCGGTTCGTTTCAATGATAAACCGTTGTCCGTATTGTCAGGGGCGGACGTGTTTACAGGAGTCCAGGATAGCTAGTAGGAGGCATGCCGTCATACATTATTAACCCTAAACTCAGGCCTCTCTTTAAATCGTATAAATCTTTCGCCTTAATTATCCTGTAATTGTGGGTGCAGATTGTTTCTGACTCTCCAGTCAACTCGGTTTTTTACGACTCTTCACCATCTATGGACTCCAAACTCGCGGAGGTTGGTTTCTAGTTTGCCCTTCCAGCTGTTTCTTGGACGTCCTTGCAGTGTTTTTCACGCCATGCTTGATTTGTACATTTTGTGTGTACCACAACCATCTTTGAAGTGTTTTTAAAAAACGTACTATGTCTTCTCCATTGCTCAACTGTTTACCGTCTTATATCAGCTACTATATACTAATATAATATATTGTGTAATATGTAATCAATATAATGAGAGAGCATTAAGTAATGCGCTCAGGAGGGAGCTTCTGGACTCACACAGTTTCAGAAAATCAGATGCTAATTGGAACATCTCAAATGCAAACTTTCAATTCCTATAACTACAATAACTCTACTAATCCACCTCTAGTCCGCCGCGAAGCGAAGAAATTAATTAATTATTTTATTCCATGTTAGTTATATAATTATTAGTTTTGCAGAGCTGGGCCTACTGGCAACGGCGAGTACCCCTAGTTAAATTTGGCCAACTGAACTTGAGTGTTGTGACAATTTAAATTATTTTTATGGAACTGTTTCAATATTCATTGCTTTTAGAATGCGACTGCGATACGTTGGGTTCCGTAGACGACGGTGTATGCGACTCCCATACAGATCCAGTCAATGGCCTAGAAGCAGGGAAATGCCACTGTAAAACTAATGTAGATGGGCGGCGGTGCGATAGCTGTAAAGAAGGATTCTGGAACTTCAGCGCAACTAACCCTGACGGATGTCAATGTATGTTTCCCATTTCATTTTAAATCCGCTTCGATGAAAAACTATTACCGACAAATAAACTGCTACATCCTTACATACGATATGGTTTTTTTAATGTCATCTCTGAAGTGATAAAATCATAGTTGGCCGCTCACTTGTTCTTGTTCTGTTCATTGCAATTAAAACGTTCTGTGATATGTTCCTATCCCTAGCCAACAATCTCATATTTTATGAATATGAAGTAAAAATTTGCAAATGAAAATAACAATTAAATGTCAAATGTTGAAAATATGTTGTAAATATTATAATTATTGTAAATAAAGTTTTGTCAGTAAAAGCCTCAATTGAGTCCTTTGCTTTCAGCTTGCAGCTGCAACATTCTGGGAACAGTAGATAATCATGGCTGTAATGTATATACTGGCGAGTGTACTTGCAAGCGCTACGTGATCGGACGGGACTGCAATCAGTGTTCGCCTCATTACTGGGGACTGTCAGAAGAGAGAGACGGCTGCAAGCCTTGCAACTGTGATTCCGGTGGTTCTTACGATAACGACTGCGATGTTATAACGGGCCAGTGTAACTGTCGACCGCATTTAGTTGGTCGAGCCTGTGACCAGCCGGAGCAAAGCTATTTCATAGGTCTCCCCGATTTCTTGGTTTATGAGGCCGAACTCTCCAATGGTTCACCAGTAAGTACTGTATAACGTGAATTGCACACATGTACTGGAAAACTCCGACTTGAGTAATTAGAAAGCCGTAATTGAATATAAGTACCGTAGTCTATTCTATGTGAAAAATGATTATTTTTATATTAAAAGTATATTCTATTGACTATTCTATTGAGAACAATTTTCTTTTGAAAATAGATGGACATTGGGTGGCATAAGGAACTGAGAAGACGAAAAAGGTGCTATTTACTATTCCCACCAATTATTACATGACTCCAAAGAGAGGGTTCTGAGGTGTGGCCTATGTCAGAAGCAACATTTTTACTTTTCACACTACGCTAAGGAGGCATCGTTTTCAAATTGTTTTTCTCAACGCCCTTATTTACTAACTTTTTGCAGGATGTTCAAGTTGTAGTTTTGGAGCCTGTTAGAGATGGCCGTGAAAATACCTGGACAGGATCAGGGTATATGAGGGCTTTTGAGAAGTCGACTTTGGAATTCACCATCAACAATATTAAAGCTCCTCTCGACTACAACGTAGTGATAAGGTATCTGCCATAAATTTTACATTTGACAACGTCTTATAAATCGATGGGCGTTGGTTGGAATACTAGGTGCATGTACGAAAAAGTGTTACTACAATGCGTAACAGGATGCGCTACACGGGTTTAAAATAACTTTTTGGTCAGATGTAGAAGACTAACTTAATTTAAATTATACCCATGTCTTCGTCGATTCTTCCTCATTCACGCCATGCCATATTTGTTGTGATAGGGCAATAAGTTCGACTTTGGGGGTGGAAACGTGCGCCTAAATTCGGCCCGAATTTGCCGAATTTAATCGAAAACAGGCCTTTTTCGGCCGCAATTAGAAAACTTCAAACTACTTTAGTTCTTTTCCACCTTTCTTACTCTTTCCAGACATATATTCAGTTTTACTATCCGTCTCTTCGTTCAGGCTCAGGTGAGTGTTTCGGCTGAACAGGTTCAAAGGGTACTTTTCCAAATTACATGCATAGAGTAAAAAATTCCACAGCCTGCAATTTTTAACCGAAATGAATTTTTAGTGTCTCATTACAAGCAGTATAAATTAAGGTTTCAAACGAGTATAAATACATAGTTTCAAAATCAATTTCCAGCAATCCCATTTCAATTGCATGGGCGGGTTTAAAGAAATTTATGGGGTGATGTGGAAGGCATAATTTAAATTATACCTATGTCTTCGTCTATTCTTCTTCTATCAGGACATGCTATATTTGTGGTGATCAAGCAAGGGGGTGTGAAACGTCAGGGGGTGCGCACGAAATTCAAACTAATTAAGTGCTTTTCTTCATTTCTTTCTCTTTCCAGCCATATATTATGTGAGTAAGATTTAGTAATTTAGGGGTTGTCACGTTAATCTATCGTCCGTAAACCGACTTCACTACCGACTTACAGGCAACCAATTTTTTGTTTGAATTTATTTCCAATTACTGAAATTTAACAATTAACCATCCAATATTAATGTTTACATAATTATGATAATTTGCAGATACTCACCCCAATTTCCTCGCGGCTGGGATAACGTTCATGCAAAAGTTATCCATCTAGATCCAGTTGACCCGAATGGACTTTGTGCCAATAAACCGGTTGGTTTGGAAGTAGATGTAGCTCTTCCAGTGGAAAGAAGGAGTTCAGTAATTGATCCCTCTGTCTGTTTGGAACCCGGAAAGACGTATAAGGTTGTTTTGGAATTCCGCAAGTACGATCCTGACCAAGAAGTAATATCAGCATCTGTTTTAGTAGACTCTGTAAGTCTCTTTAAATCAATCTATTTATTGAAATAACATACAGGGTCTATTCAATAAGTATCGGAACTGGTTCACTGTATTCACTGTAGCCTCAACAGAGTGGTGGAGGGGGGGACAACCGATCGGGTTCGATAGAGGGGTCCTTCACCATTCAGGAGCACTATGGTTCACCTGCCTGCGGGCATTCCTTGAGGCAGGAGGTTGATTTTTGCGCCGAGTGTTTTTTCTTGTTGTTGGAGCGCCAACATGGAGCGTACCGTCGAGCTGTGAAGTTTTGCTTTAAACTCGGAAAATCCGCGTCGGAGAGCCTTGCCCTCATTAAACAGGCTTATTGCGATGATGCCTTAAGCCGCACAAGAGTTTTTGAATGGCATAAAAAGGAAGGCCGGGAACTCGTCGATGGATGACGAGGACCGCGTCAGGCGCCCGACCCTCGCTCGAACCGAGGCTCAGGTGGCCAAAGTGAAAGAAGTTTTGGACTCTGACAGGTGTTTAACCATCACCCTCATCAGTGATAAGACCGGCCTTTCAAATCGCGTAATGTGGGTGCGACCAGCCATCGCGAAGAATTGGCAATTTCACCACGACAGCGCGTCGGGCCACGGTGCAATTGTTGTGCGCCAGCTACGGGCGAAATTCGGCGTTGCCCCATGACCTCACTCCCCATACAGCCTATATCTGGCTCCATCACACTTTCTTTTAAAGGCTTAAAAAGGCTGCTAAAGGGACAGCGGTTTGACAACTCCATCGTGGCGGTTCATAGATTTGGGTGAAATTCTGGATTTTGCGTCAAAAATATCATATCTCCGGATAGATTTTTCTATTTTACACTTACCAAATTTTAGGGGGTTTCACCCAAAATAAGAGGTTTTTAAAAGGGTCCGATGATTTTTTTAAGATTTGCATTTATTGTAGTCGTTATCAATGTGAACAAAATCCACCTCGCCCCCCCCCCCCCCCCCATTATAGTTTGGTACAGACCATAAAGTAAAAAAATAAGAAAAGTCTCAATGTTCATTTTTCAAAATTACAAAAAAAAAATATTTTTGATGCTATCAATGCCTACTGGTATGATTTAGGTGATAATATATGGTTTTGGATATTTTTTGAAGATATTGTGAGGTAATTCGTTATATTCCAAGAAGAATTCATTTTTGAATGAAACTCAATTTTTAATCTGCTTTTGAAAAGCAACTCCAAAAAACAAAACAAGAAAAACAAAGTGGCGAAAATCAACAAAAACAAAAGAATAAAGAAGGTGGCAGCACTCAAGAACGCCACAATACTCCCCCCCTAGAACAAAAGATCAGCGAGTCAATGAACCGTGCCGGAACCTTGATTGGTCTTCCTAACCGTGTATGTCGCAGTGGTGCAATTGGCTGCGATGGCTCACTGGAAGGCGATGAAGGGGAAGTACACTCAGGTGTGTAGGTCGAAACATCCGGTGAGAAATTCTGCGATGCTTCTTCAAAACGTGAAGATGGTCGGGCCGACGCAGGGCTATAGGTTGGAATGTCTGGAATCTGTTGATTGTCGTCTTCTTTGAGCAGAAACGCAGGTTTTAAACGATCGATGGATACTGTTTGCGTTCCTCGTGGTGTCGAGATGGTGAAAACTTTCGCAGCTCGCTGAATAACGGAATATGGGCCGCTGTAGCAAGGCTGCAGTGGTGGTCTATGAGCATCTATTCTTAGAAAAACATGGGTGCACTTTTGTAAGTCTTTGTGGACGAAGGTGCGCGCCTTAGAATGGTGTGAAACAGGTACGGCTTGCATATCTTGCATTTTCTGGCGAAAAGGGGTCAGTTGTTCTGGAATTTCAATGCTTTGCGTGGTATCCACGAAAAAATCAGCTGGGAGCCTGATCGTTTCGCCATATAATAGCTCGGCAGGCGTTGCATTACTGGAAGGAATAAGGTGTGATCGTAGTCCCAGTAAAACAATCGGATGAGTATCCATCCAATGTTGGTCTAAATGGGCCGTGAGCGCAGCTTTTAAAGTCCTGTGGAAACGTTCAACCATTCCGTTAGCTTGAGGGTGGTACGCTGTTGTCTTAATGTGATGGGTGCCAAGAAGCTGTGTCAATGACTGGAAAAGGTTCGATTCAAATTGGCGCCCACGGTCAGTTGTGAGTGTGGCAGGGGCACCAAAACGCGAAATCCACCCCGACAAAACAGCACTAGCGACGGTTTCTGCCTGGATATCTTCTATTGGTATTGCCTCCGGCCACCTTGAAAATCGGTCGATTAATGTGACGAGATATCGCTGTCCTCGGGAAAGTGGAAGAGGGCCGACGATATCTAAATGCACGTGTTCGAAACGCCTTTTAACCGAAGTTAGGTGCAACACGGTGCTGGAAGTATGGCGTCCAACTTTGGCTTGTTGACAAGATATGCATGTGCGGGCCCATTGGCGAACGTCCCGGCAAAGGAATGGCCAAACATACCTTTTACGCATCATATTAACGCAGGTATTGGCGCCAGGATGGGATAGGTTGTGGAGAGCGTCAAAAAGTGGTCTTCTGAATAGATGGGGAACGTACGGACGTAATGTTCCCGTTGACACGTCGCACTGTAACACAGCGCCATTCGGAAGGTGGACAGGTTTCCACTTTAATGACGTACTTCCTTTAAGGGACTGAAATTCAGCGTCGGAGACTTGTGCTTGAGCAATAGTCTCTGAAGTAATCGCAAAAGAATCAATTGCATTGAGACGAGAAAGACAGTCGGCTGCTTCATTGGCTGCTCCTTCGATGTGCTGAATGTTTGTAGTAAATTCGGCGATAAAACTTAATTGGCGCCTCTGCCGTGGAGAAGCGTTGTCTGAAGACTTCAGAAATGCAAATGTCAAAGGTTTATGATCGGTAAATAATTCGAAATCTCGTGCTTCAAGCATGTACCGAAAATGTTTAATTGCTAAATAAATAGCTAGCAGCTCACGATCGTATGTACTGTACGCCTTTTGGGGGTCGTCAAGTTTGTGAGCAAAGAAACCCAAAGGTTCTAGAATTGAGCCTCGACGTTGGTGAAGCGCGGCGCCAACAGAAACGTCGGATGCGTCGGTGATTAGCACTAGTTTGCATTCGAGATCAGGATGAGCTAAAAGTGTGGCTCGAGCCAGGTCATTTTTTAACTTACAAAATGCTTCGTCTGCAATAGCAGTCCAAGATAACGGTGTCTTATCCCCTTTTCTGCTAGATTTAACCAATTTGTTACGTGTCAGGTCCGAAAGATGAGCGAGGGCGTCACCCGAATTCGGTAGAGTTTGGCGGTGGAAATTAATACGTTCTAAAAACCGACGTAGTTCTGTGATGGTTTTGGGCTTTGGAAACTCTTGCACGGCAGACACTCTGGAAGGCAGGGGAGTGATCCCTGAGGCAGAAATCCGGTACCCTAAAAAATCAACTTCAGGAACGCCGAAAACACATTTTCCTATATGAATGTTGATGTGGAACTCCGAGAGCCGGCGAAAAATAGTTTCTAGGTGACTGTGATGTTCGTGTTCCGATGAAGATGCCACCAGGAGATCATCGAGATATGAAAATACAAAAGGCATATCCTTAAGGATACCGTGGAGGAATCTTTGAAAAGTCTGTGCCGCATTTCTTAGACCAAATGGCAGTTTCAAAAATTCGAAAAGTCCAAACGGAGTTATTACCGCAGTCTTTTGTATATCATTCGGATGAACTGGTATATGATTGAAAGCGCGCACTAAATCTAACTTAGAAAATATTGTTTTTCCAGCTAGCGCTGCATTGAAGTCGCACAAGTGAGGAATGGGGTACCTGTCTGGTACTGTAATAGCATTCAAGTTTTTATAATCACCACACGGACGCCAACTGCCGTCCTTCTTGGGAACTAAATGTAACGGAGATGCCCAAGGACTGTCACTGGGACGACAAATGCCTAGCTTGACCATTTTGGAAAACTCCTCATGTGCCGCCTTGTATTTGTCCGGAGGTAGACGACGAACCTTAGCAACTACTGGTGGTCCTGTAGTTTGAATGACGTGAGTCGTGCTGTCTGGCGGAGCAGTGAATGCGGGTGTACCTTGGGTGAGGGACGGAAATTTTTTGATAATATCCGCAAACTTTGAATGCGAAAATTCCGGCAGATCTTTTGAAAATGCAATCTCAGCGATTGAGGAACATTGAGTCAATGGATCCACAAGTATACCGTGTTTAATATCTACCATGAGGCCGAAATGGTCAAGGAAATCAGCACCGATCATAGGCGTATCTACTTCGGCAAGGAGAAATTTCCATTCGAAATCCTTTGGAAACCCCAGTGATAGGCGCAGGAGTTTTTTTCCAAAGGTGCGTATCGCGGAACCATTGGCAGCGTAAAGACGACGGTTGCAGGGCGATGTATGTGGAGAGCTCGTGGCAGGAAGGACTGAAATATCAGCACCCGTGTCAATTAAAAACTTAATTTTTGAGGACGGGTCGGTAATGAATAAGCGGCGGCTGGTTGGTTCCTGGATACACGCCGCTAATTGCGTCCAGCGAGGAATTCCCCCTGTTTCTCAGGGGTGAGGGTGTTGAAAGAACAGGGTTGGCGACATTGGCGGGCGGCCTTCCCATAGGTCTGTTGATACCAGCAGTAAATACCCTCACTATTTGGTTGCTTCTGCTTTGAAAAAATGATTTTATTAGGTCGTCGTTTAGGAATTTCTTGCTGCCTAGCGCCAGCGCGAAATGCTGAGACTTCATTAGCAAGAGCAGCGATTTGTGCAGACATGGCGCTCAAGCTCATGCAGTCTTGAATTGGCAAACTATTGGGTTTACGTGAGTCAACGATGGCATCAGCCAGCTAACCCAAGCGCTCCAGAGGTTCAGTGGACGCGGTCAAAATCTGTCTCGCATTGTCAGGGAGTCGTTGTAGGAAAATTGTGCGTAGAACACTGTCCGACACTAAATTCCCATTAAATTGGCGCAAACGGTGCAAGAGTGAGGAAGGCTTCTCGTCACCTAGGGGAACATCTGCTAAAAGCTTCTGAATACGTTGTGTATCTGACAAACTGAACGTTTGCATCAGCCGATTTTTAAGATAAGTGTAGGGAAGGACTAGTGGTGACGCACTAAAAATGTCCGAAACCGGTTCGACGATGTTGCTCTCTAAATTTGCCAAAAGATGATTGAACATGGCGTTTTCATCATTGCTAATTCCAACATTTTGGAAAATAGCCTCCACCTGGTGGAACCAGATGGTTATGTTATTTGTATAGAACGGTGGCAGACGCAAATTCGTCTGAGTTTGCTGCTTATTACTCACTGTGTCCGGTTTAATGTTCTTCTGCGGGGTCACCAATGTGGGGTAATTCGTTATATTCCAAGAAGAATTCATTTTTGAATGAAACTCAATTTTTAATCTGCTTTTGAAAAGCAACTCCAAAAAACAAAACAAGAAAAACACAGTGGCGAAAATCAACAAAAACAAAAGAATAAAGAAGGTGCCAGCACTCAAGAACGCCACAATATAATCGTTAATCCGTGCCCTAATGCAATGCGTACCAATATTATTATGTTGCATGACTTGTCTGCCCATTCTAGACAATGCAACTGAGCCATCCATCCTTCAACCTAGTGCTTTAAGATAAGGAAAATCCATAAGTAGCAGATCACGGGGCTATGATTTTCCATGAATCTATTACAGTACCTATACTAATTGATAAATAAGAAAGCAAGTACGGTTTTAGTCGTACCGGTTCTTTGGATTTGTCGTTAGTCTAAAAGCGATACAATGAAAATCATGTGGCTAATTTGCATGCCTAAGTAACCTGGACCGGTTCGGGATCAACTACTAATATGAAGCCCCAACCTGAGGTTAACTTATAATATTATTGTTTACTGTGTGATGGTAGTATGACTGCAGCTCGATTCGCTTCGGATTCAGCCTAATTTTTATAATTTGTAGGGTGAGGTATTACGTTTAGGGAACCTGGTTGACAGAACCGGGATCAATAAAAACCGCTGTTGTCGTTCCTAAAAAGAAATTGATCGGCGTTAATGGGCGTCTACTCAACTTCTAGCTGTTAAGGCTAAATCGCCGTTTTATGATGATATGATGTGATTGCGACTCAATGATTCAGAAAGTAATGTGGAATCTAAAGATATGTCTACTCGTGACTACTCATTTTTGTAAAGTCATGCCTCTTCTGAGATCAGGTATTTTTTTGAAATCACAATATATGCCTTATATTTACATGCATGCAATTTTTTTTACAGATTGTTCTGTTCCCAACGGTAGAAGCACTGCCGATTCTTCTTCCACCAGATGCAGCAGAATTTCAAAGGTACCGCTGTGGGGAGTTGTTTTTGGAGCCCAGCCACGGACCGATATCAAAGGTCTGTTCGAAGTGGCTTCAAAGCATCGGAGCTTATGTTAACAAAGCATCTTTCAGCTGTAACTGTGATCCTACCGGTTCAAAAAGCTTCAAATGTTCTCCACTGGGGGGTCAGTGTGAGTGCAAGCCTAATGTGGTTGGCAGGCAGTGTGACCGCTGTGCCCCTGGGACCTATGGCTTTGGCCCGGAAGGATGTCTAGGTATGTGACACTGCTAGTGAATTAACGAATTCTATTATGTGGAATCTTCTAACGTTCATTTAGCTAACTTACTTATATGTGATAGTCCTATAATCTAGGAAGAAAGTTCACAACTTGAAGTGAAATAATTATGAACTTTTTATTTCAGCTTGTGATTGTAATTCTTTGGCTCTGGACAACTTTTGTGACCCTCAGACAGGCCAATGCAAGTGCCGTGCCAACACTTATGGCCGCGTTTGCGACGAATGTCAAATCGGATTTTGGAATTTTCCTGATTGTCAGCGATGTGAGTGCAATGGTCATGCACAGACTTGTAATCCTAGGACAGGCGAATGCATTGCATGTGGCGACTTCACCAAAGGCGAGCATTGTGATGCGTAAGTCGTTCAAGATAATTTTAATGGCTATAGGCTAACAATTATATTACTTTGACGAATGGGAAAGTAATGCTTTTTAATGTGCTGGTTGAGGTTATATTTCCCCTAGTTCTTATTTGCTGTACTATTTTGTTTAACTTTGACATTGAAATAACTACATGGTTTGTTTTTTATTGAATCTGCCAACAATCTTTTTTATAGCATAAAAATTTATTCCGCCACTGGCGTATTTCGAATGAGATATTCTTTATCAATTGCTCTTTCTAATCCATAGTTTTTGTGGGTTGCAGCTGCCTAGAGGGATATTATGGAGCTCCTCAACTGGGAATAGATATTCCTTGTCGACCATGCCCTTGTCCTGAATCCTTTGAGTCTGGCCACTCGTATGCTGATAGCTGTGTTTTGGATCCGTACACACAAGATGTGCAGTGTGCCTGCAAAGAGGGATACTCAGGTACCTAATCTATCAAACTAAATTGAAATGTATTCTCATTTGAAATCATTAAGCGATACTTGGCTGCCAAATGCAATATTTATCTGGCTCAAGTGGGGCTTGGAACCGCTTCGCGGCCCCGCCCCCTTCGGGGCCTAGCATTATCGTGGTTCCATTGGGCAATACGCAGTTCGCCCCTCCAGGGCTCGCTTGACACGTGAGAATGGTCGTAGTGGCCCTACTTAGTTGTTGAACCCAAACCAAGCAGTTACCCAACAAAATGAAAATCTGGCGTTGCACACAACCCCCATTAATAAGGGGCAACTCAGGTACCGGCACAGCGGCACACCACAACTCGTGACCCCTCTAGAACTGTCCCCTGCACTTAGCTTATGGACATGGAAGTCTCCAACGGAACAACCCAACGATTATCAACTTCAATTTCCAGAATTTTTATAATTTTCCGCCCAATTTTATAAATTTTTTCTGTCATAAGAACCTTCTCCTGACAATAACAAACACAACAAAACGAATAATGAAATCAGTCCAGCCGTTCACGCGTGATGGCGTGACCAAGGGAAATAGGGATTCATTTTTATATATAGAGATATTTGCTGTGATATCAAACAGAATTCTTTTCGGCATTCAATATAGTTCCCTTGAACGCATTGTAGATAGACGCGTGAGGTAGATGCTTCCAGCCCTAGATCTTTTCAGTGGCATGCTACCCAATGGAATAGTTATCAACGTCATTCATATGACCTCTGGACCCCCTAGGTTGGAAAACTCCGACAGCGTAACCTGAACAGACATAACTCATTCAACCGAAAATAGAGGATATAGATTTAGCGGGATTTGAACCTGGTGGTTAGTTTGGTGTCAGTATTACAATATATATATACATAAAAGTATTGCCTTTATGGCTTTATGCGATGAAGTTATCTCACAGGCCTGTTCAGTTGGATAGTTGTGTATATGTTCTAGCCTATCCAACAATACCAATCTTGTCAAAGAGCATGATATAAGTAAGAGGAATTAGCAAAACTCTGTACTTGCGGGCTTGTGATGCAGGCGATGGAAAAGCATAGATCGTCGGTTCGAACCTCTCCAAGTCCAGATTTTTCTAGATCCTCTAATTTCGGTTGTAACGAGGAGGTTGCCTCTTCAACCTAAATTACCGACGGTTTTCTTAGTTTTAGTTGTGACAGTATTTACCAACCTAGTAGGTATTTAGTGCCATTGCGTATCAGTGTACTATTAGATAATATTTTTTTGAAAATCAGAATGACTTTTTATATATAGGTAGTGTAAGGTGCATTTTAGCAAATTTTAGCCAAATTTCGTGAAAATCGTATTAGTGAGTAATTTTGGCTAGCTAAATGTGCCAGTTTGTTTGAATTTAGGCAATAAAAATAAAATGAAGTTAATGGAGTTAAAATGTTTAAAACGAACACAATAACTCCACAGACTGGAATTAAAACGCGATTAAGACAGAATCCGAGTCATGGTATCATCTTTCTATCATATTTGGACCACTGTTCGTTGGCTTGTTTAACCACTCTTTAAAAGGCAGGGTTATCAATTTCATTACATGCAGCCCCCAATATTTTTAGGTGCTAGATGTGACGGGTGCGCTGACAATTACTTTGGAAATCCAGAGGAGCCTGGCGGTTTATGCCAGCCTTGTGACTGCAATAGCAATGTTGATATATCACGTCCTGGCAATTGCGACCCCAAGACTGGAAAATGCCTACAATGTCTGTATAATACAGAAGGTGACCATTGTGAAATTTGCAAAGAAAAATATTTTGGGGACGCTATTAATCAACAATGCACCCGTAAGTATAATTACCCGACCTCGTGACTTCGTAGAAATGAAAAATTGTAATATTGAAATATAATATATTAGTTTCTACAAATTCTTTTAATCTGTAGAAATTTTGACAATGTAAAATGTATGATTTTATTTATTCATTGCTGGGAAGCAGGCAAGTGATATGAACCTATTCCTACTCTTGGACACTTCCAACATTCCGATACAATTATTGGTTATTCTCATTTTCAGAATGTGTTTGTTCTATGCTGGGGGCAAACCAAACGCAGGAGTACTGTAACCGCAATACGGGCCAATGTCCTTGTTTGCCACATGTCATTGGGTTGGAATGCGATGACTGCGAGGAAAATCATTGGAAAATAGCTAGTGGATCAGGTTGTGAGGCTTGCGACTGCGACCCCGTTGGTTCTCACTCCAGGCAGTGCAATGCGGTAAGTATGTTATTACCTCATTTCTTATTCATACATCTGAACAACCTTCTATTTTATGTAGATCTCAGAGGCTGAAATTGCTTATCTTTTGACTACTATCTGTCCTCAATACTGTCATAACTGAAGGGTGAATTTTCGTTCTCTTCGTGGTATACTTAACTAAGGACGAATCCGACCATCTGGAAGACGACTGGATATCTTTTATCATTTAGCACCAGGAATAATATTAGAAAACTCTGTGGTAGCAAATGAGGTGGGAACTCAAATGTCCTATCGATATCAGGTAATTCACTTCTCAGACGGAGAATATGCATGCCCCGTGCGGTACCGTTCCTCAAACTCAAAACAGGTTTAAACGCTGTTAAACAACGCTTTAATTGAGACATGCCGAGTTATACGAAACCGACTCGCCTTATGAGTGTACAGCCCGTAGGATATTGGCACCCCGAACTTTAGTACTTTTAATTTTTTAATTAATTAACTCAGCAAGTTATTTAAGATTTGGCTCATTTAAGTTAAAGAAGACTACTTCATGCATCATATAATAAGGTATTTTTTATTTTCGAAATTGTAGTTCTTTCATAAACACGATTTTACGTGAATAGTTATTGTTTATAATTTACTATCGTGTATATGAAAAAACTACAATTTTGAAAATAAAAAATACCTTATATGATGCATGTAGTAGTCTTCTACAACTTAAACTTTAATAACATTCTCATTTAATTAAATAAAAAATTAAAAGTAATAAATTTCGGGCTGCCAATTTCCTACGGGTTGTACACACTTAAGCAACTATACAAAGCATCTTGAACGAGGGGCAAGAAGAAACAACAGGAAAGCTGAGGGCATGGATAAGCTCCCTTCGCAGCACAGATATGGATCCCCAACACGTGGATCCTCCTTACACAAGTAGATCGAACCGGAACCGGCTTAACGTGAGATGCGTGGAGAATGCCGAATAGGTTGGGTGTAATGGCTTTGACATGATTTTTAAACATTGAATTATTAGTATATTACTGTACTTGACGCTCAGACAGAAAGTTCATAAAGAAAGAAGAACGAAGATGTGACCACAAGCCTCATCCAGACGAGGACAATACTAGCTACGCCAGTAGAGGTCTTGTCGGCGCTGGATGATTGACCTCTCTCAATGAAGTTAGGCCTCCCAAATACTATAAACCAAAAATAACAAAAACTTAGAGCTTTAGAAAAACTTGTTATAACAACCCGAATTAGTAAAACCCAAATAATCGTTAAAAAATTTACTTTGTCTAAGAAACCCACTTGTGTTAGTATAAAACCATGAGCGCTTTCGGCAAGAACTGCCATCTACAGAGGGAAACCCACTAGCACAGTCACACGTTATCTTAGCCGGCCGCCTTACCAAGTTGAATCCAGCGGACCAGAGCAGGTTCAAAGATGCAGATAACTTGGTTGTGTGCACAGTGCCGGTAGGGAAACATGGTAGGACTTGTCCTGGTCACCTCCGAACTAATCGTGTGACTTCACTGTGTTTCCCAAGTGGTTCGGAATCCACTATAATCAGGAGGTCCCCCGTCCTATGGGCCCACACCGTGGTCTGGGACTGTGTCCAACCATACTACTACTACTACTACTACTGCACCTTATCTTCGATTTGAGACTTGCTCAACTCGAGGAGAAGATGCAAATGTGGCTAAAATCTCACTCAAAATCTATAGGAAGCTTAAAGAAAATTTCGCCATTGCTTCACTTAACCTCAAATTTCATCAAGATTGCAAAAGACTTAGAATCACTCCTAAATACATCCAAATTAAAACAGCAAACTTTTCCACACAATCGCCCAGAAAGTCTGGCTAGCAGAAGAAATCAAAAAATGGTACAAAATCAGAGACTGCTTAAGCCTTTACCTTAAAGTTTTACATTCTGAATTATCTTTCAAACTTCACTTTTTAGAATGGACCATCTTCCCAGATCAAATATACACAAAAATTAGTGACATCACTTACAAAAAACGCACAACACTAAATAAAAAAATAAAAGAACTGAGTCAAAACCAAAATAAAAATAACAAATTCAACATAATACATCACACATCACATCGCGACACGAAATATCAGATGCGCGAGACGAACGTGATTTCTCGGTCTCACCCCGATCGATTGATGCAGACTGAGGTAGGTCAAGGCCTCACGCCTTCATCGCAGACACTTTATACACTACCCATTACAACACATAAATTCTATCCTCGTACCGTCAACTTATCTAACACGATTTTCAACACAAAAGAAATGGAACTTCTCAACAATCGCCTCAAGTATTGCCCCGATATATGTCTAAACAAAAACACGTTAACCAACTTGATGTCAGACACTGAATTTCGCCTTAAAAACCACAATAACGAAAAGCACATAGCAGCAGATATTCTGAAAAACGTCAAACCTACACACAAAAACGATAACACTAAATCTATAAAAAAGAAACTAGCCCAAGATAACCTTACACTCACCAAGGCGGATAAAGGAAATTCCATTGTCATTTTACCTACCCAAGATTATGTTTCTAAAGTCTTAGACCTCATTTCTGACGAATCCACATTCGTAAAACTTAAGGTAGACCTCACAAACAAACTCCAAAAAGCAACCAAAAAAGCCATTAAAGAAAGCTCTAATACGATACCTCAAGATATAGCCTATAAATTTACCAATATGAACCCCGTGGCTCCATCATTGTTTGGTCTGGTTAAACTTCATAAACCCAATCAACCTATCCGCCCAGTAGTTTCGTATAACAGTGCCCCAGTCAGCAAAGTAGCTGGTTTTCTCAACAAACACATTCGCGAGCTCTCCAACTTCACCGCCACAGCGTCAAAAACTGATTCGAGTTGGTTTCCCGCCTTATAGGTAACCATCCACGCCCCCTCCCACCCCCACCCCCCGCTCCCAGTTCTATATAAACCAAGGTTTCCTCTCCCTAGTCACATTTGCATCTTCTCCTCGAGTTGAGCAAGTCTCAAATCGCAGACAAGGTGTAACTGTCCTAGTGGGTTTCCTTCTGTAGATGGCAGTTCTTGCCGAAAGCGCTCAGGGTTTTAAACACTAGTGGGTTTCTTAGACAAAGTTAATTTCTTAACGATTATTTGAGTTTTACTAATTCAGGTTGTTATAACAAGTTTTTGTTATTTTTTGTTTATTAAAATGAAATACCACGAAGTCACGAGTATTCTAATTATTTCTCACAAATACTACTAGTCTTTTGTATTCGTAAGTACTACATTTATTTGTAGAATTACTGGCGAGACCTGCTACTCCAATTGTCCCCGTCTGTAGGAGGCTATTGCTACAATAAAGTACATTTATTATTAACCCCAACCTCTAGTATAGTATATTGAGAATGGGAACTTGCATAAAATCTTACCCGATTTTCTTTCAAATAATCATAAAAAAAAATCGAATTGATTGTTGAACTCACATAAATCAATCTCCTCTTGTGGATGAAAAATTAATTAATTTTCAGTATGATGGCCAATGTGATTGCCTCCCTGGATTTGGAAGTCGTCGGTGTGACCAGTGTCAAGCCAATCACTGGGGCGATCCAAATAAGGAGTGTCATAGTAAGTAACTATCGATATTTGATTCGAATAGCTCTTGCTTGAATTGCCTATTATTGTTGTCAACGGTCATTTAGTCTGAATATTTAATATATATATATTCTCTGTACTATAGATATTACCCTTCAAACATGCCACCCGTTGATAGCTACACTTTTACTACCCACTCATTGTAATAGCTGTACTGCAAGAAACTCATTTTCGCCAGCATTGAACATGTTGCATAAAATATTTTACATTTTACTTTATTGAACTTGAAAATTATGTTTAATTGTGTGAAAATTGTTCTTGTGCTGTTTAAGGTACCTTGCTAATGACATTACCATATAAAATATAAAATAATAATGCTGTATGTTAATTAAGTTGAAATGCCGCTAGGTCCACTGCTAGCAGAAGCATTCAATTTTTTTTTGTTAAGCTCTGTTACCACTTACCAGAAGGGATAAAATGATAACTCAATATTAACAAATGATATTTGTTGTCTTTTCCAGAGTGTGATTGTGATGTGCGTGGCTCCCAAACATTGCAGTGCAACAGAAATAATGGTACTTGCGTTTGTGTTGAAGGCATTGGAGGTGATATATGTAACCAGTGTGCCAGGGGGCATCTAGGAAATGCACCCAATTGTTCCTTCTGTGGTGAATGTTTCAAGAACTGGGATGATATTCTTTCAAACCTACATGGTAATTTCTTAAGACTTGCACTACATATTATTAAATATTGTATATATATTAATATTCTATTGTGTGATGGATGCATTTTACGGTGCCATAGCTTATTCGAATCACTCAAAGTCTTTTTTTTATATTTTATTTTTTAAATAATACACGGAAGTTTTGTCGTTTTTCTAAAACTATATTATAACAGCCCATCTCAATTTTCCCTGTAGCAACCAATAGCAAATGCCCGCGAAATGTCGTTAAAAGTTGACGTGGTGTATAGCGGTACTAAGCCATTCCTTTTTTGGGAACATTTTCATTCCTTCGGTCTTTAGACTTATTTTATGCTATTATTTAATACAGATAAGACAAATGAGATGCTATCATTCGCTGCCGAAGTCAAGGAAGTTGGTGTGTTGGGAGCATATACTTTTGAATTTAACACCATGGAGAAATCCATTCATGAAGTACAGAGTTTGCTGAACAACACAGTTGTATCAGAAGATGGACTACGAGAAATTGAAGCTAAAGTCAGGTCAGAAATGAACGCCTAACTATTCTAAATAGGAAGATTAGGACAATCATCTCATTCCATGTGAAAATAGTCAACAAGATGAAGAGGACTGATAGAAGTAAATTTAGCCTAATTTTCCAACCAATCATATTATAGAATTTTAAGTTTTTTAAATTTCCTGCATTTCTTAACTTGTACTGAGATATCTTACTCACTGTTATTAATTGGCAGCCCGAAATTTAATACTATTTATTTTTTATTTAATTAACTAAGCATGTTATTAAAGATTTCGCTCATCAAAGTTGTAGAAGACTACTTCATGCATCATATTATAAGATATTTTTAATTTTCGAAATTGTAGTTTTTTCAGAAACATGCAAATATTTTATAAACATCAAACAGCCCGTGCAATGTACAACATACAACCAACTCTCTCTCTCTAATCCTGGGAGGCGACGTTAGTAATGTCTTCTCACTTTCAGCCTTTCTCCACCACACAGAGCTTCTAAAAGCGATATAACTACTAAGACAACTTAGAGTCTTGGCCCATATGCCACAAGCGTGGCCTCGCGCCCTTAAATTATTAAAAAAAAACAACTTATAAACTATAACTTTTCACGTATTATCGATTTTATAACAAACTACAATTTCGAAAACTAAAAATACCTTATTATATGATGCATGAAGTAGTCCTCTACAACTTTGATGAGCCAAATCTTTAATAACATGTTTAGTTAATTAAATAAAAAATATTAAATTTCGGGCTGCCGCTTTCCTACGGGCCGTACACTCTTAACAGAAAGGAATACATTCTTAATGCAATCGCGCCTTTTCACATGTTTCCTCCTGACTGGTGAAGTTAAGTAAAAATTACTTAATTTACTTTTTTAGTGCTCTGCGAACAGCCGTCTCTGAGCAAGCAGACCGTGTAAATGATGCAACTGAACTATCAAAAAACACAGAAAGCAATGTGAAACGCTCTGAGTTAGAATTGAACGAAATAAAAACCAAAGTTAAAGAGTTAGAACGTGCTGCTGAAGACTTGAAAGAAAACGCAACGAGACTTCAAGAAGCAAATGTCGAAGGTTGTAAATAATAACATCATTTTTGTATCATTATTGCAAAATGAATAACTTTTTATTGGTCTTGTTTAGCACTTCACGAAAATAGTTGTTCGACTAATAAATGTAGCATTCCTTATGCAGGTGCCCTGAATCTAACAAGGAAGGCACAAAAGGACTCAGCCATCGCAGAATCTCAAGTTGTTGGACATGCCGAAGGGATAATTGTTGAAGCAGAACGAAATTGCAAGCGTGCTTCTGCTCTCCACAACCGTTCACAAGAGGCCGTAGCCCAAGTATTTTCTGATAACGAGCGGAAAATGTACGGTTTACAAGAGAGGGTGCAGCAGTTAGATTCATCTATACCAGGATTAAATGAAAAGGTAAATTTTCACCCATTATGGTTTTTCATTAGTCCCTAATATGTTTATAAATTTATTGTTATTGAATCAATCAATAAATACTGAATATCTTTACAGAAGCCTCGGCCTCCTTTGAGGACCCAGAAGCTTGAACAATCATTCACGTTATATTTATTTCCACACAAAAAAAAGAAACGGAGGCGGTACGAGCGAGCCTGTACATGCTTTCCTACTTATCAAATAGGATACCTGTAGGTGCCGTGATTGATAATTATGATTACTGTAGTTCCATGGTAAATAATTGCCTTAGCGTTAAATATCGCCAGCCTAGATTTTTCCTATCCTAAAGCACTGGATTGATCGATGGGACAATTGTATCTATAATAGATAGAATTGTCTATAATAGATGGGCGATTATAATACTGTACTACACCGTATACATGTGATAGATGATTATTAATACAAGCACTATTATCTTAATCCGGGAATGTACTACATGATGAAAATTAAAATTCTTACTACAGTTTAACAACGTTAGTAAACAATGTAATGAGACGAGACAATTAAATTTTTTTAACATACATATATTTAGATTTCAATTTGATATCCCTCGATGTAGTTCCTTTGTGCGTTGATACAGCGCTGGAGGCGGCTTTTTCACTCTTCAAAGCAGTGCTGGAACTCAGATTCCCGGATGGCCTCCAGTTTGCTGGTTACGGCGGATTTAATGTTTTCTGTGGTACCAAATTGGCATCCTTTGAGCTCATTTTTAATCCTGAGAAACAGGAAGAAGTCACAAGGACTCACATCGGGTGAATAGGCTGGATGAGGGGTTTATACTGGTCAGAGATTCATTGATTGACATCGCTGTGTGACAAGGCGCATTGTCATGATTCAGCACCCAATTGTTCTTGATGTTTGGTCGCGCTCACATGACCCCTTTTCGAAGTTGTGTGGTTTAAAATTAAATGTATCTGCGATCATTTTGACTGTCAAACGTCGATCGGAACGCACAAAGGCCCGCTCTTTGTCAATGTTTTCATCCAACTTGGCCGTTGAAGGTCTTCCGCTGCGGGCTTCGTCTTCAAACATCTCCCGACCCTCCGAAAATGCCTTAAACCATCGATAAACCTATCCACTTGATAAAGAAGTCTCCCCATATAAAGGTACGGGTTATTATAGGTAATTAATTAAATAAAAGAGATAGTTATAAACACACCGCATCGTATATTTTCTTCCTTCAAGGTACAACTTGGTCACAACTGTAGTACACGCATACGCCGCCAGTTGCAACAAATATTGGCGGTACATTTTAAAATTAATTTTGTTCCCATGAATCCCCCAACTTTTATATAGATCACAACTATCTATTTAAAAGAAAAAGGACAAAGATCATTAAGCCATACCGATCTCATTGCAACAAAACACAAATTTCTGAATAGATGAAGCCTTGGTGAAAAAGTCAGCTATAATTTTTTCTGTGCATAAATAATCAAAACAATTTCATTTTAGAGTACTTTGTCTCTAATAGCGTGATACTGGATGTCAATAAGACGACTTCTCTTGGTCACAATGTGGTTTGTCGCCAATTTTTCTGCAGCTTGATTATCAGTTAAAAATTATAGTAGTTACATTAGATCCATTCATCAAAACATAAATGCCCTTTAAAAATAAGATTTCGTTCATTATTTCAGAATAGGCCATATAATCAGCTTCTGCTGTGCTGAGTGCAACAGCCGTTTGTTTCTTACTGCCCCAAATTAATGGGCATGAACCCATAAAAACGATATAACCAGAACATGATTTTCGATTTTCTAATCCCCCCAATCTGCAGCAACAAATCCAGAAATTGTTTCATCATCATCTTTGAATGTTAAACCTTTAGTTAAAGAACCTTTCAGGTAACGCCAAATTCTTTTAGCAGCCACCCAATGCGCTTGACTGGGCGAACTAGTATACTGCGACAACTTGTTGACAGCATACGTGATATCTGGTCTTGTGCAGATTGAAAGCCATTGCAAGCATACAAGTAATTCTCGATAGGGTACACCAGCTTCGAGAGGTTGTGATTCAGTAGCGTCCGGAATTTTCTGCAATCGCATCGGCGTTGAGCACGGCTTACAGTCAGCCATTTTAAATTTATCCAAAAGTTGACAGACATATGTGGCTTGGTCCAAATTTATTTCTTCTGGAGATCGCCTGAGGCGAGCTTCTAAAATGTTTGTTGCATTTCCCAGGTCTCGAATTTCAAACTGGTTTGACAGTTTTTCTATTACCTCGGTAATTATAGTATTAGCTTTGGCAAATACATATACGTCATCGGCGAATATAGCTACATAACAGTCCATCTTGACGAACACACACGGTTCTAATTTCAATCGTTCGAACCCAATCTTCTCCAATGTAGCAGCAAAAAAAAAATTGTACGAGAACTTTGCTTTAATCCGTAAATGGCTTTTTGAAGTAGACATACTGTATCCCCCCATCAGCAGTTTTGGGGAGAGAGTAGCCAGGCGGACACTTCATATATACTTTTTTGTCCAGCGGACCATTCAAAAATGCTGATACCACGTCGAGGTGCTGGATTCGTAATTTACGAGCTTGAGCGACAGCAATAAGCATACGCAAAGTAGACGTTCTCACCACAGGAGAAAAAGTTTCATCAAAATCAATGCCAGGGGTTTGAGTGAACCCGCGTGCAACGAGACGAGCTTTGTAGCGTTGTTGTTCTTGCATTACTATCAGTGTTGTCTATGGGGGGGGGGGGGGGGGACGTGCTTGTCCATATGTAAGTCCTTGCTGACTGGGTTGAAGTTGGAGGCGTTGCCCTGTAACGTAGGGAACGTCTTGAGTTGGTCAAGTTCCAGTGGGGAAGAGCATGGTATGATAAGCTGATCTAAATACCGCTCTTGAACTATCAGGGTTGGACGTGGTCTGGTCCGCTAGAATTTTTGTAATAAACTTTAACAAGTTTGAGAGTACAAGAGGTTTATTGGCAGCAATATGTGTGTTTTGGCTTTCCTATTCATACGTAGTATAAGGAAAGCTTTGTGATGGTGAAAATTTTCGATTTCGAGATTTCAAAGGATTTAGACGTTTTGAGGTCCCAGAAACAACAAAAAAATGGTTTTTACGAAACGTCTCTCTGTCTGTCTGTTCATCAATTTGCGGTCAAACTACTTGGTGGATTTTGATGAAATTTAACGTGTAGTTTTATAAAAATCTTACCTCGGGGCAATTTTTTTTTTTATATTTTGGGCCAACTCAACTTTTTGTGTGTTTTTCCTTTAAAAAAAACTCCAAAAAACGGTTGAACAATATTTCTCTAAAACGGGTCCGACGATTTCTTTTAAATTCACATATATTGTAGTCGTTATTAATGTTAACAAAACGCAATGGGTCGCATGCCCCTCGATAGTTTGCTTCTGGGGGTAAAAAAATTAAAATTAGTCAATTTTCATGAAAAATGACTAAAAAATAATTTTTCTAACTTCAGGTATGTTTTAGGTGTTAAATAGAGTAACAAAACCGAACAGGTTTCTGTCCCAAACAAGTATTTGGTTTTGTGCGAAAAATAATTTTTTGGCGAAATTATAGAAAATTCACGCTCCAATACATTGCATACCCTGCCATTATCACTGTGTTGTAATAGATTGGGATGCCCATTCTAGAATATGCAATCCCATTAATTCGGTGCTTTGGGATAGGTGATGTCGAGGGATCCGAAATTTGACACTAGGAAAATTATTTACGATGCAATTACTCATATTAACTATCTACTAATTGATTAATTGGAATGCACGTTCGAGTAAACTCGGACTGGTTTTTTATACCAAGTTTGAGTATACCAACCTCTTGTTTCTTGTAACAGATTGCACTGTAAAATTCTGTGCAGTACGTAAACGTTGTAAATGGGTTGCAGCTGTGAGCCTCGATTTGCCCAGACGCACGACGCAAACGCGACTGCAGAATTTCCTCTGGTCTGTGGGGGCATTTTGCTGTTGGCCACCACCAGCCCAGATGTGACTTAATTGAGCGTAGCCTGTTGAGATCATGTGGCGGGCAACTCCAGTCCTACTGCCCATCGCGCATGAAAATAAAGTTCCTGGTTCCTGGCATTCTTTTAGCAGATCACAAGAAATCCCGTCGTAGCCGCAGGATTTTATTCTTTTTAGTTTTTGAAATGCTTTATCGATTTCTTGTATGGGCAGATGTGGTGAAAACATAGAGGATGGCTCATTTATAAAGCTAGGGATAGGCTGGTTCTCTGTAATTCCATTTTCTTTTAATAGGTCTTCAGCGATATTAGCATAGTACGTATTAAAATAATCCGCGACCTGCTCTTCGTGTCCCTCCGTGTCAATTTTTACGCCTTGTATATACACAGAGTTTATGTGACTTTTCTTTTCGGGTTTTACCACAGAGTTAGCTATATGCCAGAACTCCTTTGATGTTTGTGCCCTTTGGAATTTATCAGAATAGTATTGTATTTTGGCGGTTTTAATTTTACTCTTTAACAGTGCATTTGTCGATTTTAATTCCTGTTGTAATTGTTGGTTAAAAGGGTTGCGTGCACTTAATTTATACAATCACGTCATTCCAATCAACTTGATTTAGATAGTTTTTTACCATTCGCTTGTCACAGAAAGTAAAAGCTTGTTTTGCGGGCAAACGCGTAGCGGTCGCTATACCTGAAATAGATATAGACTTATGGTCACTAATTCCCGGGTCAAGGCAACACGCTGAAATAGTAAGTGACTGGGCTACTGTGGATCTTGCATAAAAGTGGCCGATCGTAGTAGCTGTTGTTGCTGTTACTCGTGTAGGGCAATTAATGAAGGACTTAAACCCCTGCGCTGATAGGTAGTTTTGATAACGTATTGTATTCGGACAGTGGTCGTCGTTTAAGTCTTGGTATATGTCCCCTATTAGCATGTCAAAGGATCTGTTATGTGAATACAATAATTCGTCGGGCACTTTAAGAAAGTTTGCTACACTGGAATTTTCATTACGATATGAACAGAGTATGCGTAAATGTTGCGTTGGCCATTTTGATACTTATGAGTATGCTTTCGTGCTCCATGCTTCCCATAGATAATATGATCCTATAGTCTAAGTTCTGACGAATAAATAACGCGACACCACCTGACCTTCCCCATGATCTCTCTAGTAAAATTCCGGTATACCCTGGTAATTTAAATAAGTTGAATTCCTTCTCTCCGACCCAGGACTCACTAACCACAATTAACTTACAGATTTCAGAAGACAACAGTATCTTTAGTTTGTCAAAGCTTGTACGTAGCGATCTAGCATTACAATAAAATATATTTAGCTTCATAAGATTTGAGAAGAAACTGTAGTGGCAATGATAGGATAGCCTTTACACTGTGCCTGTAACTGTACGCGCCGTGGTAGTAGTAGGAGTGGCAGTACCAGCTGATGGGGGGGGGGGGGGGCCTTGCTTAACGGGCTCTTGGGAATATCTTCTAATAGGTGAATGCGTAGTTTTTGGCTGTGTTCGTCTTTCCGCATGAATATTTGACAATCTGAAACCCACACAAATCTGTAGTTCAAGTTTTTTGCTGCTCTCCTCGCCTGCCAGAATAACTCTTTGTTGAATGGCGTTAAGTTTTCATTGATAAATATTCTGCCGTCGGAGCCTCTAGGGATTAAGTTTTTGCTCGTGAGTCCTGTTCTCTTCTTTTTTAACCACTCCTCTGCATCCTTACGGTTTGAGAACTTTATTATGACTGCTGGCTTCATTCTTGGTGTTTTCAGTCGGTGGCAGGCTTCGATTGAGTTTGGTTGTATTACTGGGAGTCGAAGGTGCTCAGAAATATCAGTTATTACCTTCATGAGGTCTTCTTTTTTTGTTATGTCTAGCCCATGTATCTCAACGTTGTTTTTCCGGCCATATTGGTTGAGGTCGTTCACATCTGTTTTTATCTTTAACAATTCTCGATTTAGCCATTGGTTCTGATTTTTTAGGACTGATACCTCTTTAGATAAGACTTCTCTCTTCTTTTTTTTCCTCTTGTAACTCAACCTTTATGACGTCATATATGTCCGACAAAAATTTCAGGGATGACTGTATGGTTTTTATTTCCTCAGGCACTGATTCCATTTTCTTAAGCCCGACGGCAAGGCTATCAATTTTGCTCTCAATAGCTTTCAGCTGTGCCTTATCCGAGTACGCTGGGTCGTTGGCTGTTTTGCACACCTGGCATTGCCCTTTGTTCGGGAGTGCGTTGCTGTTGCTTGAAGACACTCAATCTTATATTTACGCACTCAAGGTGGTAACTCCCAAAGCATTCAGCGCACGAAGGAACCTCGGTCTCGGTTAGTTGCTTCTCGCATTTTGCACAGTCCCCCATAATTATCACGCAAACAGTAGATATTTGTCGAGAATATTGTAAAAATGTTGCTGGATTAAACACGTCAAGAAACAATATCACAGCTGATTGTCAATTCCTGTGTAGTGTATTTTCACAGCACCTGAGCACGCTCAACTTGGCGGGAGCCGTTCCTGCTGTAGTCACGGTCTCCGCATTCACAACAGCTCAGCACACACCCAGACAGACAAATTAGCCATAAAATGTTGAAAATGGAAAAGTCACCGAACCTTTAACCTTCGATAAGCGTGTCCAGTCCCTTCTCGATCACTATGGTTATTAATACCTTGCGATTAGAAAACTCTTTCCACCAAAATATGAGAAAAAACACCGGAGCGCCTTTCATACAACCTCACAAAACTTTGTCGTTTAATTTAATGACGATTGTAATTCTCGACCATGCAATTATCATCATTTTTCATGCCAATTAATTTATTTCGCGTCGAAATTTAAAATTAAATTATTTCATGACAATATTCTGAAATACTAAGTCACTTAAGTTGCAAGTCACCCCTGATTAGAGAAATTAAACGTCTTGTGATAGATAGCCTTTTTACCAAAATGACGCCATGCTATTTTTATTTCTTTTTTGTTAACTATTTAAAGCATGCAAAAAGTTTTAACTCTATGAGACAGCCATTTTTAGTAGCCTGCCTTTAAAAATTAAGATGTCATGGAGTATAAAGAAAAAAATTGATAAGATTCCACAAAAAGAATCAGTAGAATACCCGCCTTATGGAGAGAGAGAGAGAGAGAGGTTCCATTGCAGTTTTGTTGCTAGTCATGTCGGAACATCAGCCTTTAGGTCTACATTGTTATTGCTGTTACTATCTTATTAGTATTTCCTTAGCTCGGTTCTACTGTCCAGAGCGTCTGGCGCGTTCAGCCCACATGCAAGGTATTATCCGAGCGAGAGGCAGCTGAAATAAGTAAAATAACCATCGGAGCCCATAAGGATATTTTGCTTTTTTCTAGGTGTGCGGTAAAGCTGCAGTGTGTGACGATTCTTGCGGAGGGGCTGGTTGTGGCTCATGTGGAGGCATTTCCTGCGACTTAGGTGCTGTAACTAAAGCTAATGAGTCTCTTGAACTTGTGAAGAAAGCTGATAAAACTATCAAGGAAAAAGAAGCTAAAGCAGAGGAACTACTGAGGACGGTGACTCAGGCCAAGACTGAATCCATCATAGCGAAAAATGCGACTGCATTTGCATTTGAGAAAGCAGATTCTGCTCGAAATAGATCTAGCGCTGCTCTAGAGAGCTCTCAAAATGTTACAAAAAGATTGGAAGTATTTTTGTCGACGGCAGGCGCTCGTCCTTCAGAAATCAGGGCACTAGCTGATGATGTAAGTAGATTTCACTAGTCTTGAAAGGTTGCATAGTGTACTTACTATGTTATGATATTATCAGTGGTTGTGACAATATTTTGAAGTCCCGCTGGAATATGTGAATTACCGGCATTTCCGCTGCCGTGGCCATGGTGATGAACTTTTAGCCCTGCGTGACGCTGACGCAGCATAGTTTAGCTATTGCTTATTACAAAATTTCGCACTGATGATTACCGTGTGCTATAGCATTTTAATTTTAGCTTAATATGGCTCTGTATTTATTAACCTATACTACCTAACTATACTACCTAACTACTTGCTAACTGAAAATGCGAGAAACATTTTGTGTACCATATAAACATAAGTAGAAAGATGCAAGGATTGCATGGCATTGTGAGATATGGTGAAAAGGCTGCTAGTCAATTATGTAAGAAGCAATGAAACACTTGTTGAATAGCACTCCATTAAAACCCATGCTTAACCCTTGAAATACCAGAAAGGGTCAAATATAGTCCCTCTCGTGCATTGGTATTGTCTACACTCGAGCCATGAATGCTTCAGTTTAACGATTTGCTCTTCACTGTCACTTTTAAATGTTCTAATAAATAGCTATTATTCTTTTTACGTAGACTCGAAACATGCGCATCAATGCCGCTCCGAATCAGGTCGATAACTTGGCTCTTAAGATAAACACCGCTGTTAACCAGCTGACGAATATTAATACTATCATTTCTGAGACTGATGAAGAGAAGAAAGTTGCCGGCCAAATTAAAGATCGTGCAATAGCTTCCAAGTAAGTTCCCATTTATTATCCAATACAGCTAATAGCTCGCTGCTTTTGCGAAGTGCCAAAATTGTCGATCATTATAGATTTATTATTTTCTACATTGGAAGACCCTTAAAAATGCGCACAACTGAGTGAAAGAATTCCTTTATGCAGGAAAGAGGAAAGCAATATGCAATGAGAGAGTTCATGATAACCCTACTGATTGAGGTAGTTATAGTAAAAATAACATATTTTTATGCCTAAATAACCGCAAAAAATAATAAATAATCGAGCGGTCGGTCGGTATTCAAATCATCGTAAGGTGACACGACACATACTGAATCTATATTAAAACAAATCAAGTTTATAAACTAACAATTAGGTTGGTAGTCTGCTTTAGGGACAATTGGCGGTGAGTCACGTCTTTAATAATGCTAACCACGTGTAACAGCGCTTTTCTAACTACAACTATGTCCAAATACCACCAAGTCATTGTAGAAACTATCAAATATTTACTGATTGAGGGATTGACCTCTTGTTAATACACCCCTGAATTAATCCTGAATTGGTGGATTTCAGGGTTGAGGCAGAGAGCATATTAATGGTATTGCATAATGTTTCTGAAGCTTTGGAGGAAGCGTCTAAAGCTCAAGACAAGGCTGACGAATCAATCAGACGAGCAAGTAGTGACATTGCTGCTGCAGAAACCGACCTAACGCAGGTTGTATATTTAGCTTTTACCCTAAACCCTTCTCTTTTATAATATCATGGTGTCTCCTTACCTAGGTGTGGAATTATAAAATCTAGACCTACCGAGTGATGGATGGGATGTACAATGAATTCGCTAATTCGATATGCAATTGGTGACAGTTAATATGCTGCAGTCATGACCGACACAAGTGAACAATTTCGTCCTGATTTAAGACAACTCCCTAAATAAAATATTATGTAGTATAAAGGCTCCTGATATGGTCCCTTGCTCTTCAAGGATCCCTTTTACCGTTGTCAGTGATCCTTAATACTTACTTACTTACATCTTCTTTATAGATATCTAGTGAATCAAGTGTAGCTCAAACTAAAGCGAATGAAACACTGAATTACGTGCAGGCGTTGAATGATAGAGTGGGGCTTGTGAAATCCTTGGTATTCAAAAACGCGTTAAATGCTGACGAAGTTCAGAAAGAAGTTAACTCTGCCAACAATGAGGCTCTACTTACCCAAAAATCCGTAAGTTTAATTCGGAAATTATTTTTTTCTTCAAGTTGCACTGCTATTTCTTTTTACTCTTTTCATTATGCCACTATCGACGATTTAGGTGGGTAGTTTAGCATGCTCCGTTGTATCCTTCCAATCTGAATTTATTTCCCGATACTATCTCGAATATAACTCACTGTATGGAAGGCATGCATAGCAATGTGATCCGCCTCCGTAGGATGTCTTAAGGGCAAAAACTAAAGAGACGTGTAAATGTTGAGTTAGCACAGGTGTATTTTTATATTTTTTTCCCTACCGCCTACCCGGTCGGCAGGGTGCATATATTTGAAAAAAAAAAACAATTGTGCAATTCAGTTGGACCTCAAGGGTCCCAAGAAAATGCTTCTATAGAGTTATCAAAATGAAAAACCAAGAATCAAGCATACTGCTAATTTTAGAAGAGAAAAATTTTTAAAGTCTTTTTTACATTCTGAAACTTTCTTTTTGCACATAAAGGGATAGTGCCTTATTATTTATGTTTATTCAGCTTGAAGAACTAAAGATGTCATACGAAGAAGCAGCGAATAAGCTAAAAAAAAAAGATGACAGACGACAATTTGCCAAAGAAAAAGCGAAGCGACTTTCGCAGCGCGCAACCCAGCTCTTTGTTAATACTAATGGAAAAGAAAAAGACTTGAAAGGTTAGTTATTCAGCATTTGCTTACTAAATCTAAAATCCGATTCCTAGGTATACGCATATATAATAATAATTGTGTATTGACCAGAAATTTTACAAATATAATATACATTTAAGATAAAATAAATAAATTTCCGACAGTACATCATTGACGGCGATGGGCGTAACCTAATTTAGCCTATACTATATACTAATTCTAATTTTTAATTTTTTCAATCAGATATTAAACTCAAGTATTGACGTCTCATTACGGATACTGCATTCCTTATACTGATTTATTGTACTACTACTCTGCGGCATCACCAATGTCATCTCATTTCAGAATCATTTGACCCCCTTTCTAGCCATCAAACTTAATTGAGGGGGGGGGGGGGAATCCACTAAATAAAAAAAAAAATATTATAAGGAGTATAATATAAATCTATTATTGCATTAAAATAGGGTTTAAAAATTGTTCAAGTAGCTTATAATACAAGTATTTTGGCCAATTTTTGACACATTTTAAATTTAAATCCTCTTGCACTTAAACACTTAAACTACATATTATAAACACACGGGGTGAGCCCTCTCATTATCCAGTGGCCTGGCGACTAGGGTTACCACACAGGTTGTGTTTGTTTAGTTTTTTTTTCCGCACTTTCGTCTTTTAGTTAAGTTTGGTCACTATTTAGTATTTATATGCATGAGTGTTTATTCTTTAGGCACTTGAGAGTTTTGCCACTTAGAGACATCCATATAAAATGGTATCTCATCAGGCCAATTCATCTTCTGCAGGTGTTTTGAGTGATAACTTTGGCAATACTTATTAGTAAATTTAGGAACTATGGTCTTTCGTAAAATTTAATAAAATTACTTATCTCATATTTTTCGAACAGGAAACAATTTATTTTCTATGAAGGAATTTGCTCCGCACCATTTATCATCCTTTCCTCTGTAATCCAAGGTAGCACACTAGCTCCTCTATTTTTTATTCTTTTGGTAAACGACTTACCCCAGATAATCAAGCATAGTAAAATACTACAATTTGCTGTACTGTAGACAAAACCATTCTAAAACACCCATGACTTCCGCACACACACACACACACACCGACCGGCGCAAATACTCGAAAGAGTCCCGCGCCTTAAAAAAAAAAAAAAAAAAAAATTTGCTGATGATGTTAAACAGTTAAAAGAAATACCCAATATAGATGATTCTTTATTGCTTCAAGAAGATCAAAACTCCCTATACGATTTGAGCAAGAAAAATAAATTACACCTCAATATTGCCAAATGCCAATAGGCCTACATAACTTTTTCTCTCAAAACTTATCAAATTAATTTTACATATTCAATTGATTCTGTAAATCTTAATAGAGTAACCGTAGTCAAAGATTTAGGTATACTATTGGATTCAAAATAAAACTATAATAATCATATTGATAAAATAACAAACAGAGCCAACAAAATACTGGGGTTTATCATTAGAAATACTCGAGGTTTATTAAGTGACCAAAAAAATATTTTTTTATTTATTTAACTCCCTATGCAGGAGTATCCTCGAATACGGTTGTGAAGTTTGGGACCCCTACACAAAGGCAACGTAAAAAGTTTAGAAAAAGTACAAAGGAGATTTTTTAAATGTATGTACTAGAGACAAACTGGTGTTTACCCACAACTAATGCCTTACGAAACATTACTAAATCACTTTCTGATACCCACGCTTCAGACAAGAAGATCAAAAATTGCAATAAAAGTCTTATATAATATATTCCATTCACTCATCGATTCATCAGAGCTCTTAGAAAAACTTTTAATTAATACCCCAAATAGACGATCCAGAAACAATGACCTTTTTTTATCTTCAAACTCCCCGAATTAATATATGTACAAATACTCCCATTTACAGGCTAACAACAATATTTAATCTTAATGCTACATATTTAGACATTACCGATAACAAACGTAAATTTATTAAAACATTGGCTATATTGAATCCAATAGACTACCTTTTATATTATTACCATTTTTAAATACCTAATAAAGTCTTAGTTAAGATATATAAGAAAGATATGTATTGGCAGATAGTATTATATTATAGTATTACATTTTATTTTTATCATTACTTACCAACTAGATAACTTGTATACAACTTATATTTTTGATCTTCACATTGTTAAATAGATGTATGATATACTGCTTATAATTATAATTGTACAATAGTTATGTATCACACATGTAAATTATGATAAGCATAGTTAAGTAATTTAAGTTTGCATATTATTGGACTTTCTCTGTTTGCAAATGAACGCTTATTTATTTATTTATTTATATTAATGCTTTAAGTAGGTAGTAGTCCTTTATACAACTGCGATACCTTGCGTACAAGAAAGCCCATGTCCGCAAAATTCGTGGACCCGTAATAATCTTTTTGCTCTTGTGTTTGCAGATTTAGAGAATTCTTATGCTGAAAAGGATAAGACACTGCACAGTCTTAGTAAAGAGATGGAAGAATTATCGAAAAAAATGGAGGAATATGTAAAGAGGATCAGTGGTCTCTCAAAGTACTACAGTGAATGTATAGCCTAGTAAAATAGGATCTCTTTTAACAAAGAACGCCAAAAGGAGCTTACTGCCTCGGATATTACGGTTTATTTCTTCACTCTTCCAGGCCTTTTGCAAATTTGTTCCTTCTGTAATGAACCAACAGTTTCGTAATGCTACACCAAGGCAACTAGTCATATAGCATTTCCTTTTTGTTCTAGATTGTTCCTTTTGAATAGTCCGTTTACTACGGCCCCTCAGTTATTTTGTGTACAAATCTAACTTATGTTTGCTATGAATTAGTAACCTTGCCCACCTTCTTATATTATTAGTTATTAGTTCTGTTTTGCAATATTTTTAGTGTTTAATAGTTAGATTTGGAAACTATGAAATACTATGCCTTAGTAGTTCATAAAATAATTAAATATCCTTTGGTACATACGTTATCACATTGCTCTGATGCATGGACTATAGAATAGAGTATATGATTATTTAGCTTTTTAACAATAAGCAGTTATCGTTGACGTCACCGTTTATCAGTACACAATGAGAGGAAGGACCCCTATATTGTTAAGACGTTGCCTTCAATGTGGCAGAACCGTTTTAGAGACGGTTGGGAATCAACCTTAAATGGTTGATATTGACTAGGACCTCCATTCGTCGTATGGCTTAAATTTTTTTGTATTTTACTTAACATAATTTTAGCAATGACGCACAACCAATGTAATCAAATTTAGTTTTAGGAGTGTATTGGTTCATGGGTTTATTATGTCGTCTGGGTGTTTAGACATAGGTTTTGTATAGACATAGATTCTTCTAATTAGTGAGCTCATCTTGTTACAGTTACACCTATGTAGAGGAGAGAATTTTGGGCAAAGAGTTAATCTCGCCATCTATCAGTCCTTTGCATTTGCCTAGTATATGCAATTCTGTTGGAGTTATAAAGCTTGAAGTGCCTTCAGAAGTGCCATTCAACTTTTTTTTATTCTTGGAAATGTAGCCTATTTAAAAATTTACAAACTGTTGATAACGTGCACTTTGGGCTGATTTAAGTTGTTCAGGGGGTTTTTAGTGTAGCTATAGCTTAGTAGCAGGGAAATGGTTCATTTGTTTAACACCTTATTGTTGTGTTGTGAAGAGCATGCTTAGACAGTAGGCAACTTTTCATTAAATGTCCAAGTTAAATGTTATATTGACAATTGGTCAGGGCATAGTTAGAAATTGCATAAATGCACATGACAATGAATATCACTTGACAGCACCTATCCGGGAGGGTACCCTCCCTAATCAAGGCCAGACGAATTGAACGAGGCAGTTCACTATGAACTGTAAACAATGGCAAGTATCGGGTAGAGGCAGTCCGGTGGAAAATTAATTTCGGAAATAGTAGGTTTTTATTCATTTCACAGGAATTTACTTAGCCGCAGGGCGGATCCCCCCCATATCCTCCTATAAACGTTATTGGAACTTATTGTCAAAATGGTTTTTATTATTATTGATGTACGGTAAGATGTAAATTGGACTGTTACTAAGGCGGGGTTTCCACATACGTCAATGGTAAATGTGATATTGACGTTTTAGCAGACATAAAACTAATTATACATTTAAAAATAACAAAATATAGTGTAATTATCAGGATTTCATTGTAGAATGGGATTTATGAAAATATGAAGGCAGCAGCTTACCTGCAATAACACTGGTTTAGAGACTTTTTGACATTTTCTTTATCGTTGCCACACGTGAGAGCTCTTTCTCCAAAAAAAATTTAAAACTTTACAAACCATAATTTCTCAAGGCTGAGGTCTCTTCTGTCTATGGGCGCCCTGTCCATTAAGCGAATAAGGCGACCACTTAAAGCCCCGCACTCTTATAAAACCCCACTAGCCTATTTCAGGCCTATTTTCTAATAAATTCCCCAGTTATATTTTTCGTCTATAAACTCAAACTGTTACTGATATGGAAATGCGTAAACCCCCATCATTTGAAGCCTAATTTTTTTTTTTCTAAATGTTTACACTGGGGGGACCTCTTCGATCAGCTCTCCCAAACCCCCTGGTACCTTCGGAAAGGACACTAAAGTCATGCCGACCTGTAATTAAAATGCTGCGTACATACATTAGAACAGATTTCTTTTTTCTACAATTCTAGGAACGTAGGGGTGACAAATTATTCCCCTCCCCGGAGACCCATCGTTACGCCACTGGAACTACCTAAGGTGAATCTCATAAGGCGCCCATTCCATTGACCGGCTAGGGCTATTTCCAAAAACAGTGACGTGGTAGCAGACATTCAAGACATAGGTTGCCTTTCCACCGATCTCGCATTGCAGAATGCAAATGACATTAACGGAAATTAGAATTTTTCTTTTTATATAAATCTATTAAAATGTGTGTACTTAACATATCCCATGACGCCATTTTTTAATTTTAGTTTGTAATTTTACTGTATGATCATTGATAAAATTTTCATTGGGTATTGCATAGTGGTTTTTATGTCTCCTCTCAAAATCCGATTCTATCTAGTGTCAAGCCATTTCATTTCGGGGCAGGAACGGTTTCAGAAAAAGTTTTGGGGGGGGGGGTGGCCCAAAAAATATCGCGTTTCCCTTACTTGAGTAATATAATTTCTCTTAATTTCCTTCTAAAGTCCATTCTAACTAGAATAATGCTTTTTCTCTCGGGGGCGGCCTTGAAAACAATTGAAAGTGTGCAATTTGTTAACATAATGATTAAGAAAACTGGAATAAACCCATAAATGTTGCCTCAACTAATGACCAAACCATGGGAACACTTACTTGTGAAAAGTAATATTTTCCCCCGTTTCTCGACATATCTTGAACCTATTAGTGCATTTATAAGCAGGGCAAGATATGACCAATATGTCAAACCAAAGCAAAACTCAATAAATGGGTAAATAGATTAAATAACAGGCAATGAAATACTTCTAAATCGCATTGAACGCAATGGAGTCAACCACTTCTTCCCTTCTTTTTATTCGCTGACGACGTCGTAATGTGGGCTACCGGCTCCAAAGTAGAAGCTCTCCAGGCCGCAATGAACTCAGCACTCAACCGACTGGAACACTGGGCCAATTTCAATAAAATGGAAGTTAGTTCTGAGAAAACCATTGCCCAACTATTTACTTTCTCAACGAAATCAAACCACTTTAATCTGTTGTACAAAGGAGAAAGTCTGCAGCAAACCAAGATTTCCACATATTTAGGAATCACAATGGACTCTAAACTGTCATACAGCACTCACATCTCAACTACTGCAGCAAAAGCACAGAAACGAAGCAATCTTCTAAAAAGGCTGGCAACAACAAAATGGGGGGCGAACCAAGACGTACTGTGCACCGCTTACAAAACATATGTGCGCCCAGTGATGGAATATGGCAGTGAAGTCACGTCGCTGTCAGCGGATGCCAATCTAAAAAAATTCGATGTAGTACAGAACAACGCGCTGAGAACAATTACCGGTGGTGTAAAATCTACTCCTATTGTGGCAATGCAGCTCCAAACAGGTATTGAACCACTTGAAGCACGCAGAGACAAAATCACTCTAAACTTCTGGGAAAGAACCAAAAGGGTTGATGTAAGGCACTGGAACGACTACCGACCAGCAACTCAGAGACTGAAGACGCAACCAACACCTCTAACCCACTACAAAGTCCTGCGTAACAAATACCAAATTCCGACGCCCGTACGTGCGCCTCTGCAAAGTTACAATAAAACAGTGTCAGCGTTACCAAGCATAAACCTGAAAATACAAAGTACTGCAACTAACAAGAAAGACCTGAGCGCTTTTGAACTCAGACAAAGTGCCCTAGAAACTATACACAATCTATATCCAGCTACCGAGTGGCTCCATGTTTATACCGACGGCTCATACAACCCTGAATCAAACTCCACAGGAGCTGGATCTTTCTGTAATTTATTTCAACAGCACTCAGCAGTAGGAAGGAATACAAGCAACTACGACGGTGAAGTTGTCGCCATTACCGAAGCTACCAACAGAATTCTCAACCTCACAACTAATCCCGGCAACCTGGTGTTCCTGATCGACTCCCAGGCGGCAATTCTGGCACTCAGTAACAACAAGCCCACTGACTGTCCCCGCACATCAAACTGCCGCAACAAACTAGCCGAACTCATCAATGCTGGGTGGAATGCCAGGCTTCAGTGGGTCCCAAGCCACGTCGGTCTCGTAGGAAATGAAATAGCGGACAAAATGGCAAAAAAGGGAGCGGAAGCAGACCAACCCGAAGCTCCACAAACCCTCCAGTCAGCACGGAACATAATAGCCGCGAAAATCTCCAAGGCCACTAGTCTTCAACTTCGGAGCCTGAGCACTGGTAAAAAATGAGAGCCACTCACCACCCCCGGACACATCCCGTCAAACTTGGAGAGAAGCGCTGCGGTCGCGCGTTTCCGCCTAACTACCGGACACGACTTACTCCAAGCCCACCTTCACCGCATCGGAATTGCTGACTCCGACATCTGTCCACTGTGCGCGTCCGGAAGGATGGTGGCCACTCACTTGGAGACCTGTTCCAGATTAAAACTTCTTCCTGCCGACACAACGAGGCGCTACTGGGAGGCTCGGCGTCTAATGGCCCAACTGCCACAGACGGGCGTTGGCTAAACTAAACTAACTAACTAACTTCTTCCCATAATAACCCTTTTTGTCACGTGATCAAAAGTGAAGACATTTGTTCAGCGTGGGCTAGGTGCCGTGGTAGCAATCAATGTATATCAATGAAACAAACAAACTAAAATTAGAAAATGGCGTCATGGTATATGTTAATGGGGTTCATTTGTGGCGTCATTTTGTAGATGGCAGCACCAGTTGCAATGGTATCAAAGCGTTGATTTTTCCATAAGCCTCAATACTTTTTTAAAATGATTTTTAATTACGTATTATTTTAGAGTGATATTTTTCTATAAATCATGGAGAATATATATAGGCCTATTAAATTATATGCAGTGAAATAAGGTCCAGGCATAGTAAAAATATAAAAAATATTAAAAGAATTAATTAGATGCTAAGAGCTTAGTTTTCGCATGCAAATGGCGGCCATTTTGAATAATATGGATATCGGTTTGTTGTCAGCGAACCTAGTGACCAAAACTGTCCCTACAGAACCTCATTACAAGCATTTTAATAGATTTCTATAAAAAAAAAAACAAAGATTTCCGTCAATGGCATTTGCATTCTGCAATGCCCCGCCTAATTTTTGAATGTCTGTTACCACTAGGGCTCTATATTAGACAGGTATTGTCATCCGCCATTTTTTATCCAATATAAGTCTGGTGTATAAGCCAAGCATTGGGCGTTTACCTATTTATTATTAGAAATTTATCGTTGTTTATTTATTTTTTATATAAAAAACGTTCTACCAATTAGGGAAGTGTTTCATAAAAAAATACTAAAACTTGTTTTCGTTTTTTTCAATCTTTTACTTTTCTTAAAAATAATTACAATACTTAGCATATAGGAAATATAGGATAAAAAATGGCGGATGACAATACCCGGGTATATAGTGCCTTAGTTACCACGTCACCGCATTTGTATTTAGCCCTAGCCGGTGGGTGGAATATGCGCCTAAGCAACAATACTTTGATACTTTGATATTATATTAGAAGTTCTTTGTTTGATTACTTCCACATTGGGCTATATATTAGGCAGGTGGTCTATTGTCATCCGCCATTTTTTATCCAATATAAGTCTGGTGTATAAGCCAAGCATTGGGCGTTTACCTATTTATTATTAGAAATTTATCGTTGTTTATTTATTTTTTATATAAATAACGTTCTACCAATTAGGGAAGTGTTTCATAAAAAAATACTAAAACTGGTTTTCGTTTTTTTCAATCTTTTACTTTTCTTAAAAATAATTACAATACTTAGCATATAGAAAATTTAAGATAAAAAATGGCGGATGACAATACCCGGGTATATAGTGCCTTACTTCCACAGAAGGCGTCAGGGGTTCGGCACAATGTCAATGGCGCCCAGCTGCAGTAGCGGTTTTATCCCAAAAAATGTTCGCCTATTGTTAGCTAACTATATTAAAAAAAAGTTGGTAACAAAGTATACGTCCGTGTAGACCAATGATGATGTCTAAAATCTAAATAGACTGCAATTGTCTGATATGGCAGATCTCTTTCAAAAGGGCCGGAGCGTCACGTTGACAGTATTGGTTCCGATTTGTCGCATCTCCTATATTGCAGGACATGGAGTCCATGATTCATGAATGCAAAGTGTATGTATGTTATGTAGTCATTAGTTAGTCAAATGTAAATTGTGTTGTGGTATTTATGTATCAAGAAAGTATCATGGAAATTGGTAAAATTGCTATAAGTATAAGAATATATCAGATACGTTGGTAGCCGTTATCGTGAATATATATAACAGTGAGTGGGTTTGTGAAATACTTGAGAGTTATTCCGCGCGTTCGATCAATACAGTGGGATAGGTAATAAATGTTGGAAAATATGTGATTGACCGGCAAGAATTAGTGATGGATGATCGCAGTCAAAGTAATATGTGGCTGCCACTGGTGGTGGTATGTAGCCTGCCTACAATCTCCAAATGCTGCACGGGAACATTATTAGGTAATATTTTCATATTGTAATTTATGAACTGGAAAACATAAAAGAGGCAGTAAATTTAATTATGTAAGGCCCGGCGAAAGCCTCCGATTCCCGGACGATTTCTCATGGGAACAAAGGGGTTACTGGTGATAGGCTGGTGTAAAAAATCAGTCAGTTTCTGAAAGTACTTCCGTCACTTCCAAAGATATATGACGCTCATGATCTCATCTGGACGTGCCGAGGGTAAATGTATCTGCAAATCCCAGTGAGTTGCTAAAAAAAAATTTTTAAATAAGAATTTTTTACTAATTGAATATTAGAGTGGTTTCATTCTATCAGACTTTACTGTAACAAAAATTATTCCCACAATTATTAGCTATGTAACTGTTTGCTAGCTACAAGACGTTTCTTGCTGTGCTCTTTTTTTAAAAAAAAATAAAAAAGTAGTTTTTTAAGTGATTATAGTGTGTTTTGTTGAAATATAGAAATTAAGGTAGGGCCTACTACAATTATTTCTTGACATTAATATTAAATTTTTAAAAGACTAGAATCCACTGGCGTAAATAAGGGGGTATTGAGGGGCTTAGACCCCCCCCCCCCAGGTCCACCCGTAGCCCCCCCAGGATTTCTGGTGACAAAGACGTTATGGAGGCTAAATGCATAGTACCTACAATAATGAAAGGGAAATTAATTCTTAATATGTTTATTTTACATTTAAAAAAATCAAAATATTGAAAAAGTATTTTCACAAAAAATATATTACTCAAAATGCTTAAAACCCCAATATTTCAGACCTATTTTTTTTCGGGGGAGACCCCCGGGCCCCCTTCAGTGGTAAGTTTGATTGGTTTAGTAATAGCACAACAAAAAATCAAGATTTATTTTATTTATTTATTCGTCTGTAAAATCTCAATTGTACAACTTGCAAAATGCGTAAAACCTCCCTAATTTGGGCCTATTCATACATTTTTTTTCTCCGGGGGTCACACCCGGGCCCCCTTTCTCTAGGGTATAATATGCGTAAACCCTCACTAATCTGGGCCCATTTATCGATTTTTTTTTTTTCACCGGGGGATCATAGTCTTGGGGTCCTAAAGCCCCCCCCCCCCCCCAGAAATTTTGGGAACTTACGCCAATGCTAGAATCTGTAAATTTGCGAAAATATATGTAAACTGCATCGTAGAAGTCAAGACCGGGGTGATCAATAAGTATCATGTCTGCATCTTGTTCCCGGTGCAAGGAGGAATTACTTTTGGAAGATTCTGTAAAATGTTTTGGATGCCATAATTTGCTACACTACGTTTGTGCATTAGTCAGGGAGGTCCAATTTCGGGAAAAATCAACTGCTGACAAAGCCTCATGGCTCTGCACTAACTGTCGAGGTCAGTTCAGAAAAGGAAGTACCGTTGCTTCTGTTATCTCAGTACGCAAATCTGAAGTCTGAGTCACAACAATATTTAGACGATAAGTTTGAGGACCTGAAATCTCAAGTTGTTAAGGTCAACGATACAGGTGTGTTTTTAAAGAGAAAACTATTCCCGAAATCATGCAAATAAAACAACAGGCATCTCTAAATAAGCAGTATGGTAGGAGACGCAACGTACAACTGGGAAAGCTTCCTGTGAAATCAGGCGAAGATCTGGAAGAGGTGATAATAGAAGTAGGAAGCAAAATTGGGATCAACCTGAAGAAAGACGACATAGAGGCTACGCGACTCCTAGCTGGACCAGGAAAAATTCCACCAATTTTTGTCGAATTTAAAAGTGTAAAACATAGAAATTTTGAAATGTTGGCAAAACGCAAGGCCCTGTTAACTGGTCAAAACAAAATTTACATAAATGAAAACCTCAAGCAGCAATACAACATTCAGCCCAACAGGAGTAGTCACATGTGGAATCCCGCAAGGAACAGTATTAGGCCCTTTTCTCTTCTAAGTAACCAAATCTAAGTAACAAAATAACTATAATAATAATAATAATAATGCGTGTATTTATTAAAAAAATATAACAAATTATACTGAACCGGTGCCACAAAGCCAAAAAGGCGCGTTGGGATCACCACACAATTTTTTACTGTAGTAGGTTATTTACTAGTTCGTCACACTAACAATATATTTTTTCAAACTGTATCTGTGAGTAGACTTACAATATAGTTCTTAATGATAGACAAGGTAATATTTTCATTGTATCCGGCCCTAATCATTTCATTATAGTAACTCAAACCTCTATAGTTGACAGAATTTCTGCTGTGTGTTAATTTGTAATTAGGAACCGTGAGGAATCCACGTCCTGTTCGCCTAGTACTTATGTTATTAGCTGAAATTCTGTCAACTTGGAAGTTACTCAAGATACTTTCAACCATTGTCAGTAAATTTTTTTTGTATAATAGCTCAAATGGCAAAATTCCTAACTCCTTAAATATTACCCTCGTACTAACATTGTAACCTGTTTTATTGAGCATCCTCATGGCAAATTTTTGGCAATTTTTTGCAGATGACACAAAACTCATCCAATTCATACAAGGCGAGAACTCTATGAATCTGCAAATAAAGACCTGCAAACTATTAAATCATGGCTGAACGATAACTTACTCACTCTCAACGAATCAAAGACGAATTTCTTAGAGTTTAATAAAACAAAACATCTAGACGATTTTAGCATCAACGGCATAAATGAAGTAGACTACACTAAATATCCCGGCCTGATAATAGATAACAATCTAAACTGGAAGGAACACATACATAGACTTGTTAAAACACTCAGAAAAACAATCTATAAGTTTGTACAACTAACAAACATAGTAGACGAACCCCTCTTAAAAACAGTGTACTACGCCATAGTCCAATCACACCTAAGATACGGAATAGTAGCATGGGGGGGGGGGGAGTCCTATCAAAATTAAATAAAAAGAGTCACCAAAACACAAAAGAAAATCCTGAAGGTCATGTACAAAAAATTTAAAATAGCAAACGTGCCAACCATCAGAAACACGTTCATTAGCGAAGCCATTACACAACTGTTCATACACAGACATCTACACTCTGATGTGACCCATAGACACAGTACACGATACAGAGAAAGCAGACCTTTATGTAGTGAGACCCCTAGAACTAACAACAAAATTCAAAGCACTGCACAATACATTGCACTCACACTCTACTACAGTGGGGGGGAGGGGGGGGGGGGTTGTCCACCTGACGTCACTGGAGGTGAGGTAAATTCTAGATAGGTCAGACCAACACATTACCACACAGCAATACTAGTCGGGCACGCAATTTTCGCAAGTTACTATCATTTTTTCAAAAAAAAACATTTTTTTTTTACAAAACCAAATACTTTCTGGGAATGCAACCTGTCCGATTTCGTTACTCAATTTAACACCTAAAACATACCTGAAGGTAGAAATCATCGATAGAAAGGTTTCGCAGAAAAATTCTTTTTTAGTCATTTTTCATTAAAATTTAGTTATTTTAATTTTTTTACCCCTAGAAGCAAGCTATCAAGGGGCAAGCAACCCCCCGCATTTTATCAACATTAATAACAACTACAATATATATATGAATTTAAAAGAAATCGTTGGAGCCGTTTTCGGGAAATTATTTTTTTAGACGTTTTTTTTTAGTTTTTTGAGAATAAAGCCTCCCAAATTGAGTTAGCCCCAAATAAATAAAATGGTCCCGAGGTATGATTTTTGTGAACCTACATGCCGAATTTGATCAAAATCGACCGAGTCGTTTGCCCGGAAATCGACGCACAGACAGACAGAACGGACATTTCGTAAAAATCACTTTTTTTGGTTCCTGGGACCTTAAAACGTGTAAATCCGTTGAAATCAATCAAAAATTTCGACCGTCACAAAGCTTTCCTTATACTACGTATAAATTGGAAAGCAATAACGAATAGAACAGAAAAGAAACTATACACTACTGGCCTACTACAATACATAGAAAACCATAAAACGCCCTTACCAACCCAATTTGACCCTATTAACTAATAACTGCATGCATTAAGTAATAATCATAAACTAACCTACTAATAAATATTAACGAAAACAAAAATTGTTATATTGTTTATCATGTATCATGAATTGTATTGTCTCTGTGAAAAAACACGCACGGCCATGCTGCCTGTGGTAAAAGCCAAATTAACTTGTACAAAAATATTTTTGAGACAAATAAATAAAATGAATTGAATTGAAAACCGTGCAGTACACCCACCAGTATGGGGTCCTCTTCACGTCAGTGTCAAATGTATGTGGTTCCCAAGGAAGACATTCTCTTTTTATTCCGAACAAATTAGGGTCAATTTATGGTGTCATTAATTCATATTGTCTTGCTCACCATATGGGACCTTCTGGAGATACAAAAAAACACCCCCAGCTATTGTGATCGGATTCTTGGAGCCTGCGGCACAGCCAGAGTGACCAAAATGGTTCACTTCAGAGTCATTCATGATTTGTACGCCTACCTAGCCCTTTTGCGTGCAACCTGATATAAATTTCCCTTTATAAAGCCGTGTCCAGACTGGTGAGTTGCATTTTGGCAAAGCCGAAGTGCTCTGCATTAAGGCCTCCGTCCACACTACAGTTGCAGTATGAACGTATGATAGCGGGGTCAGTACCGTTCGCAATGCTTGAAGAAGAAGATGTAGTGTTGGCCGCCGCTGCTGCCGTGATTTTGTCTTATGCTGCTATGCGCAGGAAGAAAAGATTTTGGGTTCGACCGAGTCTAAAAAGCCGGACTACATGGAATATCGATGTGATATGGGGCTTCGAAATTTCTTTCGACAATAGCAGATAGAAGACAAGACTCAAAACAACAGCAGATGATGAGTGAGGCCAGACCACGTGGGTACTGAGAGCTTGCGAATGCATCGGGAATAGGGATCGCACGCCGTCCAGACCACACGCCGATCGGCTTTACTTTGACAGAGACCGCCAACTAGCGGATCCCGCAATCCCTGTTCCCTAATGCATTGCGTTTCGGCTTTTCGTGCCGATTGTTGCGCCCACACTATGAAATAGGTAGATGAATCTCCCTAAAAGCATTGCGGTGCTTATTTTGTCTTGATGCCTGCCTTGTATTGACGACCGGGCGGATTCAGAGAATTACGGTTAGCATGAAAACAAGACTTTATAGTCTGTTCGCCTTTTGGTTTTTCAATAAAGTCGTTTTTCAATTAATTTCAATATCAATTCAATTTATGCACCCTATAGAGACTCGCAGATTTATTATGTTGGGAATAACAGATGTATACGTGCTTAGTCTTTTTCCTGTCTTTTGTCCCTGGGTGGGGTCAACAATACGGCAGGTTCTTTTTCATTCCTTGCGGTTCTTGCTTTGACTGCAGTTGCTCCTACAATTCTGAGGTCTTAGTGGACTTTTGCTTCTGTTGTTATTCTTCTGCTTCCCTCCTGAACGGTACAACATACTGGTTCTGGCAACTTGCTTGTAAAATAGCCTTTTTATTTCTTTGGGCATTTTTCTGCCTGTTAGGATACCACTCATGTCCCGCCACTTGAGCCGGCCTATCGAGATTCTAGTACGCATGTCTTCTTCACACCCACTTCCCATTTTTAGGGTGGATCCTAAGTATTTGAACTGAAATTGTTCACTTTTTTGGAGTGCCTTCTATTTCAACAATGGGCTCATGAACTATCTCTCCGCTTTCCATGTATATAGTTTTTTCACGGTTTATTTTTCAAGCCCTGGCTTTCTTTAACTTCTACCCGTGTTCTCAGTTTCCTGTATATCCCTTGTCACTGTGTCCATTACTATTGTACTATCAACGGGAATGCTCCTTGGTGCAGTCCTAATCCCGCTCGACTTCTCACTCTGGTTGTCGAGTCTCGATACATGTCCATCACCAGTTGCACGTAACCTTCGACACCTCTGCGTCTGAGACATTCCCATTATACCCTATTGTAGGCCATCTCAAGGTCAATGAAGGCTAGGAAAAGTGGTTTATTTATCTCCCTATATTTCTCCTGCATGGTCCTGAGGACATATATGCCACCGGTGGTCCCTCGCCCTCATCAAGCCATGTTGGTTTCGGTAATGTCTTTCTCCAGTTTGAATCTTAGCCTTCTCTCAACCACTCGTTTAGTCCATCCTATTTTTTTCGAAACACCGTTACGTGTTACCGTTACAAATGGTTCCTTTTTATTCAAAAGAAATTTGGCTCAATTTATGGTGTCATTGTGTCGTACCGTATAATGGATTGTGAGCAGCACTTGATATCCCGCTAGGGCTACTACAGACTACAGTTGACAACTTAACATAGGTCTTGGGAGTCTTGGGACCCTTTGGATAGTATAACTTGGGTTCCCCTAACTAAATGCCCTATACCCCTGTTGTTGTGCGAACTTTTCTGCCCCAACACAGGTAATTGGAGTTCGACTGGGGCTGTCCCTGTCCGACAGTCCGAAGACTGTGACTACTAGTTCCATTATTATGCACACGTAGCATGTTCAGGAATATAAATAAAATAAATAAATAATCGTGTATTTGCAAACAGGCAATGTCCAATAATATGCAAATTAACTTAACTTACTTAACTATGCTTATCATAATTTACATGTGTGATACATAACTATTGTACAATTATAATTATAAGCAGTATATCGTACATCTAATTGACAATGTGAAGATTAAATAAATAAGTTGTATACAAGTTATCTAGTTGGTTAGTAATGATAAAAATAAAAAGTAATGCTATAAAGTAATACTATCTGCCAATACATATCATTCTTATATATCTTAACTAAGTCTTTATTATTTAAAAATGGTAATCTTATAAAAGGTAGTCTATTGGATTCATTATAGCTAATGTTTTAATAAATTTACGTTTGCCATCGGTGATGTCTAAATGTGTAGCATTAAGATTAAATATTTTAGTTAGCCAGTAAATGGGAGTATTCGCACACATATTAATTCGGGGAGTTTGTAGATAAAAAAGGTCATTGTTTCGGGATCGTCTATTTGGGGTATTAATTAAAAGTTTTTCTAAGAGCTCTGATGAATCGAGTAGTGAATGGAATATGTTATATAAGACTTTTATTGCAATTTTTGTTCTTCTTGTCTTAAGCGTGGGCATCAGAAAGTGATTTAATAATGTTTCGTAAGGCATTAGTTGTGGGTAAACACCCGTTTCTCTGTAGTACATACATTTTAACAATCTCTTTAGTACTTTTTCTAAACTTTTTATGTTGCCCTTTGTATAGGGGTCCCAAACTTCACAACCGTATTCGAGTATACTCCTGCATAGGGAGTTTAATAAATTAAAAATTATTTTTTGGTTACTTATTATACCTCGAGTATTTCTAATGATAAACCCCAGTATTTTGTTGGCTCTGTTTATTATTTTATCAATATGATTATTATAGGTTAATTTTGAGTCCAATAGTATACCTAAATCTTTAACTACGGTTACTCTATTAAGATTTACAGAATCAATTGAATATGTAAAATTAATTTGATACGTTTTCAGAGAAAAAGTTATGTATTGGCATTTGGCAATATTGAGGTGTAATTTATTTTTCTTGCTCCAATCGTATAAGGAGTTTAGATCTTCTTGAAGTAATAAACAATCATCTACATTGGTTATTTCTTTTAACAGTTTGACATCATCAGCAAATTTTAGTATTTTACTATGTTTGATTATCTGGGGTAAGTCATTTACCAGAAGAATAAAAAACAGAGGAGCTAGAGTGCTACCTTGGATTATAGAGGAAAGGATGATAAATGGTGCGGAGCAAATTCCTTCGTAGAAAATAAATTGTTTCCTGTCCGAAAAATATGAGATAAGTAATATTATTAAGTTTTTCGAAAGACCATATTTCCTTAATTTGCTAATAAGTATTTCATGATCCACTTTGTCAAAAGCCTTTGCATAGTCAGTATAGCCTAAATAACATCCGTTTGACTATTTTTCTGGAAATTTTCTGATAGAATTTCGGTAAGTGTTAGTTAGTTAGAGGCAGTTGACCTTCTAGGTACAAATCCATGCTGAGATGGACTAATGACATAATTAATATGCTCATAGATTTTTTGTTTGAGAATTTTGTCAAAAACCTTACTTATCGCATACATAATACTAATCGGACGATAACTGGTAATCTCATCCTTTGACATACCTGTTTTGTGTATTGGAATCACTTTAGAAACTTTCCATACTTCAGGATATTTGCATCTTAACAGGCACATATTGAAAATATATGTCATAGGTGATACAAGTACAGTCGCACATACTTTTATTATAAAAGAGGGGATACTATCAAATCCAGTTGAGTTACTTTTCTTAATATTTTTTAACGTTGATAATACCTCATTCTCAGTCACCTGAGTTATATTTAATATATCTAAATTGGCTAAGATGGGTTCTTCCATAATAGCTTCGAGATCAATCGTAGGTTTTTCCTGACTATATACACTCTTAAAATATTTTTGGAAGGCATCACAGACATCCTTTTTGTTGTCAAGTTTTTCACCATCATATTTCATTAACGATATTTGACCCTTCAAATTCCTTTTCAGTTTTACAAAATTCCAGAATTTTTGTTTATCATGTAAGTTAGATTCACAGTATAATTTGTACGATTGTCTAACCATATTCTTTATCTTCCTACGTATGAGAGAGAATTGCTGATAATCATGATCAATTTTGTTTTTTACCCACTTTTTATGTAGCCTATTCTTTTTACGGATTGCTTTAATAATTTCATTGGAAAACCAAGGAGGGTATTTTCTTTTGAAATTTCTTTTTTTTTTGGCACATAATTAGAAATGTGTAGTTTTAGTATACTGTAAAAATAGTCCAAAGCCAAATCAACATCCTGTATCTCATATAAACACGCCCAGTCTTGTACATATAGAGCTTGAAATATTGCATTGTAGTCCCCATTACTATAGTTTAATTTTACTATTTGCTCCTCATCAGGATTTCTCATGTGAGGATTTATTACAGTAAATGTCAGTATAACTTCTAGGCATGGGTGATGATCATCAACTTTTACAAACCCTTCTGTTTTTATCACAGTTACATTATTTATATTTGTTAGTACAAGGTCTAGGCATCGATTATGTGAGTTACAAATCGTATTACATTGGTTCAAATTATTATAGTTACAGAAGTTTGTTATTTCTCTTTCTGCACACACTTTATTCGTTAAATTGAAATCTCCAATAATTATAACATTTTTTTCAAAGACATATTGGTTTTGATTACATTTTTGTATAAATAATGTATACTCATCAATAGAACAATTTGGGGGAAAATAAATAACGCAAATGAATACAGTTTGGTTATTGTGGGTTACTTTTAGCCATAAATCTTCAAGACCAGTTTCAATATCTTGCAGACGCTCAGCTAGTGACGTGGATCTTACTGCGCACAGTACTCCTCCCCCATCTCTAGATAAGCTTGCGGTATTTTCTCTGTCCCTTCTGAACACGGTATATTCGTCGGTAAATAGTTCGGCGTCGTGAATTCCACTATTCAGCCAAGTTTCAGTGCATACAATGACGTCATAATCACCAATCGACGTGTTGCATAAAAATTTCTGAGTTTTCGTTCTTAGCCCTCTAGTATTCTGGTAATAGATTTTTAAGTTATGACGTCTCACCATTGGACGGTACTGAAGAGGTTCCTAAATAATTTAAATCTAGCGCCGTGGGCTTGAGCCAACGACATTGGTTGGACTGGAGATTTTTGAGTATGGGTGGGTTTTGGTCGCTGGTGTTGGAATATCTTCTATGGATCTAATTTGCAGCGTTCTGGAATCATCTTCTTTTTTCATGAATATATTGCCGTTTTTTACCCACGTATACTTAAATTTTAATTTTTTGCCCGCCACTCTCGTCTGCCAGAATAGCTCCTTATTGTACAGATTCAGGTTTTCATTAATGTAAATATCTGCATCCAAACCTCCAGTTATTATGTTTTTACTTGCCAGCCCTGTTTTTTTGTGTTTCAACCATTTTTCCGCCATATTTCTATTGGTAAATCGTACGATAATTGCTGGGTTCCGCTTTGTATTCTTACCTGCATTTAACCTATGCATAGCATGTATATCATTTGCAGTAATTGGCACCCGTATGTGGTTGGCAATATCAGCTACGATTTGTTTCAGGTCTTCATTGGGCTTCATCTCGATTCCATGAACTTCAATGTTTTCTCTTCGGCTATACTGGTCCATAAAATTCACTTGTTGCGTTAATTTCGTTATAGTGCGATGCAGGTATTGGTTCTCGTTTTTTAATTGATCATTGTCCTTTTTACAGCTGATACTATTACTCTTATACTGCTCTAATTCCTGCAACAGCTCATCGTATTTATCTGACATGAGTTGGACTGAGATTTTTAGGTCTCTCATGTCCTCTACCATTGTATCAAGTTTAGTTAGCTTTTGATTGATGCTCGTAAGTGTATCATCTACTCCGCTCTCCTCTGTCTTAGAACCTCGCAACGTAGGTGCCATGCTCTGCTTTAGTTTGGTGGTGGCATAGGGTAGTAGCACGAAGGATCACTGGAATTTTGAAGTTATACTTCTTTAGCCGCGTTGTGAAAAAATGATGAGGGTGGATTTGGAAGAAGTTCACCCATAGTTGCCAGTTCCCCTGTAATGGAGCTGCCAACAAAATAGAAATAGAACCTCGATATTAGTCGCGCATGTTGGTACACTCGTCACCTCTGATCACAGTTTTCTAGACAGGTATTGTCATCCGCCGTTTTGTATCCGTGTTCTAGTTCTTTTCAATATTCTACTTTCTTACAATTCTTACCATATAGAAATTATAGGATACAAAATGGCGGATGACAATACCCTGGTATATAGTGCCTTACTGTTTTCATATTTGTAATATTTATCAACATGTTTCTAGTTTTTATGTGCTGATAAATTATATTCAGTAGTGATTTAAATTGGTTATTTAATATTTACAAAATTTTATTATTTTATTGCAATTAATTATTTGCGCGCAATTAAAAACTATTTTTTAATGATGGCAAGGAAGTATACCTTCTCACCTGCGTACATAAATACACACACCCACTTTTTTTATGTTATACAAAGTTCAAATATACAGTCTTCCGTGGCGTAGCGTGCACCTAAGTCCTGTATGGCGTCTTTAACATAAAATGTTTAAAATATTTTAACAAAAGAGGTTTCCTATGTAAAACAAAGCAGAGAGTAATATAAACTGCCCCACTACTTCGTAAAGAAAGTGGCTAGCGAGAACGGTCGTGTGGCTTGCTTCTGTCAATCTGTCAGACCTGTGCTTGGGCCTGACCCACTTTCATTGAAGGGAACTTGAAAAGAAGACGGCACTGGTTTGTTTGACTCACGGCATCATTTAGAAATACGTGCGGCCCATACAATTATGCATTTATGCGATGTGATGTGCTATCAATTACTAACCAGATTCTATTTAAATCGTCCACCCAGTCGACCAATGTCCAATGTCTTTGAAATGTGTTGTATACCTGTACGTATACCGCGGGCGAATGCTTTTGTAGCCTCATGCTGTTATATCACCAAAATTAACAACTTTAAACACAAGATTACTGCTAAAAAACTCACGAACAAAAAATCACGACCACTTGCAACGTGCATGCACTGTCACTCATAAGTCTGTACACCTTCCAGACATTTCGTAATAAACCACTTTTTAGGTCCCTGGTACCTCAAAACGTGTAGATCCACTAATATCCGGAATTCGAAAATTTCGACTATCACAAAGCTTTCCTTATACTAAGTATGAATAGGAAAGCAATAATGGATAATTCATATATAAGTATAATTCATACTTCAAATGCCTTCATGCCATTATTACTGTGTTGTATTGTTTTATATTAGTCTGCCCGATTTTGACTATGCAATCTTCCCACTGTTCAATTCAGTGCTGTGGGACATTGATTAGTAAGAACATGGCTGAAAACATAAATCACAATCCTACCGCTACCCCCCCCCCCCTTAACTTGCCTTGCTAAATGATGAAAGATGTATACCAAATATCATAATATTTAATCTGGAAATATACTTGCTGTCCTTATACTACATTATTTTAAATTTACTTAATTACAGGCACCTATTATGTAATCCTGTTGACGCAATCATTTTCTCTCCGGTAGCTCCCTCATTTTTTGATGCAGCGTTTTATTTGTTTTAGATTTTCGAATGAGTTTGATATGATCGTGCTATGAAAGACAAGATCAAGACAGAGAAGGCCGGTGGCCTGTTGGACCCCAAAGTTGAAGGAGTCGATGATTTAAAAAAAGAACCGGGCACAATGTGTGAAAATGACCCGCCAGGCAAGGTAAATAACGACACATACTTCGTGCGATGTCAGCTCATGTAAATTAATAAAAAAGTAGTCAGAATGGCGTAGAGGTAACGACTCGGACTATCATCCAGAAGGTGACTGGTTCGAGTCCCACCCGAATGCCAAAATTTTCTAGCGGTACAATTATTTATCTTCTGACTACCATGCTTCGGAGGGCATGTAAAGCCGGCGGTCCCGGCAGTCTTCCCTGACTGTCGATAGGTTAAACAGGAGGCTGTTGATGCGACCTGAAAACTCCTGTACCACGGGTAGTACCACCCCGACACGAATTTACTTTTTTACTTTAATTAATAAAAATACGGGGTGATGGTTCAGAGTAAAATGGTGATGTTCAGATCATAACTTCCAGACATTGTCTCTGATGTCTTCTGCTTTAGTTGGTTCAGAGTAAAAAGGTGATGTTCAGATCATAATTTCCAGACATTGTCTCTGATGTCTTCTGCTTTTGTTGTCGACAATTTAGAAAAAAGCAAAATATGGTTTTGGATGTAAAACTCGTCCGCGTGACGAGGTAAGGAGTTAATACAATAAAAGAGAGCAAAAATTGTTTAAAAAATGAAAAAATATTTACTACTGTTGTATGAAGCCTATACTTCAGAATGGATTGTTACGAATGGATGATACACAACTTATATTCCAATCCATTTGATTCCTTTACTGATGTAGAAATATGTCAAACGTATTGATTCGTAGCAGTTTTGGGTTGGCACAATTACTGTACTTTCGACGAATGATAACGTGCCTTGTATTTCAGAATGCTGATAAGTCAGGAAATAATGCCGGCAAGAGTGGCCAATATTTAGAAACCAAGTCTGAGCCAGAAATAAAAGAAGAAGAAGACATTATGTCCTCCAAAATTAAGACGGAGAATGTAGGGGATCCAGCGGTCATGTATCCCAGTGGTAGGTCTCACATAATTAATAACTTGAACTTATGTCTAGTATAGATAGTTGGAAGTATTTCAACACGAAATTATTTAACTACCCCTGTGTGTAACGAGAGCGCACTTAACAATACGTAGAGTCATTTTAAGTCATAAGACTGAAATGTGTTGTATTATAATTAATATTTCGTGTATTTTCTCAATAATCTTTTTCGATTGTACATTTGTAGAATAAAATAAGAAGTGTCCCCAATTGCCACCAGTGCGGCGCCATTAATTGTTGTCTTCAATAACTTGAACTAATCAATTTAATTTATTCGTTATTTTGGTTTGCATGGAATGATGGGACCGAAACGTAAATTATTAAGTTAATTTGCTGCTTGCAAACATTCGCGTAAATAGGGAGGTCCTGGGCTAAGCCCTCCCCCCAGAAGCACCCGGAGCCCCCCCCCCCCAGGATTTCTGATGACAAAGACGTTATGGAGGCGGAAGGCATAGTATCCACAATAACGAAAGGGAAATTAATTCTTGGTAGCCTATGCTTATTTCACATGAAAGACATTATGAAAAAAATCAACATATTGACCAAGCACATTCACAAAATCATATTACTCAAAATGCTTATTAAAACCCCAATATTTCAGACCTATTTTTTATGCATTTTCTCCGGGGGAGACCCCCGGGCCCCCCTTTCTCCAGCGTAGAATATTCGTAAAACCTCACTAATTTGGGCCCATTTATCAATTTTTTTTCTCCGGGAGAGACCCCCGGGCTCCCCTTTCTCCAGGATATAATATGCGTAAAACCTCATTAATTTGGGCCCATTTATCGATTTTTTTTCTCCGGAGGATCAAAGTCTTGGGGTCCTAAAGCCCCCCCCCCCAGAAATTATGGGAATTTACGCCAATGTATTTACCATGACTTTTGTGTTTACAGAGGGGAATGAAAATGTAATGCTAACCACTGGGCCGCCCACTGGAGAACCCGCTACAGGACCTACACCACCTACACATACTGGTATTAATTTCTTTGAATTTGGGCCAGAGGGCATTTTTTGATGCATTGTTACGGTTCTGTTCAATTGTTGAAAATACAATAAGACAGCCAGTTAAAAGCTATAGATTTATGATTTATGATACAGTAATAGTATTCTTTCCAATTTCTGCTCCAACATTTTATATTTCAGCAACATTTTTGCATACGCCGATACGCGGACAAACGTAACTAAATTGATTTAATTTTTATTGCATTTATTTCATAATCTAAATTTATTTTAGGACCTGCTGGAGTTCAGCCATTGCCTAGCAATGTAATAAATAAGCAGCCTGGAACGATGGAAGCTCAGTACATGCAACAACAGAGTCAAATTTTTGTTTTTTCGACCTCATTAGCAAACAAGGCTGCTGACTCTGTGTTGCAAGGCCAGTTCCAAAGTATTATCGCGTACCATTGTGCACAACCTGGTACCAAAAAATACCTTGAGGTAAGCTCCACATTGCGTAAGATCGGTTTTTGACGTTTGGAAATTACAATTTAAAGTAATACCGTATGCATCGGCTGTGAAATAATTTGTGGGCATCTGTACAGTTTCTGCACATTGTCTGGTATATTTCCCTTTATTTTTGTTTTAGAAACATCCGTTAAAGCTGAACCAGTTTAACAGACAAAGTCCTGCGCAGTGGCTAAACACTCTCGCACAATTTAAACAGAAAACCGTGTTTGGTGGCAGTCCAGTAGTTCCCACTGGCCCACCGCTACACATGACTGGGAAAGGGGTAACGCCCCCAGGTCCGATGGGGCCCATGTCCGGCCCCCGCATGATGGGACCTAGCGGTCCCATGACAGATTTGGATCATCTTCCAGATCCCCAGGACATAGTACACAATCGTGAAGTGCATCCTGACTTTCCACCGATTAACGTATGGAATCAACAGGTATGTAGTGTCTGAAATTTGCACGCGAATGAAGAATCGGGTGCCTCATAAATAAATTCCAAACATCCAATTGCTTTCACTCCATTTGCAAATAATGTTATGTAATAATTCAGTATGTCGTTGGCGAGGAATGTAGTGAGTTTTGTTGATATTTAACGACTGAAATGCACCAAAACGCATTAGAAATACATGCAAATATTTTTTTAAAATAAACCTACTCATTTCTTTTGAAAATGTGCCTTTTTATTACTTCGAATTGGAATTGACTAAAATGCATTCAGTTCGAAATTTTGAGTTAGATATGGAGTTCCGATCGCTAGATAATCTGCTAAAGACAGTATGGCTAGTGATTTGGTTATGAGATTAATGCACTGTCTCAACTGTTCGAAATGGTCAAACTGTTCTGCTGTTCTGCTACAGGATGTCAAAACAATTTTTCTAGGCGAACATGGGTCACGGAAACATGGGTTGTGGAGGGCCTATGCGAACAACCATTGAAAGAGACAAAGGGTGCATTGGGCCCAGACAACCTTCCATGGCAGATGCCAGTTTCCAAGGAATGTCTCAATTTACATTAACAGGGACTAAAGTACCTACTGAGAACCTCACACCACAGCAGAGGCAGCATCGGGAAGAACAGTTAGCTACACTCAGAAAAATGCAGCAGGTTAGAAACTTTCCCAGCCATTTTGATGCATTTTTTGCATAAGCACACTATTCAACGCATGACAGTTTATTTGCTAAATATACTTAATATGTTTCCAACATCTTTGAGTGAAACCCTTCTTCTTGTGGGGGCGTTCCTCATTACTTTACTTTACTTTTTCGTGTCCAAGCGCGTCCAAAACTGGGCGAAATTCATAGCCGCCACATTGGCCTCCCACAGGTCTTCAGGTGTGCAGCGGTGGGGGCAAAAGCTGCACAGGAACAGATGTTCTAAATCTTGGCACTGGCCGCATGCGCGTTCCTCATTGATCAACAGATGAGTCCTTATTTCGTTATTATATTAATTGTAGATGCTGTTTCCTGAAAATCAGGCCCCGGCAACTGACGAATTTGGCAATCCTCGAATGAATCCTGATGGCCCACCAAATGGAAACCCAAATGGGTCTAGCCAAGGCCGCACCGGTCGGTCCACGATCGAGGTAAGATGAAGCTTTTTTAATTTCACTTCCAATGTTTCATTCCATTTCATATTCTTTATGAATTGCATGAACTTAAGACATAACACAATTGACTATAACTACACCCTAATGACATGCGGTTTCAGGCTAGGGCAACAAAAAAAGAAAAAAAAACCATTGAGGGCCTAGGCCTGAGAACTGGTAGGACTTTCTTGTCCACTGTCCGAATTGCTCTATTTGGGTTATTGTTGTCTGCAACTTTCCCGGCAGCTGCGTTTTTTCCCTATTGGTAAAGGCAAGGTGTTAATTAGGGTAAGGTGAACGGAATTTTATCCTTTATGTCCAACCTCGACCTTCCATTTAATAGTCCAGTTCTTTACCAATTGGACTATTCTGGTGTTAAAGCGAAACGTTTTGAAAATTAGCCATGTGCATTTTAATATTTTGAATCATCCTTTCAGATCGTCTCCGGACAAATGATGAAGTAAAGTAAAGTAAAAATGTATTCCTCCAAAACATTACAGAATATTTTCATTGATACCAATTTTCAAAGCAACGACAATACAATACAATATATGTATGACTGCTTGATAGGCCATCCACCCTGTGAAGGGTTTCTGGTTTCTATGGGTGACCATGCGTTGCGTACGGCGATTTCACTTGGCGCATTGGAATATGTAGGACACTCTGTGTGGCTCACTGTCGAAGATAAAATGACAATTTCTATGGTTCCTATAGTAATATTGCCGCATAATCTTAATGGGTGTATTTTGCAGTCTAAACTATATTCCCTGTTCCACTTTGCTCTCACCAAATTTATATTTGCGCTATATTATGAATGAAGTCTTTCAGTAATGTTTCATTAATAAAATAATTCTCGTCAGTCTGTTGATCAGTTCTGGTTCTGCGACGTGTGAATTGTGTATTAATATTTGCTTATATTAGGGACCGATGGGGTCGCCTATGGTGAATCCTCCTACAAACATGGTTGGATCCCCACTTGTCAATCCCTCCAGCAATATGGCTATGGGTCCTGGTGAACCTGGAGAACCTCTTTCTGACTCCAGTCCTATTCCAATGCAGGTAGGCATATAATAACTGGCCACTGAGTGACAGGGCATTCCAAAAGTACTGTGAAAGGTTGGACTCTAAACTCAAATCAGCTCGATTACGATTTTTGTCTTAGCAATTATTGCGAACGTCTTTCATTGTAATGACCTATCCTGCTGAATAACGCATGAAAATTGTCATTTACCTCTTGCAAAATATTGAAACGTGTTAAAAAATAAAAAGTCTGTATTTTGCTAAGAAACAAATTGTGAACTGCAATGATGGCACCAAGATATTGTGTATCATACAAAATTAAATATTTCCACTATTCAAACTGAACATTGAAATCGGTGACGACTACTATAGTATTATAGTCACTCACAGTTTGGCTATTCTCGGGTATGGTGCAAGTCAGAGAGGTTTTAATCAGCTTGACTTTTAACTAATTCTATTTCTTAATGTTGCAGCAGAAAATAATGAGTGGCAATGCCAGCCACTGTGTGGCAGCACAAATGGAATGGCAAAAACTTCAACACCAGTTCTATGAAGATAGAAAAAAGAAAGGGCAAAGGACTGAAAGCCCCGTGCCTCGTGGTGGAGCTCCTTGCCCCAAAGTGGGACTTGGAATGGGTGTGATGGGGCCTCAAATGCAAGGTGGCTTGTCACCCATGCAAGGCAATGTGCCACCTCAAATGCTGAGTGGGATGCCTTCTATGCAAGGAATACAAGGTCCGCCTCCTCCCTACCATCAAACGGTGCGCTCTGCCAGCGTTCCAATAGCTGTACCAAGTCCGACACCAGGTAAATTTACTTAATTTACTAGACTATTACCTAGTAGTTACGGTTATTGCTTTTATGCTGACATCCGGCCGAGCTATCAATGAAATAGCCGATGCTGTCGATCGGCCGAAACTTCGTCTTTGCATGATACATATGACGATCCTTATACCTTGTTGAGGCTGTCTCGGCATGTCTTAAAAACGCTACCTGGGGAATAATCCAAACCAGTCTAAATTCACGTTAGTTTATAACCCGTTTGAGATAGACTGGCCTGTACAAAAGTGTGCAAGCGCGAGTGCTAGACATTTATGGTCCATGTTCATTAGCTAGATAAACAATCTAGTTCCCTATTGGCCATTGCATTGTATCTTGAGGTTAAAATGAAATATATATAATTATATATTGTCTATTGTCGTGTTATATTTCTATTAACGGTCAACTTCAGCTGGCAATATGGTTTTATGTGTTTTATATGTTTTATTTGTTCTGTACCTTCTAGGCTCACCGAGCAACACAACCTCAAATCTCTCACTTCCATCACCGAGAACTTCCTCCGATCTTAATTCGCCTTCTGACGTTAGTAAAATGGTAAAAATGACTACATGCAGCCCACCGACGAACCAAGATTCTCCAATATGCTCAAAATTGCCATCCAGTAATCCGGAAACCCCCGTATCTGCGTCTATGTCGCCTACTTCTAACAAAGGTGAGCATTCTGTAGGTACCCTATGTTTTATGGTTTATTTGAAAGTACTTTTCTCATTCTGTTCATAATTTTGGTCCATGAAACTATAGAGACTTTGTTGTTTTCCACGGAACATTCATTGTTTCAGATATGTATTCCAGAGCGGGCAGTGTTTCGAAAGCTTGTAAACAAGGCAGCAATTGCAGTAAAGAACCCAATTTGATGCCAGTGCCTTCTCCGCAGCAAATTCAATATCTCAATAATTTTGAAGGGCAAGAACTTACAATACAGAAGCAGCCTAATACAAGTTTGAAGGAAGGCATTGCTTCACCATTGTGCGTGAGCTTTAATGTGGCATACTGTACTACCATTCTAGAAGTATATGTACTTTAGGCTTAACACGCAGTGAAGACCTTTTGGAAGTGGTCTGTAGCTATATATTATATTAATCTATCAATATCAAAGAGCTGCTGTCCTGGAATCACAAGATATGAAGGTATATTTTAGGTGTAACAGAATCTTAATTTCTAATGCTCCATATATTATTTTTAAAAAAGTGGGGGGGGGGGGTGGAAATAAACTGAATCATAGTAATTGTGAGTTACAATAATGTTTTGCATGCAATATGTTTTTTTTTCTTATGCGTCCTATATGTAAAGCAGGCGGTCCCAGGTCTTCCCAGTTGGGTGTAAGACAGGGCTTTATAGTCCTAACTCCGCTAGGTTGGCCTAGTAATAGAACCAAAAAAGTCTTTATTTCATTTATTATTTCATTTTATTTATTTATATACTAGTACATGTGGTACATTTAATTAATAATCAATAATATTTTTATTTGTTGTATATTTTTTATAAAATTATAAACTGGCAACTAAGTGTTTCTCATGCGTCAAAAGCAAATTGTTATATGACAATTAAGGGTTAAACCGCTTGATGGTCCTGTAGGCAAGTGTCTGTCGCAGATAAAAGGACTAATAAGACGAACAAACAACAACCCTTCCATGTCCCATTCCCCAGGCAAAAAATAACTACCTACTACGGTACACAAATGATTCTGAGACCTTTTAATCCGCTTGCCCCAAATCCACAAACAGCGTTAGGCCTATCATTCTGATATTATGTAGAGGAGGGGGAGCCGAGAGGGGGAGGAGGTTACAGGATGGTTTTGATAATTCAACAAAATTTGATCCGTGACGTTGGAACTAGTTGTTGTATTTAGTTGGCAATATTTACTCAGGGGCTGCATTTGGTGATTGGAGCGGACACGAATTAAGGATCAAAGGGAAATCAAACTTCAAACCATGTTTTCTTTAAAAAAAAAATTTCTATAAATTTTTCCGTAATGCAAAGTAATTTCAAAATTGTATAGCAGGCAGCTTATTATTATTATTATTATTATTAGCTATCAAAATCAGAGTTTCTTGTGAATTCAATTAGGTAGGAGAACAAACAATATGCCATTTTCTGAAGCTATAACCTCACCATAAAACCTTGGATTAACACTTAGTTTCGACGATTTTTTTTCAGTTTTGGCCCATAGTTAATTTAATTGAAAAAAATTAAGAGTTTTGTGGAACTGTTCGAACCAATGTCGGAAAACACTATCATATGTAAAAACTGTGCGAACATACCTCTAATGTTTTATTATTGATAAATATGTTTACAATTTTCGCCTTGTTTAGCATGACAAGGTGCATTCTATTGAGTAATGTGAGAATTTCACAGAAGGGATGAGCTATATCGTAACTCATAGAAATTTTAATTGTAGTTCATATTAAAATTTTAGATCTAGAATTAGTTGAATAGTTCTGTATGCCTATATGAACTTAAAATTCGGCATATTGGATGTAGGTTACATTGCAAAAATAATATTTAGGCTAAATTGAGTGAAATATGGGTCTGTTTGTTAAAATCTACCTTCCTCTTACGACATGGCCGTAGCCAAGAGGGAGCTTATTGGGCTTGACCCCCACGAAATGAAAATTTGTTAATTAATTAAATCTAGTAGGTACTGCTAGGCCTGAGCTGCAGGCTACGGGGTCGAAGGTGGCAGGTAACCAAAAGGCCACCAGATACGGTGGCTAGCTGCGAATATAGCGAATAAGCAGTCCCCGACCATGCAGTGGCATAATCGGAGGGTGTGGTGACAAGTCTAGTGGTTACGGCTTGTCTAGAAAAATTCACAGTAGCAATAAAATCGGTCTGAAAGCGTAATTATGTGAATATGGCGAATAGTTGCCACCCCTAAATATGCAACCACTACTAGGGCACTTTTTTGTCCTGGGGCTAGGTCCCGAAGGCGGAGGTACTCAATGAAGAGTCAATAGTATAAGGATGCAGAAGGCAATGGGAAACTACTGCATTACAATTCCCTAATGCAGTCATCATGACTAAGTACATCCGATACTCTACTTATGTACTTGACTTCCTCTTGGGGAGTCACATGTACGTTGTCTTTACACGATGTGTTTACAAATGCCATAATGATCGCAGACCTTCGATAGAAGAGGCATTTGGTGAAAAAGAGAAGTAGGTACCGGTAGTAAGAACAAGTAAATGTAGCTTAGCTAAAAAAAAAGTGTTGGGTAGCTTACGGAACTGTAACAATTGCCATGAGCCAGCATTTGCGTCATTGCAACTTGTATATGGAGACTTCCTAAAATTGATGGGACCTTTTTTGGAACTTCTGATGCAAGGTTATGGAAAGCTTCCGTTTAAGCTAATAACGGAAACCTTGGGCTTTTTCCAATGAGTGAGTAGGTAGCGCATCTACCGGAACAAAAACTGTTAACGTTTTCAATGAACTCGTTTCGATTTTACAGAAGTCATAATCAAATGGCAGACACGCCATCATGTAAAACACCAACGACAAGCAATAATAGCCCAGGCCAAGGAAATCAGCCGCAGGTACCTGGGCCAGAGATGTCGCCTCGCTATCAACAGCAACCAGCACCGCCTCAATCCCAGCAAATCGCCGCCGCCAACAATCCGTGTCATTCAGCTCTTCCTGGTGTCAAAGGTGCGTATTTTTTTTTCATTTTAACTACGACAAATCCTATAAAATGAAATACCGTCTCTGCGAATTAATGCTAAGTTTTTTTAATAATGCCTAAATGTCAATATACGTCGCTATAATTGTTATTCCGAATTCACATGGTCAGACTTTCATAATCTGGCTCCTGTAATTAGCCAATTAAATCCGGAATTGTATTCTCGATTTAATTGGCGGTTTGGCCATATACAAAGTGCCATGTGCCAATGATAGTAAAATAATACCTATCGTACAGTTAGGCAATATAAAAGCAAATAATTAATTGAAATAATTGCAGAGGCCTTGGACATGAGTACGTTTCTTGATAGGCAATGCCCTCCTTCTGTGTATAGCCCTTGGCCACAAGTCTTTCTTTATAACGAGAAATCTGTCCGTCAGAAGTTTTCTTTATTTTGTATACCCATTTGCATTCCCATTCTTTCCGAGGTATTGTTTTGAGCAAGTGTGTACACACAGAAAATTTCATACTTGATTCCAGTGATAAAAGGTTATATCGTTTAATAGAGGCCTTCTTTTAGGGAGCTTCTTTTATTTCAATGGCTTCAAGATTATCCAGCAATTTCCCTTTGTTGGCTGTAATATAAATATGTAATATTTTAAAATCTTTAAAGGTACATGAATGTCCTGTGTTCCATATGTTGGGCTAGCATTGTTTGTGTATCTATTTACCAATTCCTTTAAAATGCTCATGTAGTCTCTTCTTAAAATGTCTTCCTGTTTGTCCAACATAAGAACAATCACAATCTTCACATAATAGTTGGTATACCCCTGATTTCCTATCTTTCTCCATTTTTGACTTACAATTGACCAATTTTCTCCCCATTGACCCATTAGTATAATAAACTATTGATTTCTCCACCCTCTCATCGTCTATTTGGGGTATTAATTAAAAGTTTTTGTAAGAGCTCTGATGAATCGAGTAGTGAATGGAATATGTTATATAAAGCTTTTATTGCAATATTTGTTCTTCTTGTCTTAAGCGTGGGCATCAGAAAGTGATTTAGTAATGTTTCGAAGGCATTAGTTGTGGGTAAACACCCGTTTGTCTATAGTACATACATTTTAACAATCTCTTTAGTACTTTATCTAAACTTTATATGTTGCCCTTTGTATAGGGGTCCCAAACTTCACAACCGTATTCGAGTACACTCCTGCATAGGGAGTTTAATAAATTAAAAATTATTTTTTGGTTACTTATTATACCTCGAGTATTTCTAATGATAAACCCCAGTATTTTGTTGGCTCTGTTTATTATTTTATCAATATGATTATTATAGGTTAATTTTGAGTCCAATAGTATACCTAAATCTTTAACTACGGTTACTCTATTAAGATTTACAGAATCAATTGAATATGTAAAATTAATTTGATACGTTTTCAGAGAAAAAGTTATGTATTGGCATTTGGCAATATTGAGGTGTAATTTATTTTTCTTGCTCCAATCGTATAAGGAGTTTAGATCTTCTTGAAGTAATAAACAATCATCTACATTAGTTATTTCTTTTAATAGTTTGACATCATCAGCCAATTTTAGTATTTTACTATGCTTGATTATCTGGGGTAAGTCATTTACCAAAAGAATAAAAAATAGAGGAGCTAGAGTGCTACCTTGGATTACAGAGGAAAGGATGATAAATGGTGCGGAGCAAATTCCTTTGTAGAAATAAATTGTTTCCTATCCGAAAAATATGAGATAAGTAATTTTATTAAGTTTTTCGAAAGACCATATTTCCTTAATTTGCTCATAAGTATTTCATGATCCACTTTGTCAAAAGCCTTCGCATAGTCAGTATAAATAACATCCGTTTGACTATTTTTCTGGAAATTTTCTGATAGAATTTCGATAAGTGTTAGTAAGTTAGAGGCAGTTGACCTTCTAGGTACAAATCCATGCTGAGATGGACTAATGACATAATTAATATGCTCATAGATTTTTTGTTTGAGAATTTTGTCAAAAACCTTACTTATCGCATACATAATACTAATCGGACGATAACTGGTAATCTCATCCTTTGACATACCTGTTTTGTGTATTGGAATCACTTTAGAAACTTTCCATACCTCAGGATATTTGCATCTTAACAGGCACATATTGAAAATATATGTCATAGGTGATACAAGTACAGTCGCACATACTTTTATTATAAAAGAGGGGATACGATCATCAGTTGAGTTACTTTTCTTAATATTTTTTAACGTTGATAATACCTCATTCTCAGTCACCTGAGTTATATTTAATATATCTAAATTGGCTAAGATGGGTTATTCCATAATAGCTTCGAGATCAATCGTAGGTTTTTCCTGACTATATACACTCTTAAAATATTTTTGGAAGGCATCACAGACATCCTTTTTGTTGTCAAGTTTTTCACCACCATATTTCATTAACGATATTTGACCCTTCAAATTCCTTTTGAGTTTTACGAAATTCCAGAATTTTTTTTTATCATGTGAGTTAGACTCACAGTATAATTTGTAGGATTGTCTAATCATATTCTTTATCTTTCTACGTATGAAAGAGAATTGCTGATAATCATGATCAATTTTGTTTTTTACCCACTTTTTATGTAGCCTATTCTTTTTACGGATTGCTTTAATAATTTCATGGGAAAACCAAGGAGGGTATTTCCTTTTGAATTTTTTTTTTTTTTTTTTTTTTGGTACATAATTAGAAATGTGTTGTTTAGAATACTGTAAAAATAGTCTAAAGCCAAATCAACATCCTGTATCTCATATAAACACGCCCAGTCTTGTACATATAGAACTTGAAATAATGCATTGTAGTCCCCATTACTATAGTTTAATTTTACTATTTGCTCCTCATCAGGATTTCTCATGTGAGGATTTATTACAACAAATGTCAGTATAACTTCAAGGCATGGGTGATGATCATTTACTTTTACAAACCCTTCTGTTTTTATCACAGTTACATTATTTATATTTGTTAGTACAAGGTCTAGGCATCGATTATGTGAGTTACAAATCGTATTACATTGGTTCAAATTATTGTAGTTACAAAAGTTTGTTATTTCTCTTTCCGCACACACTTTATTCGTTAAATTGAAATCTCCGATAATTATAACATTTTTTTCAAAGACATATTGGTTTTGATTACATTTTTGTATAAATAATGTATACTCATCAATAGAACAATTTGGGGGAAAATAAATAACGCAAATGAATACAGTTTTGTTATTGTGGGTTACTTTTAGCCATAAATCTTCAAGACCAGTTTCAATATCTTGCAGACGCTCAGCTAGTGACGTGGATCTTACTGCGCACAGTACTCCTCCCCCATCTCTAGATAAGCTTGCGGTATTTTCTCTGTCCCTTCTGAGCACGGTATATTGGTCAGTAAATAGTTCGGCTTCGTGAATCCCACTATTCAGCCAAGTTTCAGTGCACACAATGACGTCATAATCACCAATCGACGTGTTGCATAAAAATTTTTGAGTTTTCGTTCTTAGCCCTCTAGTATTCTGGTAATAGATTTTTAAGTTATGACGTCTCACCATTGGACGGTACTGAAGAGGGTCCTAAATAATTTAAATCTGGCGCCGTGGGCTTGTGCCAACTACATTGGTTGGACTGGAGATTTTTGAGTATGAGTGGTTATTGGTCGCTGGTGTTGGAATATCTTCTATGGATCTAATTTGCAGCGTTCTGGAATCATCTTCTTTTTTCATGAATATATTGCCGTTTTTTACCCACGTATACTTAAATTTTAATTTTTTGCCCGCCACTCTCGTCTGCCGGAATAGCTCCTTATTGTCCGGATTCAGATTTCCATTAATGTAAATCTCTGCATCCGAACCTCCAGTTATTATGTTTTTACTTGCCAACCCTGTTTTTTTTGTGTTTCAACCATTTTTCTGCCACGTTTCTATTGGTAAATCTTACGATAATTGCTGGGTTCCGCTTTGTATTATTTCCTGCATTTAACCTATACATAGCATGTATTTCATTTGCTGTAATTGGCACCCGTATGTGGTTGGCAATATCAGCTACGATTTGTTTCAGGTCTTCATTGGGTTCATCTCGATTCCATGAATACTGGTCCATAAAATTCACTTGTTGTGTTAATTTCGTTATAGTGCGATGCAGGTATTGGTTCTCGTTTTTTAATTGATCAATGTCCTTTCTACAACTGATATTATTATTCTTATACTGCTCTAATTCCTGCAACAGCTCATCGTATTTATCTGACATGAGTTGGACTGAGATTTTTAGGTCTCTCATGTCCTCAACCATTGTATCAAGTTTAGTTAGCTTTTGATTGATGCTTGTAAGTGTATCATCTACTCCGCTGTCCTCTGTCTTAGAACCTCGCAACGTAGGTGCCATGCTCTGCTTTAGTTTGTATCTCCACAGTAAGTATAAATCTTGGCTGGTTACTAGAATAGCAGTTGTAACTAGTTCAGTGAGTCATTGTAGACGCTTTGACTAAGCAGTGCTGGTGCGTGCTGGTTCCTACGAACAGCTATTCAATTCACTACTCACAGCTTTTGATTTCCCGATATTAACTCAGAGGTATTGTAATTCTTGCCGTATTAGTCGAAGCTAGGAGAAGCATTTACTACCGATTACAGAATTATATTCAAAATTAAATTTTCACTGATTTTTCCTTTTAAAAAGTATGAAAAAAGTTCACAAATACAAAACACTTGTTTACAACATGTGCTACCGCATGCTGCGCATTTACTGCGTTTGAGCATTGTGCTTCTTCTTCAGAATAGGGTACACTCGGCCACCTTTAGTGCAAACCTTAGCCTTCGTTCAAATAGAGTGACCATATACCAAACATACCTTGGTTCGTATAGTTGAGAGATAATAGTACGTGACACTATTGATTCTGTAAAATATTTTAATATAATCCGGATGTTGTTCATATTTAAAGGTTAGCACAAAAGCCAATGGTCTACCATTAACTCTTGTTTTGGTACGTCTACGAAATGCTGTTACCCCTTTTGACTCAAGGGATTCAAGGATTTCTGCCTCAGTATACAATCGGATAAATCAAAGCATCTGACTACGCCCCTGCTACATTTATGTGTGGGATGCATATTAACCGTAACTGGGATACTGCCTAGTTCATTAACTTCCATCAACTCTTTGAGCTTTCGTTGATGCGGGCTTCGATTAATATCGATCCCGATTTCAGTTTCTTTTTATAATTCAATGGCCGGTTATTGCCGAGTTCAACTCCTTTTCTACTAGAAACGGAGACGACGTTAGTAATGTCGCCTCACTTTCAGCCTTTCTCCAACATACTGAGCTTCTAAAAGTGATATAACTACTATGATAACTTAGAGTCTTGGCGCATATGCCACAAGCGTGGCCTCGTGCCCTTAAATAAAGAAAATAAAAAAAAACTAGAAACGGTGACACACTCAACAATGATTGCTGCGAGTCCTTTGGACCCATAATTATATTATGTATAATATATATATTAATATTAAGTTATTTGTTGAAAGAAAAAGCACTGCCCATTGCAGCACCTTTAGGGAATTATTTTATTATATAAAATGAGATAAATTAATGTAATGACTATGACTATATCAATACTTAAAAGAGAAAGAAATCCTAAAGATACAGCACCGGCACAAGTCGTAACTGATGCTGTATCATCAGACTATCTTTCTCTTTTAAGTAATAATAATTAATTTATTATTTTTATTTTTATTTACTATTATAAATTAATTTTATGTAACTCAATTTTTGGTGTTTCTACGCAAAAAAATTGAAAACAAAATCCTTTTATAAAAATTTTACTCTTAAACACCTCAAATGTTTTTTTTAATTTTCATATATTTTATTAGTATGCAATTAAAACCCACTAAATAATATTTTATATCCACTAAATACCATATTCACTGAATAATACTTCTTTGTCTTCCAACACCTGCTTTCAGCATTTCTGCTTTAAGCAACCCTGTCAGCCTGGTGGGGGGAGTGAGTCCGTTGATTTACTTGAGGCACCCTATGGCCAGATCCTTCACCTCGGGGAGAAGGGGAGTTAACTGACAGGTTGGACCTCCTGATTATGATGGGTTCCGAACCACTTGGGGCACTTAGTAAAGTCACACGAATAATTCAGAGGTGACCACGACTCGATGCGCATTCAGACTGACTATTATAGTCTCAGCACGTTATCATGTCCCACCATGTTCCCCGGCCAACGCTTTGCACACTATCAAATATGCCGCAGTTTGGAACAGGCTCTGTTCTGGTGGATTCAACTTGGTATGGCAACTGAGTAAAACTAAAATAATATATTTATGAAAAGATGGGGTACACAACGCCTTCGTCCATGATAAAATCTAGGGGATTTTAATATCCGACTGCTACTGTTTCACTGGCCCTTCAGTTGATAGGTGAAGTTTCACTTCTGTCGCCTGCTTTTTTGGACTGTGTCTGCGGATTTTGGCGAGAAAATAGTTCTATATCAGCATACCTTCAGAAGTCATGTTAATAAGGTACAGCTAACAGAGTTAAAACTTGATAAATTACACAGTCCCTAATTTTCAGCTTCTCTGAAACAGGGCTTTGCAGTAGTTATATATGTGTGTAGAAATAAAATTATAATTTTGCAGCAAGTAATTAACGTGCAATGGGCAGGTGGTGGCGTATTAATTTGTACCAGAAAGGATTTGTTACGTTTCATTCACTGAGTCTTTATAGAAATTCGGATAGCATTGTACTGTGCGCGTATATTAATATAATTGCGGCTGAAGTTACATGATGTGATTATTTATAATTTTTATGATTTGCCTAGTTCTATATTTGTATGGGCTTGGTGTAATTTCAACTTAGCCTAGTGATAACAGACGTTTCTGATATATTCAATTGAATGTCTCATGGAATTAAAGTTAATATATTCTATTCTTCTATTGCAGATTTAGGAGTGGTGCCTTCAAGTCCTGGCGGGCCAAGTCCGTGCCGATCAGAGAATATCCCCCTGAACCCCAATGGAGTGAATTGTCCGCCAAGTAGTAAAGCCATACATTTCGATCCGATTACTTCCTTGGCACAAATGAGCCAGCAGCTAACAAGTCAAACTCCGACAAGCTGCCAAGGACCTCCATTTCCTCAAAATTCGATGCTTCCCATGGACCAAGCCATGCATATGGAGAGCATGGATAGCCTACCCTTCGTACCGCATCAAGTAGGATCTCAAATGTTGGATATGGGTCCAGGCTTTATGAACAGCGGTTCACCGAAGCCTGGAATGGGCCCTCCTCCAAGATTTTTCAACAATCCTCCATTTCCAAGGATGATGGGACCAAATTCTTACAATGGAATGAATGTTCAGGTGAAAGCCAGTACACCTAATACAATCCAGTACTTGCCCGCTAGGCCGAGTGGAAATAGTCCTAATCCTGGCGTGCGAAATCCGCCAAGTTTGGACTTTCTACAAAGATTTGCTAATCCTAATCAAGATGGGAAGCCCCCTGGCATGTACATGGCAAACTGTCATCCCGGGATGGAAGGTCCTGGCCAAAACCTGATGATGGGTGGAAATATGCTGCGGGGACAGATGAGACCGGGAATGAAACCAGGGCCACCGGTTATCGGCAAACCCTCAGGGCCTGGTGGACCCGTTTTTGATCCTATTGCCATGTCTAATCCTGGTATGTTCAAAGGCGGTCCAATGGGGTTACCTCCTGACGCCAGCCAGCCGTTGCCCCCATCCATGAGCCAGGGAAACAACTTCAAAAATTCACCATTTATTGGCCCCACGATAGCCGATCCCAACTACGCCCAACAATTTCATAACTTCCAACAACAGCTTTACGCTACTAACACGAGAAGTCAACTGAATTCTCATATGAATCAGTCTTATTTCATGCCCAAGTAAGCGCTCATGTTGCCATCAGAAAAGTCTGACAGTAGATGATAATTCGTAACAATCATGGTGCCGTATTCTTTAGCATGTACTTTGGTACAGCTGACTGATATTTGATGTTGCCATGTTGTGATATGTTACACATAGTCGTAGGATGAATACATTTTATATTAGGAATTGATTTCTCAACCTATTTATTTAGAATTTTTATATTCAAAATGAATATAATTGACAATTATACTCTCTGTCCGGACAGAGTATTGTACCCGATTCACTTTCAAATGTATATCTATTAATGTTAAATTAATATCTGTTGTTGTAATTCTGATGGCATCGCTTCTAATTGTTTCAACCAAGTACAACGGTTTGTTCTATTATTTACCCATCGCATTGACTTGTGCTTGTATTTAACACCAATGTACTTGCCTCCTGATGCCAATAAGCCGTTGCCTGCGTCTATGAGCTAGAGACACCACATCATAAATTCACCATTTATCGGCCCAACTACACCCAACAATTTTACAATTTCTAGCAAAAGCTTTACGCTACCAACACGAGAAGTCAACTGAATTCCTATGGAATACAGTTTTATTTCATGCCCATGTAACTCCACGTGTTGCTATCAGAAGAGTCTGACAACAGATTATAATTAAACGATCATGGTGCCGTATTTTTGAGCATGTACTTTGTTACAGCTGACTGATATTTGATGTTGCCATGATGTGATATGTTGCAGTTAGTAGTAGAATGAATAAATTTTATATTAGGAATTGATTTCCCGACTTATTTGTTAGAAAATTTATGGTCAAAATGACCACAACCGGCAATTATAATGACCGAACGGTATTTTAGACAATATATTACTAATTTTACCCGATTCAGTTTCAAATTTTTGTACATTAATGTTAAATTAATATCTGCTGTTGTACTTCTGATGGCAACGCTTTTAATTTTCGTCCAAGTAAAGCGTTTAGTTTATAACGTCCTGTGCTAGTATTTCGTCACTAAACCCATTAACTTACTATCTATATTCATTCATTCGAAGTAATATTACGTGACTGGTACTATATGCTACACATTAGTACACATGAATTTTTATTGTTTGTAGAAGCTTAATTTCCGGAAAAAGTTAATATGAAGTCTTAAATAACTTATAAGAGGAGTTGCTAGCTAGGCAAAATTTACATCAGGTACACGGAAACGATACTTTTATTTTTGACAAATAAATTCTTATGGTAAGGCGTTGATATCTGGATTGTTATCCTTTTGGTTGACGCGATCTGTGCGCAATAATTACTATTTGGATTTTGATGAAATTCGGCATGTAGCGTAGGTTCAAAAAAATGATATCGCATAATGATTCTTTTCTGTTTTGTGCTAAGTCACTTTGAGAGGGGGTTTACTCCTAAAACTAAAAAAACTGCTAAAACATGTAGTCGTCATGTGTGTGATAAGGACCCGCTGGTCGCTTTTTACTTTGAAATTTTGGTTTAGGGAAAAATGACTTAAAATTGATTAAAAAACATCACATATTTTTCTTAATTTTCCCCCGCAGTAATAAAACTACCGTTTATTTCACCGTTGGAGAAAATGATTTAAAATGGTTGACACAATTATATAAAATGTTATTGTATAATGCAAAACTGCAACATAATAATTACATTATGAAGAGAAAAATAATGTTTCAATGTATCAGTTTTTATGTGACGTATGTACATTTATTTTGTCTAGCTACCAACTTTTCTTTTAATGCAGTAAAGTTACTTATTTATGGGTTTAATTTATATATGAATTTATTAGTGTCCAAATTATTAATCCTTAAGAGGAAGTGCAACGTAGACCTCTGGATTATTCGGTTGATGTTTTTTATTTCTTTAACTGCGTAAGTTATTAACATTTGGTCTATGGAAGTTGAATAGGACTACTTCATATACAGTATCATCGGATATTTTGTAATATTTGGTGTTCAACCAAGTACAACGGTTTGTTCCATTATTTCCGCAACACATTGCTTTGTGCTTGTATTTCAAACCAATGGACATGCCTCCTGATGCCAATAAGCCGTTGCCGCCTTCTATGAGCCAGGGATACGACTTCAAAAACTCCCCATATATCGGTCCAACTACATCCAACAATTTCACAATTTCTACCAAAAGCTATACCAATACGACAAGTCAACTGAATTCTCATATGAATCAGATTCGTATCATGTAATCAAGTAACCCCTCGTGTTCCCATCAGAAGAGTCTGAAAACATATTATAATTCGACGATCATGGTGCCGTATTTTTAAGCATTTACATTGCGAAAGCTGATGTATTGATGTTGCCATGATGTGATACGTTGCAGTTAGTCATACGAAGAAAAAAATGTATATTAGGAATTGATTTCTCTACTTAATTGTTTAGAAGGTTTATGTGCAAAATGGACATAACCTTCAGCTATAATATATTGTTGACAATACATGACAAATTTACCCGATTCACTTTCAAATTTATATATATTAATAATGAATTAATATCTGGTGTTGAAATTCTGATGGTAACGCTTCTCATTGTTTCATCCAAGTAAAACGATTATTCTTTTATTTCAGAATGTTAGTTACTCCTTAGATTAATATATTTTACATTAGGAATTGATTTCGTTAGTTATTTATTTAGAAAATTTATGTTCAAAATGAACTTTACATGCGATTACAATGTCCAAACGGAATTGTAGACAATACATCACAAATTTATCCGATTCACATTTAAATTCATATATTGTATATTACTATTAAATTAATATCTGGTGCTGTACTTCTGATGGCTTCTGATTGTTTCGTTCAAGTATAACGTTTATTCTATAATGCCCTGTGCTAGTATTTCGTCACTGAACCCATGAACTTTCTATTAATATTCTTTCATTCGAAGTACTATTACCTGATTTGTACCATATGCTACACATACGAGCACATGAATGAATTAACATATTTAATCATAGTGCAACTATTGTACATTATCGTCCTACATAAATTTTTATAGTTTGTAGAAGCTTAATTTCCGTAAAATGCCGATATGAAATTTTAAATAGCTATTATGAGAAGTTGCTAGCTCGGCAAAATTTACAATAGCTGCATATTGACGATAATTTTATTTTTTGACGAATAAATTCTTATGGGAGGGTACTGAAATTTTGTTATCCTTTTTAGACGCAATCTGTGGATAAATTACTCTTCGGATTTAGATTAAATTCTGTATCTATGTTCACAAAAATCATATCTCAGAACGATTATGCTAAAACTGCTAAAAAATAATTTTAAAGTGGCTTTAACTGTTTTTTTTTCTTCCATGCGTATGGTAGTCGTTGTATGGGTGATAAGGACCCACTAGGTTGCTTTTCCCTTGATAGTTTTGGTGTTTGGGGAAAAAAATTATTTTAAATTGATTTAATGAAATCACTTATTTGTATTAATTTTCCCCTCATATAAAAAAATACCATTTCTTTCAATATAATAATAATAATAAATCGTCTTTATTCAACAGCGTAGTTAGGGCCAATTGCCCTTTCTTACACTAAAAATTAATATGGAAAATTCCTGACACAATTATTAAAAATTATGTATGGTATGACCCGAAACGGTAACAAAATTAAATTTAAAAAAGGTCGTAGTAAATTAAGAAGAAAATAATGCATATATCGGTTTTATTGAAGTTATTTATTTATGTGTTTAATTGAAATATATGAATTTATTCATAAACCTTTAGGAGTATGTGAAAGGTAGACCTCAGAATTAATCGGTTGCTGTGTTTTAATCCTTTAACTGCGTTAGTTATCAACATTTGGTCTATGGAAATTGAAGATAACTACTTCATGCAGAATATCATACTATATGTTGTAATATTATGTGTTGTAATTATGTAAGTAACTAAACTAAAATTTCACATTTATGAAAGCTCATTAATATTTGGCAGCACCAAGAAGTTTAATTACCCTATGATAGCCGATTCTAACTACGCCCAACAATTTCGTAATTTCCAACAGCTTTACGGTATGAAAAGTCAACTGAGTTCTCATATAAAACAGCTCATGTAAGCCCTCGTATTGCCATCAGAAAAGTCCCGGCAGGAGATGAAAATTCGTAACTATCATGGTGCTGTATTTTTTGGCGTGTACTTTGTTACAGCTGAACGATGTTTGATGTTGCCATGATGAGTTATCTTAGTCGTATGATGAATATATTTTATATTAGGAATTGATTTCTCACTTATTTATTAACACATTTTATGTTCAAAATGGACATAACCTTCAATTATAATACTTAAACGGCATTGTAGGCAATAAATGACAAATTTACCAGATTCACTTTCATATTTATATTTATTAATGTTAAATTAATATCTGCTGTTGTAATTCTGTTGGCAACGCTTCTGATTGTTTCGTCCAAGTAAAATGTTTATTTTATAATGCCCTGTGCTAGTATTTCGTCACTAAACCCATTAACTTACTATTTATATCCTATCGTAGACGTAGGTACTATAGCCTGGTTGGTACCATATGCTACACATAAGTACACATGGGTTCATTTATATATTTAATAATAGCGCAACTATTGTACATTATCGTTCTACAAGAATTTTTAATAGTTTTACAATTTTATATTCCGTAAAAAGCTAATGTGAAATTTTGAATTATCATTAAGAGGAGTCGGTAGCTAAAACAAAAATTATTTTTAAAAAATCACTCATTTTTCATTCCCATGTATTAGAAATAATGCGTTTTGTTTTACCGTTGGAGAAAATTATGGAAATTTCCCAACTCAATTATTAAAAATTATATATGGTATGACGCAAAACTGCAACATAATAACCTGAGAAAAAAATAATTCATATCGGTTTTCTGGGTTGTACTTACAGATATTTCGTCTCACTGCCATCTTTTTTAATGCCGAGAAGTTATTTATTTATGAATTCAAGTGATGTATTAATTTATTCGTGGGCAAATTATTTACTTTTAGGAGGATGTGGAACGTAGACCTCTGGATTAATCGGTTATTATTTTTTATTACTTTAACTGCGTATGTTATTAACTTTTGGTCTATGGAAGTTGAAGAGGAATACTTCATGTACAATATCGTAGGATATTTTGTAATATTAGTTGTTGTAATTACGTATTGAACTTAATGGAGGACTAAAATTTCACTTATTTTTCCTGCAACATTGTGTATGATATAGTCATCTATAAATTGAATAGATCCAAACCATTATAGTTGATTTAGTAAATAAAATAAAAAACTGAAAATGGCAGATTTTGGTTTGCCAATATCGACGTTCCATATCCTATTAAAACAAATTGAAAAAGGATGTCTTTCTTTGCACTGTGTTGTTTATTAGGCAGATAATTTGCATATATAACCGGTCGCTTATAAAAACATTTTTTTTTACATGTGACTAAGTTGTCAAGACATGTAGAGTAGTGGTACGGACTGTGACTTTCACCCGAAAGGTTGTTGGTTCGAGTCCTACATTTTCTGGCAATACTTCGGAGGGCATGTGAAGCAGGCGGTCTCGGGTCTTCCTAGTTGAGCGTAAGAGAGGGTTTATAGCCCTAACTCCGCTAGGTTGGCTTAGTAATAGAACAAAAAGTCTTTATTTATTTATTTTATTGTTTTACTTATATGAGGGAGTATTACAAAGTGAATGTAGAAAATATTATTTATATATTATGTATCAGTTGTTTCAAGTAGCTCATAATATAAGTTAATCTATATATCAGAATAATAATAATTACGGAATTACTCACTAGAAGTACAGCTCCCATGAGGCAGGATAAATACTTGCTTCCTATATAGTCGAAAAAATGATGCAGGAACAGTAAGTGGCGGGTCACGATCCAGAAACCTCCCGTGGTGAACAAGAGGTTCAGTAATGGCGAGTAATTAAACCTGGAGGTAATTCAGGTTTAGGCCTGATATCGGGGCAGTCAAGAAGGCATTTGGCCGTCCCTGCCAGTAGAGAAGAGACCATTATTCAACAAGAGTTGTATCACATCACTCCATCTATTCTCTTGAAAATTTTGAACCTATTGCTCTTTCATTGTTGCACGGTTTCTTGCAGTTGCATATGCCTGATAGCAGCCTTACTATTACTTTTTTTCTGTATATTTTTGCGCTTATGTTGCAAGTATTTCTCCATTGTATACAAGTGCTGTGGGCCGTGGGGAAGTGAATTTATTTAGTGTTATCAAGCAACCCCCAAGGTCGGTCATGGCAGGGTTGTTGGTATGAAACATGAAATATTATTTGTTGACCTTTTTTATTCGGTTGATTTTTATTAATATATTGTACGTATTATAAGTAAGACATCACATAATGGATTCGCATTCATAGACAAGTAGTAGGCCTGTGGAAGCGAGCCTAAGCCTTCCGCTAATATGTTTTTTATGTCACTCAATTAACAAGCTAAGCGAATTTAAAAATAAAAGCACCTTTAATTCAAGGCTTTTAGAAGTTCCTCCGTGACGGAAATATCTAAAAACTTAAGGGATTACTGGAGATACTTTTGGCTAATATAACTGATTGTAATATACTTGGATGGACTGGCCATCGTGATTTCTTGGCTACTCCCACACACATTTATAACAAAACATCGTCAATTTAATTTAATACAATTTTCTGCCTCAAGTCTTTAATTTATGGAATAAAAAATATCCCCCTTGTTAGGTTGTGATTTAGGGGTTGGTGCTCTTTAAGGTTTATATTACCCATTTAAATAAGATAATGTAAATAATAAATTCGTGTTCAGAACAACACACCATAATCAATGGAATTTGAACTTTGAGACAATTGAAAATTGGTGACACGAGGCCCTTAAAACGTTTGGTTTTGTTAATGGAGCTCTGCGCTAATTTTGTGAGTGTTCCACAAGCCTCGAGCCCATTTTCTCCACAACTCCAGACCAAATACATCACCAGCAACCAAGTGTTTAGGCACAAAATCTCACATCATAATTTCGACTTTATGTTTAAGTTAAGTATGTTCTCATCTACGAATAGTTAGGGGGGGAGGACCAAGGAATCACACCGCATAAACTTTATTTCATGGTATTGGGCAACTAAATTTAATGAGTAAAAAATTTGAACTTGTATTCTACTGCTAGATTTTGTCGTGGCGTCATTTTGCACCTTAGACGTGCGACTTACGGTTTTGCATTTTATTTGTCTTATTACATATCAATTGTATAAATTTAATGTTTTATGTTACATGTCAAGTTTTTTGAAATAGAAATAACGATAATGTCATTAATCACATATTATGTCATTGGTGATGTCATTAGCAATATGAGTATGGCAACAATTAATTCGTGTTTTAATATAATTGCCTGGGCTGGGCTGTTGGAACATACTTGCTGTGTCATTACTAGGACCTTTATATTAGTTATTCATTAATCTGAATTCGTACATTTAACTATTTTAAATTCAATGTCAAATTGCATTTCTGATCAGTACAATGGGCCAGGGATAGGAGCATGTTAACGGAGACTCAAATTGCAAAAAAAAACTCGGTTCATAAAAATGTGTCTTCTAAAATTCATTAAGGTTCCTTCATACTGCATTTAACTTAGTAAAGAACCATTACCTAAACTACCCACATGCCATCATTGTCAGCTTCAATTGTGCGAAATGCGTTTGTAACTCATCCTTACCAACATCCTGCTTGTGTTATTACATTATTAAGTTAGTAATCTCATTACATTATGGTGTTCTGTGGACCAGACATCGCGTAGACCACAAATCGATTAGCGGGTTTCTGCAGCTATCCGTCAATAACTCACTAGATAATTTAAGATACCAAAAGGTTACACGAAATGTATGCCTTCAGTTCAATAAAACTGGTGAGAACGTCAATATAGGATACGCTGATGCTGAATGGGCTGGTGATACAATTAGCAGAAGATTAACACCGGATGGGTGCTGATCAGTTACTTTGTCTACCTGTGAAGCCGCGTACATGAACCCAGCAGATGCCACAAAAGAAATGACAATTAATTGTGACTGCCCTATATGCTTCAATTATCGGTCATATCACAGTAATATTTAGCCAATTCAGACAAAAACTAGCCCCTATTGTAACTAGCATATCGATGTTAAAAACTCGATCGCAGTTTTAAAAATTTGATTTTTGATCTACGCAACAAAGTGACTAAAGAAATGATAGCCGATATAATGAATAAAGCCTTTCCTAGCCTTACGCATATGAAGTGTAGAATGGTATGGGACTTGATTAGACAATTTTGAAGTTTTTCTTATTATTATTTACAAATGTAACTCGCTTCATTACTGAAGGAAGGAAGGATCAGTTCGTAATTTTATTTGTGATTCATTAAAAATGAGAATTCTATTGTTTTTCTATGTAAACAAAGTTTATGCTTGAACAGATTGTTTTCCAATATTGACAACTCGCCAAATTAAGAGAGGCTGTCGGAAATAAACTAATAAGATAATTTGGTGCGCACAGTTATGGTCCCCATCCAGTAATGTTTTGATGCGGCAACATTAGCTTACTTGATTGTAAAAAAGATGTCCAATAATAAATGGAAATGAAATGAAGACTAATATTAATATGAATTATCAATTTTATACAGTTCCTGACTTCCTGTGTCACGATAAGTGGGCGTAAGCTTTGTGAATTCGTAGTTTCATGGTAAATGATTGCCCCTGATTTAATTTTGCCTGCTTTGATTTTCCCAATACAATGATAGTCTTTAGGCACAGATTATCCATAATTTCTTCAACCTATTTTATTTCATGATCAAACCCTTGTACGGGATAGCCTGTTCAGTTCGGTTCCTCTATTTACCACTTAATAGATACCTGAAGTTGAAAATCACAAATAGGCTTCTCAGAAAAATAATATTCATGAAATTTGAGTCCTTTTTTGCCCCAGAACGTTTACATTAAAAACGACTGCAATATATTATGTGTATTGAAGAACGCTATTGCCCTTTTCCAGGAAAATAAAATGTTATATTAATTTTTTGGCGGGTTTACACGGTAAAACTCTCCAAACTTAAATCAGCCCAAAATAGGAAAAAAAAAGGTCCCAAGATCTGATTTTTGTGAACATACACGTCAAATTTAATCGAAATCCATAGATTTAACTGTCCACAAATCGACGAACAGACCAACAATTGGCTTTCGTTCCAGGGACGTGGGAGTCAAAACGTGCAAATCCTTTGAAACCTTGAAATCAAATATTTCTATCATTAAACGTAAATACACAGGAAGGAAAATAAACATAATGAAACGAATGAATTTTAATCACTTTAATTCTCTAACAGTTTATGGCAATATTTGAGTAAAGCCTTAGAAAGGTACGATATCAGACTTCCTTTTATTTATTTATAACATTAGTAAGTCTTAACAATGATTAGAAATCAATGCGTTGAGGTTACATTAATTTGGTTCGAATATGGCTGAATCAGTTTCACTTTGTATTTAGCCTAAGAAAATGGGCACACTAAAGGAAAAGTACAAGTATTTCGGGATATGCATTATTTTATAATAGCCCACATGTGGAATTCAATAGTACGTGATAATTTTTAGTCAATATTGAGCAAGAGTGATGATTTTCTTATTGCAAACCTGCGTACACTCAGCTTAATGCCAGTTGGGGAAATAACAAACTGCCTCACCTAACTCAATACGACGTGTTTAATGCAATGAGCGAAAGAGGAAAGATAACATTTATGGATGTAAGAGTGTCTACTTCGAAACAGTAATGATACACCGCAATGAAAATTTTTGCAATAAAGATAAATCAATGAGGAATTTCTGTGATGCCGACAGTATCGACTAGTAGCAATTTGTTCGTACTGCAATACTATTAATAATATTATAATTTGGACAACTAAACGTGACGTCAAGCATATTGTGTTACCAGAATTTAACGGAATTAAATATTGCTTAAGTCAAATTTATAGCCGTCTTAATCAATCAGCACTTTCCTTTTACATAAGATGCTTAACAGTTATAATTCAAGACTAAAAGCTATATTGACTGTTTCGTTTGTTCTTTCTACTTCACTAAAATGGCTAAAACAAATTTCAAGACTACGTACGCATATTGTAAATAATTCTGTTACACTGTACCATAACTTCATTTTACGAACTGATTAAAATATAACCTTTGATACAACCCTACTATACTAGTGGGAAAGAATGGCTGAAACATAAGAAAATTGGAAAATTTATATCTTGCCAAGGACTACAACCACTCGTGAGGGCAGGTACACCTGAAAGAAAAAAAAGAATGCTTCATAGGCAAGCGTCTTATGGTTCTCAGTGCATTCATACATTGTTATAAATAATGGAGATTTACGTATTGCATTACATATGAGGAAAGTATAATATTGTAATACACTACTTTCCCAACATGATAGGAATTAACGAAGAACAAATACCTAACATTTTCGACCTAACTATCCTGTAGATCATAGACCAAGGTTGGCTATCATTGGATCCTAAAGGGCGTTAATGAAAACATGTTAATTATTGTTACATCCTAAAAATTAGCCAAAACTGAGGAGTGTACCTTCAGAGAATGCCTACGTCCCGCGAAACCATCTTCAGAAGTGAAGAATTTCGTGGAATGATCTAACCTGCCGAACCCTCCAAAAGATGGATCATCCGAGTCCAGGTTTATTTGGTACGTCCCAGGTGCGTCCAGGCCGACCTGTGGAAATCAATTCACGTGAGGTTATTTGTACTATTATTGCCGTTACCGCAGATAGACCCTAGGTAAGAGTACATCCATTTAATAAGAGATTCAAGATACAATATGCCAATATTATGTGAACAATCGAGAAACAACTATTGCACGAGGAGTGCTACGACACCCTGTGAGAGCAGTGGAAAAATTTATTTTAAAATAAAGGAGCAACCGTCACTGTCGTTCACTTATAATGAAGTTTTCCAAAGTTTGAGAATTGTTTTACACACTTGCCTTATAGTCAGTGAAACTCTGGCTTGGATGAAAGTTGAACGCAAACAGAAGACCAGCCCTCTCAAAGACAATTACCTTGTCATCTTCGTGCTTCCAAGATACGTACGCCTGGAAATATACCAGTATATTTATTAACGTATGTTATTTAAAAAACTAGTCCTCGATTTTTGCACCCTTTTTTTTACTAATTAGTCAACTCACAATATATTTCTTGCATATTCTCAAGAAGAGAATGCAGACCTATTATTTCACTAAGGTAGCGCAAAAGAGCAATATAAACGTATGAATTAATTAGCCGCGAATTTGATGTGGCGATATATTCACTTTATCTTCATCTCTTTTCCTCATTCTGTAACTTAATTGCGGCTATTGCAATAAAGCCATTAAATCCGCCAGTCTTTCCAATCTTTATCTACTTGAGAATAAGAATGTGCAGCTATAGCTATTTTTCATATACCGTATCATAGTAGTCTTTTTTACCTTAAAATTAAATAAATTAAATAAAAAAAAAGAGATTGTTATACCGGATCAGATGCCAACCAGCCATATTGCTCCTCCATTCCGTTCATAGCTCGGTCAAAACTGTTCATAAACTTGTACTTGAGAAGTGGGTCATCCGCCAAATGCCACTGCCTCCGCGCATAGTGATAGGAATCTTGGTTACCTTCACGTGGGAAATCTAGCCATTCTGGATGACCAAATTCGTTGCCTAAAATTTTTGAATTGTTGCACAATATTATAGTATTTCGTACACGGTCCAAACTATTAAGTAGTGAGCATTTTGGTGCATGTTCGGCTTTTTCCTGTCAATACCTTCTACCTAGGTATGCGTAATGCGAATAACTTTTCGTAAATCTTGATGCTGATAAGCGCTAAATTGTTCATAGGCACATAATATATTATCTTGAAATGAGCGTGAACATGACATTGGTATAAACAATAATAATAATAATGTTAAGAAAAATAAAATAAAACAATAAAAAATAATAACAACTGATGTAGATAAAAAATAGCCCGCGTAACAGCAGCTAGTACAGCCCATCCCTAACCTAAATTTATTTCGACGGTTCCTCTACTAATTGAACTACAGGAACTGCCTGTTAGATTTCTATACTAACCTATGAAGTTGAGATATCCTTCACCACCAAGGGCGTGAGTAATGAGTCTTATCATCTTGTGCAGTGCAATGCCACGATCTATTATGATACTAGTCTCTGACAAAGTTGACATGTGCGTATACATTTCTTTGTCCATTAACCAAAAGGCAATGGTTTTATCGCCAACCAACGCCTGTAAATAATAAAAAGAATTTATCAAAATTAGTAGATAGAGAAATTGAGTAATTACGTGGTAAATAATTTTCTCTAGTTAAATTTCCGATATCTCGGGGGGGGGGGGGGGGGTTGGTTGTCCACCTGACGTCATTGGAGGTGAGGTAAATTCTAGATAGGTCAGAGGTCAGACCAACACATTACCACACAGCAATAATGGCAGGGCACGCAATGTATTTCAGCGTGAATTTTCTATCATTTTTTCAAAAAAAAATTGTTTGCACAAAACCAAATAGCTTTTTGGGAAAGCAACCTGTCCCGTTTCGTTACTCAATTTAACACCTAAAACATGCCTGAAGGTAGAAACCATGGATAGAAAGGTTTCGCAGAAAAATTATTTTTTAGTCATTTTTCTTTTAAATTTAGTTATTTTTATTTTTTTACCCCCGGAAGCAAACTATCAAGGGGCAAGCGACCCCCCGCATTTTGTCAACATTAATAACGACGACGATATATACGAATTTAAAATAAATCGTTGCAGCCGTTTTGAAGAAATAATTTTTTTACACCTTTTTTTTTAGTTTTTTGAAAATAAACCCCCCAAATTGAGTTAGCCCAAGTTAGTTAGGGGGGGGGGTTGTCCACCTGACGTCATTGGAGGTGAGGTAAATTCTAGATAGGTCAGACCAACACATTACCACACAGCAGTAATGGCAGGGCACGCAATGTATTTCAGCGTGAATTTTCTATCATTTTTTCAAAAAAAAATTGTTTGCACAAAACCAAATAGCTTTTTGGGAAAGCAACCTGTCCCGTTTCGTTACTCAATTTAACACCTAAAACATGCGGGAAGGTAGAAACCATGGATAGAAAGGTTTCGCAGAAAAATTATTTTTTAGTCATTTTTCTTTTAAATTTAGTTATTTTTATTTTTTACCCCCGGAAGCAAACTATCAAGGGGCAAGCGACCCCCCGCATTTTGTCAACATTAATAACGACGACGATATATGCGAATTTAAAAGAAATCGTTGCAGCCGTTTTGAAGAAATAATTTTTTTACACCTTTTTTTTTTTTAGTTTTTTGAAAATAAAACCCCCCAAATTGAGTTAGCCCAAAAAAAAAAAAAAAAAAATAGTCCGGAGGTATGATTTTTGTGAATTTCATCAAAATCGACCGAGTAGTTTGCCCGGAAATCGACGCACCGACAGACATTTCGTAAAAAGCACTTTTTTACTTTTTTGGGTTCCTGGGACCTCAAAACGTGTAAATCCGTTGAAATCTCGGAATCGAAAATTTCGACCATCACAAAGCAAAAAATTCACTGAAATGGAATTCTTTAAAGCAAATACATAAAGAGTAGAGAGGATGTTAGCTAGTGCGTCTGTTAATTGAGCAGGGCTACTGACATTAGAATGTGCAGAATAGTGCCATTTATTGAAAATATTATCCTCAACACATGTTTTTTCAATAATTCCTCAAGAGGCCTCATAATATTGCCTTAAGAAATGATTATGGCTTACCTTAGGTACCAAGCACGCTTGAAAAAGAAATAATTTATGTCATATTAGTTTCGGTTCAAATTCTTACACATTCAGATATCTCTTTTTCGGAGGCATAGCCTTCAAACAATATTTACCTGATCGTGCGACTCTGCATAAGCGATAGCTTTTTCTTGCCAGCGCCTGTTGCTCAAGGTGTGCACAATGTTACCCATATTCCAATCATTGTCAGAAACTCCTTTCAGCAACTTAATCCACATGTCCGGTATGGCCATAGCCAAACGATAGTCAAAGCCAAGCCCTCCCTCGCTTACAGGACGGCACGTCCCAGGCATTCCAGAAACATCCTGAAAAGAACATGAGTACTTGAGAATGTTGAAAATTATCTTGCAGATTCTGAGCCTCATTTCAGTTTGGTATTGTAGTTTTAATAGATACCATATTATTGAATTAAAAACTAAATTTGGGCTAAGATCTGGCGTCAGTAACTAGCTGAGATGAGCGATCGACAGGGTTGCGGTGAAGGCACATAGACGTCCAGTAGACTATCTGCCTGATCATAATGTCCTAGTTAGACGTATATTGTAGCTCAAGTTACGCGGGTTTGTTAGGTCTTAAGAAGTTATAGAACAGAAACATTAAAAACAAAGTCCATAAGGTTCAACTGCAAGTGGTTATATAAAGATTGAGTTGTATGCGTCGATAGATATTTACTAAAATTGCAAGAGTAAAACATTTAGGTGACATTTGCACTGTGTGGTACACATTTTTACTGTTTCAAATAGTCGGGTAAGTTCATTTAGGACTATAACTTAGTGCCCAGCACCTCGGCAATGGTGATGCATTCTGGGTAAAACGTATGTAGCATGTGGTTTGCAAGCATCAAGTACACAACCGCATCTGTGTCAACATTGAGCCCAAAATACTCGTTGTAGTCTCCACTGAAGCCTTCACCAATTCCACGCGAATGATACAACATTGACGTCACTCCATCGAAACGGAACCCATCAAACCGATAGTTTTCAATCCACCATCGAAGATTTGAAAGAAGGAACCGGAGCACTTCGTACCTGCGAACAGACCACAAAATTATGGATATCTCCAAGTCGAATCTTTGTATCGGCCCTGGCACGTCTCGCGCCTGGACGGGGTTGGGGGTATATTTTATAAACGCGCACTGTTATTAAAAAAGTTAAGTATTAATGCACAGCTGTGTTGCCAAAGAAACTCCCTGTCATGATTTCCTAAAGCGCCGACCTCGCCTCGTAGGGGGGGGGGGCAGTTTCTCCTTACCTTCCCCGTAACCTTATAAAAATCGTTGTTTACGCCCAGTTACCCTAATAGTCTCCCTAATCGAACAGTAGTTTTACCCGTTATTGTGGTTACAATAAAGTTCTAAATAAAACCACCGGGTGTCTACACTCCAATTGGTAGTATTTCTCTTGACTACGTTAATACACCCTAATAGTCGAAGAGCTGACGGACGAGAAAATGCATGTGCGGGTAGCAAATTTTTGGTGGGTGGATCGTGAAGAGGACCGTAAAAAAGTAAAAAAAAAAAAAAAACGGCTTCTTACATTCGTCAGACTGGATCCCCTATTTTTTACGAAGGCCTAAAAATATATTTTTTTGGTTAAAGTTGCATTTTTTAGTACCAGCGCAAGAACGCTACCAAAAGGTAGTGCATGTTACCCCAACACCTAAACGGGCCGCAAGAAGTTGCACACATGAAGCTTTCCCACGAATACGGCCATTACAAATTTCCAAAAAATGTCTCATTACTGATTTTGGGGTACCACTTTGAAACCGATCTCCAACTACTCACTGTAAATAGACCTTTCATTTTATACACTTTTTGCTCTGTTGTGGTACGGCTTTCCCCCTGACAGAAGTCATTTGTTTTTTTTTTTAATAACTTCATACGACCGCTCTCCCGCGTACCAGTGCAAGAACCCTGGTAAAATTTAGTGAATATTCTCTGAACACACAAACGGGCCGCAAGAAGTTGATGCTCATTTGAAGCTACCACCAAATTCGGATGTTACCAGCAATGTTCAAAAAAATATTGAAGATGCATATCACATATCTCAGATATTATTTGTCGCAGAGGAATGAAATCAAATCTGACCGAAAGCCCTGATTATTATCTACGATAATGATAATTACAACTTTTTACGACAAATAAGCGATTTCAAGATGGCGTCCAGTCAAATTGAGAATAATGTGATAAGTTCATAGTCGTCACTGTGGTTCGAAATATGGAACACAAGAGTGTTTTGTGATTGCTGTTGTGGTCGGAAAAAGAATGAAGTATTTTATTTATTATAAATTGCATACATAACTTAGCGAACTAAAGGAAAAGCTGAGTCTGAGCTTGCATGGAATCTCCCTCCACCTGATCAGCCATAGCCGAAAGGGATTTTTAAAATCACGCAACCACCCTTTCACGTATCAGTGCAATAACCCTTGTCAGCGGCAATGCATGATTCCTCAACACTTAAAAGCACCGCAAGAAGTTGTACATATGAAGGAATTCGGCTGATGCTAATTATGATAACATTGCTACTATGGGCCAAGTGTAAAACTACTCCCTGCAATTATAGACCTTTCACTTTGCACACTTCTTGCTCTGCTGTGCCGGGCTTTGCATTTTCCCCTGTCAGAAAAACAAAATAGTCAGAAGCAATTTTTTTGAAATAATTAATGCTTAAACAAACGCATTTTTTATGCACTTTTTGTGCCTTACTGTAAATACAGGAGGAAAGTTTCTTGCATGTGCCTGAGTATATTTAGACTTTAATGTCGGGGCTTAAGAACCGCGTCTCTTACGACGCCACTGAATCAATGACCATAGTTTTGACAATAGAAGAAAAGGTAGGAACTGGTCTGAACTATAGAAGGGACGTCGGGCGATGGAACTAGACTCGAAAGATTTCAGTGCGCTGTATCGAAACTTTGAGCAATGCCGGACGCAAATTTTCAACACAGCGACACTAAAACTATTCACAAAAATTTAAATTGCTGAAATGAACGCTTAACTCGGAAATTTTGCATATCCCGTTTGCTAATATTACGAGAAACGGCATTTTTTTTAGCATAAATTGACTTAGGCATCTCGATATAAATTTAGTAAACTTGCGCATCTTGCATAACACTAAGGCACAAAAAGTGCATAAGAAATTGTCAAGCACGATTGACGGTTTGTGGAAGAAAATTACAAAAGCCATCCAATTGCTGCTCAATTTTGGACAATCCATTAAATGCGTGCCTCCCTGGGCAAGCGAAAGAAGTAAGTAAAGCATTATTTATTTCCAAAAAATTGCTTCTGTCAGGGGAAAAGGCAAAGTCTTACCCAGCACAGCAAGAAGTGTACAGAGAGGAAGGTCTATAACTGCAGACAATAGGCTTGTTTGACACATGTATCATGGTAGCAATTTTTGAGAATGTACAATGTGTACAACTTCATGCGGCCCGTTTATGTGTTCAGAGAACATTAACCACATTTTACGAGGGTTCTTGCACCGGTACGCGGCAGAGTGGTCGCATGAAGTTTTTTCAAAAAACGCATCAGTCAGTGGCAAAGCCGTGCCACACCAGAGCAAAAAGTTTATAAAATAAAAGGTGCATTTACAACGAGTAGTTTGAGATCGGTTTCAAAGTGGTACCCTAAAATGAGTAATGAAACATTTTTTGGAAATTTGTAAGGGCCGTATTCGTGGGAAAGCTTCATGTGTGAAACTTCTTGCGGCCCGTTTAAGTGTCGGGGTAACACTATCTTTTGGGAGCGTTCTTGCGCTGGTATTAAAAAATGCAACTTTAAATAAATAAATATATTTTTAGACCTTCGTAAAAAATAGGGGATCCAGTCTGACAAATGCAAGAAGCCGGTTTTTTTTTACTTTTTTATGGTCCTCTTCACGATCCACCCCCCAATCAGCTCTTCGACTATGACTAAAACGGCACCAGTATGAGTGGGTCATAAGAACGGGCCAATTCTTTTTAAATACGATTTAAATTCCTATTTTAATAGCATATTCCGCAAGAATATATTAAATTAAGCCCAAAATAACTATATGTATTACAAAGGTATGGATGGGTCTATTCCGATGGCCTTAGCAACTCCACTCAATTTGTTACTTGCAGATGGCATTGGGTGAAGTAAATGCTTCTACATAGCAGATTACTTACTCAGAATAGTTAAAGAGTCTACTGTCCCAGAGTTTATGTACCCCTCGAGCTCCCGAATGGAAAAAGCCAGCGTCGGTGCCGTCAAACTCATTTAGTCCATCTGACACATTTTTGGATGCATGGGAATGAACGACATCAAGAAGAACGTATAGTCCATGGGCATGGGCAGCATCAATCAACATTTTAAGATCATCGGGGTTGCCAAAGCGACTGCAAAAATATGTCATTTATAATTACATCACAGCAGACCATGAAAGGGTATTCAGTGACAGAAACTTCAAGAGTGGAGGTTCAGCTGCTATTCATCTTTTTTATATCCTTTTTTTAACACAGGTGACAACGCAAAATTTGATATTTGAACGGCAATGTCAAGAAATATTTTTTCCTGTTTCGAAATTTAATCGATAATTCGAAAATTACTTAATACTATTACTATAACGCTCTTTTCGTAATAAAAAAAAAAACAAGCGCTTAGAAAGGGCGGTTCCATTGCAATTAGCATCGAAAATTTAGTAAGGCAACACCTCTACGTAGGTTACCTTGAAGCTGCGTAGAAACTGGTAACTTGATAGCCGAAGCTTGCATAGTACGCGTGCTCCATAATTGCCATAACTTGGATAGCGTTGTAACCTGCAACAACAGATCAATTAGGTGAATAACGGATGATCCTGAGTGACGGACTGTAATAAAGTAATAAAGATATATTTATCATAAGCGAGATAAAGACTTAAGTCTCAGTATAGAAAAGGCTTCATGAATAATATCATCAGAAGCAGCTCAGGTAAGAAAGGTTTAAATTTCGAAAAACATTTTACTTCATTCTATCTGCCTCTGTCAGGAAAAGGGTTCATCAGAGAATTCGGTGTTCACCCTTGTCCGAAAATAAATAAGGTGAGGGCATCGCACCATCCTGGTACCACTTCTCAATTTCAGCATACAGGCAGACTAGTTACGGACGGCACACTCTTGCTCATCAACAAGCTATGAAAAATCCTATACCTTGTCTTTTAATTCGTGGGAGAACGTTCTTAGAGAATTCAAAATAAGTTCCGACACGTGGTTCTGCCGTAGCGATCCCAATGTGACATTCATAAACTCTCAAACTGGTCGGTTTCTTTATACGAAGATGCTTCATTTGGTATGGCTCAGGGGGATTCCACGTCCTTTCTTTAAAAATGAAGCCTTCAGATTTAGGCGGCTGTACTACATACGGTGCCCATGGTGAAAGGCGATATATCTGGTTGTCCCCCGATGCTGGCGAAGTTATTAATAACTGCAAAACAATGGAAATTTCAAAATTTCAAAATATTTCAAAGCGGGACTCGATAGATTGAACATCTCTGGATCAAGCCTTTCCCGTTAGAGTGCGGCATACAAAAATTTTAATTTTTAATTCTTTTAAATCACTAATTTTGCTTTTGTGCCTTGGTGGTATGCACCTTTTGTGACCTTTATTCAAGGGCAATGGAGCCCCCAATTTTTCATTTTTTTTTTGTCAAAGGTCAAATATCTCGTTACTCATTGTAAACATTTTTACACTGCCTAAGTGGAGACTCAGTGTGGGGTTCGTTGAAGCTAGTCAGTCCCAAGCCCGGGAAAAAGAGGAGGGTTGGGCCAGGGGCTAATCACCCTGCCCGTAAAACACCCATTGGTTACGAAACTACTGCTACATCATCCTCGGAACGATTACAACTTTTTTCCAACAACCGCGAAACCTTTGGAACCTGGAATGTACGGACTTTTCGGCTCTTTCTGGTCAGTGACGACTGTGTTAAAGCAGTTCAAGATTTGATTATGTGCGGTTCAAGAGGCCGATTGGACTGGACGTGGGACTGAAAGTAACCATGGGTACAGTGGAGACGATGGAGGACGTTGTGTCGTTGGAACTGGTTTTTTGATATGTGACAAGCTCAGAGGCAGTATCTTAGACTTCAAACCCGTGAATTAGAGACTGTGGTAATTCGTCTTAAGGGACGCTACAACAATGTGTCAATTATAAATTGCCATGCCCCGACTGAAGAGAGTCAGGATGATGTAAAGGATCTGTTCTATGATACGCTAGAGCAACTATTCTCTGACCTGTCATCTTTCGACGCTAAGTTAGTCGTTGGAGACTTTAATGCAAGGCTGGGCAAAGAGGAAGTATGGAGGCCTCATGCAGGCTCATATACATAAAGAAACTTGGCTCTATCGCGGCGTTCCGCGGTCGTACTAGAACTCAAATAGATCATGTTTTGATTCACCAACGTCATCATAGCTCGATGACGGACGTAAGAAGCTTCAGAGGAGCGGATGGTGACTCGGATTATTTTTTCGTAGGCTTCCGACTTCCACCACAGAATTGCATTACAAGACAGGCGGCCCACGAGTATTGGTATTGGTATCCGCTGGATTCTGGATAAGTTGAAAGAAGACGCTGATAAGTCAGCGTTCAAAGTAGAAATCCAAAATCGATTCGACACCCTCCAAGATATTGGAGACGTGGATCAGCACTGGGAGTCAATTAAGGAGATAATCAGCTCATCAGCATCTATCACGCTTGGTAGAAGAAGGTATAGGAAGCAGTCATGGTTCAATTTGCACTGTGAAGAAGCTATCAGAAGAAGGACGGAGGCATGCAAGGAGTACATGTTGGATCCGGGTAAACAAGACGAGTACAACAGGGTAAGAAGGGAAGCAAACGCATGCTTAAAAAGAGTGAGGCGACGTTATCTAGCCTAGAAGGGGACCAGGATTGAGACAAATCACGTTGCTAACAATAGTCGGGACATCTACCGCACAATCAAGCACATGAAGGGGGCAGGGACACAGGCTAAAATCATGAGCGTTCGAAGTTCGATGTCCTGTTTTGTCTATGTCCTCAAATTTCGGTTATAACGAGGAGGTTACCTCTTGAACCAAACTTAGTTTAGAGTCAGTATTATAAATATATAATACATATACCATATAATACTGCAATCTATTTCGTCGTAAAATATCGCTTAAGTTGTCAGCCGCTTCGTCAATTGTATCAAAAGATTGTTTAACAAAAAAAAGGAGTGTATCTGGCTTTTATATTTTTTTGTAGGTACGGTTTTGAATGTATTTTTTATTTTATTTATTTTTTATTTAATCACATATAAACAATTTAATGAATGTATCCGATTGACCTCTTCAGTCGCCTCTGTAGGTTAGTACCCGTGTTGAGTTACGACACGTCTCCGATCGCATGGCGTGTAAAGACTCGCACTAGTGCAAGCACGTTACCACCTGGCCATCGAAGTCGATTTGGTAGTCTGATGTAAGATTTAATAGCCATATCTATGGAAGTCTTCGAATAAAAAGTTGTTCTTTTGTATTTTCCGCAAGATTCATTTTATTTCCGGTGTTATATTTGTGCTTATCTAGATTGAATAAGTGTTCGTTTTTATCAACTACTTTTTTGCAATAAAAATAATTCGAAACACATTAAGAGACGGCAACTCCGGTACTATGATGTAACTTACCGTAAAATTAGGATCATACCTTGGTTTCACTGTTGTGCTCAAGAGGACACGAACCACCTGACAACGCAGGAATCGTAATTTCCCATTTTCCATATGGAAGTTGGGAAAAAGGGTGACTCTGAGTGTTCCAGTTATCTAAATCAAAATACAACACGTTTAGGCTAATCTGAAAGATTAAGAGACTTGGCTCCAAATCGAGTTACAAAGAGGCCGACCGAGAGACAGACATTGACGATTTTACTTTAGACTTCCTTAGTCAAGTTAAAACATGACTGAGGAAAAACTGCACACGTATACTAGTAGTTCAGTATCAATCTAACACCAGCTTATGTCGGTTATATATTTTCGTTCAGTAATGTTGATTGCTTGTACTTTTTGAATACTTGATGTGAAATTTGACAGTAATATATATATATATATATATATATATATATTATATTTATATATATTTTTTTTCATTTATTATGTACTTATAATGATGTAATAAACACTTTATTGCGTTTCTGGTACCTCAAAACGTGTAAATCCGTTTGAATCTCGAAATTGATAGTATCGATCATCACATTAGTGGCAAAATCGATCTACAGGTATCTCAAAATTTAAATATTTCTTATGATGAGTGTGGTGCACATGGTCAATCCCTGCCACTAACGTTTCAACAAGTTTTCTATTATTTTCTCAAAACGTACAATAACTTGCAGGGAAACCATGACTTACTGAAATCTCCAACCAAGTGGACCGCACTAGCTCCCGGAATCCACTCTCGACAAGTCACCGACATATCAGGATTAAATGTTTTTCCGTAATATTGATAACCTCTGGTGAAGTTATCCAAGCCTCCATCCACATCGTTCACACGTTTCAGGTAACTCTGAAAAACGTTGTACCTGAAACCAAAACAACCGCAAATCAGAGTTGATCAATGCGAACCACAGACAGTGTCGATATTGGTTACATTTACAGAAATGCTACACATACAAAACACTAATATGCAGGAAAAGTTGCATAAAAAGTTCAACAATTCAGGAGCTTTAGTGAACAACAACATTTGGAAGTTGTCGGAAAAAATGGGTCAAGATTGCAGTTGTTAAATTTATAAGCCAATCATTGCATGGGATTGATCAAGCAGCCATTACTTACAAATAACTCCCTGCTTCTCGTAAGTTTCCCCTTTATACTGATGACAGTGATTGCGGACAGCCAACCAAATTATTTTAGACGTTAAAGATAAAAAACTGCTACAAGTGAACATGCTTTCCTATTTATCATTTAGTATAGGTACCGAGAAAAATGTGAGTATTTCTATGGAAAATAATTGTCCTATGGTTAAATTTAGGTGGTCTCGAGTTTCCTTATCGCAAAGCACTGAATTGATCGATGGGGCAGGCAGAACAATATAATAAAACACAGTAATAATGGCAGGATATGCAATGTATTGGGTCATGAATTATCAATAATTTCTTAAAGAAATATTTTTTTATTCAAAACCGAAACTGCTTGGGAAAGCAACGTGTCCAGTTTTATTCCTCTATTATCCGTTTACACTCTACAGCAGTGGTTCTCAAACTGTGGGCCACAGCACCTCTTCAGGGAGGCCATGGGACCTCGGAAGGGAATATTTATGCCTTTCGGGAAATGTAGGGCATTCGTGGCCTATGACATTCCAACATTGGGAGGTAAGGCTCGGAAAATATTGATTCCATTTCCAACATCATACCTGTAAGAACGGTCCGCTTCTTTGGTTGAAATCGAAGAGCCAAAACAAACTAGCCTACTTGTGAAAGGGGAGCTGAAAGTGGATATTAATCAGTAAAATATTCATTCCCACAGCAAAATACTTGTCGGTGAAATGCAGCCACATATGACGTATTAAAAAAACAGCAATTAACTTTGATATTGATTTATTTATCCATGTAATCTGGGTAGGGGGCCACGGACTATTGACTTCTTTAAAAGTGGGCTAAGGCATTAAAAGTTTGGGAACCACTGCTCTACACCATACTTGAAGTTACGAAAGCATCGATTGCAAGGTTCCACAGGAAATTTAATTTTTAGTCATTTTCCGTGAAAATTGAGTCTATAATTTTTTTGCTCCCAGAACCAAACTGTCAGCGGACAAGCGACCTATTGAATTTTGTTTACATTATTCATGGTTATAATATACTGTATGTGAATTTCAAGAAAAATTTTAAATACATATTATTATATTAATATTATATTAATAATTATATTAAATATTTTTTTGGAGAGTACCTACAGCTTCCAAAAATTGAGTGAGCCCCAAATAAATAAAAAATGGTCCGGAGGTACGATTTTCTAAAATCTACTTTCGAATTTTCACAAACCGCCCTCAGATTGACGAACAGACAGACAAACTGACCGAGTAAGAACCACTTTTTTGGGTTCCTGGAACCACAAAACGTGCAAATCCACTGATAACCCGAAATCGAAAGTTTCAACCTTTCCCTATACTACAGTACATATTAAGAAATCAATAAATAATCTAACTTGGATCAAGATTTTAGAGACTATTGTTAAGTTAGTGAATATTATTAACATGGCATTATTTCGAACCTGACGACAGTATGGGTAAATTCTTAGTTGACAGAAATACAGGTATCTTAAGGCATCGTTTCCGTGTCATTTTAAGCTCTATTAAGTGTGAGTCAATGAGTCATGTGAATTCCATACAGTGCTGCAATATTATAGCTTAAACCGAACAATGCATTGTATACAGGTAGTAACATGAATGTTGAAGTGACTGAGAAATTCTGTTAATAAAAAGACTGTTTCCCTGAATTCGGAAAGAGCCATGTTATATATCTTTGATATATTTCTTACTTTTGTACTTATTAAGGAGGAAAAACTCGACCGAATGACAAGACATTGACAGAGCGCAAGGTGTTGGTTAGGCTACAAACTATGTAGGATCTCAGTCCAGTAGCCTGAGCAGCGCATTCATGGCTGGATGCGTCGCTATATTAGCTCTCATATTTCATTCAAGTACTGTTATGTAGACACCTCCCCCCCCCCCCTCAACAAAACAAACTAATAAATTGGGGCATATCAGCTACCGGCATGGCAGGACACTCAACAGTCATTCTTCACATTCATCGCATTATTGTTTTCCAATTTATACGTAGTATAAGGAAAGCTTTGTGACGGTCGAAATTTTCGGTTCCGAGATTACAACGGATTTACACGTTTTAAGGTCACAGGAACCCAGAAAAGTGGTTTTTACGAAATGTCTGTCTGTCTGTCTGTCGCTCTGTCTGTCTGTGCGTCGATTTCCGGGCAAACTACTCGGTCGATTTTGATGAAATTCGCCATTTTTTATCCATTATAAGTCTGGTGTATAAGCCAAGCATTAGGAGTTTACCCATTTATTATTAGAAAATTTATCGTTGTTAATTTATTTTTATTTAAAAAATGTCCTAATAATTAGGGTAGTGTTTAATAAAAAATAATAATAAAACGTGTTTTCGTATTTTCAATCTTTTACATTTCTTAAAAATAATTACAATACTTACCATATAGAAAATTTAGGATAAAAAATGGCGGATGACAATACCCGGGTATATAGTGCCTTAATTTATACGTAGCATAAGGAAAGCTTTGTGATGGTCCAAATTTTCGATTCCGAGTTTTCAACGGATTTACACGTTTTGAGGTCCCAGGAACCCAAAAAAGTGGTCTTTACGAAATGTCTGTCTGTCCCTCTGTCTGTATGTCTGTATTTCTGTATGTCTGTGTGACTGTGCGTCGATTTCCGGGCAAACTACTCGGTCGATTTTGATGAAATTCGGCATGTAGGTTTACAAAAATCATACCTCGGAACGATTTGTGTTTATTTGGGGCTAAATTAATTTGGGGGGGTTTTATTCTCAAAAAACTCCAAGAAAACGTCTAAAAAAATTATTTCTCAAAAACGGCTCCAACGATTTCTTTTAAATTCACGTATATTTTAGCCGTTATTAATGTTAACGAAATGCGGGGTCGCTTGCCCCTTGATAGGTTGCTTTTGGGGGTAAAAAAATAAAAATAACTAAATTTTAATGAAAAATTACTAAAAAATAATTTTTTTGCGAAACCTTTCCATCGATGATTTCAACCTTCAGGTATGTTTTAGTTGTTAAATTGAGTAACGAAACTGGACAGGTTGCTTTTCCAGAAAAGTATTTGGTTTTGTAAAAAAAAATGTTTTTTTGAAAAAATGATAGAAAATTCACGCTCAAATGCATTGCGTGCCCTGCAAGTATTGCTGTGTGGTAATGCGTTGGTCTGACCTATCTAGAATTTACCTCAACTCCAATGACGTCAGGTGGACAACACCCCCCCCCCCCCCCCCCCCGAGATATCGGAATTTTTACCATAGGAAAATTATTTACCATGAAATTACTTATTTTCTCTATCTACTAATTTTGATACATTGAAAAGCATGTTCGAGTAAACTCAGACCGGTTCTCTTAATTAGTTCTGGCCCATATGCTACAAAAGTGGCCTCGCGCCCTAAAATATATACGAGTATAAGTATATAAGAATGGCTTTCCAATTTATACGTTAGTATAGTATTATAAGGAAAGCATTTTTATTATTTTTATTATCGATTCCAAGGGATTTACACGTTTTGGGGGCTCAGTAACCCAATAAAGTACTTTTTACGAAATGTCTGATGTCCACCAGTCTGTCTGTCGGTCTAAAACTCGATTTGGGGCTAACTACTAGAAGGTTCAAAAAAATAAAAAATAAATATTGGGTTACTTTTTTAATTTCTTCGATAACTTCATTTAGGGGGTTTTATACCCCCAAAAAGCCCCTAAAAATGTTTAATCAAATTAAGTGCCTCGGACTATTTCCTTTGAATTCACATGCAGCAATTTTTAATTTAAACAAAACTCACTAGGTCGCATCTCCCTTTATAATTTAGTTCAGGGCATAAAAAATAAAAAATGCTCAATTTTCATGAAAAATTGCTAAATAAATAATTTTTCTGATGAACCATTCTATCGATGCTTTTTAACTTCAGGTATGTTTTAGGTGCTAAATAGAGTAAAAAAACAGAAGAGGGTGTTTTCCAAAGCAAGGTTTTGGTTTTAAAGGAAAAAATATTTTTTTTAATATATTGAGGATAATCCCAGCCCCAATGCATTTTATACCATACCATAATTGTGTAGTATTATATTATTTGCCTGCCCATTCTATATTAGGCAGTTGTCCTTTCAATCAATCCAGTGCTAAAGAATAGGGAAAATCTATAAATCTATACTTAACCATGGGGTAATTATTTGCCATGGAACTACTGCGGTACATATATTGATTGATAAATAAGAAAGCATGTACGGGTTCACTCGTACCGTATCTGAAAAAAATGTTGTCTACAATGGCAAAGAAAGAAAAAATAGCTATGATATAGAGTTAAAACTACGAAAAGTGTCCTTTGACAAAATGCAGACGCCACACTGAGGTCATCACAAGGACATCTTGGGCTATCTCGCCGGGGTCAACTTAACAACATGGCAGACACCTGCTGCTGGCGGTATTGATCGGCGCTCCAAACAAGCGCAAATGAATCACCATGACGACGCAAGAGATTTACCCTTCAGGTATTAAGTATAGTATATATCGAACGGACATGGCGAAAAGGTCATACCCCTCGTCAAAAGACAACAACATGAGCGTGGAAGCCCAAAAGGGAAATGTTGCTAATACTCGTAATAATTTGTATTATTATTTTTAAATACACACCACCAAACATAACAACAGGGTGCATTGTCGTACAACAGTATTAATATCAAGCATTGGGTTTCTACAGAATGTTAAAAGAACCGGTACGAGTGAACCCGTACATGCTTTCTTATTTATCACTAGTATAGCCACCGAGACAGAAAATATGAGTAGTTCCATTGTAAATAATTGCCCTAGGGTTCAATCACTTCAATTTCGGTTGCCTTAACTTTCCCTACCCCAAAGCACAGAATCGATCGATAGGACGATTGCATGGTATGGAACGGGCAGACCAATATAATACAACACAGTAATAATGGCAGCGTATGCAATGGACATCAATTATCGGTAATTCCTTCAAAATAGGATTTTTTTTATTCGAAACCAAAGTTTGCTCGGAAAAGCTAACTGTTCGGTTTTGTTACCGTATTTACCACTTAAAACATACCTACCTGAAGTTCGAACGCATCGATAGCTAAAGGTTCCACAGAATAATAATTTTTTGTCATTTTCCATGAAAATTGAGTATTTATATGCTATTGCTACTAGAAACAAACTATCAAGGGGCAAGCGACATATTGGGTCATGTTAACATTAATATCGACTACAATATATGTGAATTTAAAAAAGTCATCGGAGCTGATTTTGAGAAAACATTTTTTTAGCAGTTATTTAGTAGTTTTTGTAGGGTGAACCCAAAATTGACTTCGATCAAAATTTAAAAATGAATATTCTCAAGATGAGATTTTTGTGAACCTATAAGTCAAATTTCATCAAAACCCACTGAGCAGTTTGCCCACAGATCGATCCACAGACCGACAGACAGGCATTTAGTAAAAAACACTTTTGGTTCCTGGGACCTCAAAACTTTTAAATTCTCGAAATCGAAAATTTAAACCATCAGACAGCTTTACTTATACTAACGTATTAATAGGTAAGCAAAAACTTAACTTATTCCAGGGACATCACGTTATGTAAGATAAGAATAACGAATTTTTAATTTTAATTTTTAATGGCTTAGTAATAGAAACAATAGAAAGTCCTTATTTATTTATTTATTTTTCTTGTGCTGGACACCGAGGTATCCTAAGTAGCCTAACCAACTACAATCTTCTACAAACAGTCAGAATGTTGCACTAAACGTGATTAGAAACGGTTACTATAAACTTAAAAAAAGGTTCTACAACTTACTAAGAAGCAGGTTCAGGAACAAAACAAAGAACGGCTTAGGCCAATAGATACGAAAAACGTACGCTACTATGACTGGGAAGACGTTGCAAATACGGTACTGCCCGAACTTGTCATTCTGCATAGATACTAGCGACTAGCCTAGCCTAGGGTCCATGTCGGCTCTAAAACTCCGATTGTCTTTCGCCAGCCGGCTCTCGTTGGACTACTATTATTTGAAGGGCAGTTTTATGGACGTAGGTGTACTAGCAGTGTTAAATCTTGTCGGTGACCGATTACAAGTGACAATGGACAAGCTGAGACATGCTTACCATTGACATTGCAACTGGCGCTAGTATGACATAACCATGTATGGGAAAGAGTCGACTCACGTTATAATACGAATGACTTTAAGAGGATATAATACGTAGGAAAAATTTCGGACAGACCACAGATGAAAATATGAAGAAAAAAAAACGAAATATTTTTCTTCCGAAAGCCTACAATTTGACGTTTGTCATTGTTCGTGGCTGTTTGAGAGCAAAGATTAATATTTCAACTTATTATTACGTAAGCTTACGCTGCATAATAAGTCTACATACGGTAATGGTTTGTTCATAAGCATGATAATCCAAAAAACCGGCGACAGCTATTTAGCATAGTTCCCTCTGTTTACCCTAGCTTCAGTTCATTCTTCCTAATGACAAAAACCATATTCTGTGCATTCTACAGTGTTTGTTACAACAGTAGCTAGGCTACGGTACCGTACCTAAGGAAATTATGAAGTGGCCAACTTACCTTCGACGGATTTCTTGTTCATAGGGCTTCAAGTAGGGGTCCCTGTTCAACAAGTCGCTGATTCCAGGGACTTGTTCGTCTGAGATAGACAAATTTCCACCCATGATAATGTGAAACCGATCAGAAGAGCCTTTGCACAAGCACTGACATTGGAATACACGACTATACTTGGTGCCACTGTCGACGGTCCACACCAAGTTGAATTTGTCAAAGTGACCTTGTCCAGAAAGTTTGTCCTTGGACTCCCTCTCAATTTCTTATCATTAAAAAATAAAAATTCAATTAATAAAACCAGTTCGTGTCTTCCTTTATAGAATTTTTTATACAGATTCGGTAATATAAAACGTAAATAAAAAAATCTAAATGGAATGAAGAAATGAGAACTTTGAGAAGTGTTATAGTGGTATTCCAATGTATTGCATTGAATGCCAAGATGTAATAGACATCGAGTTGGAGCAGATCCCTAAGCGACCCGAACTTATCCCCCCGCCATTTTACATTAATGACGTCACTTAACGTCACATCATTGCGTGGCTTATGTTCATGATTTGTTGCTTTCCAATTTATACTAGAGCACTATATTAGATTAGATTAGGGTATATAGTGCCTTAATTTATACGTAGCATAAGGAAAGCTTTGTGATGGTCCAAATTTTCGATTCCGAGTTTTCAACGGATTTACACGTTTTGAGGTCCCAGGAACCCAAAAAAGTGGTTTTTACGAAATGTCTGTCTGTCGCTCTGTCTGTATGTCTATTTCTGTATGTCTGTGTGACTGTGCGTCGATTTCCGGGCAAACTACTCGGTCGATTTTGATGAAATTCGGCATGTAGCTTCACAAAAATCATACCTCTGGACCAATTTTTTTTATTTTAGGCTAACTCAATTTGGGGGGGGTTTTATTCTCAAAAAACTCCTTCATAGTTTGCTTCTGGGGGTAAAAAATTAAAAATTACTAAATTTTCTTTGTATCGATGATTTCTACTTTCAGGTATGTATTAGGTGTTAAATTGAGCAACGAAACCGGTCAGGTTGCTTTCCCAGAAAAGTATTTGGTTTTGTACAATTTTTTTTTTTTTTTTTTTTTTTTTTTTTTTTTTTTTTTTTAAATGATAGAAAATTCACGCTCAAAGGCATTGCGTGCCCTGCCAGTATTGCTGTGTGGTAATGTGTTGGTCTGACCTATCTAGAATTTACCTCACCTCCAGTGACGTCAGGTGGACCCCCCCCCCCCCCGAAATATCCGAAATTTAACCATACCGGTAGGAAAATTATTTACCATGAAATTACTCATTTTCTCTATCTACTAATTTTGATAAATTGGAAAGCATGTTCGAGTTAACTCGGACCGGTTCTTTTACTTTTGTTGCATGGAATTTCAATTTTGAAGTCCGAAGACCCTAGAAAAGTCGTTTTTACTTATTGGTATACATTGCATTGCCGCATTGTGTTGAATGTGTTCAGGGCATATTTCATTGCCTGTTAATTAATTCGTCTAATCATTTATTGCCTTTTTCATTGGTCTGATGTAATGTTCAAATCACGTTCTGCGTGTAGCCTATAATTGCACAAATCAGAAGCGTCAATAATCGGGGGAAATCATTACTTTTCACGTACAATAATTAAGTTTGTGCGTAGTTTGGTCAGTAGGCTAGAGGCAAAATCTTTTATTTTGACAAATTTCAAACCGTCAATAACATTGCCTTGTATATAATTTTAATAAAAAAAGACAATTAAAGTAGGCTATTCAAACAGCAATAACCTAGGTGCTTGGAAAAATTAAGGCACTGCTTCTTAATTGTTGCAGTGGATTTTGAACCGGCTATATATGCTTTCTACCATAATGTTTTCCAACCAATATTATTCAGTATGAGTTTTATTGTTTATATTTTTATTCCGGTGCTATAACTATTTAAAACAAATTTCCAATGCTGTTGCATATTCTAAGGTACTTGCTTTTAAACTTACTTAATTGTTGTGATGTTGAGTGAACTTAGTGTAACTTCCTAAGGTACGAGAAAAATAAAGAAAAAAATTATCTTTATTTTCTAATAGGGCGAATTCTGGCCCTTATGGCCCACTCTTACAATTAACCCATGCTATAAAATTTCAAGAAAAGATTAGACCTGTCCTTCTTCAACTTTCAAGTGCTTCTTCTTTAAAAAATTTGTGATCATCATGGCACTTTGGACCTTGGAGACTGCTGCTCTGAAAAGGAAAGTCGTGCTCTTGCCCCGCCACTGGCTCAAGATTTTTAACCAGGGGTTTCTTCTTATGCCAGGAGCCCTCGGTCATTCTATCTTCCCCTGGATTATTACATGCAAAAGGCGATCCTTTCCGTTCCTCCTCATCTTATGACCGCTGTGTGTTAGTTTCCGTTTCTTAAGTCTTAACTGACAGAAGCACCTTGGCTTCTGGATCCATTCACCTCAGGGCCTCAGCATTTGGGACACGGCCTCTTCAGGATATGCGCAGCTTTCATCTGTATCTTACCCATATTTCAAATTAACCTAGGCTACACTGATTCGGTTCAACATATAGCTTGTGTCGATGTCCATCCCTTTACGCTACCTACATATAGGTCTATAGAACTCATTGTGAAAAATTTCTTTGTAATGTTTTACGTTATTATAAAAAATACACACAACCAGCCATCGTCAAGTGTAAGAAAATAGTAAGCCTTATTAAAGTTAAAACTTAAGCACATTGTCAAGATACGCACAGCATAGCATATATTATGGTAAACAATAATTAAACATTTAACAATAGTAAATTTTAGCCCCAACAAGGGAGAACTACTTAAAAAGGTTATGTCATTAAGTAAAGTTTTGTTTTCAATAATAGCTTCTCTAATCTCAATTGTTTCTAAATTATCAAGTAGTTTTCCCTTGTTGGCTGAATGTAAAATCTTAGAATTATCGAAGTCACAGGCATGGTTGTGGGTGCGTTTATATGTTGGGCAAAGGAAGGCTGAGTTTTCCTACTCCACTATTCTTTCTCCAAGACCCCTCCCAGTTTGCCCAATATATAAACTACCACAATCAATCCTTACAGTCTAGTTGATATACCCCTGATTTCCTCCCTTTCTCCAATTTCACTAATTGACAGCCATCAATCAATAATCAATCAATCAATCAACCAATCGTGTATTGTCATTATATCTGCATCCATGCAATCCAAGGACGCAGCTCGACCTCGTCATAAAGTGAACTACTCGACAAATGAGTCACATAATATACAATATAATAGCGGAGAATACTATTAATATTGATAATGGATCCTCGTTAGAGGACTCATTACTATCAGTCGCTCAACTTCACCCTACTGCACTTCATATTGCTCACATTAATTCACAATCCCTCTTAGCTCATGTTGATTACCTACAAGCCTCCTTTCTCTCCTGTAAATTTCATATTATAGCGGTCAGTGAAACATGGTTGAAGCCCTCTTTGGACTCTAGCCTGGTTGCTCTCCTCGAATACTCCTTCTTTCGGAATGATCGCAATGGGAAGGGTGGTGGTGGCGTTGGGATATTCGTACACGATAGCATTAAAGCCAAAGTCCTCGAATTGTCAAACGGGCAGTATAACGAAAAGTGTGAATTTATATTCATGGAAATAATTTTGAGAAAACACAAGCTTTTATTTGGTGTTTGCTACAGGCCTCCTTGCGTTGATAGTGCATTCTCAGAGTATGAATCAGCTCTTCTGGAGCTTTCAACTGGGTATGATCATATTATTGTAACTGGGGACTACAACGCAGACTTGCTAAAAAAGGAGAAACCTGATACGAGGAGCTTGTTGAGCATATTCGAGTCATGTGGCATACAACCTCTTTCGCTATCTCCCACCCACAACAATGCTCTATTGGACATAATGGTTGTTAGTGATAGCAGGCGCGCACTGAATCATGGGCAGTTTTTTTTTTTTTTTTTTTTTTTACCTTCGTGGGGCCTACTCGTTTGAGTTCCTATAAGCGTCGACCTAGAAGGTCTTTTGCTTCCACGTTTGCCGTCTACGCCCATCTTATAACACCAGTCTTTTTGATAAATTCTAGTGTTTTTGTGATGGGATTAGATCGGATGGTTTCCTCTTCAGACCTAGGGTGGCCAAGAGTTTGGTATCGAGTTTTTCCCAGCGCTTCACATTCAAAGAGAATGTGTTCAGCTGTTTCTTCTTCAACTTCACACAGTCTGCATCTACTGTCGTTTTTCACGCCAACCCTATGCATGTGTTTGTTGAAGTGGCCGTGGCCCGTAAGCGTGCCAACCACCCTTCTACCTTGCTCTCTACTTAAAGAGAGAAGCTGATCGGTGAGCTTTTTACTAGGACCCGGAATAACCTTCTTAGCAAATCTGCTTTCCGGGACTTTCTTCCATTCCTCTGCAGTTTTTCTCTGCACCCTTTTTTGTACAGAAGTACGGGCCTGGCAATAAGCCATCCCATACTTAGGTTCTGCACCAATGAATGGCGTTTCTGCACCTTTTCGAGCCAGCTTGTCGGCTCTTTCATTCCCATCAAAGTTCGAGTGAGCCGGGACCCAAATCAGCGAGACTGAGTTTTCCCGACACACCTTTATTAGGAGGTTGATGCAGTGCCACACCATTTTTGATGTGATCTTTATAGCCTCCACAGCCTTAATCGCTGCCTGCGAGTCTGTATAGATAATAATGGTTTTGCCCTTGCTTTCCATTTCCATACACTCCTCTAGGCATTTTATAATGGCCCCTACCTCAGCCATCATGGGCAGTTAGTCGCTCCAGGTTTTTCTCACCATGACTTGATTGATCTAAGTTACTCTATTAAGCCCCCTAAACCACCACCAAAGTTTATCACCTACAGAAGTTTTAAAGATTTCAGTGAAGAGGATTTTATGAGATGCGCGGCACTCCTACCATGGCACGAAATTCAGGTACTATCCAGTGTTAATGACAAAATAGACAGGCTGAATTCAATGATAATCTCATTGTATGACAGATTTGCACCAGTAGTCACACGTAGGGTGACACCCCCCCCCCCCCCCCCGCGCCTTGGCTTACGCCAGTCATCAAAACTCTAATGAAGGATAGGGATCGAGCATTCTCTCTTTGCAAACGCCACCCTACATTGGAAGCGCGCGCCAGGTACAAAAAACTCAGAAACAGGGTGTCACAGGCCATCAGGAATGCCAAATTAAAACAAGCTCACTCTCTTTGCGAACTGTCTGGGAAGAAACTTTGGTCAGGTCTTAAAAAGTTTGGAGTTGGTAAGAAAACAACGAATTCCATTTCACATTTTGATCCAGACAAATTAAATAATCACTATGCATCCGTAGTGCCTATGCCTCTTATAAATGAAGTACACAGTACGGTTGAAAATATTATGTCTCAGCCCAAGCCGACTTGCCCGCCTTTCTGTTTTAAGGCAGTATCCCCTCATGAGGTTCGGAAGGCCATTTCTTCAATTAAATCTAATGCCGCTGGATTTGACACCATAAACGCAAACATGATTAGCCGCCTAATAGATCACATTTTACCGTCTGTTGTAACCATTTTTAACCAATCTCTGGCATCAAGCATCTTTCCCATAACTTGGAAAACCTCTATTGTTCAACCATTGCCGAAGTGTGAGAAACCAGAATCTTTCAACGACTTACGACCGATCAGTCTTCTTCCTATCTTGTCAAAAGCTCTAGAAAAAATAGTTCATTCGCAAATGAGTGAGTACCTAAAATTCAGCAGCTTGACTGACAACTTCCAATCTGGTTTTCGTGCAGGTTGCAGTACCACAACAGCGTTATTAAATGTGATGGATGATATAACTATTGCAGCCGATGGCGGGATGGTCACCATTATTACATTACTGGATAAAAGTAAAGCCTTTGACAGCGTTAACCATGATGTTCTACGGGCTCGTCTATCAGCCTTGAATTTCTCGTCGGACGCTATTGCATGGGCAAAATCATATCTCAGTGGTAGAGTACAGATTGTAAAAATTGGCGAAAAACTATCGGCAGCCTCCCCTATTCGCTCGGGAGTGCCTCAAGGCTCTGTCCTTGGTCCTCTCCTCTTTTCAATTTATGTGTCAGATTTAGCATCGAGTCTGAAATACTGTAGATACCATTTTTATGCAGATGATCTGCAGCTCTACTCGCATACGAATCAGTTCAACTTTGTTGCTACAGTGGATAAAGTCAATAACGATCTAAAGAATGTGGAGGGTTGGTGTGGCAGTAATTTTCTAATGATAAACCCAAATAAGTGCCAGTCAATAATCCTTGGCTCCAGAAAGCTTGTGTCCAGAATTATGAAAAGTGCCCCACCTCCGATTATAATAGGTTGTAGAAATATCCCCTACGAAGAGCAAGCCATTAAAAATCTTGGCCTCTACGTTGACCCGGGTCTTACTTGGCATAATCATACCAAAAGAGTGTGTAAAAAGGTTTTTTACTCCTTACACGCCCTGCAGCGCCTGAAATTTTTACTTCCTGTTGCTATAAAGCGAAATCTGATCCAATCATTAATATTTCCTATATTTGACTATGTTGATTTGATTTACAGTACCGGTAGTTGTAATGAAGTCGATGCTAGGCGCCTCCAATATGCGCAGAACTCATGCATGCGGTTCATTTACAATGTGAAACGGCGGGATCACGTAACCCCATTCTACCGCAGGGCTCAGTGGCTGAAATTAGGTGAAAGAAGAACTTTCCACTCACTATTATTAGTATATAAGGTTTTGAACAGTGCAGCTCCTCCATATCTATATGACCGCCTAAAGCCATTGAATTCCCATAGAAATTGACTTGTATTGCGAATACCCCGACATAACACAGCTTTATATGGTAGTTCTTTTTTTGTAAATGTCTGCCGCCAGTGGAACTCCCTAGATAAGGAAATTAGATCGCAGCCAAAGATTCGTGGGTTCAAAAGCCAGTTGCTGAAAAAATTACTAGGAACAGAATAGGTTTAGAATAAGAATACTGTCTAGATATTTACTGTATGTGTTTTTTTTTTTACGTCACGTCACTTTAGAATAAGTTCTTTTTATGCATTGTTAGAATAAGATTGTTTACGTTAAGCGTATGTGTTTTGTAGATTGTATTGTTTTTGGATGTGGGTTAGGCAGAAAAAGACTTTCTAGTCTTAAGTCTCGCCCCGTAAATATAAGACGTTTATTGTTATTATTATTATTATTATATAAACAAAAACAACATTGGCAACTACGGTTGCCACCTATACAATATTATATTGTTCAATGGTATTTTATAATTGTAATAAGACCCCATAAACTCACTCGCGGAATAGGGACTATACACCGCAGGAGCAGTACCTTCACCCCTTTTCTGAACTGTGAGTCTGTGAGATTTTAGTCTTTCAGGGAACTTGGCAATTTATTGTATATAGTCTTAGTCCCATTTGCTGGGGTCCAGTCTGAGTTTTGGCTAGTCGGACTTGCTCCAAGTGGATGTTTTCCCTACCCCGTGTGTGGTGGTCATGTATGTCACAGTTAGATGTAAGCGCTTGTTTCCGTGTGTATGTGACAGTTTCCAAAATGTGAAGACCAGCCAGAGGGAGAATCATCATTGTGCGAAAAATGGGTCTACATGATACCCTCTGATCCCAAATACCCATAAGAGCCCTCACAGTCCTCTTCTGGAGGCGAAAAACTCGCCCTACATCTGAGGAGTTGCCCCAACAGGTCACTCCATAAGTTAAAAGGGACTGAAAAAGGCTGAAATACACAGTTCTAAGCGTATCAGTGTTTACCAGATATGACGAATTCCTGAGCAAGTATATAGTTGAAGTGAGAATACCACAGAGCTTATGGACGTGGGTCCGCCAGGTGAGGGAAGCGTCAATAGTGAGGCCCAGGAAACGAACACATTGCGATTCAATGATCAGATCCTCTTCTATAAGGAGAGAAACTGGTTCGTCGGCACTCGAGGTCCTGGCTTTGAAGACGATAACTTCGGTTTTGTCTCGATTAAGGATAAGCCTGTTATTTTGTAACCAGGTACTGACATGAGCAAGAGTATAGAGTGCGCAACGTTGAAAATATTTTCAGTGGTAACGTCCACTGATAACACTGTGTCGTCCGCATAAAGGCCAACGTCGATATTATGGGATACAGAAGCCGTGTAGGACGGTAGACTATTTATGTAAATAAGAAACATAGTTGGTCCCAATATGCTTCCCTGAGGAACACCTGTCTGAACAGGCAGCCAGTCAGCTGCAGCTACCTTGCTGCCATTTCTAGTTGTCAACTCGACCATCTGCCATCGGTCAGAGAGGTAAGACCTGAACCAACAATTAGCAACACCCCTTACTCCATAGTCTTCAAGTTTACCGAGGAGTATAATATTGTGATTAACTGGATCAAAAGCTCGTGGAAGATCTAGAAACAGCCCCAGAGGAATACGCTTTTTATCAAGAATATTTAAGATTTTGTTATAGAGAAATGTACATGCATCACCGGTAGACTTTCCCGGGAGAAACCCATACTGCTTGGCTGAGATGATGTTGTGTTTCTTAAGGAAGCTCATTAACCTGTTATTCATGATTTTTTCAATAACCTTAGAAAAAACTGGAAGCATACTAATGGGCCTATAGCTCTTTAGTTGATTCAGCTCTCCCTTCTTATAGATCGGTCTTATTAGCGCCTTTTTAAGGCAGGAGGGGAAAACGCCTTCTTGGAAGCTTTTATTAATGAGGTGAACTAAAGGTTCCTCAAGAGCCTTATTGTAGGAGTCTTTAAGAAACCGAGATGGAATACCGTCGGTGCCCACAGAAGCAGTGTGTTTCAGAGACTTAACAGCACCAGCGACTTCTTCACGACTCACGGGAGCTAGGAAGAAGGATTCAGCATTTGGATTACCATGTCTAATCGGATAGTCAATTTGTGTGGGGAGGCGTTTCAGAAGATCCGAAGTAACCCGAGTGAAGTAATCGTTGAAATTATCGGCAATTGCATTTGGATCTGTAATTGAGATGTTGTTAACAGAAAATTTCTTAATAATAGAATTGGAATTCCCCGAACCCCTTCCCTCATTGATTATTCTCCACGACTCCTTGGATCGGTTTTTAGACTTTAAGATAGGTCACTGACATGCCGTTTATCAAGTTCATTACATTCTAATTTCAGCATGGTGAGGGCCTCGTTGTGTTCAATTTTGAGCCTAGAGTCACCCGTGGCTCTATATAAAATTCTAAGGTCACGTAATTTGGTAAACCTGTTTAATAGTTCTCTCTTGACGAACTTCTTCCGCTTGTGCGGTTTAATGAGTTTAAGAGGAAAGCATGGAGCGTGCAGTGACTTAAGGGTGTCCGTAAATTGTGAGAAACTTAGCTCAGCATTCAACTGTCCAAATTTGTCATTCCAAAAAAGGTTATTAATTAATTTAATGAATTTCCTCGCATTATAGGCATTGTAAATTCTCCGAAGGTTTGGAACAGGCTTGTTACTATTAAAAGGCAAGAAATGTGCATTAATAACTCTAAGAAATTGGGCGTCATGATCGGAGAGCGAGATTCAGCGATAAAATTAACACGGCTTATATTCACAAACACATTGTCAATACATGTCGCGCAGAGTCACCGGAGATACGAATAGGCACATTTAACATATGAATAAAATTATAGCACTTCAAGTTGTCCAGTATTTCTGACAGTTTATCGTTAATTGACAGAAAGTTTTCATTAAAATCTCCCATAATTATACCTATTCGACCTGCTAGGTCTAAGCTCTTACAGACATGTTCCATTAAATTACGTAGGGCATCGCGACTTGGGTCAGGTACTCTATAACATCACTTGCGTCTTCAGCACGTTAATTAAGATGCCCGCATTTCTGCTCTGGTACACTTATTTTGCCGTTAACAGCGGCTGCCCGATTTATAATTGAACCTTTTTGTATGCATTATTTTTCCAAACTGTATTCCTTGGTTTTGTTAGATATGTAACGAGGAAGATCGACAGTATGTATAGAAAGTAAGTTTTGGATTGCATACATTCACGTATGCCTAAACACCGCAACGGGCCCATTTCGGCGCCTTAGTGCCTACAACTCTAAACGATTCAACGTCGTTGTTGTAGTTGTTTCTAACGCCTGCTTTCAGCATTTCTGCTTTAAGCAAGCTCACACACAGCAAAGCCCAGGTAAAGCAATTAACTCTCCCGAAAATGCAATTAATTTCTAATGGAAGTGAAGCTTTCGTGGGATTACACAGTCTGGCCAGAAGGTGGATGAAAGTCGCTGAAGGAATCTCTCAAATTTATTAGTTGAAGGAAATAGTAAATGATGGAGAAGTAGCTTCAATGGAAAACTAGGTTTATTGGAATTGGCCGTATCGTTTTTTTTTTCTAACCCTGTCAGCATGGTGGGTGGAGTGAGTCTGTTTATTAACTTGAGGGACCCTAAGGGCAGACTCCCCGGCGAGAAGGAGAGTTGACTGGCAGGGTGGACCTCCTGACTATAGTGGATTCCGAACCACTTGGGGAACATAGTAAAGTCACACGCTTAATTCGGGGTGACCAGGAGTCGACAAGCACGTAGACTGACTGGTTAGCGCGTTATCATGTCCCACCATGTTCCCCTGCCAACGTTGTGCACTACCAAGTTTGCCGCAGTTTGAAACATGCCCTGCTCTAATGGATTCATTGGCCGATACAACGTCGTGACGTCATCGAACTGCTGCAATTACGAAATAAAAACAGTACTGACAACCACCACGAAGGCTGCTGTCATAGTCACGGCAACGTCAATGAACCTCGAGGTGAACGTCTAAGTTACGCGGCCAGCAGTGCAGTCTATGATCTACCTAATGCTGTCAACAACTCAGTCAACATTTTCCAGCATCCAGAGCAACCTACTCCAACTTCAAAGAAACGGTTCAACCGTTTGGAGTCTCTCGACTGCAGACGTCATCACAGTCTTACAGCGCAACAATTGTCCGATCATTCGTCGACCCCGACCTTTCATCCTTGTTATCGTATAGTAGCATGTAAGTTTTGGTTTGAATGCAATGGCCGTGGCATTTATTACCAACTCCAATTTCATCAGTCATTCGACTAACCAAACCTTCATCCCACAAAGTAGCAGCAAATCCCAATGCATTAGACTACCTTACTGCTTCCCAATAACTTACTCTATGATATAGGCCTACTTCCTAACCTACAGAATATACGTTAACAAGGAATACATGTAGGCTATTCTTTTTTTACTGGCATTTTTATTTTATTTTATTGAGTATTTTAGCCTATTCAAGCCACTATTTATTTTAAATTTTAAATGTAATTTGCAATTAATCCGCGCTGCCATTTCTTTACATAGGGAAAACTAGGGTGCAGCCAAAGCTATTCATATTCATTTGTACAATGCCAACGGCCATTCCAAGTTGAATCCAGCAGAACAGAGCCTGTTCGAAACTGCAGCAAATATGGTAGTGTGCACAGCGTTGGCAGGGGAACATGGTGGGACCTGATAACGTGCTGGGACTATACCAGTCAGTCTACTACGTGCGTGTCGAGTCCTGGTCACCTCCGAATTAATCGTGTCACTACTATTTTCCCCAAGTGGTCGGAATCCACTATAATCAGGAGGTCCACCTTGTCAGTCAACTTCCCTTCTCGCTGAGGAGTATGAGTCTGCCCTTATGCTCAAGTTAATAAGCAGACTCACTCCCCCCGCTAGGGTGACAGAGTTGTTAAAAGCCGAAACGCTGAAAGCAGGCATTGCAAACCCAACCATTATTTATACTATAGTAATAGATAAATAGTAAAGGGTTGAGGGTTCATTCGTACCGGTTATATTTTATAACACAGGGTTTGTTGCCCTCCATGCACGTTACAGTAGCCTACGTTTGATGACTTCCCAATCACAAAAATTGAAACAAACCCTTGGCCTATTATATGTACATATCTCGCAATGCAACATAAAACGCATGTTTTTGTAACGTCGTATAAGCTATACTGGATTAACCCGAAGGGTCATGTATGACTCCATATAATAATAATAATAATAATAAAAATAAATGTGGCGCATATGCCACAAGCGTGGCCTCGCGACCTCAAATTAATAAAAAATAAATAATAATAATAATAAAACAATAACTCCAGTGGGCTAAGTTTGACCCGTAATCCCATCGCGCCAAGTCCCACTGGTGCTTTATGACCACTTGAACGAAATTATGTTGACAATTTTGAAATTCCTGCGCCATTTTGCCAGTGTTTGTTTTTGTTTGGACACATGTCACAAGGAAAGCACATTAATGCAGTAATCTTCGGGTTTTACTCATTATACCCACGAAACTTAATGGATAACATAAATGTAGTGCTTATATAAAATGTGTAATTACTAGCTTGGTATAATCACATGATCTTTTCATTTGCCTAATCGCTAAAAACTCTTGACACGGTCAGAGATGACCCCTTTCGTCCTTTTTGGACCCTGTGTTGGGGTTGTCAGCGACCCATTGGTCTGGTCTCATTTTCCATTGTTTTTGCCGTTAGTTTTTGTTTTTTACCCAGGCAATTGCTGAATGTGTTGTATTTCTTTCTAGCATGAATTTTCGACCCCTAGCGGCTAGACTTTCTCTTCACAATCCTGCAATATTATGGATATGCAATTATGCAAACTGTACATTCGAGAAATTTCTAATTTTATAACTCTAGAAATGGGGTGGAGCGGCGGTGATGGTGGTTATAGTTATAGTGATCTTGTTTTTTTTTTTTTTTTTAATTATGGAAAACGTCGTGAATATTGTGGTAACTAATATAAATACTTTTTAGTTAGCCTACCTAAAATTAATCGTATGAAGGCCGGTATTTTTTATATTTTTTTATTTTATTTTATTTTTTAAGAAAAATGTTAATCGCATACAAACAATCGCCTCTGTAGGTTATTACCCGTGTTGAGTCATGACACGTCTCCGTTGGCATGGCTTGTAGAGTCTCGCACAGCATGTACAAGCACGCTACCACTTTACTATCGAAGTCGATAACATAATCAGCATGTTGAATTTTCGAGGACAAAAATCAAATATCTCATGAACTATTCATCGAAGGAAAGTATATACGCATTCACTCGTACCGGTTCTTTTTTTACTTTCCAATTTAGACGTTGGTAAAAGAAAAGCTTTGAGATGGTCGAAATTCCCCATATTTAGTGATTTCGTTGGATTTACTCGCAAAAAGTGTTTTTACGGCTATCCTGATGGCTTTCTATGATATTTGGCAAGTAGGTTCACAAACATCATATTTGGGCCAGTTTTTTATACTGTAAAACTACCAAAAGACAACTTACAATTAATATTTTCTTAAAATCGGTGCTAAGCTTATATAACGCTATATATTATAGTATATATATATATATAGGCCCTATATATATGTATTGTTTTTTTTTTGGCATTGTGGGCTCACATACAGCCATGGTGGGTAGGTGGGATTAAAATTCTACGTGGACTTCCCTTAGAAAGTCATATGTGGCCTGGTAGGAGTCACTTTTAGAGATCATGTGGGCATAATTAAAAGGGAGGACTGTCATTAAGGGGAAGATGCGGTCTAGTAATTTGTTTCTAGCTATGGTGAATTCGGTGCATTCCAATATAACATGCTGCATTGTGCCTTCACTTTCCAGGCAATGGATGCAGAGAGGAGAGTATGAGCCCAGTAGGGTATGATAGATATATGCCTTAGACAGTCCATGGTTTGTCTTCAGACGTGAGATGGTAGATAAATACATGTGGTGAGTTGGGCTAGACACATTTGCAGACCATTCGTTTTTAAGCGGTCCAGGTAGAATAGACCTATAGAAGGAGCCAGAAGTATCGGAATTAAGGTCATTTACCCAGAACTGGAAATGGTGTTGTTTTATGGTCTTATAAAATTCCTCTTTCGGGAGTAAAATAGCACTGTACTCGCCAGTATTTGCTCCTTCATTAGCCAGTGCATCTACCCGTTCATTCCCCTTAAGTCCGATGTAGGCCTTCACCCACACAAAACGAACATTGATACATCTTGATCGTAACTCAGCTAGAAGCACAAGAATTTTTACGATGAATGGGTTTTTGCTCTATTTTCGATTCATTCGAGAAGCTGCAAGCAGCTCATAGAGTCTGAGAAAATAGCGACATTCCTACAGTCTCAAATTATCATGGATTCTTTGCAATGTGCTCTATGTATCGCTTCTATACCTCAGCAGCGAAGCTGCTACAATGAGGTGGAAGCTTAAAGGCTTAACCGTAATTTGTCGTGGCCACATAAAAGGCGCAGCCTGTGGCGGAAAGGGCGTGGGGGTGAGTATTTTGTCCTTTTGAGCCATCTGTGTAAACATGCAAGTAATTGTTATAATTAGTTTGGGACCATTCGGTAAATGTTTTACAGTATTCCCTATCAGAAATGTTATCTTGTCGCCGAAAATAGGTTACCGACCCCTCCATTGCATACGCATCATACGGCAAGGAGTATTGGGGAAGATTTCTATGGGTCCACAGCAACTTCCAATCGGCATGTTCCATTGTAAAGCTGTCAACCAACATGGAGCTGTTTCGCCCGGCGGGAGAGGTTAGCACAAAACCGGTTAATTCTGCCAATTCGGGCAGCAATCTGCTTTGTCGCGTTCTTTGTTTCAGAAAGAACTTGTCAGACATAATAGCTCTGCGGTATCGGAGGGGTAGTTCTCCGGCTTCAGACAGTAGGGCTACAATAGGGGTCGATTGTAACAGACCGAGACATGCACGGAGGCACCGGTTATGCAACCGGTCAACTTTGACTAAATGTACTTCACTCGCCTGGCCTTAGAAAAAACCAGCGTAATCAATGATTGCCCGTATAGTGAGCCTGTAATACATTAGACATGTTGAGGGGTGAGCGCCCCAACGACAACTAGTTATCATTTTAAGTATATTATTGTAATATTTTTCGCTTTTTGAAAGAACTACGTCAATATGCTTCTTCCACGTCAGCGTCTTATCCAAGGTGAGACCCAAGAACTTTGCATCACTTTTAACGGAAAAAGTCAAGCCAGATATCGATACACTGTCTCCTATGTTTTGGTTTGTCTTTCGGGTGAAGGGGACAACAAATGATTTCTCCAGGGACAGCGCAAGACCCATGGTTATGAGCCAAATTTTGAGATCCGCTATAACAAACTGACTAAGGGCTGTCACACATTCATCTATAGGCTGTTAGTTTCTACATACGCGCACACTTCGTTGGCGTATTCTGTAATCCGGACGTTTCCGGGGGCCAGTTCGCTTAAATTTGCTACATAGATGGCGTACAGGCTAGGGCTTAAAATTCCTCCCTGGGCCAAACCCTTCCACATGGGTCTTGGACCAAACATTTGTTGACCTACTCGCACAGAGATTTGTCGATAAAAGAGTGGTACTAGTCTACTAATAAATGGTTCAGGGAAACCCACGGTACGTAATCGCTGGATCAGCATAGTCCATGGGACCTCATCATAGGCACCCTTAAAATCAAGAAATAATGCTAACGTGATTTTACGCCGTTCTAGGGTACGGTGAATACCGCACACTAGTTTGCCCATGTTATCATAAACAGACCGACCTGAGCGGAAGCCACATTGGGAATCAGGTAGGATGTTATTGTGTTCTATCCACCATTGCATTCGGTTTTTTATTAGGCGCTCAAAGGCCTTGAGAATGCAGCATGTTAATGAGATGGGTCTGTAAGAGGACGCAATATTGCTTTTTTTTCCCAGGTTTTAAGATGGGTATTACCGTGACCCTAGACCATTCAACTGGATAGTCAGCATTATTCCAAAATGTGTTTAAAAGTTTTAGGAGATGTAGCTTAAAAATGAGTGGCAGGTGAAATAGAATAGGGTATGTGATGAGGTCGGGGCCGGGGGCAGACCCCCCTTTATTCCGTAGAACACTATTGAACTCGGCTTGAGTAAAGGATCTACTCAATGAATCATAGTCTATATTTGGGGGTGGCCCACCCGACAGTAAGAACTCTGTTGAATAAGAAGCCGATGGAGAGGCATAATTATCTAAAAAATCCTCTACCCAGTCTCCAGGTACAGCAACGGGGTTTGGGTCATTCATATTTTTATTTATGCGTTTTAATCTGTTCCAAATATCACGGACAAGCGTGAACCTATTAAGCTTCGCACAGTAATTTTTCCAAGACAGAACCTTTGCGTCCTTAACAATGCGACGGAACTCATCATTTCGTTTGAGGTATATATTATAGTATTCTTGATTGGGTACAAGTCTATATTTTTTTAATGCCTGTTTCCGTAACAGAAACGCCCGTTCACAACAAGAGTTCCACCACACTGTACTTTTTGAATTCGGAGAAAAGGGTTTTGAGATAGGGAAAGTCGCATGGCAAGAGTCAGTGATTTTTTGTAGAAATTCCTGATAAGAGTCAGAGGCTTGCACCAGATTATTATCCAACAAGTGTTGCTGAAAGCTTAACCAGTTAGCAGCATCTGTTTTCCAACGGCGGGATGGGTAGATGGTGTAGGGTTCATATTGAAAATATGTTGATGTAAATTTAATAAGGAAATGGTCTGACCCTCTCATCTAGCACTTGCCAGGAAAATAATGGAGCAAGTTCTGCAGAAAGTATAATGTCAGGTCAATGGTCAAGGTCAAGGTCAAAACGAAGTGGAATTTCTACGATTAACTAGTGTTGGGCTACCGTTGTTCAGAAAGGCTAAATTATTTTTATTTTATTTAGAGCATGAACAAAGTTAACTCCTTTACTTGTGGTCACAGTTGAACAGTGTATTATATTCCCTATCTTATACCTAACAATCATGTTCATCTAGGACCTTATAGGTGCACCGCCATATTTATTTATGTAGGCTATCTTAATGAAGCCCTCTTTTTATTTTTGTTTTTGATTTAAGTTTTGAAGAAACGAATCTAGGCCTATATATATTCCGGCATTTAAGCGGAAAATGTGGTTATTATTATACTTGTTTATCTAGGACATTTCCCACCCAGAGAATATGTGGATTAGTGGGACTTTCTATATTTAAAAAAAAAACGTATTTTCCCTTATCATATCAATTATATATACGTAGCACATATATTGTCGCATTTTTTATGAAGTGTTACATCTGCAAAAATTAGATTTTTTATTGTATTAAATTAGTATTTTTTTTTTTTTTGTAAACCTGTTACGCCTCAAAAAAATTTATTGGCCTAGTAGGAAGCGATAAAACAGTTTAAACTTGGCCCCAATCATGCACAGTCGAATAAACAGAAGACAGTTGCAGGTGCCATTAGGTCAGGGCTTAAGGAACATCCAGCGGAGTAGTACGTAAAAACTTGTAAGTAAACTGTTGCCTGTTACATTGTTACAGTCACTGACACTGTTACATTATAAGCAAATTTGGTACAATGAAGCTACAATTTTGGGACAAAGAGTTGCAACGTACATTAGAACATTGACATTTGAACTTTTTTTTGGTAAAGTGTTACAACTTGTTTCAGAAATTATTTGCTCGGAAACGTAGGCCTTAGTGAATTTGATTACAAAAGCGACAATGTCTAAAAGATAACAGTGCGAAGTATTTTGTCATAAAAAGTTAAAAAAGTGCAAAAATGGTTGAGAAATAAAATAAAATGTGAACCAAAAAACTTCAAAACGCTCTCCTGAAAAATTACGTTTTTAGAGATGTAACACTTCTTATTATACATTATATTATAAATTTATAGGCTTACTCAATAAAAGGAATAACTTGAAGTGAAATATTAATTTAACGTTTATTGCTAGTACTTTGATCACTATTGGTACGGTACCTTGGCATTAATACAGTCTATGTCTATTGTAAAAGCTATATTGATTAGTTGGGTAACTAAACAAGGTGATCGAGTGATGGACCGCATGAAACACTGTGGCTCATTTTGGTAACATAAGGTGCAAGCAGCCAGTATAAGTTCTTCACGCGGTAAAAAACACATCATGAGCCTTGTGTCACATGAACACATCGTCGAGACCAGGCTTCCTGCATGGTTCAGCAACGTCATCTTCGAATGTGACCGTTTTCTCCCTACATTTGGGCCCTGTGATAAAGACTGGGTCGCCCACCCTGCCAGTTCTTAAAACACTGGCTGCTGAGCCCGGTCTGATGACCTTGTGAGGTACCAGAGCGACCTCGTCACTGCTGCCCATGGCCGCCAGATTGAACTCACTTACACTTCTAGGCACCAAGTACTCCACCATAGCTTCCGAAGGCTTAGTGTAATGCCCTCCTGAGCGCCTGATCATAGATCCGCGATGGAAGTGCAGTTTTTCATCCTGCCTTCTCCGGGGCAAGGTATTTGTGTGCAGCGTTCGGCTAACTAAACTGTTAGCTGTGTGTTTTAAAATAGGAACGGGTGCTCTAGAATCTATTGCTACGTGATTAACTTTTCTCATGTCTACTTCCGGCCGAGTTTGTCAAGATGTGTTGGAAGAAACAATTGACATGGATATTCCCTCCAGGTCGTCTTTAATGTCCACCTCATGTTCCACTACTCCAAAAAATTTAGTTAATTTTTTTATGATAATTATTAATTGGTCTTGTATAAGACTGAAGGACATGGCTATCATTGACATGCCAAACAAGATAAAGCAACTCGTTGTAAGAACTGATAACACTTCTCCATGACTTGCTTTCTTGCTGCCCAGGTTAATGTTATGCCCAAGCCCTGGCATCAAGTCCCCAAAGCCAATCGTGCTGAGACTTGTAAAACAGAAAAATATGCCCTCCACATATGACCAACTTTCCAAATAATGAAACAAGTATGCTCCACTGCACAAATACAATATCACTAAGACAAATGACAACAAAATAGGCGTTTTGCCTGGCGGTTCGTGAGAACAGACGTGCCCCCGTTCCAATTCAATTCCATCGTAATATTTACTGCTCGGTTGCACTTTCAACTTAAACATTTCGTCAATGTTTCCTTCTGCAAAAGGGATTTTCCCATCTGCGATATTGTTCGACGTTTTATGGCAATACGAAGCATTCAAATAGGTTGTTTCATTTTTTTGTTTTCCTTCTTGATTATTTTTCTCTATCTTTGACTTTCTCCTCCGTTGTCCGCTGCAGAAAAGTCTAGTGGAGAAACTGCGAAAATGTCTGGACAGAATGTCACCCGTTGTCGATAGATAAATTAGCATTAACGGAATGCCGACGACTGTGTACATGATTGTTGCTAATTTGCCCCACGTTGTTTGTGGCGTGATGCTTCCATAACCTGTAAACAAACAAAAACATATTGCTTACAAGTTTATAAAACCAATTAGCTTATTAGCCCAATGTTTTGAAAGCATTAAATAAAAATGAAATCATTATGGACCGATTAGTAGAAGTATAATCAATAGGTGCATGCTTTGATGTTGCATGTTACTTACAAGGTCATAGCTCAAGGCATATATTATGACCCTTCCTAGAAAGTGCAACAATAGGTGGGTATTAAAGTTTAAATCATAATAGTGGACTAATTGTAACAATAGCCCCTCACCACATACGAACCATATGAATACAGAACCAGTTGAAAGCATAGTCCCACACGTACGGTCACATTTACTCGTTGATACAATATCTGAAACTCGGTGGGAACCTACCTTAGCCATAAGTGGTAGTAGGTAAGTTGACTAAATCCTGCAAAATCATGACTATGCAACAGGGTAAGAATTATGGAATTTCTGTAAAATATCGCTGCTGTCAGCCATATTGTTTATGTGCACCGTTGGGGATCGAAATGGTTCATGAAATGAACGGACGATTGTCACTATAACATTCGTATTAACGCGTTTGAAATTTTCTGATAAATCAGGTTGTGCGGTTACCGTTGGTCCGCTACGTAACCTTGATACTGCAGATATGACAGATGTTACCTGATTGAAAGGCGGTTTCACACCTGTCTCACACTAACGTATTTTTTTCCAATAATTAATATGTTCTCCTTCAAGGCTACGAGCAGTAGCGTAAATAACTTTAACTGCGCCCCCCGCAAGACCTTTGGTGCGCCCTACCCTGTCTTACTATTTCATCTTTGTTATGAGGGATTGCCAATAGTGGAATGCTAGACCGTAGCCACGATTTTTGTTTGGGGGTGGCTGCACTGGCGTAAATTCCCAACATTTCTGTGGGGGGGGGGGGAGGAGGCTTTAGGACCCCAAGACCTTGAACCCCCGGAGGAAAAATCGATATAAATGGACCCAAATTAGTGAGGTTTTACGCATATTATACTCTGGAGGAAAGGGAGCCTGGGGGTCACCCCCCTCCCCTCGGAGAAAAAATTGATAATTGGGCCCAAATTAGTGGGGTTTCACCCATATTCTAACCTAAAGAAAGGGGAACCCGGGGGTCCCCCGGGAGAAAAAAATGTATGAATAGACCCAAATTAGGGAGGTTTTACGCATTTTGCAACAGTTGAGATTTTATAGACGAATAAACCTACCACTGAGGGGGGCCCGGGGGTTTCCCCCGAAGAAAAAATTTGAAAAAAAAAGTCTGAAATATTGGGGTTTTAAGGATTTTATGTAATATATTTTTGTGAAAGTACTTGGTCAATATGTTGCTTTTTTTCATGATGTCTTTGTCTGATTTGTGAAATAAGCATACCAAGAATTAATTTCCCTTTCATTTTTGTGGATACAATGCCTTATTTATATAATAACGTCTTTGTCACCAGAATTCCTGGGGGGGGGGGGCAGGACCCCCTATATATACTCCAATGTTTGCAAGCAGTACAATTGAGATAATTGTTATAACGACGAATACTACCATTGAGGGGGACCCGGGGGTCTCCCCCGGAGGAAAAATTTGAAAAAATAGCTCTGAAGTATTGGGGTTTTAAGCATTTTGAGTAATATATTTTTTGTGAAAGTACTTGGTCAATATGTTGATTTTTTCATATAAAATAAGCATACTAAGAATAAACTTCCCTTTCATTATTGTGGATACTATGTGCCTTTAGCATCAGCCCCCATAATGGGCTTAGCCCCCCCCCCCCCCCCCAGGACCCTCCTATTTACGCCAATGGGTGGCTGTGATCCTATCGTGTATTCTTAAGAGGTTATGCTGTTTTCATTTTGTTACTCGTAAGCTATATATATGATAGCATGGGTACATAAAATGTAATTTACATTACATTACATTACATTACACATTACACAGCCAGACAGCATTTTGTAGATATGCGGACTAAATCGTTATGTTACCATTACGACGGCTTAGGTTTTATAGAAATAATATTCCACGTAATCCAAAGAGGGGGGCCCGGGAGTCTCACCCAGGGAAAAAAATTGAAAATATAAGTGCAATATACAGTGGGGTGTTAAGCATTTTAACAGCAATAAAGTCTAGAATTTTACAAAACTAACAAAGGAATGCTTATTCATATTGCAGCAAACAGGGGGGGGCCGGGGGTCTCACCCGGAGGAAAATTTTGATAAGATAGGCCGAAATAGTGGGGTTTTGCGATTTTAACAGCAGTAAAGCTTATAATTTACAGAGGAAGACATATTCATGTTACCGAACTATATGCATTTAATTCTAAACTTTTCATTTCGGCGGGGGGGGGGGGGAGGCTGCAGCCCAATAAGCTTCCATTGCCTACGTTCTTGGTGGAATGGGAAGAAATTTTTTGAATAATAATAATAAAATAGTAATGGAAAATGCACCAGCCGCTGTCTGGTTTTGCTGGTACCTATAATTACAAGATGTTACCCCCTTGTTGACTTAATTTTGTAAAATTGGGCCGTTTATTACATGTGTATGTATATATATAGGCCTATAAGTAAATAGTGCCCGCAAATGTTTGAATTTTAGCGCGAAACAGGGATACTGTAAATCAACGTAGCTGGCCAGTACGATAAATCGATTACTGTAGATTACGTGATGCCAATTGACATTACTGTGTTTTAACGTATTCTCTTCTACTGTAAATCAACTGACCTGTTTCAGATACGATAAAACAACGTACTTTCTTCTACTGTAAATCAACTGACCCGTTTCAGATACGGTAAAACATCGTAAAACCAATTGTTTTTACTGTGGATTAACTGCATTTTTGGCCGCTTATGATAATTTACCTGTCGAATCGATTTAACGTAGTTTCACTACGTTAAATTATAGTAAAAAACAGCAAAAATCTACTGTAAATCATCGTAAATCGGCTAACGTAGTGAAAATGGGTGCTACGATAACCCAATTACGTTAACTTTTTCTCTCAGTGTAGTGCATTCTGCTGCCACTGGTGAACCGTAGTACTGGCGAGAAAGGAAATTTTTAGCTTTAAATGAGATGAAGTTCCTAATTTCATAATTATAGCCAACTTGGAAAACAAATTGATATTTATTATTTTTATTCATTAGGCCTACGTAGATTTCTAAATTTTCTTATTATTTTTTGGAACCGAAGTGCGCCCCTAGCAATGTTGCACCCCCCCCCCCGCGCCGCGGGGGTTGCGGGGGTGTTATTTACGGCACTGGCTACGAGTCTTCCTCTCAAAAAATCGCAATAGGTGAAAACCGCCTCAAATTACAACTATATCAAAATGTCATACAATGATTGTGCAAATTATTAGTCAAGAACTAACTTCGTATGTTGTGATAGGTGGTAGGCTACAGGCATTGTAGTGCATAACCAAGATATGACACCAATAAATACGTAGTTGACGCTGTAGCGCACAAATGATCATTTCTCGTAGCGTGTGACAAGTGCATGTGCGAGGAGCGCACAAGGTGAACCACATAATTATGCAGTAAGAGGGAGATAAATAATTAACGACTTTCAGCGATGCAACACAATGTTGCTATGCTTAGCATCTCTTTCCTTTATAACCAAAGTTGGTTAGATGATGAAACAGGTAGAATCGGGGGTGAAGGCCGCCGTGGTCGATTTGAAAAGATACTTCAAAACTTTTTGTCATCTTCTTTCCGAGCCCATCAGCCCGGGTTCTACTGTTTGATCATCTAGTTCAGTTCGTATAGGCTCCGGCTCTGGAAGCTTTTGTATAATTAACAACTAGACCGGACCTTAATCCCAATATCATAGTATTATTGTATTTTATTGGACTTATTATTTTTTTGTTATTAGTATGAATAATTATTTCTCTTTTGCAGTCATATTCAGTCGATAAACCGAGTAATTAAAAATATCTCATCAGGTCCATCATCTGGTTGCACTAACCGCACGGATTATTAATATCAAACAATACGGGTCTAAGGTTGTGCGCCAGTCACACATGCGCTAACCTCACGTTGCCGGTGACGCAGTTACATAGCAAACTGGTTACGAGTAATGCAGTGATTTTTACCTATTGTTGTTATAAGTGTGAGTGAGTAAATGTAGCTGGATGCAAAGCTCCATTGGTGATGGTAGGCCGCCCCCGCCCCCGCCCCGTGCAGGTTCTCCACCACCTTGTCCCGGAACTTGACCACTTCATCAGCCGCCAGCCGCGTCCAGTTGTCTTTGTACAAGATGTTCAAATCTTCCGTTATACTCCACAACCTCTCCACTGTCTCGGCTCGAAGTTGGTCACTCGATTTGTGGCGAATGGAAGTCATCTTGAAGTCTTTAGTGCCACCTTCAAGAAGCATGAAGAGAAGTGCACCAAGCAAAGTGTACACGACGACGAGCAGGAACACGCCAACGCTGGTCCACAGGGAGCTCGACGAGGGTGGGCAGTAGCAGCAGCAACACAACCTGCGCAAACATTTAATATTCAATAGCTAAATTCATGTGCTTAAATGACGTAACCAGTTGCGATATGCGGTACGGTAAGCTACAGGCAAACCAAGATATGATACCAAATTTCAAATTTTCGATCGGTCAATTACACTATACTGTATGCAGTATTTCCCCATATTTCATTGATGGTCGCAAGTTTAGTATTTGGATTAATGAAATCCTTTTGGCTAACTTGAAAATTTCTCCATCGAGTAAAATATAACAATGTATTGGTGGAGAGGAAAATACGAGAACGGTAGGAGAATGGATAATAACAGCATTCCTTCATAGATTTTTAACGTAGATATACAGTATAAGGGGTACGGGTATAGGGTAACAACATAGATAATATTAGTAGTTCCATGGTAAATAATTTTCCTAGGGCTAAATTTCGGTTGCCTCGACTTTCCCTATCCTAAAGCATCGAACTGATCGATGGGACGATTACGCATAGTCTAAAACATATCGCTCATGTACGAGATAAGTGACACATTTCATAAAATTGCAAAATTGAGTTATTTATACAAAAATGTCGAGGAAAATATAGCGAATTTTATGAATGTAGTGTCACATGTCTAGTTTAATTTGTTTCCATAAGATTGCGTTTTGTCACTGATCCATTGTCAAGGATGACTACTTCGGGTTTGGCAATACTGACATAATTCGGAATGTGCTCCAGGCGTTGACGTGGTAATTACACTTCTCTTTCAAGTAAACTGTCACATCTCAAACGGATTAAGTGCCTCGATAGCACTACAAGTAAAAACTAAAAAACGGTCAGAACTAAAATTAGAATTATCTCAAAAGTCAATATTTAGAAATGTGTCACTTTTCTCGTGCATGAGCGATATAATATAAATATATAGGCTATAATATATAGATATAATAAAATATATATAATATATATATTGTAATACAACAAAGTGATAATGACAGGCTATGCCATGAATCCATAATTTCTTCAAAAAATATTTTTTATTCAAAACCAAAATTTTGCTTTGGAAAGCAACCTGTTCTGTTTTGTTGCTGTAATTAACAACTAAAAAGTTATGTTTTAGTCATTTTCCATGAAAATTGAGTATTTTTTTGCCCCAGTGCAAAAATATCAAGGGGCAAGCGATCTGTTTGGTTTTGTTTAGATTAATAACGACTACAATATAAATGTGAATTTAAAGAAAATAATTGAAGCTGTTTATGAGAAAACATTCTTAGTCGTTTTTTGGAGTTCTTTGAGGTTGAAATTCCCCAAAATTGAGTTAGCCTTAAATAATACAAAATAGTCCCCAGGTATGGATGGTTTTTGTGAACCTAAATGCTAACTTTAATTAAAAACCACTGTGTAGTTTGCCCAGCACAAATCGACGAACAGACAGACGGACAGTCAGACAGACATTTCGTAAAAATCACTTTTTGGTTCCTTGGACCTAAAAAAGGGGAAATCTGAAGAAATCTCGAAAAATTCGACCATTACAATGCTTTCCTTTTACTATTGACCTATCCATAAATTATGAGAAGTGAGTTTGATACTGCTATATATAGTTTCATAGTTTCAAATTTGAAAGGAGGTTTGGGTTTATTCCCCCATAATCATCTCGGTGGATGTCACGTGACTGCAATACTCGCATCGATTTTGCTTTCCTACTTATACTCCCGATACTTTGAAGCTATGCTTTGAAATAGACTCAATCTCTTAGGCAAGGGCGTAGGATTAACTCGGGGTTAAGACAATGATACAAATTACCATATTCTCCTGGAGGGAGGTTGCTGAGGAGCCGTGCAGCAAGGCCGGGCCCACTGGCAGCACCGGGACGAGGTCGAGGACCCGGGCGAAGACACGGGCGACTGCGGCGGCAACGACGGCTGCAGGTAGTTACTGCGGGGGCCTAGCATCTCCTGTCAGAGCGCCCTGCAACCAAACACACCTTCATCAATGTAACTGCAAAGGCTTTCACGGCCGGAGCCTAATGTAGAACCAGTAGAATCCAGGCTGATGGGCCGTGGTCGAAATGAAAGCAAACTTCTATCAGCCCAGATTCTACTGGTTCTTCATACACCTTCATCAATCACTTTATTTGCATACTTTTACCTGCACTATTTTTATTCAAGCATCAATTCATTATGATACATAAATTGTTTGAATTGGATACATTACATACATTCGAATTATATTGTGGTTGTACATGCCCAGCCGACTATGGCTTGGGCCTGATGACCGGTAAAGGATGACGTCTTGAAACCATTACCAATTTTTCACATATAGCCCCCGTTAGTTCAATTTAATTATTCCAACATTATTTCGATGTACTGTATCAAGTAAGTTCAAATAAAAATTAATTATTTTAAAATGTACATTACGATTATGTAGAAATGTAAGAAATAGAGATTCTAGAAACTGGAGATGCATTTTAATATGACACTCTTTAGCAGCTGCATTATAAGCCTTAGACGCCCATTCCACCGACCGGCTAGGGCTATTTACAAAAACGGTAACATGGTAGCAGACATTCAAGACGGCGTTTCCACTGACCTCGCATTGCAGAATGCAAATGACATTGACGGAAATTAGAATTTTTCTTTTTATAGAAATCTATTAAAATGTTTGTACTTAACATATCCCATGACGCCATTTTTTAATTTTAGTTTGTTTGTTTGTGACTTTACTGTATGATCATTGATCAATTTTTACTATGGCATAGAGGAAAATAAACATTTCCGTCAATTCTGCAATGCGAGGTCGGTGGAACCCCGCCTAAGTCTTGAATGTCTGCTACCACGTCACCGTTTTTGTAAATAGCCCTAGCCGGTCGGTGGAATGGGCGCCTTACAGATTCAGTTTCAAAATAATTCCGACTGTTTACAATATGAAGTTGTTAGGCATTCAAAAGATATTAATATATCCTCTTAATATATAAGTAGACTACGTGTACTTTCAGCAGTGAACACGTATTTCTTATGTAGGTCTTCAATTATCAATATGCATGAGATTATCCCTGCCCGTTAGTAAAAGGAGTAAAGAAAGCTTTGTACTTTTTGAGATTTTCGATTCCGATATTTCAACGGATTTGCCCGCTTTGAGGTCACATCCAGGAACCAAAAAGTGGGTTTTATAGGATCTGTCTGACATTTGGCAGGTTGGTTCACAGAGATACTGATTTGAATTTGTTTTTTGTAACTGTGTTTTGTGATCTTAGCCCAAAATAAACCCACTAGGTCACTCTCCCTTGATAGTTTGGTTTAAATATGCTTCAGGTTCTAAACAAAGCAACGAAACTGGAAATGTTACTTTTCCAAGCAAGGGTTTGGTATTGAATATAGAAAATAATATTTTGAAGAAATATTGGCAGTTATTGCAGTTATTATTGTGTAACTATTAGTCTGCCCACTCTAGAGTATGCAATTATTGTCTCATCAATGCTTTAGGATGAAGGCAGCCGAAATTCAATCATAAGGCAATTACTTACAATGGAACTGTTCAAAATTATATATTGGGCTATAAGTAGATTATTTGAAGAATAGGAATGCATGTACGTCAACTATGTTAACTTAAGAAGGAAGCGCTCCAACCCTTGAGCACGTTACGTTTTTCTCTCCTCAGCTTTCTTTAAATCAGCTTGTTTTGAAGTGCTGTTAACTCAGCAGCATGCTATTGTTAAATGTGAAAACCATTACCCTACTTAGTAATTCCTCTTTAACTTATGGGATTAAGTTAGCATGTGAAAATATAAAATATGGACTACATTCTTTGTATCAATTGTTTTTCTTTTTCAGTTTATGCATGATTTTTTTCTTCAATAAACGTACGAGCCTCCATAAATATTATCAGCACTTTTAAAGGAATTTTAAACTTAAATGAAGCTTACAATAATGTATCCTACACTACTTTTCCTTTTCTCTTCTCGAATTCAGGGAAAAGGGACCGTACATCTGTACATAGTCAATTGTGTTACAAACGTTAGCCTCAAATATATCGAATGTTTATTTTTGTCACTTGCAACCCTTAACCTCTAGGCCAGCGTTTCTCAACCGGTGTGTCTGTAGGTGTGCCGCAAAAAAAACTTCTAATATTTCTAAGTTCATTTTTACTGATGGATATGTACATTTGAAAAACATTTTCTTGTTTGTAACATCATTAAACCATCTTAATATGCTATTTGTTTTACCACTACCAAGGAGTTTTTCATTTGTTTAACCTAGTTAACATACCACGTATTACTATTTTCTAGTTTTGCCTAACTGAATGTAATGAATTGATAATAACATAGTGTGCCATATGTAAATTTGATTGTCAGTTAGTGTGCCGAGAGGTAAAAAAGATTGAGGAACGCTGCTCTAGGCCCTTTATCATACATATAGCGTAGTGGTACGGACTCTGACTTTCACTCGAAAGATTGTTGGTTCGAGTCCCACACTGGCTACAATCTCAGGCCATGCTTCGGAGGGCATGTAAAGCAGGCGGTCCCGGGCCTTCCTAGTTGAGTGTAAGAGAGGGCTTTATAGCCCTAACTCCGCCAGGTTGGCTTATAGAAACAATAAAAAGTCCATATTTATTTATTTATTTATTTTTTTACAGACGATTGTTATTATTGTTTCAATAATTTTTTTAATCGGTTTTAAGGGCGACTGCAAGTTAGTGCTTGCTTATACGCCCACCGACCCAATTGGTGTTTCGATTGCTTCATCATTCATTTTAAATAAAATGGGTTACACCTTCTAAGATCTTTAGTTCCTCTTCATTTGCTAAACTTCCTCTTCTTCTTCGTTTGGATGTATCAATATATTAATGTAATAGGTTTCAATAATAATGATACACAATTATGTCAAAAGGTCAAAAGTTCCCTGTAAGACTTTGGGCACGCCAAACAAATTAGGGGCAGGATTTCATTGTACACAAAATACACAATTATTAAAACTTTAGGCTGATTACATTATTTAGCGGCATATATAGGCTACTAGGTAGGCCAGATTTAGCAGTGGTTGCAGGTAGATCATTGGCGTAAATCCTGGGGTCCACCCGGAGCCCCTCCCCCCAGGATTTCTGGTGACAAAGACGTTATGGAGGCTAAAGGCATAGTATCCACAATAACGAAAGGGAAATTAATTCTTAGTATATTCTTATTTTACATGAAAGACATCATGAAAAAATCAGCACAAAAATGTATTACTCAAAATGCTTAAAACATCACTAATTTCGGCCTATTTATCAATTTTTTCTCCGGGGGAGACCCCCGGGCCCCCTTTCCCCAGGGCCTAAGATGCGCAAAATCTCACTACTTTAAGCCCATTTATCAATTTTATTCTCCGGGGTAGACCCCCGGGCCCCCCTTTCTCCAGGGTCTAACATGCGCGAAACCTCATTAATTTGGGCCTATTTATCAATTTTTTTTCTCCGGGGGAGAGCCCCGCGCCCCCCCCCCCCTTTCTCCAGGGTATAGCATTTGTATTGGTTACTTTTACTTGGAAGTTGAGTGCATAGGTTCCAATTTTAGACAAAATTCTCCCGCCCCTACGAGAAAAATGTCTAAATCCGCGCACGGTGCCGCCATTTAAAACAGGTTCAGCAATTTGGCCGTCATGCATGTAGATGATGATACGTCTAGGTTGCTGAGCGAGGAGACTAAAAACAATTTTTTTTTTTTTTTCAAATTTCGAAAACAAAGTTTACTTTTTAATTTTTTTGTTTTACTGAACTTGAATAGTTAAGTGTATATTGTATTTCATATGCATTAAAAAAAAAGATAATGTAAATAATAAAAAGTCATATAATTTACTCGGCATACTTCAGAATAAGTGAATGAGTAATGAGTAAAGTCTTGGGGTCTTAAAGTCCCCCCAGAAATTTTGGGAATTTACGCCAATCAGGTAGATTTGCAAAGTGTAGGTGAACCAACAACACATTATTACTGCTATTTACGAGGGCGTTGAGATATTTTAAGGCACCAAAGAATTGTCGTTAAATTATAAATAAATAATAAATAAATATAGACATTTTTTGTTCTATTACTAAGCCAGCCTAGCGGAGTTAGGGCTATAAAGCCCTCTCTTACATCCAACTGGGAAGACCCGGGACTGCCTGCATTACATGCCCTCCGAAGCATGGACTGAAAATGTAGCAAATGTGGGACTCGATCCAAAAACCTTTCAGGTGTAAGTCGGAGTCTGTACCACTACCCTACATGTCCTTATGAGTAGTCAGAATGGCGTAGAGGTAACGACTCGGACTACCATCCAGAAGGTGACTGGTTCGAGTCCCACCCGAATGCCAAAATTTTCTAGTGGTACAATTATTTATCTTCTGACTACCATGCTTCGGAGGGCATGTAAAGCCGGCGGTCCCGGCAGTCTTCCCTGACTGTCGATAGGTTAAACAGGAGGCTGTTGATGCAACCTGAAAACTCCTGTACCACGGGTAGTACCACCCCGACAAGAATTTACTTTGTCCTTATGAACCTAGTAATTTGCCCATTTACTGGTAAGTGGGTGCAGATTGGGCCTGCGATATTGACGAACGGAAGTCGCAGAGTGGTTTTCTAATACAATTTGCAGAAGGCACAATGGCATGGGGGACGAAAAAGCAGTCATAAATATAAAAAAATATTTACTTTTTATTCTACGAGATAACTAAGTCAAACTAGAGGCGGTAATTTAGGGATGAATCCATCTCCTAGACTCAACTATGATGGATGTCCCGGGACCGCCTGCTTTACATGCCCTCCGAAGCATTATAGTATGTGTGGGACTCGAACCAACAACCCTTTCGGGTGAAAGTTGGAGTCTGTACCACTACGCTATATATCCTGCAGATTGTGAGGGGGCAATGTGCCAAAGACAATGTTTATATATTTTGACAATGTTTTTTTAGTTTCAAAGTAACTGATGGTCCTGTGGACAGCACATTGGCTATCCAATTGTCAAAGAATATTTAAATAAAGTCGCGGTCCGAACATATTGATGTTAAAGTTCATTTTTATAAAGGTGAAGTGGATATGGTGGGTAATTACTTGACAAAGGATGTTAAGAGTGTACATCCCATAGGAAATTGGCAGCCCGAAATTTAATACTTTTTATTTTTTATTTAATTAACTAAGCATGTTATTAAAGATTTGGCTCATCAAAGTTGTAGAAGACTACTTCATGCATCATATTCTAAGATATTTTTAATTTTCTAAATTGCAGTTTTTTCAGCAAATATTTTATAAACAATAACTTTTCATGTATAATCGATTTTATAAAAAAACTACAATTTCGAAAACTAAAAATACCTTATTATAATTATGATGCATGAAGTATTCTTCTACAACTTTGATGGGCCAAATCTTTAATAACATGCTTAGTTAATTAAATAAAAAATAAAAAGTATTAAATTGCGGGCTGCCGCTTTCCTACGGGCTGTACACTCTTAATAGAGAGAAATTTTATTTTTTGCATTGTTGGTATCACAACCTATTGACGATGAATATAATGCTGCACAAATCAATTATGGTAGGTGTTTGTATAGTCGGGTATATCTTGAGTTACTCGGATATAATACAATCTGAGATATAGTGATATTTGGACATCGTGTTTACTTATTTTTGTTTTCGTCGGGCTGGTCAAGTAAAATCAGTAGTTTTTCTCTTGGAGATAGAGAGAGTGTGTTCCCACTGCCCCATTGCCCTCTATATGCGGTTTCTTTTTTGTAAGTTGCGTCGTAATTTGCACCACCGTTCGTCGGAAGTAATTATAACAGCAATAGCCTTAAATAAAATGAACTGCTTATAAATAATTCTTCTCGTAAAGGTTATGCAACTTAGGCATAACAGAAATTGCGTTACAATATTAATGGTAAAATGGTTTCTTCGCGTTCCTGTTAGAAAGTTATGTTGTTGCACTTGGTAAGAGCGAACCCGTACATGTTTTCCTATATACCCACTTAGGTAAAGTAAAGTAGAGTGTATATATTTATTACATTTTTAACTTATACATTTTTAGCACTGGTGGTTCATAGGGTCACCGTTAGAATTTTCTCGCGATAGTTAATTAATATGAGTGGATGGAGCTGCAACAACTGGCCCTATGAATGGATGGAACGATTACAAAGATAATACAAGGTAATCAATGGCTTGGTGTGCAAAAAGGTAAGAATTTTCAGTTATTCATTTAAAAATTATGCTTGGGAAAGCTTTGTTTCACTCCTAAATCATGAAAAACTTATCGACAAAGTTTTTTTTTGCCATTATTATTGAAAATTGAGCCAGTCCCCAGAACCAAATTAGCAGTTTGGCAGAAAATCCGGAAAGAGGCAGACTGACATTACGTAAAAACCACTTTTTGGTGTACCACTGGGACCTCAAAAAACCTGGAGATCTGTCGAAATGTCAAAATTGAACATTTCCACCATCACAAAGCTTTCCTTCTGTTAACAAATACTCAAATAGGAAGACAATTGTAAGTGAACCTTACCTGTGTTTTATGTAGAGCCGCATTTTTCGGAAGACTATCTGCAATCGAAGCAAAACCATCAATATGACTGTCATTGACGATAAACGTGATTAACCTACTAACCGAGTTTTTTATTTTATTTTTAAGCATTATTATTTACACTTTAAAGATTTCACATGCCTAACATAACTTAATTATTTATGTTATAAAAATTATTGGTCTGTTCGGACATAGAAAAGTGAAGCTCTGCTGTTGAATTTTTCTTAATGAGTTGGTTAAGGCTATTATATTCCACAAAATGGAATGGTTTTGGAAATTAACAGATTGTCGGAAAATTTACCGCCCAAACTTTACTAATACAATCTCGTGAAAAACTCACAATGTAAGATATAAAGTAAGTTAACGCGTCTATTGTAAGCACTGGAATTGGGATGGTTTTGTGAGGGGGACCCGTGCGAGGGGAGGACGGGCTGGAGCCAGCAGTACACTCGCCAAGACTAAAGGGGTGCGCTCATCAAAGTTAGTTCCCATTTTTACCGCCAGAGTAAGCGTTTGCGCAGGCTACTTACCTTTTGCCGCTTGAAAGCTCACCCTGAGGCCTCAGTTTACCAGAAAACCGCTTTCAGGTGGTTAATACCGTAGTCAAACACAGCATTATGATTCATAAAGGGCTGTGTCTATTCAATTGGCGTTGCATTCACAAATTTAATACACCTGAACGGCGACAAAGGGCCGGACGTCCTAGCAACACATAGAATGTATAGGCAATTGTGAATGCCAAGTCAAAGTGAATAGTAGCTATGATATCATTAATATAATACCACTACTCCACATGTCCTGATTTACTTAGTCAATTTGTATTAAATTTTAGATTTTAAATTAGTTGGACTGTTGTAAGTGAATATTTGTTTTTTTTTATGACGGCGTCAAAAACCGTATATACATACTTGCTGATTAAAAAAAATTACTGATTGCAGTATTATTTTGTATTGACATACTTTACTTTACTTTATCCGACGCCCACTCTTGGCGTTACCGCCATCTGGTGCCGCGCCTGCCAGTCAAGTGATGAGATGTCTTTGTTAGGGCTCTGGACTTCTTGGCATGTTAGAAGGTGGGCGGCATCCATACGTCCGCTGAGGCAGAGTGGTCTGAAGCAGGTGAGCCTGCAGGTAGTCGTGGCCAGTTATGCAGCTCGGTATCCATTGGACAGCAACTGTCCATCCTCAAGACTTTAAACTGGCTAGAACTCCCGTACATTCTATCGTCCTCAAACATTCTGTAGTAGAGTTGGTGCAGGCCGCTGTGATCGCTGCCTGTGAGTCAACGAGGAACACGACCGTCAATCGGTCTAGGCTGTAGGTTGGCCAGCCTTTTACTTGCAGCGAGCAGGGCAGCTACCTCTTCATCGAAGTTGCTGCCAGGGACACCAACCGGAACTGAATCTTCAAATCGTTTACAGAAGTATTCTGCTTCTGTTGCTCCTGTTTGTGGTATAGAAGATCCATCTGTGTACACGTGCAGCCATTCGGAAGGAGAGTAGGCCTCTCCTGATTGTATTTAACGCTGCCTGCTTTAGCTCTTGTTCAAGGCTCATTTTCTTCGGCTGGTTGTGGTCCAGCAGTGATAAGTTAGCGTCGGGCAAGGAATTAAATATGATGGAGGAGGTGCCGAGTGGTGCCATAGGGTGATCTGGGATGTAGTATTGTATTTCAAGCTCTTGAATTCTAGCAAGCGGTGAGTTCTTTGTTCTCAGCCTCTCGATCGCCGCAGGGCGGGTAGACCAGTATTGACAGTCAACTTTTCTGCTTCTCTCCCAGAACTTTAGTAGGATATTCTCCCTCTTGCAGTCCTGCAATTCAGAGCTTCGACACAGGTCTGCGCTTGCATGGCTAAGATCGGGGTGGAGACTGCTGCGCCGGTTATAGTCCTAAGGGCTGTGTTTTGGACAACATCAATCTTTTTAAGGGCGCTGTCACTGGCATCACCTCTGCGCCGTATTCTAGGGCTGGCGTAACATATGTCTTATATGCGGTTGTAAGCAACTCTTGAGTCGCTTGTATTGACATAATACAAAATCTTTTGAACCAGCAATGCATGGTCATCCAGCCTTGGACCAAAGGACACGGGTTGAACAGGTTTGTTTCTATAAAAAGTTCATCTCCAAATTTGTCCAGATTTGCAACCAATGCTTTTTTTCTTCTAAGAAAAGCTCCAAAGGTTGCTTCAAAACCGCAAAAGAAAATTTTTTCTGGCTCAGGAGAGAGATCTTTAAAGCGCGATCGGATGGCGACGAATGGTAACTTTTGAGATAGGCCTAATATTTGCACAATACAGCTTACGTGTCAGCAAATAAGAGTCATTGCATAATTGGCCCCCCCAGAATGGGCCTCCTGTGATGGCCGGGGCAGAGGTCGAATTAGATAGTGGCTGGACGTTGACATGTTGACATGGTGTTGTTTGTCAGTGTTTTTCCTAAGTGATCAACATTGCACACTCAATAGGGATTACATCCTAATACTCTCACTATATTAAAACTTAATTACAATATTACTATGGGCTATAAATCGTACAATGCCACCATATACTTTTAATGCTTTGTTTTGAAATGGTTTCTAGTTTTTAATCAACACGGAAGTCTGCACTCATACTGCAGTCTACCACCATCTGTTGGTGTAGCAAACTGAGCAATATGACTAAGAATCTGACTTGGGGGGAGTTGCCCCAGCGGGTTTCATCAGCATAGAGAGATCTTCCTAAATAATTGGAATTTCAACTCCCCTTGGTCTCCCCTAGGTCCAGAGGCTCAACGTAATTTTCTTCATTTCTCTTTCATTTCCTATCACAAGTTTATATAAATTATTATATTAATCAACTATCAATGTTTTCAATTACTATTTGGAATGTAGCATTAATATGGAATTTATTTTTTTATCATGTGATAATAATATTATCTTATATACATTATTTATATGTATTATTTACGCTTGTAACCACCCCACCAGCAGTTGTTAATTATTGTTGTGTCGCTTATGTCTTGTATCGATCTATCGTATATCTATATTTAGTTATGTTTTATTACACGTAACCTACTGTATGTAGATCTATACCGGTATACGAGCATTAGGTAGTTATTATTTAGGCGTGAAGACGGAGCCTTGTTGCTGGGTATATGCCATATGAGGAATCCTGAAGCTTGTTATTAATTTGGAATTAATTGGACGTGAATTTGGATATTATGTCCTTGCAGTGTCCGGCAATTTGGCAGCGTAGCCAACCTTGTCACCACGCATACCAACTGCAAAATGTTAAATTGTTGTCAACTACCGCATCGGTGAATGGTCTATCCAGAGTTGGTCACCAAATCCTAAGGCCTATTACCGATTCGATTGCAAATATAATGGGAATTCAGATACATGCATTGACATAATGTGAAGATACACCCCAAAAAAACCACTGCCGATTTTAATAATAATAATTTTTCAATGAAGACTAACCAGTAACCACTAGTAGTAGTAGTGTTCTTCGGGTTAATAACGACTTAGGCCTCATATTTGGGTCCATAATGCGACCCCAACTTGATTGTCCTACGCCAGCCCATAGGACAGTGGACCTCCTGATTACAGTGGATTACGAACCACTTGGGAAACACAGTGAAGTCACACGATTAGTTCGCAGGTGACCAGGACAAGTCTTACCATGTTTCCCTACCGGCACTGTGCACACGACCAAGTTATCTGCAGCTTTGAGCCTGCTCTGGTCCGCTGGATTCAACTTGGTATGGCGGCCGGTGGGAACCAGTAACCACTAACAAAGGATGGTTCTTAAGATATAGGTTCAGTACAGAAGGGCGGATAGCCAAGTTCATAAATTACGACGCCCTTCATTACAATTTTTATTTTGACGTCGTCTTAGCGGAATGGACTCCTACTTACACACAAAACGTTACTAGATCGAGTCCCGCGCTTCCTACATTTTCTGGCCATAATTCTGTGGGCAAGAAAAGCTTTCCCAATTGTTTTCGAGCCCTAAATCAGCATGGTTGAAAAAAAGTTCATAAATTCATTACAATACAGAAAACATATTTTTTTTTACTGTATCCTAGTCAATTTGCAGGATTGAACTTACGCTAGGTTTGTAAGGGGGGGGGGGGCGGTGAGTTATTTGGCGGTCCCTCTCCCCCATTTTCATAACAATGTAGAAAAACGGAAAAGCCGTTCGCAGCTTCTAAATTAGGGGGCTTGAACATAGTACCCTTTACTGTGTCCCGAAGGGTCAGGAGGCCGGAAGGGGGGGGGGGTCCTCTTGGAGAATTTTTGGGAAGCATAGGTCTGAAATAGTAGGGTCTTACGCATTTTGATAGCAGTAACGTATTAATTGTATAGTGTACAGACAAAGAATATTTTTGCAAACGAGGGGAGCCCGGGGAGGGGGGTGATGAAATAGCCCCAAAATAGTGGAGGTTTTAATATTTTGATAGGAGAAATGTGCACAGTTTACAGACTTAGTCCCTGTCTCTGTTGAATTAATAGACGCAAAATATTGAGTTTGCAGAAGCACAGGGTATAACACTGTTCCTTATTCGCTTAAAGGACGGTGCGACCCCGGACAAAAGAGCTAGAGAGCGCAGTCTCCCTTGAAACAATGTCGTTCATAATAAGTTTTTTTTATTAATGTTCATTTTGGAAAAGTCCTCTCACATAAGACAAAGTTAGAGAAATTGTCAAAAAAGCAGTATATAACGGGCGTTGGCTGAAGAAGAAGAAGTAGCATAATCCATCGCTATTGCAGGTAGGCTGCCGCCTATATAAGCCTCCATTCCACAATGAAATCCAAATAATAATTGAAGTGTATGTATTTAGTTCTAATTTTTAAATGTTTAATTAATTTTTGCTTATTTTTGTTATGAATTGGCTAATATGCATATTTTTGCCAATTGAAAATAAAGGGAGAAATAAAATACTTATGTTTCAAGAATAAAAATGTATGTCAATTGATAAGGTTCTTACTCTTGTTTCATGAGGTCTGAATGTGACTTATGGAGTAGCCCTCGTTGTTTGTTACGGTACTTAAACCCGCGGGCCCGTTTAGTCTGATTCATGTAAATGTACAAAGGTTATCCGGACTGAAGTTTTATAAGCGCGGGGCACACACCGCTCATTCTCAGTTACTTTGCAGTGATTGTGATAAAACCAAAACTATGAAGACCCAAATTGTTGTCATCTGCGTCGCCGCAGTCTTCCTGCAGGTACCGTATATTTACCAATTTTTTTGTGAGTTTTTCTTTGTTCGTTGGTTGGTTTAGGACTATTTTTATCATGAATATTTAATTATAATAATAATAATAATAATAATAATTAATCAAATTCAGAAGTTTTTCGCAGGGACCGGGCTCCGTTATAGACTTTTTATCAGTATGATTTTTTAGAAGTTTCAACTTCCTTAATATGGCCTGATTTGGGAAAAAATTCCACAAATTTTCATTGGAAGTGGAAGTGTGGAAAGAGGCTTGTGTTCGCGAATAATCGTAAAGGAGGGTTTCGATTCCCCGATCGTAGAAGCAAACCTAGTCTTACTGCAGTATGATGAAATGTTGTCAAGAATGAATACAAGAATGAGTGCAAAATTTAGTAGTTTTGGCTGGGCAAAAGGGTGGGTCGTTGACTACTTTTGTCATTTCTGGGGTCCCCAGTTCATATCCGCCGAAAACCAATACATTTTAGTCAAGTTTGCAATAACAGAAGTGATTCTATTTTTCAATTAAAATACAAAAAAGTATGTTTTTGCTGGGTGACTGTTCACAGAATGCTATTAGGCACCTTACCTTTTCCGAGCCAAGGCAATTTTCATTTTTAAATGAAGTAATGAAAATGCACAATATAGGCTAGATGAATTCTATAAAAATCAAGATGGATGATTACATTAAAAAGTTTTGTAGGAAAGAGCAGTTGATACAGCGTTTGACTTTACGAAACTGAAACCAATAATTAAATAGGAGAGTGCGATCAAATTATTATTACTATATACATAGGCGTACATTAATATTTATTTGTTTGTTTTCATTCTCAATAGGCGTCTGCATTTGTGCGCAGAGAGGCTCCTGCCCCTGTTGACGACCTCATCAAATCGACAAAAGAGGCAGTCGAAGCATTAGCCAAGGTTACCAAGGATAATGTGTCTAACTTCCTCAATGTCACCAACGTGCAAGACAGCTTCAAGGAGATTCAGAAGAAGATTGATGATGCGGTTAGTCACTCATGCATTTATCAGCAATAGTTAAGAATGTGTAGGCAGACATTTACAAGTAAATAGTCAAATTGACAGTTGCAATTTTAATGAATCACTGGGTACACTATCGAGGAATTTCATGACTCAGGAGGGCCAAGTACGCATAGTCCGACCCTAAGTTCAAAAATTTGTATTTTTCTCAAGTTATCGCGCTATAAAATTTATTAAAAGATGTACTCAGTAACACTTAGTTGGTTACTAGCTTATGCTTCATAAATTATGTGAGCAGCGATGTTACAGGCAGTAATTTTTGGAGAAGTGTGGTAATTTTATATCCATTAAATTATGAAAAATTCGCTGATTAATTGATTGATCATATGGATTTCCATGTAATATGATGGATAAACTATTGAATTGATAAGGTAGTGTATAAAGTAGATGAATAATAAATTTTATAACAGGTAACTTGAATAAAAAAATAATGAAAAATGGGTGACCAAACTGAAGTGCTAAGCCTCTAACACGTTAACTTGTTACAGACGGATCCCGACGTGAAGAAAAACTTTGAAGAAGCTTCTGAAAAAATTAAGCAATTCATCAATGAAAATTTCAACGAGAAAACTGTCGACAAACTTAAGACCGACTTCAATGATGTCGTTAAGTCCGTCACATCCGCTACTGAGGCTGTTGGGCCTAAGGTTTGTACAGACACTTTTAGTACGCCTGTAGCCTGTCTAAAACATTCAAATCCTATCTAGTTGTGTGTCTATAATATCATTGTTGCTCCAATTCCCATTTCCCTTGTGTGGAAATCAAGTACGCCGCTCTGAACAATGGCAATAAGAAAAATTAAAAAAAATAATTAGCAGAAAATAAAAATAAACCAAGCTGATTAAAATAAGTTGAACTACGTAGCCTACTTCAGCAATAAGGCATAGCTTATGCTAGGCCTCAAATAATAGTGAGCAGTAAAGTGTTGGGCCCATTGCACTTGTTAGTCACTAAGGCGCCCATTCCATTGACCGGCTAGGGCTATTTCCAAAACGGTGACGTGGTAGCAGACACTCAAGACTTAGGTAGCGTCTCCACCGGTCTCGCATTGCAGATTGCAAGTGACATTGACGGAAATGTTTGTTTTTCTTTTTATAGAAATCTATTAAAATGTTTGTAATTAACATATCCCATGAAGCCATTTTTTAATTTTAGTTTGTTTGTTTGTGATTTTATTGTATGATCATTGATCAATTTTAACTATGGCATAGAGGAAAATAAACATTTCCGTCAATTCTGCAATGCGAGGTCGGTGGAAATGCCACCTACGTCTTGAGTGTCTGCTACCACGTCACCGTTTTGGAAATAGCCCTAGCCGGTCAATGGAATGGGCACCTAAGCAGACGTTGATTAACAATATTTCTATAAGAACCCTACAATATATACCCGGAGTTATTGGGCACGGTATACTAAAATAATTAATTTTGTACCCAGAAGTTTTCAATAGAACAATCAAAGCGTAAATAAAATTTATGCAGTTTTCTTCACTTAAGTCAATGCTGTTCAATAAAAAATATCAATACTGTCATCATACCTTTATTTTTTCCAGTTGAAGGACGCCGGAAATAGTATTTCCGATGTTTTGAAACAAATAGCCGAGTCAGTGAAAAGCACGGCTGACTCACTCAAGAAGGAGTAACTCTATAGCACTTGTAAATAAATATAATATATAATTTTTTGGGGAATTAACATTAGGAACAAGTAGGCGTAATAAGTTTCATTGTATCATCTCTGGGCACTAACGACTCAAATAATTAAGGCTTTGCCATTTCTCATACATAATCATGCGGGTTCAGATTAGTGGGATTTGAGTTTCTATTTTGCACCATGAAAATAATTCTTATGGTAAAACCAGCTAAGGCCAGCTAACAAAGGCAGTTTTTATCCTATTAATTAATTAAATTAAGCTAAAAAGCAATGCTCTCATCCATTAAAATTAAATCAACACCACAGCAAGTGCAGCTCACAATGGCGGGTGTGTTTGACATGTAAAATATTAGCGACACATCGGTTTTTATGTACATTATGTTGATTCTGGTTTGTGATGGGTCATAGAGCGTTTTCTAACCCCCCGCCAGTGGCGGACACAGCTTTTTATTGGGGGGGGGGGGGAAGGGAGGGTCATCCTTCAAAATGCCGCCTCAGGTATAAACTGAGAATAAATAAAACAACACGGTATTTGATTTAAGTAACTGATTTAGTTTTTCTGAACAATTTCTGGTTGGTACCAAGGCCGTAGCTTGGTTATTTTTTTCGATGGTGACTGCGGCAACTGTGACTGTGTAAATTGTTTTAGTAATAGGTAATAATAGGTATATTACAGCGGTGTACGTGGTTTTCAAGGGGGAATGTATCAAATATTAATTATATTGTTTTGATTACATTACACTAGAGAGTGAAAGATGCTAAGATGCTACTAAACATAATATGACGCCCATATTTAAAATTTATAGTCGTTTAAATGAACTCTTACCTGTGGACCACAGAAATCTCGTTCATATCATATCAGGTTCTGTGTACACAATTAAGCTACAATTCTGTTTCAACCCCTCCCTAATAAAATCTCAGATAAGGCCTTTTAGTGTATATAGGGCAAGCAGTAATTGCTATGTACTGCTTTGTTAGTAACACTATTCCTAATTATTATTCACATAATATTATTGTAGTCAACCTTTACAGCGCACAATTTCAGTTACCTAGAGGCATAATATAAATATATGCACTAGAAATAGTCAACTCAACCCTATTATTAGAACTTTATGATGACATCAGCTAAATGAAAATAACTTTCACTACTTATAATTCTAATTCTTCTTATTCAAGAGCAGCTGTATATTTTGGTTTTTGAGCTGATACCGTAAGCAAAAAAATCATATTTTTCCTCATCTCTCCTTCGAATTCCACTTTTGGCAAATGCCTCACCATGTAAATATACTAACTTTCGTTGAGACATTTTATATTAGCCTTCAATGGAAGTTACTCGTTTTTTAACACATTGCCATGTTTCTTTTTTTACAGGGAAAGTTTAAGGCCGTACTCAGTGGCGGATCCAGCTTTTTATTTGAAGGGGGTCATGGCCGAAATTGGCACCCTTCGTTAACAAAATTAGACCGGTTTACGGTAGCCTATTTTTTATTACCTACTTTTTGTTCATGAAAAAATATTATTTATTTTTACTCATTTTCCCTCATTTTGGCTTGAAGGGGTCATGGATCCACCACTGGCTAAACTAGGTCAATGGTTCATTGACCCCATTTAATTAAGGCTACGGATATCAGGCCATGCTAGCTTAATCACAGATTTTCTTTTTTAATTTTCAGATGGAGGAATTTAAGAAAAGCCTGACCGACATTTTTGGTGACATGGCGTCTTCGATTGTCGATGCTTCAAAAGCGTTCAATGAAAGAGTTAAGGCTATGACACAGTAGGTCTGGTCAAAAACTATTTATAGCCCCCTAATTTAATTATCGCACCATAATGTCGCATTCCAGTTTAAATTATTACATACGAAGGCTAAAATTTGTGTTTATCTCATTATATTAAAATTATTTGAAAACCCTTATAGCCTATTATAAACTACGCACCGCATAAATTTAAATTATGGAGACGTACTGTACGCCAAACAACAGAAATTCAGTTAAAAAAGAAAAATAATAAAAAATGGTAAATTTGGGACCAATTTGTTTGTCCCGAACTCATGCCTTTGACTTTCCACAAGTGCACTCTGCACTTTGCACTATTCAGCCCATGCCAGACCGTTTTGATTTGTTAAGAACAGGTACGAAAAGATGAAAAACGTGTATATTTTATAAGAGAAGTTGAAGTTCTTTCAAAGTTGTATACAATGGTGGATCTAAGGGGGGAGGGGGGAGTCATGAACCATAAGTATACTTAACTACAACTCGTATAACTGAAAAGCTAGAATTCTTTACTGGCAATGTCTTGAATGGTCGTAGTGCCGTGAGGGTGCTGACATTACGTATTTTCTTTCCCAACGCAATAGTATATCACATCTACATGTAACAGCCAAAAGTGGCATTGACTGGCTTAGAGTTTATTGCACGTTGCCCCCATCCCTTCGGCAACACGAAAATATGTTTTTGCAGGTTTTGATGCAAGTTCTCGTTTTGTGGATGACTTCCTCCTGCATGAGGTTGAAACACATGGCGATAAGAGCCATGCCGAGCATGAGGTAGATGGAGGTGGCAATGAAGCTGAGGTTGAGGTAGGTGTCACTCTTGGTCTTGTAGATCTCGTCCCCCGGCACGATGTCCCCGAACCCGATGGTTGACAGCGATATAAAGCAGAAGTAGGAGCCATCCAGAGCACCCCAGCTCTCCCACCTGTTGAAAAGCAACGCCCCTCCACATACGTACCTGAAAACAATACTATTTCTCTTAGAAAGAAACCATAACCCAAAAACATGCAGACCTGGCAACCCACAACTTATATAGTCCTGCATCCTGGCGAAAGTGGTTTTAAGGCTAGGGAGAGGATATGGAGGTCTTCCAACGTTCCAACTTGGAACAGACAGAGTTGCCTATTGGACTCGGACATCCTACAACCAAGCTTGAAGCGTTCAGCTTCAAAATCTGGTCCGCCAGTCTCCGTGCAAGTACAAGATAAGCAGTCACGGTTTGCACCATCTTTTGGTCTATCCGCACTTCTCGCTATCTTCTAGAGCAAGACATGTGACACGTACCCCACCATAATGGTGAGACAAAGGGTGATGGGCACGGTCACCGCCTGCGGGTCATACTGAACCTCCTCGTCCTCGCTGTCCTCAGCCTCGGTCTCGGTCTCCTCCCCCTCGTGCCAACTCTCCCGGGACCGCTGACTGCATTCCTCAGCATTCGGCATCTGCAACAGCATTCAGCACTTTGTACGAAGGAAGTACTCTATCTGTAGTCTCCTTGGCTAGCTATAATACAACCTACGATAAATTGCTAAAGAAGCGATTTATTTGAAGTTAGGCTCATTTTCGAATTGAACCACTAGAACGCGTAATGACAATTGTATTAAATCAACTCTCTTTTTATTGCAACTGGAGAATCTGGACTATTGGGCCGTGGTTGACTTGAACGCAGACTTGTAATAATGCTCATGCTACATTCCAAGTCTGAGTGGCACCCATTGACACTGAACAAGTCTCCTGCAGCTATTGATGAAATTTTTTTTATAAGTTGACTTTTAGATGAATCGCGGTTCGTCAGTCCAGATTTTATCCAACTCCGGCAGTGAACGGTGAAATAATGGCAAGAGCCAGAAACAACTATATTTTAGATAGCCACGAGCACGTTTGGAGCATGGTACTCGTTTAGTAGTGTCCCTGGCAAATAACAAATTATGGTAACCAACGGCGCCTATTGATGTGCTCTCTGGCTTTTCCATTTGACAGTTTAGTAGAATGTCTGGTTTGAGTTGTTAGACAACCATGCGCTTAATATCGCTGACTTACGTCTGCGTCCTTATTAGAATCCATGGCCGCAGTGTACGAGTATAATGGCATAATTCAAACAGGTTGAAAGAATTAAAATATATGACAATTAAATAATAAACACTCACCTCCCATCCCCGCTCCCTATATATACTGCTGCTACAGCTGCATTGCATGCTATTCATATTTGCAGTTTTATTAGTTCATTGCTGTTACATTGAATTAGTTTGGAATGCGTCGCACCGTCATTGTGCAACGCAATAACGGTCGTAAACCTTTTACATTTTTCAAGCGGGCCATTCAAACTTACTCCAAGTAAGAGCCGTTTCTGTTTTAGCCTTCTACATACTTACAATACAATACAATATATTTTTCCGTTAAATTATACAATACAAGTAAAGTATAAAATAAAATCGTCACACTTAGGTCTTAGGCCTACTCTAGAAACTTACTTGCCACTGTTTCTGGGATGGTTGAATGCTTTTCATGTGTATGTCTTTGTGTTTGTGTCTCCGCCGAAAGCTCGAGGAGCCGGGGCAGCCCTTGCATAAGCACACTTTAAAATAAGTCCATTTGAAACTTTTTGCAAGGATGTCACCAATATTGGAAAGATATAGCAAGAAAAGGGGCATGCCAGCGATTGCGTAAATAACGGTCGCTATCTTCCCCCACAGTGTTCTCGGTGCTAGATTTCCATAACCTGAAACAATATTTTCTACTTATCACTTGGTTTTTTCATGATGATTTAATTAATTTTCAATAACCAAAATTAATTTTGCCAAACTTACTAAAGTAAACAAGTGACCTATTGCTTATTGTTAACATTAATAACGACTACAATACATATGAATTTTAAGAAAATCGTAGGAGCCGTTTTTGCTTTCCAATTTATATAAGGAGAGCTTTGTGATGGTCGAAATTTTCGATTCCGAAAATTCAACGCATTTACACGTTTTGAGGTACCAGGAACCCAAAACAGTGGTTTTTACGAAATGTCTGTCCATCTGTCGGTCTGTTCGTCGATTTGTAGGCAAACTACACAGTTGATTTTTATGGAATTCGGCACGTCGGTTTACAAAAATCGTACCTCGGGATTCTTTTTTTTATTTTGGGCTAACTCAATTTGTGGTGGTTTTATTCTCAAAGAACTCCAAAAAACGTCTAAAATCTAAAAAATCTCAGAAACGGCTCCAACGATTTCTTTTAAATTCACATTTATTTGGTTATTATTAATGTTAATAAATTGCAGGGAGTCGCTTGCCCCTTGATAGCTTCCTTCTGGGGGTAAGAAAATAAAAATAACTCAATTTTCGTGAAAATGATAAAAAAATAATTTTTCTTCGAAACCTTTCTATCGATGATTTCCAAATTCAGGCATGTTTTAGGTGTTAAATTGAGTAACGAAACCGGACAGGTTGCTTTCCCAAAAAAACTATTTGGTTTTGCGTAAAAAAATGATAGAAAATTCAGGCTCAAAATCATTGCGTGCCCTGCCATTATTACTGTGTGGTAATGTGTTGGTCTGACCTATCTAGCGCCAGGTGGACAACCCCCCCCCCCCCCCAGATATCCGAAATTTAAACATAGGAAAATTATTTACCATGAAATTACTCATTTACTCCATCTACTACTTGATAAATTGGAAAGCATGTTCAAGTAAACTCGGACCGGTTCTTGGAGTTGTTTGAGGATGAAACCCCCTAAATTTCAGTTAGCCCAAAATAAAATAAAACGTCCCGAGGCATAATTTTTGTGAAAATACATGCCGAATTTCATCCAAATCCACCCGGCAGTTTGCCTACAAATCGACGAACAAGCAGACAGACAAACCGACAGAAAGACATTTCGTATAAACTACGTTTTGTGTTTTCTGGGACTTCAAAACGTGTAAATCCATTGAAATTCCGAAATAAAAATGTTGACCATCATAAAGCTTTCCTTATAGGCTAATACGTATTAAATAGGAAAGAAATACGTGAATACATGAGTAAGTAAATGACATTCACGGGCTTTTATATCGTGTAGTGAGCAAAGGACTGGCCAATGTCTTATTCTTGCATCTTCAAGGAAAATGTCAGAGAATTATTTTTTTTAATTTTTGTTTCTAAAAATATATGAAAGCGAGAGTCGCCCATCAACTCGATGATTTGTGCGCCAAATTTTTTAACGTCTTATTTAATGAATATTCGTATTTAAATTAAGATTGGTGATATGAAGGATAATTTGGTTTCTAGGACAGATGCCAAAACAAGCTGAAACCGCGACTGTTGAGAGCGACCACCCATCTGTGTAATCGTTTTATGATTAATGTTGTGCAGTTAATTAAATTTTATAAACATTTTGTGGACGACTAACGTAGTCCACGTGAAAACCATTTAAACGTTTTGAGGCGCAGCATTACAATAACAAAGATAATAGCCTACCTACGCACACTATAACTATAGACATACATTGTAGGCTGAGCCCTTACTTGATCGTATACCATTACCGGTCGCAAGGGTAGATTAAACTTCATTTGCAGTCATACCCTAGGTGTAGCCTATTATGTTTGAGCAATTCATAAAATTGCTGCCAATTATGGAAAATAATGAAAATGTATGTTATAGTCAAAGTGAGTAGACAGTACCTATACAGAAACATGTCATTATTTTCTAAGAAGATGATAGTAAGAAATTAGTAAAAACAGACCCCTTTGCTGTTCATCTTAGGAGGATTAAAACCCAGCAACTCATCCAATTACTGATGTACGATATAATCTTGGGAGGAAATTGATATAGCTCCAAGGAATTTACAAACCAACCCAATAATTACTTTGCTTCTCAGAGTATATTACTAATAAAGCGTTGCTTGCTTTAGAATACAGAAATACCTATAGGATGAGTTTTTGACTGCAGAATTTTAAAAAAATGTTTAAAAATGTCGATACATTTTTGATTGCATTTCATTGCGACATGCAGATTATGCCCAACGTATTAGGATTTTCTAGATCTACCATTATACCATTGATAGAATGAAATTTGTGATGTTTAGAAAGTGGGGTAGCAAAATTAAAAACAGCTGCTTAATTTATCTTAACTAAAGCCAAAGTGTACTTCATAAAATAGTAAAATTGGCCTTTTCAGCCGATTTAATACAGAAAAAAATCCACCTATCTCATTCAAGATTCAAGTATAGTAAAGCGGAATCTCAAGGATAAACGAAGCAGATATATAATTACAAATAGTAAAGACTTTCACGGCCGCAGTTACATGTTAGAATGTTAGAATCCGGGATGATGGGAGAGGATGGTTCATCATGCGATCTGCTGGATTGGTTCAGTGGAGTTAGACCAGAAATTGTGTGCGTGATGAGGCAAGTGTTTGACAATGGGACGTAGGGTCGTTTGGGAGGACTCACCTATTGTCGTTATGACGGTCAGGCTGTAGAGAAAGGCTCCGGAGAAGTTCCACGGCTCCTCCTTGGTGTTGTCGTAGCCCTTGTGGGCCTGCGCCACTATCTTCTCCTGGTACTCGAAGAGCGTGCTGTTCACCTTGGCGCGCCACTCTTTGGCCGAGATGGTGAACATGTTCTCTTCGTGGGTCAGGTTCCAAAGGCACACCACCGCGTGGTCCAGAGCTTTCGTCAGCGTCACGTCTTTTTCGGACTTTTGCGAACCTGAAAGTCATGGAGGAGAACGCCAGCGATTAATAATCATTTTCCTCCTTCTGAACTTGAATTTCATCTTTTTTAAAGACAATGTTTGTGTTTGGAGTGTTGGAGTGACCTAACCTATCGCATCAAATTTTATCACGGTAGACACTGGTAAGCATACGATTCAAAAAATTCGGTGGGGCAGACGTGACTCCCGTGGGCCGTGTGTGACTTTTGGGTGGTAGCTTACCCTCAATGGCTCTGAACATGAAGGCTCCGGCGACTGTGTAGCCCACGACGAGGCCAATAATCCCGACATTGGTGAACATGAACGCTATGAAGCTCCTGAGAAAGTCTTTGAGGTTCTCCTTCCATGTTTTTTGATAGCGGCTGTTGGACCTGTACAGGTATCGCGGCCGCTCCATGCCCACACCATTTTGCACGAGTTCCCTTCAACTCATCATCTGAAAGCGTCCACTCCGTTGCATTGCAAGAATATCCACAAATCGAGTTAATTAATAAAATTGCATGTAGGCCTACCAAATGTTCTCTTTAACATACGTTTTTAATTTTTATAAATTTTTATCAATAGTATGTACAAATTAATATGATACATAGGTAGTAGGTAAATAACTAAAAATTAAAATTAAACATTTTTTGGGCATACCGTGAAAATATATTGCATGATGTAGGAAATAATTTTTTTTATTCCAGTACAGCTAGTCTTACTAAATTTAAAAGGAAACTCTATGTGACATCTATTGTGAACTTAATATATTAGGCTGTGAAAACATTTTTTAGTTGGCCTATTGCAAATTGTAAGCTCCAAATTCAGCTCTGCTTGCCTTACTCCTTACGTATTTATGCGTTAGTTTAAGGAAAGCTTTGCGATGGTTAAAACTTTCGATTTCGAGATTTCAACGGATTTAAGCGGCTCCCCCAAGTACCTTTCCTAGTTGCCATACTGCTGCATTCCCATCGTGTCCCATATTCGGCCACATCCACTTTCCTCCCTAAAACATCCTCCCTAAACCATCCTCCCTAAGTAATGGACGTTTTATTCCAGCATCTACAGGACTTCTCCTGATGTGAGACGGGGGTGGGTTTTAAGTCGGGTCGGCTGAGAGGTTGAACGCTCAGTTAATCCCACACTACCTGGATCACACATGTAACGAGCCATGGCAGTGATGAAAGGGGGCCAGTAAAGACACAGGTGCATGGTTTGCCAGTTTCCCACTTCCGCAGAAACGTAAAAAAAAAAAACTAATTTGACAATACATACTGCCCGAACGAAAATTTGAAATGAGCTCAAGACAAAGCAAAATTTGCAGCTGTCCAATAAAGACACCCACTTGAAGACAAATTGAATGAGTCGCGCGCAAAATACTGAAAAATAAGGCGAAACACTAAGTTGCTACGACTATGGCAGTCCAATGGACAAGGGGAGGTCGCGGTCGCGGTCAGACCCAGCAACTCCTTAATTGCTTTACAACCCACCTTTTCCGCATGAATTAATTTTGAGTGTTTGAGTACCTGGCCAAGGAAAGCGTTGGCTATATTTTACACTGAAAACCCCCACGCCAATAATGAAACCTTTTAGCCGCTAGGCCTAATATGGGTCATTTTCACATGTTGTACACTACGACATGACATGTAATTGTTTCCAACGACACAAGAATGAGGTGCAGACCCCCGAAGTCCATTCTAATTTATACAGCCGTCTTCCAACGCTGTAGACACCGCGAAAGTACGAGTCGGTACCGGAAGTTCGGAACTAACTCTTAAACTAAACTGGTAAATGAAAAAACAATGGAGGCTCACTAGTAACCAATAGAAATCACAACTATTCAAACAAATACCAGGCATAGCACGAGGTACCTAGCTAATTTATTTCCAGGGGTTAAATTGGAAACAATAGAATAGAAGGCATTCTATAATATTTTGTTTATATTTTTAACCCCGGTAATAACTTAGCCATACGCTACGGCTCCAGATACCGGATTATTACTCATTATTATATAGTATTTTCGACACTATACCTTCATTTCACTATATTTTAAAGACGAAATTATTAGCTATATAGTTAGCTATAGCACTTTTGCTTCAACAGCTAAGCGTATATTCAAAGTGACACGAGAGAAACCCTAAAATAAGCTGTTAAACACAGGAACTACCTAAAATATTATATTGGGAAAGTGGTAGCCGGACAACCGACAACTACTACTGACAAGAGGATGTAGAATAATTGGGGTGTGTTAGGACTTTTGTTAATCCCAGACAGGGGGAATTAATTAGAGAGCCAGCCATGCGTCAACTGCTGGGGACAATAGCCCTGTAGTAATAAGCCAGCTGCTCTGCCAACCCGTCTCCCAATCCAACTTTCTTCCAATATTAATTAAATGTTAGCTGTCTCTTAACTTAAATCAAAGGTTAATTAGTTCAGTAATTGCATGATGTTCGTTATTCGATTTTTTATTTCTAAATCATATCCAACATTCTCCATATTTTTAAAATATTTTCTAGCAAGCAGTGGTGGAGCGTGAGATAATAATTGCGAGTGTAATGCTTCCAAATATTTATATAAGTTTAAAAAAAAGAAAACACGCATCATTTTACATAGCATGTTCTATCTTCGTACAAGGTAAAAACTTAAAGACAAAAAGAAAACACGTATCATTCTATATAGCATGTTCTAACTTATTAAAGCGTAAACATTTGAAAACAAAAAAGAAAACATTTGAATTCTAACGTGACGAGATTCTTAATTTTCATAGACTGCATTGATGATATCATGCTCATGCAATCTTATTTACTCGCGGCTTCCTATGGATTTCAAAAGAACCGGTCCGAGTTTACTCGAACATGCTTTCCAATTTATAAATTCGTAGATAGACATAATGCGTAATTTCATAGTAAATTAGTAAATAATTTCCCTATGGTTAAATATCGGATCCCTTGGGGGAGGGGGGGGGGGGGTCCACCTCAATATATTAAAATCCCCTTCAAAAAATCCGTTGAAATCTCGGAATCGAAAATTTCGACCATCACAAAGCTTTCCTTATACTATGTATAAATTGGAAAGCAACTAGACAGCATATTCTGGAACGAACAGACCAATGCATTGTAACAGTAGTACCTAACAATGGCAGAACAGTATTGGAGCGTGAATTTTCCATAATTTCTTCAAAAAATAATTTTTTCCACAGAACCGAATATTTTTTTTAATTTTGTTACTCTGTTAAGCACCAAAAACATACATACATAACATACATTCGATGGAAAGGTTCCGCAGAAAAATTATTTTTTAGTCATTTTTCATGAAAATTGACTTATATTTATTTTTTTACCCCCACAAGCAAGCACGTAGCCAGAATTTTATTTCGGGAGGGGCTAACTACCAGGGGGTTGGGGGGGGGGGGGTATGGAATACGGAAAACGGAAAACGGCGGGTAAAGTCTTCCGTAATCTGCGGAAGTATCTTGCACTATCGAAACTACTGTATATACACTGGATCGAGCGAGAACAAATATAAATAAACTAAAAAAATAATTTCCCCCCCTTTTTTTACATTTCGAGAGGGGCTTCAGCCCCCAAAGCCCCCTCCCTGGCTACGTGCCTGCCCACAAGCAAACTATCGGGGGGCATGCGACCCACCGCATTTTGTTAACATTAATGACGACTACAATATATGTGAATTTAAAAGAAATCGTTGGAGCCATTTTGGAGAAATAATTTTTTTGGACTTTTTTTGGAGTTTTTTGAGAATAAAACCCCCCAAAATTGAGATACCCCAAATTAAAAAAATGGTCCCGAGGTATGATTTTTATAAACCCACATGTCGAATTCCATAAAAATCTACTGTGTAGTTTGCCCAAAAATCGACGAACAGACAGAGTGACAGACCGACAGACCGACAGACAGACATTTCGTAAAAACCACTTTTTTCGGTTCCAGGGACCTCAAAACGTGTAAATCCGTTGAAATCTCGGAATCGAAAATTTTGACCATCACATACTACGCATAAATTGGAAAGCAAAAATCTTAATACATTCCAAGGATTTGTTGAGTGGAGCGCGGCACTGCTCGCCTTAAATGCACCCTCCGCCACTGCTACCAAGTTTCGTGTCGGGAAATATTGTAACTTCTTCTCGCTGACTTTTAGTTAGAGCCCCAAGCTTTCACTCTGTTGGGGGAAACATGAAGAGATGGTTGTAGTGGCGCAACACGTCAATAACTACTTATATACCTAGCTGTGGACCTAGCCCTCAAATTACGATATTCGACCAATAATTATAACAATATGTTTATAACAGGACTACTTCCAAATCAGCAAGTCTTGTGGATCAATGGCAATAAATGTTGGCAACTAAGTCAATACAAAGAAACATTTCATAAGCTTAATATCAGATAATATCGTTACCGAAGTTTTTTTTAACGATAGCCACGAATTAGTCTGATCCAATATTCTCATTTGTCTATGGGCATTGGGAAACGATTCAATTTTAAAAACTATTGATATGGCGACATTGTTTCAGTTTATGTCAAGTGCTTCGATTCTTCTTCTCATGACGCTACGGAAAATTATTTCAGTTCTCACGAATCACGATGGCGATTCTTTATGCATCAATTTATAAAAACTACCCTTTTTCCCGTTGGAAACTTAAGATATTTGCATTGCAGTGAATTCATAGAGCGTGTGTAGTTAGTTTAGTTTGAGTTGGTTGATGAAACAAAAACAATAACATAAAAATCGTGAGTTGAGGTTAGGTGGTGACGTAGTCCGTGTGAGGGCCTTGGGTCGGGAATGAGAATTTTCATACCTGTAGCCGAACACATTCACTTGATGACAACACAACGAAACACCACAAATTCTAACCAAATGGCCAATGTACAGCTGAAAGTGCGTACTGTGATGGCATTTGTGGCCAGTACAACGTACAATGTACAACGGTTAAAGCTTGACGCTTTACTGTACCGAAATAGACCGTCCGCGGCAACAGTATATTTATAGTGGCACTACAAAACTCGGCTCGTTCATTAACTAACCTCTTAAACATCACCTATCTCCGTTTAAAGTACATTTTATATCCAATTAAGAGGATGCTGGATAGAAATGTGCGATATGTTTGCTATAAACGTCTTTCAAACATTTTATTACTCGACCCTGCACCATTAACGTCACTCTGCTAGAATAGAATTAAAGTTAACCCAGGGGCGTCATCCGGGGTCCCAGGAGTCCCATCCCCCCCCCCCTGCGATTGAAAAAAAAAATATGATGACCCTGACGAACGAGGAAATGGCTGCACTCTTGTTATGAAATGTGCCTAAGTGGCATTTTGCCCTTTCCCCCGTAAAATATTGAAATGACGCCCCTGAGTTAATCACATGAGCATAAGTAGTATCCCACAGACATTGGCTTTAAATACGTTATTAGCGCGCCTGCCCAGTTTCCTTCCCTGATAATGAGCCTCAAATTTATTACAAAACAACAAACAAACTTGCAGTTCTTCTCGAGCCCTAACCACAAAACTGGAAATGTCCGATTCCGACATGCAGTCCCTATCTTTTATAATTACAAACGCTTTCATGTTCGGAGTTACGTGAAAAAGCAGTAGAATCCAGAATGATGGCCGTGGTCGTTGTGGAAGCGTCTGCGGCCCCATCTTCAGTGGAACTGGGTGGACTTCTAAGATTGTATCTCAGAGGCTCGGCAGCAACTGTTTGGGCAGGGGGATGTTTGAAAGTACGCTTTCAAAACGACCACGGCCTATCATCCCGGATTCTACTGCTTCGTAAAGTCCCTATTTTACTCAACTCAACCAAATTTTTTCTCAACACTACGATTAGTTAAAGCTACCGTACTACTACATTCTGAGCCGGAATGTATACAGAATACAAACCACCGGCGTAGCATACCTTGTTCAACAGCTCGTAGAAGACGGGAAAAAAAGTTTAAAAAAAAGCCTTTATTAAAAAAAAAGAAGTGATTAGCCTATTACTTTGTAACAGACTAGTCCTATAACGTAAAACAAATATGGCAGACGTCTTAATTTATTTGCCTGAGATATTTAACAAATTGCCATTTAAACTAACAAAATTGAATAGCCCTAGCATAGGGAAAATAAAAATTAAGTTCTTCTTCTTCAAATGCCTCTTCTATCGAGCAAAGATTGGCGATCATCATGGCGATTTGGAAGGGAAGTCGTTCTATTGCCAAACCACTGCCTCAGGGTTTTCAACCAGGATGTTCTTCTTCTCCAGGAGCCCTCAGTCCTCCTGTCTCCCCTTGGATCATTACATGCAGAAGGCGGTACTTTTCCTTCCTCATCACATGACCGAGGTATGTTAGTTTCTGTTTCTTAACCGCCAGCAGCAACTCGGCTTCTGTATCCAATCACCTATGGACCTCAGCATTAGGAACAAGATCGTTCCAGAATATAGGTACGCAGCTTTCGTCTGTATACCCACATTTCACATGCACTGATTCTGTTCCCCATAGTTTGTGACTTTGTGTCAATGTCCCCCATGTATAACAATTGGGAACACACAACATTTTACCATTCGCAGATTCCTACACCGAAGTACTCACTGCATTTTAAATACTATAATACTACTAACTACATAGGGATCTCATTTTAAAAAAATAAAAAAAATAAAAATAAAAAAATTAGAGTTAGAGTGGGTATTCTAATACTGGTTTATTGCAGTAAATTACTATAAAAAAAAGTATATTTTTCACTGCCACAGTTCAAAGATAGATAAAATCTAGGTAAGCAAAGGCTTGAGAGTGGTATTCCGAGAACTGTTTGAAAAATATATTACCCCTTGTCCTGGGTTACCCGACTAGGACAAAAGAGAAGTGAAGTAGGCTATTTTATATTATAATTATGTCTAATTAGTATTATAGCGTGTTTTTTGTGTATAGCCTCCTCACTATGTTAATATATCGTATACCTAATACCACCTCATTAAAAATTTCCCTGGATATTTACTTTTTTTTTTTAAAAAACTCTTGCAGAGTATTATTCTTTAATTCGGATCGGAAATGGGTACATACTTCTAATCTTGCCTGGCCCTGAAGAAAACCACCGCACAGCCCGAGTCATCCACACCCCAGTATCCAACGCGGTACCTATGAGGTCAACGACCGTACAGACGCACATGGACCAAACCATTATTCAACACTCACCCCTCGTCGATTCACACTAAAAGTGAAAATTGAGAGTTTTTCATTTTTCGAAAACAGCGCTGTTGTTAAAAAAAAAAAAAAAAAAAAAAAAAAAACCGTTACAACTTGACAATCCAAGTTAATACGTTTGAAAACTTTATTGGAAATTGCTGAAACTGTGCATTTGACAGCGGGTTTCCGTTTGAATGACAATTACTAACAGCTGCGACTTAAATATTGCTTGAATTCTGGGAAATAATGTTCTCATTTTATTGTTAATGTAAAAAGGCTATAAAAGATTAAAGCATAGCGGAATTATTTTAGTGGAATCCAGGCCCATACCCTTGATTTTCTTTTAAGAAGGGGGGGGGAGGTTGGAAATTTTCCTCAGGCTTTTCCCAAGGAAGATTTTTCGGCGCAAATAATCAACATTTATAATAATAGCCTGCCTGGGCTTATTCATTTACATTTCGTAATAAAATTCAGCTTAAAATTTGTTTGAAACTGATTAATTAATTATTTTTTCAAATATTCGGAAGGGGCTGGCCCATGGCACTCCCTTGGGTACGGACCTGGTAGGATCATATGTTTTGAGGTCCTGTAGGGTCAGAGGCACTGTGAAAAAAATATGTAGCCAAATACAATATTGGCTGGTTTGCCTCACCCCTAGAAAAGAACCGGTCCGAGTTTACTCGAACATGCTTTCCAATTAATAAATTAGTAGATACAGACATGTGTAATTTCATAGGAAACTACTTCCCTATGGTTAAATTTCAGACCCCTCGAGGGGGGGGGGGGGTCCACCTCAATATACATTAAAAAACCCTTTAAACTCAATTGCATATTCTGGAACGAACAGACCAATGCATTGTAACAGTAGAAACAATGACACATGGCACGTAATGCATTGGAGCGGGAATTTTCCACAATTTCTCAAAAAATAATTTTTTGCACAGAAGCAAATATTTTTTCGGAATGCAACCTGTTCCTTTTTGTTACCCTATTGAACACCTAAAACATACCTGAAGGTTGAAATCATCAATAGAAAGGTTCCACAGAAAAAATATCTTTTAGTCATTTTTCATGAAAATTGAGTTATTTTTATTTTTTTACCCCCAGAAGCAAACTATCAAGGGGCAAGCGACCCCAGCATTTTGTTTACATTATTAAGGACTACAATATATGTGAATTCAAAATAAATCGTTGGAGCCGTTTTTGAGAAATAATTTTTATAGACGTTTTTTTGGGAGTTTTTTGAAAATAAACCCCCCCCCCCAAATTAAGTTAGCCAAAAAAAATTGTCTCGAGGTATGATTTTTTTGAACCTATATGCCAAAATTCATCAAAATCGGCCGAGTAGTTTGCCCGGAAATCGATGAACAGACAGACAGACATACAGACAGACATACAGAGCGACAGACAGACATTTCGTAAAAACCACTTTTTTGGGTTCCTGGGACCTAAAAACGTGTAAGTCCGTTGAAATCTCGGAATCGAAAATTTGGAGCATCACAAAGCTTTCCTTATACTACGTAGCCTATAAATTGGAAAGCAACAATCAAACCCATCAAACTCCTTTTTAATGTTGATTTTTGTTAAAACCGACTTCTTTTATAAATAGTAATTTGAATGATAATACATAGTATGTTGTCCAATATACTGTTTACGATGGTCATGAAATAAAGAAACTGTGCGAGTGAAACGGCACATTTATTTAATATTATAGGTGCGGTAATAGATGGAATAGTTCCATGGACTCTGGTACCTATATAATTGTGCTCGTTTGCTCCAATTACAATCCAATTACATTATACGTTACATACATTACATACAATTCCATACCATACATGAAATTAGAAGTAGGCACTATGCATTTGATCAAGATAAAAAACAAACTCGAAAACATAAAAAATATTGTATTTTCTTGTAAAGGAATAAATAATAATAATAAATGCCACAGTTAATCTTCCTCTTCATCTTCTTTAATGATGCCTAGCCGCTTAGCCACTGATTTCACATTGTTTATAACTTCTTCTTGGACTAAATTAAAGCTCATAGCGAGCAGAGCAATACCGAACAGTAAGTACAGAGAGCATAGAGCTATTGAAACAGTATTATCTTTCTTTTGAGCAGGAACAAAATCTCCAAAGCCGATTGTTGTCAGAGTTATGAAGCAAAAATAAGCCGAGTCCAATAAGGGCCAGTTCTCCCATTGGTTGAAAAGAAAAGCGCCCCCCACGATATAGCTGATGACCAGACACACGCACAGCCAGATCGGAACCGGCTTCACCTTCTCACTGGGTCCGTAGTCATCGTACTCGTATTCGTACCCGTACTCGTGGTCCATGTCTTCACGCAGGCGACCCAGCCTCTGACTGGCCTGGCGGGGTACCGCGAACCCCATGGGAGTCATGATCCTGGGGGAGCTGTTGGCCACTGAAAATAAAAATTAATAATGGAAAGCTGAATACAGTCATTTACCGAGGAATCCCGAGAGAAATGACACTTGATTGAGGTGCAAACGAATCTATTAAAGTGTTACTTAAACTATGACCTGGATTAAATTCGAAAAAACTTTCGAGTGCTGCCCGTGATGGTTTTTTTTCAGTTCTGTGCTATTGTTCGTTGTGTTATTGATATTAAATAAATAAATAAATGATGACTGTTTCTTGTACTAATATATTGTCAACGCCTAGGAATTTGTAGATGCAGATGTAGTAAAATTTCAAGTGGCGCATCTAGTAGGTGACCAATTACTTGGCTAACTATGATATTGTTCTGGGGTGAAATGAAATCCATATGCCTTCTATTCTCATACCGTCATACGTCTTCCCTTTGGATCTTGTTTGAAACTATTTTCTATTTTCATCCTCAGGCCCAATTAAAATACAACGCCAATATCAAGTAATCATCTGCCACACCCAGCTTCCAACCTCTCCTATAACTGAGTGTGCGAGTTTACAGTACACGTCAATGAATATTTCAAACTTGGGTCGTCATTACACATGACAACTTGTGTAAGTTTGTATGCGCTGCTGACGTCACTTCCTATAACCAGAACCTGTCATTTGCCCAAGTTGGATGAATTTCGAATTTGCTGAACCACGTAACTTTGATGTAAGCTTCACTGACCTCTTCGACTGGAGCGCACAGGCATCTGTGGTGTTGGCTGGACGTGCAGGTGTCGCCGCATAGAGCCGGCGTATGGTGAGTTCTGCAACAAGTCAGAAACTCATGATTGATTACTTTTCCCAACACAAAGTTACCCCTTCTCTTTTCCTAAACCCGTCTTTTGTTACCCAACTAAATGCCCTTTTACTAGGAGACCCATGAAAATACAATATAAAGAGCATCAGCCTCGCCTAAATGGGCAGGGGTGAGGGGTGGCGTTTTCAGCGCCACTTTTCCCACTATAGACATATTAATTTTGCAGCAACTAATCCTAAAAGCTACTCAAAACATAATTTTTCCTTTAATTGAAAATTTACCAATTCAATGTAGATGACCATTACAATTGAGAGCTTGGTTACAAACGTGGCCAACTCCATTTTTTTTACAAAATGGGGTTTTGATCCGACCTTGCAGAAAATTGTAATGTCCACCTGCACGTTGTAAAATAAAGTGACAAAAGCAGCCAGATTGCGCACAGAAGTGCTGAGAAGTCTGGGGTTAGCTATAAACTTAGGCGCCCATTCCATTGACCGGCTAGGGCTATTTCCAACAACGGTGACGTGGTAGCAGACATTCAAGACTTATGTAGCGTTTCCAACGACCTCGCATTGCAGAATGCAAATAACATTGACGGAAATTAGAATTTTTCTTTTTATAGAAATCTATTAAAATGTTTGTACTTAACATATCCCATGACGCCATTTTTTAATATTAGTTTATTTGTTTGTGATTTTACTGTATGATCATTGATCAATTTTAACTATGGCATAGAGGAAAATAAACATTTCCGTCAATTCTGCAATGCGAGGTCGGTGGAAACGCCACCTAAGTCTTGAATGTCTGCTACCACGTCACCGTTGTTGGAAATAGCCCTAGCCGGTCAATGGAATGGGCACCTTAATGCAATTTTCAACAGAAAATCCACTCTCCTGAAATATTCTACAACTTGCAGTTGGCCATGTTTGTAAACAGCCTCCTCATATTATTTACAAAATCCGATCAGATACCGATGAAAAGGTAAAAGGCCATTGGCGAAACTATATGGAAGGAATGAATTTGGGGCCCCCCCTACCGATAACCTTAAATATTTATATAATTAATGCACCAGGATAATAAGCCCCATATGTATAGGTGGGTTCACCCCCTAACCCTCCTGGATTCATATCAATAAGTCTTGGACTAAAAACGTGTAAGGCAACTTTTCACACATTTCTTCTCTGTTCGCAGTTATAAGAATCTTCGTAAAATCTAAAGCTTGTTCCAAATGTATCAAAATGCGTAACACCCCACTTCTTCGCGCCTATTTTCATTGGCGGAAAATCTCAAAAAGTTTGGGGGGTCCCGAATAAAATTTTTAAGAAAACAGCAAATCTTCCAGAAGCCTCGTCCTTCTCATTAAAAGAAATAATAAACATGTCCTGGTAAGTTCACGAAAGATTATACAATAATAACAATACTCCCGAGGATTCCGGAGACCTTAGAGGGTGCCCTGGGGTGAAAATTGATTAAAATTAGGCTTGTAATAGTGATTTTACGCATTTTGACAGTAGGCCTAGTAACGTTTAGATTTTACTTGCGATGAATAGAACTGGACACAAGGGGGGCCCGGAGGTCTCCCCCGGGTGAAATTTTTTGAAAAATATGCCTGAAATAGTGAGGTTTTACGCATTTTGAGAGTAATAACAGTTAGATTTAAAAGGCGAAGAATATACTCCAAACAACGGGAATTTTTTTTCGATATAATTGACTTTAAATAGTTCACGCATTCTATCAGCAAGACATTTTAGATCTGGTTAAGGCTTAAGTTATTATTATTTTTTCATAAATACACCCAACATAGGCTAGTGACTTCCTACAAAATTTTTATGTAGTCACTTTATTCACTTAATGGATGGGGCGCCCCTGGACAAAACGTATCAGTTTTATGGTTATTTAGGATCCTAGGGGGGGGGGGGCAGGGACTGACCTCAGGGGGGGGGATCCCCCATTTTCCGCCCATGCCTAATTTATCAAAAAATAAATTTCCCGGGTGAGACCTCCACTTCAAGGGCACACCATTCTTATAATAAGTTACTCACACTTGAATAGATAGGCCTTGACTTGAGCTACAGATTTGTAGACTCACACATTGACTTTGCATTGGCCATCTCAAAATAATTATTATTTGTAACAAATTAGGGAAAATAAAAAAGTGCGGCCCTCTGGGCACCACGCAAGGTCGTCAACAATAGTTTCGCAGTTGTGAAATTACAAAATGCCGATGGAGATATCTAACTTGACGCCTTTCATTATACACTGAGAAAAATCGCCTTAAAACACGCGTTAGATTTTATGATGTTTACATTGAGTATTTCTGTGAGTCACCGTGATATTCGGTGGTACGTCGTGATACTATAAGACTCAATAAGTATCAAGGTGATAATCGAGGGGTAACGGGGTGAAAACAACATGTGATAAAGTGACTATTTAGTCACCTAGGATCTAAACGTGTGTGTATAAATATGCATCATGGTTCATGGTGACTACAGGATCTCCCTAGGTGACAAGCATGGCTCGGCAAGGTGTAATATCCCCTTGATCCATGACGATAGTATATTCACTTGAAACAGCATGAATACAAGTACAAGATGATGTTTCCATCATGCGTTATAGTGGTTATTTATTCGCCATGTAACTTCTTGTCTTGAACGTTTAGGAGCACACTGCTAAACATCTTGTATTGCTTCAAGTTAGCGTTTTATTACTAAACGTTGAATTATTTTCCCCAATCACAGCAATACAAAACGAGTACATCATGTTTGTGTTGTTTACGTCCAATAGCTCACTGACTTGGTGGGCAAATTTAGCGTTCTGCAGCTTGGTGTGGGCGTCAGGCTGTTACTGAGTGAATAATTTGGAAAAGTTACGTCACAGTCGCATTACTAGCTATTCATTCGACATGTTCCAAGGTGTTAGAGAAGAAAAATGACGTCACATGGGTATTAGTTAGGCTTCCACCAACAGCATTGCACGGCTGGTCAATGCTGAAAGTAACATTTTACCATGAATGCTGGCGTGGCATATTATATATTATATATTGGATCATATATTGATACATTTCAAGATTTGACAGGAACGCCTTTAGTCAATATCCTAGTATGTCCTCCAATGACCTCAAGTACCCGATTACAACAACTTTATTGGGCTACCCGCAACTTAGTGAAACAACTTAAGAGGTTAATCGTATACATTCATCCAAAATGGTTACTGGCCATCATCATGTACAAATTATAATCCACAAAGCAATAATAATGTAATAAATGAACAAAATCCGAAATCAGGGTATGCTATATCTCTACACGTTTCACAGATATCTTATACACTGAGTAACAGGGTAGTCACCCAGAATCATGCTGGTACGTTCTGCGTCACGAGGCTTTCACCTAGTATAAGTAGATTCACAGTATGCAACTCAATGCTTTCGTTATGGCGGCAATAAAATACCGCCAATTTTAAATTGCCAAACTTTTATTTCAATTTTTTTCTGCTTAAATATGAAATGTTAAACGGTGAGCCAAGGGTCAATAAAACAGAAAACAGTAAAAGAATCAAATTTCAGCAATTTCAACTTCATATTTTGTCGCTATGTATTTTTCAGACCCTTCATATATTGGTGTATAAATTCGCGTAACATAACTTTCATCTCATAAACGATGCCCGGGTTATTACCGTAGGTAACTCCGACGAATGTTACCCCACATGATTGAATCACGTGAAATTTGGTTGAATTCTCCATTTCCATTGAATAAGTATTCAGAATATTAACAAATTTAGAGTCAAAATGGGGAGGGGGATCTAGACGAGACCCATCCCTAAATTAATAAAGTAAAATAAGTCGATGAATGTCTACGGTTCACGGGCTCGCCGCTAACTAATTATTGTAATGTTTTTTTTTTTTTTAAGAACAATAACTGTCTGGGATACCCCTATATTGGTGGCAGGGTTGTAGTACTATACGGCAGTGGTCAGGCCGTCATGGGACCGTTGTTTTAGCGTGTATTTTCATATATTAATGGTTTCCGTAATGGTCAAACCATATTTGATGATGGTATTTGCTAGTAGGCATCTCCCTTGTCATCGAGGAATTGTCCTAGCTCCCTGTAAAGAACGGGTTCTGGTGTGTAAAAGTGTCGAAATCGTAATGAGTACTCAACGACACGGGCCAATAATGTTGTAGTCAAATGCAAGGCATTTTAAACTTCAAAACTTAATGAGAGCTCCAAATTTGGCCTGTATCGCTGGATTGGAATGGCGTCTAAATCACACACAATAATGTGATGTCTCTTAGTGCTCAGTGATTATCGTTGAACTCATTATGTATTACGCGTACATGTCTCAGTAACTCGATGCTGAATTAAAATCGCCATGAACCATAACGCAAAAATGAATGAAAACCGTTAGAAGCCAATTTAGCACCTTATTTACGATGTTTTCACTTAAAATAAGACGCTGGAACGTTCTAGAATGTTCTCGACGTTTCAATCCACCAATTGGAGTGCCTGTTACAAACAAATTATGTATCCGCGATTCTGATTGGTCACCGTCAATTGCATAACATCAGCGGCATCAGCTCAGCTCATCGCGTCATTTGCGGTGGATGACATTAGCGTTGGAGTCAACATTAGTGTTTTTATTTTATTTAATAATTTCAACATGGAAATGTGGTTGTGTTCCTGTGCGTTTGATTTACGATAGGTATCTCCTTTTGCCTCTCCAACCGACATTGCTAATTATGTAAAGCAATACAGTAGTATAATCTGAAAGCGTGCTTCCAAACGTTTCGTCAAAATTTGCGGCCGACATTATCAGTGGAACTTGACTAGACTTTTAATATACCGTATCAACTTAGGCGTAGGCTATCCTACGCAGTGCCACTGTCCCTCTGATGATGTCGACCTTAGATATTGACGAAACGCTTGAAAGTACAGCGATATTATGCACGTCTGGCCTTTTTATGTATACTGCAATAGTTGTTGTTTTGGTCTTGTTAAAATCGGATTAATGAGCCGTGGTTTTTGACATGGCTACGGCCTCGGCTCATTTCACAATATTGCCTATAAATATGATTGTAATAGATCGACATAATATAAAAGTTAAAATAAATTAAAATATATACCTAGTGATTGAAAAATGTCTTGAACTTAGAAAAATTATACATAGAATTGTACCTTAAAAAAGGAGTCCTATGGGCCCACACCGTGGCCTGGGACTGTATCAAACCATACTACTACCTCAAAATATTGCATAATTTTCATCTTTAAACAAAATAGTTGTTTGATTTATTTTCACTTTATTTACGGCATTGCTCTCAATCCTCTGTGTATTGCTCGAAGTACCTAGATATAGTAGTAACATCTTTAAGATTGTCATGACCAGGGTGATTATCCTTGGTGTTAAAGAAATTTAGCCATAGTGTGGATCGTTAAAGTTATCTACGTTGTTCAATAATTTCCGTGGTTGTAGTGATATGTTCAGTTTCATTTCATGAACATATTTTCTGATTATTTGTTTGTTTCTGCAGTTTTTTTATTTATACTTACTCTTTTTTGTCATTATAAAGCATATCACTGCAAAGATATGCTTTTTTGTACTTTGACCTAGTGCTTAATATAATCTACCGTATCTATATTATGTATTATCCTAAGTTAAATTACTTTTTTAGCATTAATTGAATACCTTTAATGCCCCATAACAAGCGGCAATAATTATCAAACCTAATGTCATTAATAAAGCAGAAATATATTTGAAACTATTGTATTATTATGTACATACTCACACCTTGTCAGAAAGGAAACGTGCTGTGATTGTCACTGTATTTGCTGCTTGACATTTTTATTTTCTGTTGCAGAAATCGTACGCTTCCAAACCAGAGTGTACAGTGATTTCATCGGACGTTTCAGCGCTATTGTGGTAGGCTACCACAGAGGATGAAAGTCAGAGCTACCTAACTGCTGAACCTACTATTAGGTATTCGGTATCTCTTGTCATTAAAAAAAAACACAAGATGAAAAAAGTTGATAATTTGAGATACCTAATACCTAATAGTAGATCCAGCAGCTAGGTCGAACCTGATTTCCATCCCCTGTAGTAGCCTACACCGCAGCGCTGAGATTTACGATGAAATCACCGTGGTTCGGGGTGGGGCCGTACGATTTTAGCACCAGATAATAGGATGCTAAGCAGCATAAACACGGTGGCAATCACCGTGAACAACGTGCGTAAGCACTATGAATTTAGGGTTTAGACGGCATAATTAGGATGAAAACATTTAGGAACAGGCTGAATTAGCAACTATAATTACATGAGTGCAGGGAATATAAGAAGCCAAGCAGCTAGCATTTGGTGTTAAGCCCATGGTAATATGCTGCAGCAGCTTAATACATTGGCAATACGCACGCAGCAGCATGTGCATACATGCTGAACAACGTGCCTCAGCGTGAGACTAGGTGCTTTTATCTAAAAGCAGAGCGTTTATGAGTGTTTTGACACCAAGAACGCTATGTCGGCGCAGTGTAATATGGTGAAACACCGCGTTACATGTATTGTCACCTAGATTATAATGCTCAATCTTCATGAATTACATGTATTCATCTAGTCACTACTGGAAATGCTCGGTTTTAGGGGAAAGCAGTGACGTCACTTATGCCATACGTCACTATTAAAGCACCATGTTACATGTGCAAAGGTCAACCCCATGATCCTCGAAGATTAGGCACAGCACAACATAGCATCATAAATCATAGGGTTCTGTTTTCTCAGTGTAATTCTCGCAGCCGCACACTATGTTTACCTTACTATACAGACAGCTTTGAAACGTTCGAAATGTTTGATTTCTAGTTTTCAACGAAATTACATTGGTTTTTACGTCAGGTCAGTCTGTCTAGTCTGTCAGGCAGTCCATCGAAGTGTAATGTTTCACTCACCTGGTACTGATTGCTGGGAATGTAATTATTTGACTTCTGTCGCGGTAATGTTGAAGAATTTCTGTCCCCGTACTTATCTGGCTTCTCACCTTAAATAACAAATTATAGCAAATTTAAACTATAATTAATTAACCGGTACGAGTTAACTCGTACATTGCTTTCATATTTATCAATTAGTACATGTACCGTAATATATAGTTCCGTGCTAAATATTTGTCCCATGGTTAAATATCGGCTGCCTGTAATTTACCCTAAACTATATTGAGGTTAACTTACACCTCATTGATTGTTCCCTGTCCAGTGCGTACTTGTTGAAGAGCACTGCGACCTGGCCTGGTGCCTCGTATGGACCTGCGGGCTCCGCGCGCGACTTGGCCGGCTGCTGAGTGGCCAAGTCACCCGCCCTGACAGGCACTGCCGTGTCGGAGTACCTCGAGTGTTGCGACGACCGAAGTTGGCTGCCTTCAAAATTAGCCTCTCTCTCTTCATTGTACCTATGAAACATCGTTATGTTAAGTGCTGCTTCCACCACAATATATACTATATATAAAACATTGAACCGAATTAATTTAGGTTTATTAATTATGATTATTGTGGCTTTGAAAGTCAGATAATGCTGAAAAAAGGGAATGTGGCCAATTTTCGTGATTTAATGTTCTGAAAAGGCTTTCTCTTTAACCTAAATCAATTTAATTTTCAAAATCGTACAACATTTTTGAAGTTTTTGGTAACATATGCTGTGTCCATTGGTATGAATAAGTTCTCCATTTGACACGTTCACAAACTCGAAATTCCTACTCGATAGCCTCATTTCCCTGTGTTAAAATTGAACGATAAGTTTAATACCATCATGAAGACTTGTACGGCTAAAGCTGCATGCAGGCTACATCATAGCCCATGCTTTAACCCAAAATCAAATTTGACAACGCTTTATGTTCTCGCATAAATTCATAAGCTGAGGTTTAAACTTACTTGCACTCAGTGTCAGAATAGGAAGACCTCGTCATACTTTCAGATAGTCCCAGAGCACTGTCGGCCGACCTGGTCGACGTCCTGACCCCAGTCCGTCGGAACGACTGTCCCCGGGACCGGTTTGAGTACCGCCCTCCGCTGCGAACATACAATCACATCCATTGCCATATATATTCACATCAAATCTGACACAACATAAATGATGTAGCAAAGTATGTGAATATAGTTAGTTAGACACTGCTCAGATGTTGGCTCATAGAAATGTGCAGTGTATGTAGTAACAGCTTTCATTCCATTGACAAACAATTAAGCAACTGATGGAGTAGTAGCCCATTGAAATTGCTGAGCAAGCACTACTAGCATTTTTACTATCTGGAAGGCCAAGATTTATTGCCGTACCTACCGTGTACAGGAGGCTTAAATTAGTAATTTGCCGGTGCAATTTCTATTGTTTTGCGCGCCCTTACTGACATGTCTATCGGCTAATGACTAATAAGTTAAAGTGCAATGTGATTGTGTGCAATGAAATAGCCTATTTTTATATACAGCAATGCAAACATTTTCTTATACGAAAGGCGTCCATAGGACAACGATTTTCATCACGCATGATTGTTCCATTGCATTTTATAAGAACCGGCCCGAGTTTACTCGAAAATGCTTTCCAATTTATGTAGTAGTAGATAGACTTAATGTGTCATTCCACTGTAAATAATTTCCCTATTGTCAAATTTCGGGTCCCTTGGGGGGGGGGTCCACCTCAATTTATTAAAAACCCCTTAAAACACAATTGCATATTCTGGAACGAACAAACCAATACATGGTAGCAGTAGTAACAATAACAAGGCACGCAATGTATTGGAAAGTGAATTTTCAAAAATATTCAAAAAATAATTTTTTGCACAGAACCAAATATTTTTTTTGGAAAACAACCTATTTGGTTGTGTTACTCAATTAAACACCTAAAACATATCTGAAGGTAGAAATCATCGATAGAAAGGTTCCGCAGAAAAGTTATTTTTAGTCATTTTTCATGAAAATTGAGTAATTTTTATTTTTTTACCCCAGAAGCAAACTATCAAGGGGCAAGTGACAGTGGAATTTAAAAGAAATAGTTGAAGCCGTTTTTGAGAAATAAATTTTTTAGACGTGTTTTTTGGATTTTTTTGAGAATAAACACCCCAAATTGAGTTAGCCCAAAATAAAAATAAATTGTCTTGAGGTATGATTTTTTGTGAAACTCCATGCCAAATTTCATCTAAATCGACCGAGTAGTTTGCCCGGAAATCAATGAACAGACAGACAGACAGACAGACAGAGCGACAGACAGAGCGACAGACAGAGCGATAGACAGACATTTCCTGGGTTCCTGGTACCTCAAAACGTGTAAATCCGTTGAAATCTCGGAATCGAAAATTTCGACCATCACAAAGCTTTCCTTATACTAATACTACGTATAAATTGGAAAGCAATAACCTGTACTGTACGAAGGAACCACCCGCACATGCTTTACTGTTTACTTATTAATCCAGATAGTTACCGAAATTAATTAATCATATATATAATATATATATATATATATATGTATATATTAATCATAAGACCTTCAAAATACCTGAAGTTAGAAAGCATCGGTAGGAAGGTTCCTCAGAAATAGTATTTTTTAGTAATTGTTCATGGAAATACCGTATAACCTTTTATATTGTTTATACCCTCAACCAAACTATCAAGGGCGATGCACGCTAGTGGGTTTTGCTTGGATTAATAAGTTATGCAATATATGTGAACTTAAAAGAAATCGTTGCAGCCGTTTTTGAGAAAAAAAAGTTTATTGTTTATTGTCATTTTTTCGAATTTTAAACGGCCCGAAATGAAGTTATTCGAAAAACGAAAACTTTCCCTGAGCAATAATTTAGTGAACCTACATGCTGATCTTGATCAAACTCTATCGAGTAGTTGTGACTTGTGACAGTAGGATATTTCGCAAAAGACGTTCAAATCTCTTAATTCACTGTGGAATACCCGGCAACGAAACAGCCGATCAACTAGCAAAAGATGCGTGTTCCATGATTTCAGCTCCATTCCCTACAGCAACAAATTACGATTATAGAAATCAAATCCGATCACACATTACCAAGTTATGGCAAGAAAACTGGGCCGACCAGGCAAAAGGTTTAACAAAACTTTTTTATGTTAAGCCGCGGATAGGAGGCTGGACCACAGCAACCCGAAACATCAGACATGAGGAAGTTGTCATGGCTCGGCTACGTCTGGGCCACACACGGCTCACACATGGCTTTCTGATGGCGGGAGAAACCCCGTCATTATGCCACTGGGGTGCAGAAAACACAGTTGCCCACATCCTTGTCGAATGCCAAAACCTCACCCGCTACAGAACCTGGCCCCCACAAACATCCCTCTCAACCCTACTACGTGACGACGAAACCGCTACCCGAACTATCCTCTCATTTTTGACTACTACTAATCTCATCAACCTCCTATAATATCCATTATTATATTATATTATTATTATATTATCATATTAACGAACCTAACCTACCGTACCTAACCATTTAATTTTTCAATATACCTGAGCGTGTGTGGCCTAAACGGCATTGCGCAAAAAAAAAAAAAAAAATCTCTTAGTACCTTAGAGACCTGGGTGCACTTCTGATGCTGCGGCCCCGCCGGCTGGGTTGTCGTCGGGGCTTCCTCGTGCACATGTAGCAGCACACGCGCCAGTACAGGAACCGGAACGAGTGGGCCATGATGTCGCCGATGTTGGACAGGCAGAGCAGCATCAGGGGGATCCCGAGGATCGCGTAGAAGATGGTCACCACCTTGCCCGAGTACGTTTTCGGCGCAATGTGCCCGTATCCTGTAGCATTACACAATTATAGAGAAAGAAAAAAATTGTGTTAATTAAATATAGGGTACGGGACAGAAACGTCGATCCGTACTTTTACTTACGAATTAACTAATATGTTAATGACTCCAACAAGTGAATATGTCAAATCAAAAGCCGTGAGGGCAGATAACTAATTGCCCTAATTTAGGGGCAATTTGATGTACAACCAAGGAAACCCTGGCGGAATACGCTGATACACTGATATAATAAGCTATATTTATCCTATCAAACATTTAAATATAGGCTAATTTTAGTGTCATGCATTAGTCCAAATATGTGGGAAATACATGATTAGTACAAGGCGGAGTGTTTCTCACTGTGTTATGGTAAATCAAATTGTATTGCAGCATCGGCCCCTGCCAACTGTCGTCCAAGTTAGCGCACTGCTTTCCCGATTACTCGGCGTACATGGGACAAATTAAGTACGTCCCGTAGGAAAGACGTACCCGAAAATCTGTTGTTTTTACTGACTTCTTAATTTCCATTTAATTAATATTAAAAATTTGGCTCTATTAAGTTTTAGAAGACTACTTCATGCGTTATATACTAATGTATTTTTTATTTTTTATTGTGCCGTAGCTTTTTCATAAAAATTATTGAGAGCTAAAATTTCACGTATAATATGTCATGGAAAAACTACAAAACCAAAAATTAATAATAATACATTATATACAATAGTATATGATGCATTAAGTTGTCTTCTATAACTTAATGAAGTTTCCATAACGTCTTGCTTAGTTAATTTAAAAAAAAAAGTAAACAATTTCGGGCTGCCAATTTCCTACGGGACGTACACTCCTAACTGATTGGCAGCTTTCGAGGTGGTGCTAAAGGTCATTTTGTATCTTGTAGCGTAAGTGTGAGTGTACCAAATATTGTTGGGGACGTCGTGTTTGGACGTTTGTCTGTTTATAATGGGCCAAAATGGCTGTTAGACATTATATGGGTTGAATATATAATATTGAAAAAATTACTTATTGTTTATTTCTGTCGGAAACTAAGGAAAATCCGAGTGGTTGCCGTTGTTATGGTAGTGTGAGGTAGATAAATAGGCCGGTGGACGTATAGTTAGTCAGTAGGCTACGCGACTTGGACCATGCAGGTATTAAGGTACGTCCGTACGACCTCCACGCACTTGTTTATGCATTGTTTAGCAATCGCAAGATTTTGCCCGTTATATACGTGATATCTAACTATCTGAAGTAGAGATGAATTCATGTTAAAAATTTGCTCTCCTACTTATGCATTAGTATAAGAAAAGCTTTGCGATTTTCGAATCGAATCGAAATTTTCAGTTTCGAGATTTCAATGGACTTTTCGACACGTTTTGAGGTCTCAAAAAGGTCTGTCTGTCGCATACCCTTAAACTTGCAATTTAATATTCTAAATAAACTATAAAATAAAGTGCCTGAATTCTTTAATTAGAATGTATTCCATTGATATCATTAACAATGATTTGGGGCGAAATTAATCGAAAACATTTGATGAGATTAGTAGGTTCACCACATTTCTGTCCATGTTTCTTTATAAGTTCATGGAGGGGGGGGGGGGGGGGGAGAATACCCCTAGACACACCTAAAAAATTGCAAAAAAAATTTTCTTGAAAACGGCTGGAACAAATTCTTTTTCATTCACATATTATATTGTAGTAGTTAATAATGTTAATAAAAACCACTAGTTCTCATCCTCATTGACAGTTTGATTCAGGCCGTAAATAATAAATAAAAGAACCGGTCCGAGTTTACTCGAACATGCTTTCCAATTTATCAATTAGTAGATGGAGAAAATGAGTAATTTCATGGTAAAATTTTTTCCTATGGTTGAATTTCGAAAATCTGGGGGGGGGGTTCCACCTGACGTACTGAAGGTGAGGTAAATTCTAGATAGGTCAGACCAACACATTACCGCACAGTAATAGTGGCAAGGCAAGCAATGCATCTGAGCGTGAATTTTCTATCATTTGTTCAAAAAATAATTATTACACAAAACCAAATGCTTTTTTGGGAAAGCAACCTGCCCGGCATTGATAGAAAGATTTCGCAGAAAAATTATTTTTAGTCCTTTTTCGTTAAAATTTAGTTATTTTTATTTTTTTTTACCCCCAGAAGAAAACTGTCAAGGGGCAAGCCACCCTTAGCATTTTGTCAACATTAATAGCGACTACAATATATGCGAATTTAATAATTAATAGAAATCGTTGGAGCCGTTTTTGAGAAATGAATTTTTTAGCCGTTTTTTGGAGCTTTGTGAGAATAAAACCCCCCAAATTGAGTTAGCCCCAAATAAAAAAAAAATGGTCTGGAGGTATGCTTTTTGTGCACCTACATGCCAAATGTCAGCCAAATCCACCGAGTAGTTTGCCGTCAATCGACGATTGGACAGACCGACCGACAGACAGACATTTCGTAAAAACCACTTTTTTGGGTTGGTGGGACCTCCAAACGTGTAAATCCGTTGAAATCTCGAAATCGAAAATTTCGACCATCACAAAGCTTTCCTTATACTACGCATATATTGGAAAGCAAAAAGTTCCTTTTTCATTACTTTAAAAAAATAATTTTTTTGGATAATCGAGCCCTATTGTATTGTATTGCCATAAATATTGTGTTCAGTATTATATTATTAACCTGCTCACTGTAGTATGCAATTGTCCCATCGGTCAATCCAGTGCTTTAAGATAGGGAAAATCAATGAGCAGCCGATATTTATCCACGTGACAGTTAATTACCATGGAACTATTATGGTACCTATTCTTCTTCTGCTTCTGAGGTCCCAATCTCAACCATTGGTTGGCAGCAACTCCCTGCATATCATCTTCCAGCTCTCTCGGTCCTGCGTCTTCCCCTTTACCTCTTTAGTACGTTCGAGCTCCTGCGTACGGAATTCAGTTGATTCATGAATTCCTTTCTCGGCGCCCTCTTCTATTGGTTCCTTCCACTGTGCCCTCAATGATGGTGTGTACTGGATTTTCGTGTCTTAGTAAACTCTTGCCCATTTCGCTGTTATATGAGGGAGCAGCGGTACCTATAATGATTGATAAATAGGAATGTTCCCAGCAGAATAGATACATTGTCCGTTTGGACGCCTTCAACAGTCCCAAAATGTACCCGAAAATGTTTAAAAAATATATTTTTCAATATTTAACCTTTGTTTTTTCCGTGTTATGAGGAAGAATAATCCGTGTTTATTTTAATTTATTGGCACTGGCGGCCACAGCAAGCCATAACATTACGGTACAACAAAGCTTAATTAAAAAAAAAAATCAGAGTTATCGGAGGATTTTGCCGTACGATTTGAACAGTAGGTTTAATTGCTGAATTTGGCTACTTTCATGCTGCAAGAAATTTTTACTCCTAAAGTGTGGGCAATAATTGTGAGGTGTAACTTCTTATCGGAGGGTCTTGAAATTCGGTTTATTGTTATCCTTATTGGTCACGCAAACTGTGGGGAAACTACTCTTTGGATTTCAATGAACTTCGATATGTAGGCTCATGAAATATATCATACAATTATTTTCTGTTTAGTGATATGTCAATTTTTTGTGGGGGGGGGGGCTGAAAAAAATCCACCATCAGGAAAACAAAAGCTAAACTCGCACTCTCTTGATAACAAATAAAATGCTACCAATTCCCCGAAGACGGCTTCTCTCCGTTCTCCATCCATTCATTGAGGAATGCTGAATGTAGTTTACCATTGAGATGATAACAAGATGTGTAACAAGGTAGCTTAGTCGGTCGGCTGGAAGCAGCACAAGGAAGGCCAGTGTTCGCTGTGTTCGTCTTCTTTTTCTTCTTCTTCCCATGTAATCAGGTAGGAAACGTACGAATGCGTTACAGGCAAGGTTGATTGTAATGACGGAGTATCTGCGTCGACCTTGGACCCCGCCTACCGTATTATGTTAATCAGTGCTCAATTCCAAGATGCACCTATTTATTACCAGCCTCACTCTGTTTCTAGTTAATATGTAATTTTGGACTAAATTGTAATGTATAAAATTAATAAATAGTATTTATGGTTGCAAATACTAAATGTATCGCCAGGACTTGTAAAACGAAGGAAATTCTCATGGAAAAATTAATAATGGGTTCTCATGGGAATTCCTATCTCTTGTAACAGCAAATTAAAAAAAAAAAAGCGTATATATGATATAGGCTTCATCAAATAATAATAGCCTAAAAATAATTGGGCGCAATTGGTGCCTGCTATCTTATTCTTCTTCTTCTTCTGGCTCTACAGCCCTTGCTCAACAACACTCCTCCAATCATCTCGTTTTTGTACGACGCTCTAACATCTACGGACTCCCAACCCTCGGAGGTCGGTTTCTAGTTCGTCCTTCCAGCGCAGCGGCATCGTGGATAACCCTGCAGTCTATTTCCCATCATGCTTGCTTTGTACATTTTTTCGACTTTGACATTCTTACGACGTGTCCCAGCCACTGTGCGTACCATGTCTTCTCCATTGAGTATTGCTTCTATTTCAGAGAAGTTTCTTATACGTCACTCTCTCTTTTCATACAGGACCACTGTTATGCCCGCCCGTAGTTAAGTAGGCTATATTGTATATTGTACTGATTACTGATTAGTGGGTACATCGCCCACACCCAATGTCAGTGACTTTGCCATTTGACAATTTTCCGTCAAATACCATAATTCGGGAATTTTTATTTTTCCGTCCTTTTTCCTATTGTATTCAATAATTGACATTTTTCTTCAATGTTATGTTATGTTGCAGATTATGGGTGTTGGTGGTGGGCGTTGCAGCATTCACCACAGCAGCGCTGCCCCGGGCCCGCAGGAGCCCGCAGTACTTCGGCTACGGTGGCTACGGTGGCTACGGTGGCTACGGTGGTTATCTTGCCCCATCTTACCCACATGGACCACATCATTTTGTAAGTTTTCTGCCCCACCCCCTCCTTACTAAATACTTTCTTCTCAATTTTGCAATGATATAAACTTTAATGCAAGTTATCGATGCTTGTTACCTTCAGGCATGATTTATGTGTTCAATGGTGGTGAATCCCAACTGGCTGCTTTCTGAACCAAGTTTTGGTTTATTGAAGAGAATGAGGATCTTGACCTTTAAAAGCGATTCGATCCCCCCCCCCCTTCCCTGGCTAATCGATTCTTGTACAAATTGAGATTTCCCATCATGAAATCTCGATCATAGAGCCATAAATGAAAGTATGAGAACCAGAAGAAATGCTCCTGTAGGGTTTGATATATTGGATGTGGCCGGCACTGGCATCGGCACCCATACGGGAATTTTTAGGGGACCTGAAGCTGTCTTGCGTATAGACCAACATCAGGGGCGGGCCCAGCCATATTCATTGGAGGGGGACACCACAATTTAATTTTTTGAGATAAATTCTTATATAACTGCAAACCAGAGGTTTGGGGGTCTCCCTCGGGGAAAGTTGATTACAAAATACACCCGAATCAGCGGGGGTTTCTAATTTTTGACAGCAGCAAGTACATATTTTATGCGGACCAACAATTATTCACGGAACTGCAAACAGGGGGGGGGGAGCAGGGCCTTTCTTAAATGTGAGTGTGAAATAGTGGAGTTGTACACATTTAGACAGCGAAATATAGTCCGATTTTGTGTTAGTTCATAGAATCATAGCACCAAGGAGTGCATTTCAAAATGTTTCCAGCAGAGCAGGGCCATAAATTGACATGGTGTGCACGTGACTTCATAGTACTGTAGCTTATTTTTACAATTTGGGATGCTGATGTTCAGCTCAATATAACTACCTGCTTTTTCAATTCCTCTTGCATGGGTTCATTGGATAGCTAAGTTATGTATAGCCTAAACTACCCAAATTCCTATATTTACCATTTCATGTCTTTTCGACTTCGATGGCCAGGTGGTAGCGTGCTTGTACTTGTGTGAGTCTCTACACGCCATGCGATCGGAGACGTGTCGTAACTCGACACAAGTACCTATTAGGTAACTTAGTGAGGCGACAGAAGAGGTCAATCGGATACATTCATTGAATTGTTTGTATGCGAATAACCTTTAAAAAAAAAAAAAAAAAAAAAAAGCTGGGGGGCGGTCAGCTGCCTCTCCTAAGGACTTCCTTCGTTAGTGCTAAACTCGTATGCTGGCGCATTATCTGCATATTCTACTCACCATACTGGGCAACGGAATAGTTTGATGGAGCAATCCAATGTTCGAAGATAAATAAATGAAAACTATCATATGGATTAAGTTTTGTGTTTAATTATCAACAAATAAATAAGAGAAAGAGAGAGCATTCAAAGGATCATTCCTACCGCCTATTTTTTTAAATAAATTTTAAATAAATTTTACTCATTTCTCAAAATCGGTGTTTTTATGAACTAATTTAAATATTTTATTGGTCCAGCGGTTAAGACGACGCCCCGGTTAGGCGTAAATCGTTGGTTCGAATCCCGCCAAGCGCAGTTTTTCTAAAACCTCTAATTTCGGTTATAACGAGGAGGTTACCTCTTCAACAAATGTCAATTTAATGTCAGTGATATATACCATAATTAATTAAAATACTGCATTATAATGTGTTTCGTACTTTCACTTTAATTTCGAATTGAGTATTGAATAATATTTGCAATTCTTCTTGATCCTTGTTTGATTTAGGGAGGACCGGGAATTGTTCAGGGCTGGGGCAACCACGGGCCGTTCCACACCAGGCATTTTGGCTCAGCATACTGCCGCCTGGTCTCTGCTAATAACACCGCCGAAGGTAAACATAAATTAATAACCTTATTCTCCCTCTATTCCAAGTGTCTTCTGAAGGAACATTTTTTTTAATGTCTAATAATCATGGTGAAATAAATGAATACAATGCAATTTTTTTTATTTTGCATTAATTTAGGATAACCAGGCGCTTATTCATTTTATCGCTTGTATATTAATTATTCAAGTTTAAAAATTGACTAATTATATACTTTGAAGTAAACAGTAAACTTGTCAACTAGTAGCATAGTGCAATGCTATTTAGGCTACGAAAGGTGCATATTTTTATAGCGGTGCATAATCCCAATATTTTATAGCTCGCAGTTTGTATTGTTTTGTGTGTAACAGTTGTAGGTGAAATCTTCTTCCACCAGCCAGTCTCACTAGGACCCGTGATCATCAGGGGAGAAATCGTTGGCGTGGCCCCGGGCAGGCACGGCTTCCACATCCACGAGAACGGGTCCACAGATGACGCCTGCAACGCCGCTGGTCCGCATTTCAACCCCACTGAGGTCAGCACTTAACTCTAGTTTTAGGTATATGAATGTGCCAAGGTTTCATGTAGCCATGAGCCAGTCAGTGGTTGGCACATGGAGCATCAGCGATACAAAACTTGTGTCTCATGTAAGTTGCTACCTATACAATAGATAGACTATAGATATTGGTATTTGTCTTACAGATGCGGGCTATGCATTGCCCATAGCAATTGTGTTCGATTTATAGGGCCCTAATAATTAGAAAAAAGGGGAAAGGAGCTCTAAATTTAGGAGGGATATGTCCTACGTGTACCTTGAGAAAGCGTCCGAGGACTTAGGAGACCTGAAAGGAGATGCATTTTGATAGCAGTAGCGATTGGATTGTACAGACGAAAAATAAAACCTCCAACAAGGGGGAAATTGTTTTGAGAAAATAGGCCCGAAATAAATAAATAAACAAATAAATAAATAAATATTTTTTTTTGTTCTATTATTAAGCCAACATATTGGAGTTAGGGCTATAAAGCCCTCTCTTACACTCAACTATGAAGACTGACTGCCTGATTTACATGCCTTCCGAAGCATGGCCAGAAAATGTAGCAAGTGTGGGACTCGAACCAACAACCTTCCGGGTAAAAGTCGGAGCCTCTACTACTAATCGGCATGTCCTGAAATATTGGAGGGTTACTTATTTTGGCAGTAGCAATTTTAACAGTTTACAGGCACTACTTGAAATTGCTCAAAACAGGGGGTCCAGGAGTTTCCACCAGGGGAACATTTTGTAAGGTATAGGCACGGTATAGAGGTTTCGACGCATTTTGTCTACACAAACCACCTTATTTTTAAATTGATACTAACACCCCCCAAAAACGCGTCAAAAATAGACCTATTTTCAATGAAAATCGGCAAAATTGGGCGCACCTCCTCACGTTTCCACCCCCCTAAGTCGAACCTCTTGCCCTATCACATCAAGTATGTAGCATGGCCTGATAGAGGTTTAAATTAAGGTAACCCTTCTACATCTGCCCAAAAAGTTGTTTTAAGTCCGCCCATACAGCGTGACGCGCCACAGGGGGGCCAGCTCAACTTTTTATTATTATTTTATTTTATTAATTGGGGTACAGGTGTTACCTGTGTGCACTTAAGCCTATTGGCCTATTGTGCCCCCTACAACAAAGTATCTACATCACTTCTACATCACTTTTTCGAGGCCTATCTCCCTCAGGAGAGCCAGGATCTTGTGGGGTTTCAGAAGTGGTAGGTCTTTTACATGTAACTGCAAGCTTCCCGAGCATGCTGCTCTTCTTCGTGCGATTGCATCGCATCGCATCGCAGGTCCACCGCACCTTCATTGCAGAATCTGCAAGACTATAGTTGTCTCCCCAAGAGACTCCAGATATTTAACCCCAGGACCAAAGACGCCAAGGTCTGTTCTTGGTTTTGTACTTCCTAGCCTAGAGCCATCGGTAAACCACTTGATTGTGTGACTATAGAGAATTTCTGCTGATTCGCAGCATTCTTTCATTGTCCCTAAGGCTAAGTCTCTCTTAATTGCCCTTCCACTCCTAATAATGCCATTTCGGCTGAAGTTTCCACTGCAACATGGAGGGGTGGGAAGTCCAGTACTATCTCCATTGCTTCAGTGGGACAGGATTTCATAGCCCCTGTAAAGCGTCATGTTAGAGAATACGGGCTTCTGAATGTAGCCATAATTTGGATTATTCAGAGAAAAATTCTCATGTGGTTTGATTTTGCCGTGTCCATGAAGCCATGACCAATGGTATGGTTACAGCAGAAAAAGACAGGCGGGCCAGCTCAACTTACTACCCTGCTAAATTCTGTGTGTGGTGCGCCTATACAAGTTAACACTTCAATAACACTTCAATAACACTTCAATAACACTTCAAAAATTCAAAAAAATCGTAAGGGAATGAGTCAGGGATTATTTAGCACTAAAAGAGTGCTTTTGTTCCAGATGAGCCACGGAGCTCCTGAGGACAAAATGCGACACGCTGGAGACCTCGGAAACATCCAGATCGGTGCAAATGGAGCTGGAAGGTTCGAGCTGGCTGATTCCGAGATAGCCTTGGTTGACGGAAACCCCCGGAACATTATTGGCAGAGCGGCAGTGGTTCACGCAGGTGAAGATGACCTAGGGAAAGGTGGCAAAGAGGACAGTCTGACAACTGGTAGCTCGGGGGCCAGGATCGCCTGCTGCGTCATTGAAGTTCCCAGCAAGTTTTTCTTCTAGACCACCTCGGACTACTTTTCTCTTTTAACTACTATACAGATGTATCCGTTTCCAAATTTAATTTAATTTCCAAACTAAAATTAAAACTAGTATATAGCGTAATTTTAAATATTTCATTGGTTCATTTTAGCGTACATTGAACTGCAATTAATTATCCCCAGTCCGATTCTGCTCCAGACCAAAAAATAAATAAAAAAATAGTAATGGATGCAAATAAGCTTGGCTATCCGAAACCGGATGATGAAAGCAAAACAACTTGTTTTGACCGTGATGTTCAGTGCAACTTCCTTTTAAACATACATTCCTGTACTAGCTCTCACTAAATTACAGAAAAAGTCCTCAAGAAAGAAAAAAGGAAGAAAATTGTCTTTATTTTCCATATGGGCAAATTTTAGGTCTTTCGGCCCACTCTTATATAATTAACCGATAGTCAAGTACCAAAATAAACTCTTTTTCGTCCAAATTATGCCCAAATTTGAAAAAACTGCTTTTATTCCAATATTTGATTACCCGAAAAATTTGTTTCGGATAATTCGAGCTCTAGTGTAATTGTAAATTATTAAGTTATTTTATAGTTCTATAGAGTAATATGAAATTAAAAAATGTAAAAAATCATGAGTTTTATTTAATATTTTCGAGCTGACAACTGAATTCTATCCAGTGTAATATACGTAGTTTTTAAAGGGGTATACCAGTAACATTGGCTAGAACCTTCAGTGCTAATACGTGGATGAAGCGCATCGAATCAGGGAAGCTGGTACGCTAGTTTTGAAATATAAATAGCAAAATAGCATACATTTGCTATTCTGGATTGGAAATTCGAAAGCCCGCTACCATTTGGAACGAACTCCCTCCCCACTGGATCCTTTTTCTGTCATAGGCCCTGCATAATTATCAAGCCCATCAGAATCTTCCAGAAACTTCGTAGACTACCATTTTAGGTCATTTATTTATTAAACGTTGTTTATAATATAATGCGACAGGTACTTGGATAGCCTAAATTGACGGGTCAATTGCTGTGATATTGTCAATGTGCAATTCCATTGACACAATTTTTAGGTACAGTGGTATACTTGTGCTAATCAACGGTAGCTCAGAAAATAATAAATTGCAACCTACTGAAGGGGTTCTTGAGATTACGCTCCTGTGTGATTATATTAATGTATAAATAATATACTCTTCGCAGAGGACGCACAGAACAGACAGTGGCGGATTAAAGGGCCCCCCCCCCCCAAAGCACCCAAAGCTATGAAAAAAAAGCGTTTTCTATCACATAGAGTGATTGCGTGAGAGAATGTGTAGAAATGGATGTGAGAATGAGAAGATTGTTTATTACCTTATTATTTGTAAGCAATTAATTGTAAGAGAGGGCCTTTGGCCCTAATATTCGCTGCAAAAATTGTAAGCTTTAAAATAAGCTTTCTTTTGTAAGATCTATACTTTACTGCTGTTGAAATGCGTAAAACCCCACTATTTTGTACTTACATTTTCAAAATTTCCCCCGGGGGAAACCCCCACCCCCGTGTTTCCAGCATTATGAATAAGCATTAAACCATTCCTTTGTAAGCTTTAAAAATATATACTTTACTGCTGTTGAAATGCGTAAACCCCACTATTTTGCACATATATTTTCAAATTTTTCGCTTGGGGGAGACCCCCGGGCCCCCTTGTGTCCAGAAATATGCAAATAAGCTATATATATATACACTAACAATGGCATGGTAAATAATGCGTTGGGGTACGGATTATCCATAATTATAACAAAATCCTTTTTTCTTCTAAATCAAAACCTTGATTCGGAACGCATCCTGTTCAGTTTTATTGTCATATTTATCGTCTAAAACATACCTAAAGTTCAGGATAATCAATAAAAAGGTTCCTCGGAAGAATAAAAAAACATTTCAGTAATTTTTCATGAAAATTGAGCCTCCTTTTTTGCACCCTGAAGCAAACTATCAAGGGAGAGGCGACTTGTATACATTAATAACGAATACAATACCAATGTGAATTTAAATGAAATAGAGCCGTTATTGAGAAATATTTTTAGCTAGGGTTGGATCCATTCATTGGATCCATTGGATGGGGAGGGGGGATCGATAGGTTTTCGCAGGTTTAATTGCAATTTTTTTTAAATTAAAATCTTAGTAATTATATCTATCCCGTTTTTTTAATATTGGGTGAATTAATCAAAGGAAACTCAATTCTATCTCGTTAACTCGTCAAATATTTAGGGGGGGGGATTAGGTGTCCCCCCTGCACCTCTCTAACCACGCCCTTGACTACAGTTATGCCATAATATAGACATAACTTTTACAATGCATGGCGTCTATTGTCGGGCAAACTTGGCAACTTGTTGCAAGCGGGCCAAGGCAGTCACCCTGACCATGAACGGCAAATACTGGCCCACGAGTATTGTTTACGTTTTCGTTTACGCAAGAGCTATCAAATTGTGGGTAGCTCGAAACCATCCAGTTTAAAACATATACAAAATCTACATAGAAAATGTGGTGGCCAAAAGGTGGTCCGCTCTCCGTGATCTTCAAGCAGGGCCGTAGCCAGAAATTTTTTCGGGGGGGGGGGTCCATCCGATGTCACCAGAGGTGAGGTAGCCTCAATGTATTTAAAACTCCATGTTATCTAGTGTATGCTGCAAATATTTCCGGGAGGGGGGGGGGGGGTCCAGACCCCCAGGACCCCCCTCTGGCTACGCCCTTGTCTTCAAGGTATCATTTCAGTAAAGTAACAGATTTTCAGTTTTCATTTTCATCTCAATAAAAACTGAAAGTTGAACTATAACCGATGGACGTACTCTTTTGGACTATTTCCACAAATAAATCATGACTTGTATATAGTTAAACTACATTGAGTTGAGTCAAACGTCATAGCAGAAAAATCACTGTAAGCTGACGTAAGCATACGTAAGTGTTGCGGAGGGGGTCACGGGGTCATGACCCCCTTCAAGCGTCCTGAAGGGAGCCGAAATTAGACAAATTTAGTAAAAATAAACATTATTATATAATTAACAAAAATAAGCTACCGTAAACTTGTCTAAATATTTTAGCAAAGGGCGCCAATTTCGGCCGTGACCCCCTTCAAATAAAAAGATGGATCCGCCACTGGTTATGCGAACAACAGCATCTTAAAATGATTTTATATGCGATGCTACCTTTTGAAAATATATATCATATATTTTTGTAAGAAGGCCGTTGAAGAATGTGTTTTTTTTTTGCCGTGGGGGACGGCTCAAATCAGCGTAGTTTTACCATAGCATTAATTTTTAATTTATTACTCGCTGGTTTTGAAGAATAACAATGTGATGTCGGGGGTGTGTAGGAACTTGGCTAACCCGCTGCCGCGCGCGTTGATCAAAGTAGGTTCCAAGCATGTATTTGTATTACACCAGCATAGCCAACCTTAGCTCATCAGCATTGAAGGGGTGGGGGGGGGGGCGTACGGAACGAGAACACTTTTAAATTTAGTTGTAAAAATTTGCATTAGGCCTACGTTCGAAATGTGCTCGTATAATCTTATAATCCTTAGTTATTCCCTTCGCTATTTTGTTTTTAAATTTTGTATAAAAATAATGACTGTCAGCTTAAATGAAGCATCGTAAGTATAATCGTTGGGAAGTCCCTGTGGCTTACTAGTACCTGCATTTTTGGACAATGTGCCAACAACATGATTGCATACACAAGCATCTGAAGGGATTCCTCCACACCCCTCGGGGTCACTTAGGCTACTGTATAGTATACTACTATACTATATACTATACTACACTGTCACATTCCAAACATGGTTTATGTCTTAAATAAATAAATATTGACATGGCTGTTCTATTACTAAGCCAACCTAGCGGGTTAGGGCTATAAATTCCTATCTTACACTCAACTAGGAAGGCCTGGGACTACCTGCTTTTATGCCCTCTGAATGTAGCAAGTGTGGGACTCGAACCGACAACCTTTCGGGGGCAAGTCGGAGTCAGTACCACTACTCTACATGTCCTGACCTGCTCTCACATTTTATAAATCCAAGCTCTATGTTGTCCCGCTATTTGTACCGTTTGCCTTTGGTCACTCACCCCCCTGTAGTCCTCAGTGGCTCATCCACGGTGAAGGTCACGGGGTCATGAACCCGTAAACGATCTAACTTTGCTAGCAGATTATCCTATTCAAATAAATGGATCTGCCACCTGTAGTCCTGTAGTAGTCCACACCCCAATACTACACTACTATATTCCATTCGAAAATTATAAATCCAAGCCCTGCGTTGTGCCAACCTCCCCCAGCCTCTCTTGTTATACAACTGAAAATTGCTACACTATAGAACCACGGGGCCAAGGGTATTTTTAACCGCTGCCCATTCTACATAATTGCAACATGATTAAATGGTTTATTTTCATGATCCCCTTCATGCATTTAAACTCTTTCGTGCAGCTGACACTCCTGAAAAAGAAAATAAATATTTGGTAGGGCGTTATAACCCCACCCCCATTAAACGTCTCCGGGAACACATCCAAGAAGTCGGATTTCCCGGTTCCGTTGGGATGTGACAGTGGGCGGGGAGGCCGTGTCGGCATGGCCGCCGTCCACCTCTTCTTCAGGCCAAGGTCCTTCTGGTCGTCTCACATCCGATAAATTCCCCAACTTCCTGATTGTTTTATCGCTCTGCTTTGTCCATCAAATACTACAAAATACTATAGTTAAGCTCAACAATGATGTACACTGAATATAAACAAGATAAACTAGACGTCTTTTTACCAATATCAGGCATTATTTACATGCTTGTGTTCTTGTGACCACATGCGACAGAAGGATTTAGGGAGGCATTTCAATTTTCATCAATCATTTCAATTTTATTTGTTTCAACATTTTGAACTGTCACTTCAACCAGACGTTTTTTCTCGCGTATTTGTGTATCCCTGTACACAACCATAACCTTTTAATATTATGATACTCTGCCCCAAATTGTCCAAGTTTCCGTCACACAATCAAAATTTGAACACCTTAATATAAGAAGTTTCCCTTCAAAAATCACAGCTTAACTTAATTCGCCTTTGCAAATGTTATAATTTCTTTAATAAATCGTTAGTATCTTGGAAGAGTGAAAGAGGCTGTGTGGGACACACTTGCCGGCAGCAGCTCAACTCTACCGCCTCTCTACTGCTATTTGCGCTGGCTAACTTATTTCTGGTGCCTGTTGTCGAGCATGATTGGCGGCACTTGAGCGGGCACAGAAGTGGCGTACCAAGGAGGGTTCATCAGCGCATCGTCAGCAGATTTAATATTATAAATCAACTATTTACGGTCGCTGAGCAGACGTTATATAGTTAAGGGTGGGATAGCACGCTGGAGCTAGGTATACACCTTGACCTGAGACCAAGACCGAGATCCCAACAATGGTACTATCCAGACTCCAGCAGATGGTAGGTACCATAATTATATCACCACACCTACTTCATTTGAGCTGTAATACAGTCTTGAGCAAGTACAAGCTTCATTCAATTTGGAAAATGTTAAATTTTAGGCGCTACTGAAAAGACTTTCCAGCATTGTTTTCATACGTCTCAGTTTATTAAACTTGTGAACTGCAGGCTATCATGTGAGGCGCGTTGTGAAATGTTGACAAAGTAATTGGTTCCCTAGCAACCTTGTGACAATTTACCTCAATTTTAAGAAACCTCAACGAGGAAAGATACGTTCTATATGACATTCCTATTTCCTTTTCATTGAAACAGTAGCTACTGTGCCGGTGAACGTAGGATTAATTCGCTATGTGGCATATATTCATAACTGCACGTTCAACATGTTTATACGCTATTCTACTAGTATATCTTTTGTGCAAAATCGATGCTTTCGAAAACCACAGATCAGATTGCGATGAAACCTTGTAAAGCTAAAGGCACGCTCCAGAAGATATCTGGGCCAAAAAGAAATCAATGGAAGTTAAATAAAAATATTAGCCACTTTCAAAGTATAATAAACAACACAAAAAGTATAATCAAACATAGAAAATGAGGAAAGGAAAATAAGGTGGTGCTAAGTTGGCCGGGTCCATTATAGCGTTGTCGGGTACCGGAAAACGGCAAAATTGGGGCACCGCTAATTTCGGTCTGATATCGAATACTATTATTGTATATACGGTATTGTTCGTAAGGCAATACGCTGGTGGAGTTGGTAAGGCAATACGTTAATGTAATAATACATAATTATTACTTTCTGATTGTGTAAGGAAGGCTAAGGAGGGAAATTATCAATTGCGTGTTATCCATCTACGAAATGTCTGTCTGTCTGTCCGTCGCTTCTTGGACAAACTAATCGATAGGTTCCACTGAAATTCTGCGTGTTAGTTAACATGAAACATGACTCGAGAGTTTTTCCCATTTGGGGAGGTTTTACTACACAAAAACCCCCAAAAAGGGCAAAAAATGTTTTCTACAAATTTTCTAACAATTTCTTTTTAAATTCACATTTATAGCGCTATTGTAGACGTTGTACAAGAAAATTTGAACAAAACCCACTATGTCACTTCCAACTTGTTAGTTTGGAGCTGCTGGGGACGAAAAAATAATCAGGAAAAGGTCTGTCGGTCTGTTTGTACCTCGATTTGGAGCCAAACCGCTCAGTAGAATTTGATGAAATTCGTCACTTTTTATTACCAAAATTATTGTACTTAGGTATATGGGAATTTTTCCATTTCTTGGATAATTTTCTCTTTTGGCGTTTTATCCACCAAAAACGACTTAAAAAGTTTTTCAGAAAAACAGCTCTGACGATTTGATTTAACTTTCCATTATATTGTAGTCCTTATTAATTAAAACAAAACTCTCTAGGTTTAGGGCGTAAAAAAGTAAAAAAGGCACGAATTTAACGAAAAATGTATGCAACAGAATTTTTCAGAGGAACCGTGCTGTTCCTGCTTTGCTTTCTAACAACAGGTATGTTTTAGGTGCCAAATAGAGTGACTAGTTTGCTTTTACAAGTAAACTTTTGGTTTTTAAAAGTTTTATTGAAGACATTTTTTGCCCCCCCCCCCCAGCCTCGAGCATTGTAAGACGTGGCTCATGATGGAGACCCCCAGGTCCCCTGTTTGCAGCAATATGAATATAAGACTCCCTTTTTTAGCTTATTTGTAAAATCTACAGCTATACTTTACTACTTACTATTAAAATGCGTAAAACCCTATATTTTGCACTTATATTTTCAAATTTTTCCCCATGTGCCAACGCTATCATATAATATACGAGTAACACTATAACCATTAAAGAATACACTAGACACAATTGAGTTCTCAAGAAAAGCCCTCCAAAATCCTGGCTACGCCCTTGAGGCCCTACAACATTCGAAGCATGTAAAATCTACAGCTATACTTTACTACCATTGAAATGCGTAAAACCCTAAACGGTACCTATACTACTATTTTGCACTTATATTTTCAAATTTTCCCCCGGGGCCCTACATCATTCGAAGTTCAGAACTATCGAACGCTTTAAATTTTTGTGAATTTGTGATTCCGTGCTAGGGGAAGTCTATGCATGAAAAATATCCTTACGAAAAGCCTGATGATGGCATAAAGGTCTAATTAGTTTCCCCCCGCCATCATTCTAAAACTTTGCTAAGTTATTATTTATTATTATTATCCATTGCCAGTAAATAAATTTTGTTAGCAAGCTGAAGTCAGAACTAAGCCCAATTTAGCATCGCTATGGCCCGTGTGTGCCTTACCATAGCAAAACCGCTGAACAACCGCCTCACAAAATGGCCCAATTGCAAAGGAAAAGTTTGCTTTCTGTTGCTTTCTGACACATTTTTGGGCAATGTCAATGTCAATGTGACACACAGAAATAAGGCCTACAGCGTTTAATTTGCTTGGACTGCATGTTGCTGCAACCTGCAGTCAGTAGTTTCAACAAGAAACACTGTGTTTACACAGGCTGTGCCAATGGCTGACTATCAAATCTTTTGGTTATAAAGCCAGGCAGTCGGAGTAACTTACATTGAGGTTCCCTTTATTGTGTTAAGCCCAGGTAGGTACAGCCTAATATACTGACTGCTACAAACTAATCGGCTATTCCATAATGATCTTGTGCAGCATTAGCATACAATAGCCAGCTCACATTTAGTTGAGACAGCGAACTGTAACGTATATTTGGCGGTGGGGCGCAACTAACAGTGACCAGTATTACCTTAGACTCCAGAGTTTACCTTGTATAAAATAACTTGCATACGTTAGTTCTCGTTTAATATTGCGGATTACTGAACGTGGTGTGAGTTGTGAAACAGTGTGTGATTGATTGATATGTTGTCTATTAACAAACTGTAGTAATGGTAAATTCAGGTCAGTTTTAGGTTAATGAGCCCGACAGCGTCCTCCCCGTCCTCCGGGGAGAATCATAATAGAACCTAGATTTTAGTCCATGTTTTTGAGCCCATGTTATTTGGTGGAAAGCATTCAGGCAACAATCATTTGGTTAGATGTTCGTGTTGACAGTTCATCGTGGTATATGAAAATATTGCTGCCGTACAGAGGGGCGAATGTAAAATCGTTTCGAGTCGATTCCCTCACGTGTTTCATCGATGTTTGTTCAACATTTTAATATTTGATTATAACTGTTCGCTGTTAGGAATACAGTAGGAGTCATTGTTTATTTCATTTCTCGTGAAGAAATATTACCATTGCTAGTTGTACATATAATTCCACACCTTAATGCCGTTATCTATAGCAATCTTTCAAATAATCTGTCAATAATTTATTTATCTGACAACAAAATAATTATATATGTCGAAGTCCCTGGAAAAGGTCCAGCCAGTTAAAAGCGGATAAAAATTAAAAAGAGCCGGTCCGAGTTTACTCGAACATGCTTTCCAATTTATCAATTAGTAGAAAGAGAAAATGAGTAATTTCATTGTAAACAATTTTCCTGTGGTCAAATTTCGGATATTTCGGGGGGAGGGGGGGGGGGGTTGTCCACCTCACGTCACTAGAGGTGAGGTAAATTCTACACAGGTCAGACCACCACATTACCACACAGCAATAATGGCAAGGCACGCAATGCATTTGAGCGTGGTTTTCTATCATTTTTTTTTCAAAAAACCATTTTTTGCGAAAAACCAAATAGTTTTTTGGGAAAGCAACCTGTCCGGTTTCGTTAATAAGTTTAACACCTGAAACATGGCTGAAGGTAGAAATCATCGATAGAAAGGTTTCGCAGAATGTTTTTTAGTCATTTTTCATGAAAATTGAGTTATTTTTTTTTACCCAGAAACAGAAACAAACTATCAAGGGGCAAGCGACCCCCTACATTTAGTCAACATTAATAACGACTACATTATATGTGAATTTAAAAGAAATCGTTGGGGCCGTTTTTGAGAAATAATTTTTTTAGACTTTTTTTTGGAGTTTTTTTAGAATAACCAAAGTTAAGTTACCCCAAAATAAAAATAAATAGTCCCGAGGTATGATTTTTGTGAACCTACATACCAAATTTAATCAAAATCCACCGAGTACTTTGCCCGGAAATCGATGAACAGACAGACGGACAGACAGACAGACAGACAGACAGACAGACAGACATTTGGTAAAAACCAAACTTTTTTGGGTTCCTGGGACCTCAAAACGTGTAAATCCGTTGAAATCTCGGAATCGAAAATTTGGACCATCACAAAGCTTCCCTTATACTACTTATACTATACTTATACTACGTATAAATTGGAAAGCAATAAATTCTTTGAAAAATTGAATGATAAGGCTACTTATTTAATTATGTAGTTATAATAGACTGGGGCTGGTTAAACAATGACAAGTTGCATAATAAAGTTGCAGTTTATCACAACAAATAATTTATTCATTTTTCATTGTTCATAGCATTGAAATTAAACAAATACCCTGTGTTAGAGAAACGAAGATATGTATAGAAATGGAATAAAAAGGGGTTCGAGCCCATGTCTCTACTTTGCCGGGGTTAGGGTGCTAACCTCTTCCCGTCCATTTTTCCATGTTTTTTTGACTAATTTCCCTGCCTGTAGATGATTTTTACGAAGTTAAATTGGTACTCAGTTCATTTACTTATTGTTACATGATGATATTATTAACACACAATATTAAATGCTCATAAGAGTGGTATCACTTGACATTGTATCCATTTGTAAATATTTTGTTATTAGATAAATCATGCATTTTTATTGCTTTCCTATTTATAGGTTAGTATAAGAAAATATACAAATATATATCATATAGGCTATTAGGTTTGACGGTTTGATCGAAACTCGGATATGAATCCCCTTTCCTGTCGTCGCTCTTCCGTATCTTATTTTCGGTAATTTCCTTGCCTGTAGAGGCATTGCTTTCTCCAAATTTAAGTAGGTTTTCTGCTGTTAAATGATAACGCACGGTATTATAATACACTATGGTAAATGGTTATTCGGAAGTCAGAGTACGATTTTATAGGGAGATAGGCTTTAAAAAGTGTTGTATAGGCATAAGATGCCCTTGAAAATACGGGTTCCCAACAATGACAATACCATACTAACTTATTAACATTCCGAAACGTTACCTATTCCCACACCCTTCACTCTGAATATACAAATATTCAAGTAAAAATTTTGCACGAGACGTAACATCAAGCATTCGAATAAGTTCCTATTTGCTACTGTGTTTCTTCATCGACTTCGATGGCAAGGTGGTAGCGTGCTTGTACTTGTGCGAGTCTCTACACGGCATGCGATCGGAGATGTGTCGTAACTCATCACGTGTACTAACCCAAAGAGGCAACAGAAGAGGTCGATCGAAAACATTCATTAACCTTTTTATAAAAAAAAAAAAAAAAAATGTTAGCTGAGCAGCACAATCTAAAACAACCGTTTTCAAACGTTTGTCCACCATTTAAATACTTTAAAGTATTAATAGGTAAAACTAAAAGTTACTTACAGCAGTAAGGCATTATTTAAAACTAAAACTTTTTGGCTTGCTTCTGTTTTCACATTGGAATCTATAAATTCTTGTAATATAATAAGACTTATAACATATTGGTTGCAGGTTTGTACTTGGTGCTGCTGGTGGCGTACGAGGCAGCCAGTCAGTCGGACGATGCCCGTTGGGTGTGGGGCGCTAGGGGCGGGAGGCGCACGTACACAGGGGTCGCCTCCGCCCTGGTGCCCCCCTCGCAGGCGCTCTTCAGCCCCTCGGACAACGACGCTACGCTTAGCCCTCAGTAAGCCAACTAATCTCCAGCTTCCAATGTAATTGTTTTTAGAGTAGATTCCGCGATTTGTCAAGAAATGTAAATATTTTGTTATTAGATAAATCATGTATTTTTATTGCTTTCCTATTTATAAGTTAGTATAAGGAAATATAAATCTTTCGGTCTGTAACTTTATGAAATTCTGGAGTAGTTTCAAAAAAATATTTTCTATTGTCAATTCTTTTATTTTCCTGATAACTTCACTTTGAGGGTTTTGTACCCCAAAAACCACCCAAAAAAGACTAAAAATTTTTTTTGTAAGAAACAGCTCCGACTATTTATTTTAATTTTAATTTTAAATTCACAATTCACATTCACACTAGGTTATTTATAAACGTAAACAAACCCCATTGATAGTTCGATTCAGATCTTAAAAAATAAAAAAGGCAAAATTTTCATGATTTCAAAATTATAAAAAAAAGAACCGGTCCGAGCTCACTTGAACATGCTTTACAATTTATATATCAGTTGATAGAGATAATGATAACCATAGGAAATTTATTTACTATGAAATTACTCATTTCCTCCATCTACTAATTGATAAATTGGAAAGCATGTTCGAGTAAGCTCGGACCAGTTCTTGTACTGTTATGTAGGTCAACTATTCAATTGTCCCAACGATCGATCCATTGCTTTAGGACACCCGATATTTAACCACGGGACTATTATTTACGGTACTTAACCGTTAGTAATTGATAAATAGGAAGGCATATACGGGTTTACTCGTACCGGTTCTTTGATACTTATGACTTATTTGACATAACACTGTACAAGAGCCAAGTTTTATGATAATTAGCCATGCAATAGGCATAGTAGGATCTTTAAATCGAAATAACTGAATATACATTTGTTTAAACGATTTGAAGTGTATATAACTAGGTATATATAGTAGGTAGTAGGTACATAGTAACGAGGTGTTTTGTGTTGCCAGAGCTACGAAGTTGCGGTACCAAGTGAGCGAGCCCAGCGACTTCCCCAGCCCCCCTTCGCGGCCTGGCAACAGACCACCTATATACCCCGAGGAGCAGTACAGGCCGACTACGAGCACCGTAAACGGCTTCAGGCCGGACCCTCTCAGGCCTTCAAACAGGTACAGTAGTCGATGGCAAAGAAATGTTTGTACTTTCTCCACGACGAAACAATTTTCACACACGCGTGGTATCCACCCTTGACTTAAATTTTTTTATTCCCGATAATAGTAACACAACAAACAGCAAGTCCAACCTTTCTTTCAATTACTAGACTAATGAAGTTTTCTTTCTAGGCCTAGTCAAAACGAGTTTAGGCCAGATGAAGATGGGTTTAGGCCCAGTCAAAATGGATTCAGACCGAATCAAAATGGATTCAGACCAAATGGGAATGGCGTCAGACCCAATGGGGACGGATACTCCCCCCCAAACCGACCTGTGTCCGGCGGGTACCGGCCCACCACGGGGCCCGGGGGGCGGCCCGTCCTGACCGGACCAGTCCCGTCCTGGGAACAGGGCGACAGCCACAGGTACAAGGAGTACGAGCGGTGCAAGTGTGTCCATTCGTTTAACTGCAACACGCCTGGCATTAAGTTCGTAAGTATATTTTGAATTTTGACTATAATTGCTTTCCAATTTATACGTAGTATAAGGAAAGTTTTGTGATGGGCGAAATTTGCAATTCCGAGATTTCAACGGATTTACACGTTTTGAGGTCCCAGGAACCCCAAAAAGTGGTTTTAACGAAATGTCTGTCTGTGTGACGCTCTGTCTGACTGTCTGTTCATCGATTTCCGGGCAAGGTAATCTGTCGATTTTGATGAAATTGAGCATGTAGGTTCACAAAAATCATGCCTCGGCTAACTCAATTTCTCAAAAAACTCCAAAAAAAATGTCTAAAAAAATTATTTTTCCCAAACGGCTGCAACGATTTCTTTAGAATTCACATATATTGTAGCCCTTATTAATGATAATAAAATGCGGGGGGTTGCTTGCCCCTTGATAGTTTGTTTCTGTAAAATATATATAAAAATAACTCAACTTTCATGAAAAATTACTAAAAAATGATTTTTCTGCGAAACCTTTCTATTGATGATTTCTACCCTCAGGCATATTTTAGGTGTTACATTGAGTAACGAAATCGGATAGGTTGCTTTCCCAAAAAAGTATTCGGTTTTGTGAAAAAAATTGTTTCTTGAAATAATGATATAGAAAATTCACGCTCAAATGCATTGCGGACCTGCCATTATTACTGTGTGGTAATGTATTGGTCTGACCTATCTAGAATTTACCTCACCTCCAGTGACGACAGGTAAACAACCCCCCCCCCCACCCCCCAGATATCGGAAATTTAGCCATAGGAAAATTATTTGCCACGAAATTATTCATTTTCTCTGGCTAATACTTGATAAATTGGAAAGCATGTTCGAGTAAACTCGGACCGGTTCTTAATATTTATATAATAGGTTGATGTGCCACATTCCCACGATTCGATTGAGGGGGCACAGATTTGTAATTTTATGTATACTTTTATTTTCTGGTAAATACCCCCCCCCCCCCCCCCCCCGAGATATCCGAAATTTTACCATAGGAAAAATTATTTACCACGAAATTACTCATTTTCTCTATCAACTAATTGATAAATTGGAAAGCATGTTCGAGTAAACTCGGACCGGTTCTTTCAAGATTGGGCAAGCAAAATATGTTTCAAGTCTTGGCAGTTAGGACTAGAAAGCTACATATATCATGTTGGAGGGGTTCCCTAAACAACAACAACTGATGAGACTACCGCAGCTTTTCGCGACGGTAGCTCTATGAATTGAACTCTAAGTTCTTTTAAAATAGATTAATTGCTTAAGTACCGTAGTTTAAAGGTCACAAGATGTGCTTGCAATGCGAATGAGAGACTTTGTAGAAACATAAATTTCATACAACATAATGATGGTGAATGAATCTTTTAGAGTATTGTTTAGCGACTTACGAGGACAGTCAACGAATTTCATCCTCATGATTTACCAGTAGAAAAAATAGGAAATAATGAATTACATTGTACGCCACAAAGAAGGCATGCGCCTCTAAATGGAGTAAATACTGTTACATACTTGTCAAAAAAAAAAGAACACTCGTCAAAACCAAAAACCAAAAACGTTATGAAAACCACTAAAATTGTTTATTGAAAGTAATTTTTCTCGACTAAAATTTGAGCACAGATAAGCAAAGTAAGATGCTCTTTCAATTATTATCATAAAAAAATTCTAATCCTTCCTATTCATTTCGTCTTGCTAGTCGTTCAATTTTCATTTTAAAGATCTGACAGCTTTTATGCGTATTTTTACCTTTCTTCAATGGGACAGAGCATGATTTCACATTTAATAAGACCATCGCGCCAACTTGGAAAATATTCCCGTTGACCCCTCTCCCTTACCTCAGCTTCTGTGTTTTGATTAAATAAGGACGACAGCTGATATTGTCTACTAACGATTGCTTATTCACAGGGCAGCTGCGACGTAGACAAACAGTATTGCTGCTATAACGACGCAGGTGGGCATGGACCAGGGGGCCACCACAGCCCCGGCGCCCGCCCAGAATCCGGGGGCCGGCCCAGGCCTGTGCTAGCGGGGCCCGGGGGCCCAGTCGACCGGCCTTCCCAGTATAGGCCTTATAATCAGGTTCGTACATTGTTAGCGAATGAGGTTACATACCTCTGTGTTACGTACGGACGATTCTGCCGGTCGCGATTTGCCGACGTCTTTTCCAATGTAGGGTTAGCGCTTGGTCAATGGTTAAAGCAAACCCACAGAGTCTACTTCAGGAGATTTTTATGATCTTGTCTAGGGGCAAGCCGTGCACTTTCATGTCGTCGGCTTCACGTCTGCTTCGGAAGCAATGCTTCCGAAATCGTCAAGAAATCTTCTGCTACACCTATGACTACAATGGAAAAGACGTCGGCAAATCGCGACACACCATGCTGTGTACTGGGACTTAGCAATATCTCACATTATGCAGATGCACAGTTGCTAGTATGAGTCTCGTATTTTATTGCCAGGAAAAACGTAGTTGGTGTGCATGTTGCTGAGCATAACATCCCAATTACAGCAGTGGTCAACAATTAATAATGTTCCTGTGCCAGTAAATCCTCGTTGGGTAGCGGTATACTACTGCTTTGCTGTGTACCTTTTTACGTTTAAACTATAAAATTATGAACATGGACTCAATTGAACTAGCTGTGCAACAAGCCGTTTGATGCCCTCTGAATAGAAATGAGAGCACAGAATGACCCGTTTGGCTTTAAAAATGTGTTTACTTTTAGAAACCCACTTCTGCGCAAAATACCGGATTATATAATTTTCACAAATAATGTGGTAGAATTGTGCTGTAATTCTCTCGAAAATCGCTACTGAAGAAGACTGTTTGTAAAATGAGCCTCTAGGCTACTATTTTACATTTTTTCAGAACATTACCCCATAACAATTGTATCAAGATGCCTTTGTGCTAAAATATTATTACAAGACTTCAGTGATACATACGTAATGTCAGTTAATATACGACGTGTGTCTTTAAAAGATGGCTCTCTAAAGTCAATTTTAATTAATTTATTTTAATAAATAAAAAATTGAAATTGTCAGATTTTTGAGCGGCAAATTTTCTTCAATCCGTAACATTAAAATATTATAATTAAAACTGTAATGACGATACCATCATGCAACTTAACCTGACTAGTGACCGGTAGGCTACAGTCTACATTTGTAATTGGGGGAATAAAGACGCAGATCGTTTAATCTGCTAATCAAAGTGATTGGTCCCTTCAGAGATATTATAATTAATTGTGCAATTCTGATAAGTATTTGACACGGCCTTTGAACTTAATTGACGTAAACGTCTAGTGTTTTATATAGGGCACAGTTTAAGGCTATGACCGCATCTTCAAACTTCAAGGCTAAATTATATTGAATATTTTCTAGGGGGAAATCTCGAATAGGCCGTACCGCCCCGACTTCAGCAATACAAGGTATTCTGACCGCTTTGACGATAACAGCTCTGAAGAAAGCCTAGAGGAAGCCTACAAGAAGGGCTTGGAGTCTGCTATTCGCGAAACGTTCGAGAGACCTAGCGGGGGCAGGGGGTACAGCAGTGAAGACTCCTTCAACAGGAGACCGCGACCAAACCACAAGTATGGCCTCTACGAACCCTCGGCTCACTACGATTTCTACGGTGGTCGCTCAGCTAACCTAAATTCCACTATTGGGGCTGAACCCCAAGTTAGAAAGAATTGAATAGGTTCGATTTTGAATTCACGGAAACAGGCTTTGTAGCCAGACTATTGTCAGGCACCTAGGACATCGCTCGCTCTCCCTAGTCCCGTTATAAAAAATAACTACTCTATAAGAGTAAATAATTATTTAATTAAACAAAATTTTGCGCCTTCATTTTTGGGGGAGTGTCCTCTGAAAATGGAAAGTCAGTGCCCCGGTGGTCGGGTGGTATCTGACTCCTCCAAAGTTTTCTGATTTTCAGGAGCCGTTGCTTTAAGTGGAATTAATAGCTAAGCAAAACCGTTTCATTTTTATGCAGGACTCTAAATTAAAGTGAGCATTGCATTTTGTCTTAAAATTGTGTTAGTTTGCTCACCGCAACTATTGACTGATACGTACTTTACACTATTTTCACCTTCTTGTGATAATAATTTGGAAATTTGAACAGAAGTTTCTTTTAAAATACATGTTACCAAAAGGCCAAAATCTTTAATTTAGACTAGGTTAGTATTCTATTTATTTCATTTCATTGTTGTCCATTACACTCGTCATTCTTCATTAATTACACATGACCATTTATTTCTAAACTTAATTTTCATTTTCACTACACCAAAATTATGAGTCAATCATTGTATAGATACAATGTCCATAGTTAGTTATTAAGTATTGGAAAAATATGCATTAAATGTTATAAGCAATAAATAAGAGGCATTGAAATTAATATATTTCTATAGAATGGAAATTTTCCATGTTAATTTTTTGAAAAGTCCGTGTATGAGAAACAAACACACTCTCTTTCTCTGGGCTATTGTACAGTCAGCACTCAGCGGTGTCAACGTCAATTCCCCCTTCCCAGAAAAGCAATTAGATTAAAAATACACCCAGAAATCGTATTGTAAGCGTAGAAACACTTAAACATTGCTACAACATATAGTGTCACGAGGAAGCTACCATTTGAGCGAATTAATGAACGAACGAATGAATGAATGACTATATACTTGATGTCTCATCATAGAATGCAGTAAATAAGAAAAATTGCAGCTCTAAGTACCAAGGGGCTAGTATCGCTGAATCATTCAGCCTGAATGACATTATTTTCAATTTTTTAAGGTACTATAGAATGCGTAAAGCATATTTATATATATATGTATATATATATATATATGTATTCACCATAACAGAATATAGGAGAAAAGGTCATAATATATTTAAATTTATGATTAATTATGAAGCTGCTTTTATACAAAATTGAATCGATTGATGAGTATAATTTTTTCAACATTTATTTTTAGCCAATATTTTAAAATTAATTGGCAAAGAATTTGTTACCGGCGCCAACGACTTGGCAAAAATGACGAAGGTGGTTGGATATTAATCTATTTCAGCTTAGGGGCATATAATAATATTTTACTGTGAGCATGAGAAGTTTCTTTTATAAGAATTTGTTGAGTTTCTGAGAGTTCTATATAGTATATATAATAGGAGCGTTGGGAAATTAGCTCAGGCCAAAAATATTTGTTGAAATTCATGGACCATTTAGTGAGATAGTGACCGAAAAAGTAGTGGTAGATGCCGCCAGGCAATAGGCATTCAGACAGCCAATAGCGAAACTTTCCCATATAGAACTGTCGAGTGTCGCCTCTGCCACTTTCCATGCGAATATGGGTATGTTCCATACTGTAGCCGAAAACACGAAATCAGAACGAGTCCTCGATATCTTTAAATGCCATAGTAATAGTATTATACTGTGGGGGAGAATTCAGATGTAGAGGTATGTCTTTGCTTGGATTTAGCGTGTAAAATATTTAGGGGTGATCAGCCTATACTTGCATTGAATATTGCGGGTGTTTGTGCCGCTCAGTACCGGTGTCTGTTAACATGTCTACCTTATGCTGCATCCATCCAGGACGACGGACAGACGGATGGACGGACGGTTGGACTCACCTATAGTAGTAATGACGATGATGGAGTAGAACAGGGCCCCAGTGAAGGTCCACTGTCGGACCTCGGGCTCTTCTTTGCCGTCCCAGCCGTCTTTTTTCATCGCGTTCAACAGCGACTGTTCGAATCTTTTCAGTGTCTATAACATAGACAGATTTCTCCGGTTATAGCGACAGCGTAAGCTGTGATGGAACTATGGAATCTACCACTATGGCAGGGCGGATACTTAGGCTGCGACAGCATGACATACCTGCATAATTATGACTTCAAAAAAACTTCCCCAAACTTCACAACTGCTCTGGTCACTTTTAACTGAAAATTATACTTCTTTTGACTAATTTCTTAGTTTATTACATTTCTTTAACCTAGCTCTCGCGGGGCGGTTGCGACCCCAGTTTAAGAACCGCGCTGCTCTAGTGCATTTTCTGTCTGCTGTACTTCGATTTGTGGCCAAACTTATCAGAATATGATGAAATTCGGCATGTATAGGTTACAAAGCTTTATTTTCTTTTCCCGGGCCAATTTCACTTTTTTGGGATTAGGTACATCATTTAGGGGGTCTAATCCTAAACTATCTAAAAACGACTATAAATTTCTAAAAAAAAGCTTCAATTTGTTTTAAATTCACATATTATGTAGTCCCAAATTATATAAACAAAACCCACTAGGTCGCACGCCCCTTCACAGTTTGACTCAGCGGGACAAAAAATATTCAAGAAAAATTTTTGGTGCATGGTTTCTAACTTCAAGGGTGCTTTGGGCGCTTGGTCAAGTAACAAAATCAAGCAGGTTGTTTTCCCAATCTAAGTATTGGTTTTGAAGAAAAAGTTTATAAAATAAATAAATATAGCATATTCTAGACTATATGCAATCGTCTCAATCAAGCGCTTTAGGATAAGGAAAATCGAGGCAGCCAAAAATCCAAAATTTAACCCCAGTTCAATTGTTAACCTTGCAACTATCATAATTTTCTATTACGGTACCGCTGCCTATGCTAATTTATTTTATAAATAGGAATCATGTACTGGCTAACTCTTGCCATTCATCTTCGTTAATAATTGTGGCTTAGTTTTTCCGTACATATTAATCGTTCAAAGCTTCCTTTTCCCTATTCCTTCATCTTACGCTATAATTTCAGATGAAATTGGAAACCCCCGCAAGGCCGATTTTGCCCCCCCCCCCTCGGATAAGGCAACATTTAAGTGATAAACAGTTGCATAAGTTGTGCCTGTAAAGTCGTTACAAATCAACAGGAAAGCTTACAGAAAGTGATGATATCATGCATTATCAATTTCTTAAAAGAGAACCATGACAATTATATGTTTTGTTGGTTTGGTTAGTAATTACTGGTGAACATGATTTATTGGAAACTGTGGTTATGGGATCATTCGCTTTAATATTACTCAATATTCTTAATGTATATGACAAATTCTAAATGAAAATATGAATGTATAAAATTTTGCAACAACTTTAGCATAGCCATTTACATACTTACATGTCGGACCTTTCCCGTCCACACATCTTGATCGAGTACATCCATGTATGTTGTCATATTCCAAATTTCATCTGTCACATTTTCCCGTATTTTTGGAATCATCTTTTTAACCTGGAAATGAGTGAAACAACGTCAGTAACGATATACTCTATTTACTCATGCTATGTTGTATTTTCCTTAGTAATGACAGGTGGGTGACCCCAACCCCAAGTCAAAGAACTAGTCCAAGTTTACTCGAGCATGCATTCCAATTTATCAAAATTAGTAGATAGAGAAAATTAGTAATTTCATGGTAAATAATTTTCCTATGGTTACATTTTCCGATATGTCGGGGGGGGGGGGGGGGGGTTGTCCACCTGACGTCATTGGAGGTGAGGTAAATTCTAGATAGGTCAGACCAACACATTACCACACAGCAATACTGGCAGGGCACGCAATGCATTTGAGCGTGGATTTTCTATCATTTTTTCAAAAAAACATTTTTTTTTACAAAACCAATTACTTTTCTGGGAAAGCAACCTGTCCAGTTTCGTTACTCAATTTAACACCTAAAACATACCAGAAGGTAGAAATCATCGATAGAAAGGTTTCCCAGAAAAATTATTTTTTAGTAATTTTTCATTAAAATTTAGTTATTTTTATTTTTTTACTCCCAGAAGAAACCTATCAAGGGGCAAGCGACTCCCCGCATTTCGTTAACATTAATAACGACTACAATATATGTGAATTTAAAAGAAATCGTTGGAGCCGTTTTTGAGAAATAATTTTTTTAGACTTTTTTTTTGAGTTTTTTGAGAATAAAACCGTCCCAAATTGAGTTAGCCCAAAATAAAAAAAGGTCCGAGGTATGATATTTGTGAACCTATGTACCAAATTTCATCAAAATTGACCGAGTAGTTTGCCCGGAAATCGACACACAGACAGACAGACAGAACGACAGACAGACAGAACGACAGACAGACAGACAGACATTTCGTAAAAACCGCTTTTTTTGGTTCCTGGGACCTTAAAACGTGTAAATCCGTTGAAATCTTGGAATCGACCGTCACAAAGCTTTCCTTATACTACGTATAAATTGGAAAGCAAAAACCTCTGGGCTATGACTTCGCCTACATGGTGCGCTGAATTTCTAATATCTCGTCATACATCACTGAAATCAGTGAATATGGAATACAGGACGAAGAGTGATGGGACGGGGCACGCGCGGCACTGTACAGATTATACCCTCTCCCTTCCTGTGTTGGGGTCAAGAACAAAAGGGAAATAATTAGAACCCTACCCTTTCGCAAACATTTCAAAAAGTTCCTTAGGGGAGACACCAGAACCAATTTAACTCTTGAGGCAGCAATTCTCTTGTGACACTCCCCTTTGACTCTGGAACCTGGATCATTACAGGTAATATGCAAAGTTAAAAAAATGTCAGTCATTCGTATTGTTTATAAGCAGAGGCGGATCCAGAGGACCAGAGCTTGCCTTTGGAGGGGGCGGGGGCTAACCATTCAGCATAAACTAATCAGTCTGTACATACATTAGCTTAATCAGTAACATTACTGTAGCTTATTTTACACCGAAACCTACTCTTCGTTATTTCAATTTTTTTTTTTTTAAAGGTTAATCCCATACAAACAATTCAATGAATGTATCCGATTGACCTCTTCAGTCGCCTCACTAAGTTACCTAATAGGTACTTGTGTCGAGTTACGACACGTCTCCGATCGCATATACCTAGTCAGTAAGCGCAAGGCCATACCCAGGAATTTTGTGGGTATTTTTTTTTTCTCTCCAATTTATACGTAGTATATAAGGAAAGCTTTGTGACGGTTGAAATTTCCGATTCCGAGATTTCAACGGATTTACACGTTTTAAGGTCCCAGGAACCCAAAAAAGTGGTTTTTACGAAATGTCTATTTTCCTTATCTAATTTTATTAAATTGGAAAGCATGTTCGAGTAAACTCGGACCGGTTCTTTTTTTTTGGCGGGGGCTCATTCAGTCATTAGTACTTTACTCATATGAAATGTGGTAAAATATTATTATATCCTATCTATTCAACTTCAAAATATGACTAATATCATACACACGTACTCGTGCACGTGGTATACCCTGCACGTCTCCCGCGGGGAACATTGTGGAAAAAATATGCGCGAAACAGTAGGTGCTTATTCATTTTGATAACAATAATCTAATAATATAAGTCCAACAGACGAAGATTTGTACACGAAGGGAAATGTTTTGAAAAATATACGATATATAAATATCAGTGTTTTGCGCATTTAAATAGCAGTATGGGTAAGTGTATATACGAAATATGGCCTAGTGCCTATTCCCTGAAAAGTTCGATGGTAATAAGTAAGTTTTAGCCAACGGTTGATTCCAGTAGAGCAGAGCATGTTTCAAACTGAGGCAACTTGGTAGTGTACACAGCGTTGGCAGGGGAACCTGGTGCAGGGACATGATAACGCGCTAGGCAGTGTAAGTCGAGTCCTGGTCACCTCCGATTTAATCGTGTGACTTTACTATGTTCCCCAAGTGGTTCGGAATCCACTATAATCAGGAGGTCCACCCTGTTAGTCAACTCCCCTTTCCCCGAGGTGAAAGAGTCTGCCCTTAGGGTGCCTCAAGTAACAAACAGACTCACTCCCCCCGCCAGGCTGACAGAGTTGCTTAAAGCAGAAATGCTGAAAGCAGGCGTTAGAAACAACAACAACAACAACAACCTGTTACCACGAGCAAGGGTTGCGCCTGTTAGCTTGAACTTGATTCCGATGCTTACACGTGAGGTTATAGTGAGTGAGGAGAGTAAATGCATGTTTAGCACTCAATGCCGCCGCGCCCTTATTATTATTTATTGTTGGCAAGCATGGTTTATTTTAAACTACTTCATATAACACTATTGCTAACAATGTATACTAGTTTATTTCCATTTTCTATGTATTTTTTTACATAGAATTAAGAATTAAGTTTTTGCTTTCCAATTTAACGTAGTATAAGGAAAGCTTTGTGATGGTCGAAATTTTCGATTCCCAGATTTCAACGGATTTTCACGTTTTGAGGTCCCAGGAACCCAAAAAAGTGGTTTTTACGAAATGTCTGTCTGTCGCTCAGTATGTCTGTCTGTATGTCTGTCTGTATGTCCGTCTGTTCGTCGATTTCCGGGCAAACTACTCGGCCGAGTTTGATGAAATTTTGCATATAGGCCAGGTTCACAAAAATCATACCTCGCGATAATTGTATTTTTATTTTGGGCTAACTTAATTTAGGGGGGTTTTATTCTCAAAAAACTCCAAAAACATGCCTAAAAAATTATTTCTCAAAAACAACTCCAACGATTTCTTTTAAATTCACATTATATTGTAGTTGTTATTAATGTTAACAAAATGCGGGGGGTCGCTTGCCAGTGGCGTAAAATAGTAGAAAAATAGGAAAGCCGTCCTCATGGACGTATGGTCCGCATCTTCTAATTGGGGGCGTGATCTTAATTTCCCTACCCGAGGGGTCGGGGAGCTGAAGGGGAGCTCGGGGTCTCCCCCGGGGAAGGTTTTTCAAAACAAAATAGGCCTGACATTGTGGAGTTTTACACATTTTGATGTATATACATCTTGCAACCTATTCCAATAATGTTTAGGTTTTACTTACTGCAAGAAGGGGGGGGGGGCGGGGGAATAATTTTGAAAAAGAATAGGCCCAAAAAAGTGGAATTTACGCACTTTGAAAGCATACATGCTCATATTTTGTTTTTTAAAAGATAGGCCTGAAATAGTTAGTCGGCAAAAAAATTTTAATTGATAACATTATTTAAAAAACTGGAAACAGGGGGACCGGGGTCTCCCCGGGGAATGTTTTAAAATAAATATCTGAAAAATTTGCTGTTTTGCTACATTTTGGGGGGGTCCGGATCCCACTGACCCCCCCCCCCTGGCTACGCCACTGTCGCTTGCCCCTAAATAGCTTGCTTTGGAGGTAAAAAAATAAAAATAAATCAATTTTCCTGAAAAATGACTAAAAAATATTTTTTTTTGCAGAACCTTTTATCGATGATTTCTACCTTCAGGTATGTTTTAGGTGTTCAATAGGGTAACAAAAACGGACAGGTTGCATTCCCAAAGAAATATTTGCTTCTGTGCAAAAAATTATTTTTTGAGAAATTATGGAATATTCACGCTCCAATACATTACGTGACATGTGTCATTGTTACTAATGTTACAATGTATTGGTCTGTTCGTTCCAGAATTTTTTAATGTATTGAGGTGGACCCCCCCCCCCCCCTCGTGGGAACTGAAATCTAACCATAGGGAAATTATTTCCTATGAAATTACACATGTCTATATCTACTAACTTATAAATTGGAAAGCATGTTCGAGTAAACTCGGACCGGTTCTTTTTAATAATGTTGGGTCAATCTGAGTCAGTGTCTCTGTCATGGTGTGCTGTACCCATGCCCTAGTGGTATACCTACAGGCCATAATGGGTACACTAAGTTATGAATAGAGCGATTTGATTGCAAAGGCTGTAATGTAGTGTTATTTTTAACCGGTAAGCTATGATGAGCCCTAAGAGTGTGTTGGGCTGACCAAAGCCGACAAGGAGGTATATTTATTTCGGCTCAATTTTGAAATGTTTTTTTTTAGGCCGTATTAGGTATATAGGTTACCCAATATGGCCTAAGAGCAAACTTTCACCTAACGGTATGCATAAACCTTAAGGTAAACTTTAGGGTAATACAATTTTTTTTTCTAATATACAGAACCCTTTGTTCTTTTAATTCAGTTAATTGCAAGGCTTATAGCCAACAAAAAATTCCAAACTTTAAGTAGACCATATTCGGTACACTTGGCTATACCTTTTGCTGATGAAGAATCATGTAACTGCAAACAGGGGGGGCCGGGGAAATTGTTAAAAAAAGGCCTGAAATTATATGTTACATTTTACACATTTTGACAGCATAATTTTTCAAAAGGGGGGGGGGGAATTAAAGGAGCTGATGATCTGCGTCGTTACGTGAGAGTGGCCTCGGAATAACTACTACGAGATGGTCATTTGGATTGTTGTTTGACAAATGCAGTAGCCCAATTGCATTTGCGTGGATGAACTGTATTCGCAGTTTTAACAGAATGCTTGATTTGAAGCGAAAAGCGCATCCTCACTTGTAAACGAAACCGGCTGAACACTGTTTTTGGGGTCATTCATACCTATGAAAATGTATATGATCACACTAATGAGTTTTTTGGGGGTATTCATAAGATTTTGGTACCTAAAACAAGCTTTAAATTTATTGCCATTTTCCAAAGTACGATTTTATCTAGTGTACACTAAAAACCCTCTAGGAGGGGGGGGGGTTTGTATAGCCCACCGTAGATCCGACACTTGCTATATGTTATGAAATCCCTTCTATGAAGATATTATTTCCCCCTTGAGAAATTCCTGGGTATGGGTACCTTTACAATTTAGGTGGCTATTCTACTTGTCAATATTCATTCATTTAGTCATTTGTGCACCAATAATTGATGAGATTTTTGTTTTACTCTATGTCATTGTCCATTTTAACTTGCGCATGTTAAAATTGATCAATGATCGTAGAGTAGAATCACGCTTTGCAAACAAAAAAAAACTAAAATTAAACAATGACGTCGTCTAGAGATGATCAATAATTGAAATTAATTTCCTGAGAACGAACTAATTATTTCGTAATTTAAATCAAAAAACATTTCTTGTAGGTATAATATAAAATTAAAAGGAAGACAGCGGGCAAACTTACAAAATAGGAAAAAAAATTGAAAACAAACATGAAGACAAGTAGACAAGTGGAATGAGGTGTAAAAATATAAATGTAACATTGATGATATTTCCGTCAGTTGCATTATCAAAATTGAAGAAAAATTGACAAGTGAAATAGCCGCCTTATCCTTAAGATTACTGGCAATATGCCCCACGGGACTTGTTTTACAAATTTGATTGGTACTGTGCGACCAGCAAGCAAATGAAATTCTCTCATAGAATGATAAGACTAGGTTTGGTTGCGAGATTCGAACCCAGGTCTCAGGCACATCCGTGCTGTGCTAACCTCTACGCCAATGCTGTCATCCTTCAGACCTTCACCACCTCAATGATTCCCATTTTTTGGTAGTAGCCTAAAAGTCAACACAAGTATGACTAGCAGCAATCATCAAAATTATCGTTACCTAGGCTAATTTACGTATGCAAGATCACAGTTATTTTAATCAATCAAAGTTTTCCACTAAATTATTCCATGCTATTAATTATAATATGTAGCTCATCAATATTTGTTCTTTCTTGATGCTGTTCAAATCTGTGTTATTAGTCATTCAGAACAAGTACCAAAATTTGAATGAATGAAGAAGGACTAGGTTGTTAATAACTTACATCCACTTCATGTTCAGATTCGAGTCTTGCAAATGTGAAAGCACCCAAGTAGCAGTACGCCACTACCAATGAAACTAAGAAGATGTGAGAAAAAATCAGAGTCAACACCTTCCACGTGTAATACAGACAAATTTTGCACTTGTTGGGGCTCTGCTCGCCGTCCTCCTCGGCCTCCGCCTGATACATTGTTAGTGATTATTCTTGTCAAACTCACGGACTACCATAGCGCCTCAAATGCAAAAACAATAATACAAACATTACACAACGACCGGAGTGTACACGGAGTGCCAAAGCTTTTTACAAAGCCAACTTCCACAATAATAATCGAAAAATGTTTGGCTCAGTGCAAAATGGAAACAAGTTGAAACTTGGTTTCGCCATATGAAATACAACAGCCTCCTTCAATTTGTATACTTTTTTTTATTACATAAATAGGCGCTTTGCCCATCTGGGTTTCCGCACTCATGTTTTTGATAACCCCAGGCTCTCCTCGGAGTATTGCGAATTGAGCTACCTACGCAATTTGTAAACTGACTTAATTGTAAAACGGATTGAAAATAAAATGTATGTTTCTCACCAAGCACGTATGCAAGATTTCACTTGAGGGGGATAGTTTGGGTTTTATGTACGCATACGCACAGAGGTTTTTTATTTTTATCACTAGACAATTAAGTCATAAAAACTGGAAATGGCAACAAATAGGGATGAAGTTTGTCGGTTAAACTGACAACTGTTTCCCTACCGTAAGCCAAAAATGCGTTAAATGACATGTAATGTAAATAATAAAATCAAAACTGCATTGAATGTCATTCAAATTGTATCCACGTACAGTGATTCTTCACAAGTAAGTTCTCCAGAAATTACTTTAGATAGAGGATATAGATAAATCAGGGCTTGGCGGGATTCGAACCCACGATCTACGCGTAACCGGGGCGTCGCGTTGTCTTAACCGCTGGACTACAAGCCCCGATAAGAACAGTTCATCATTCTATATCCTCTACTTAATTAATTAATTCGATTTCTGAAATATAATGTAATTGATTTTGTGTTATGTAGGCTATTTGGGTTCGTTCCTCCAAAGTAAAATGGGGGAATTAACCGAAACTGCCTTGTGCCGTTTCAGCACTAATACTGTAGTATTTATAGACGAAAGCATTTTCAAGTTTTTGTACTTTTATTTTTAGGGTGAAGGAACACATTGTTATCTTACAGGAGGAGTTGGCTTTTTGTGAGCCATTGTAGACGTGGGTGTCCCTTCCAACGTGACTCGCCCGCTGGCACCTGTCCATATCATAGCCTACAAGTGTTGGAGCCCCGTGGTCAAAGGTTAATTAAAATCATTATGCAGGAAAATAATGCTGCACATACACGTTCCAAAATACGTTTTAACATTTTGCTATAATGATCGTGCGATAAAATACTTCCATAATTACAGTTGAGCAATGTAAAGTAAATAGTATAAAAATAGTCAATAAAAACACTTCTTTTTTTCATTTATTTTTCATGTTTTTCACATAAAAAGTAATAAAATCATAAATCGTACTATATTTTTAATGCAATGTTCTTATTAATCTTCTTAAGCCCTTGGTGAGCTTTGGCATGCTCAACAAGACTCCTTCAGTCATCTCAGTTTTGTACGACGCCCCACCATCTACGGACTCCCAGCTCACGAACGTCAATTTTCCAACTCATCGTTTTAATAATAATGCATTAACGGTGCTATTATATTAGTTTTATCATATTCAACTTTACATAGACATAAGTTAAAATGTGTAACTATGAAGAAGTTTCTAGATGTAATAATTCATTTAACGACGAGGTAAATAATCTTTTTCGAAATTCGGGTTCAAAGCGGCGCACGAGTTTGAGCAGCAGGCAGCAGCGGTTCTGGTCGTTCCTCTTGAACCACGGTGCTCGCCACTCGTCGGTGACCGACTTGTCCGGGCAGCAGGTGCCCAGTCGGTGGGGCATTTCCGGGTTTCGGGGAAGGTTCTTGTAGACATCCATCGTGTAATAGATCTCTGGCTGGAACCCATCAGTCAGGTTCAGGTGGCGTTTCACACTCTCCGGCACTATCATTGGTTTCTGCAAGCACCAAAACAAGTTAATCAATAAATTATCCACAAAATAGAGTTTTATGGACCCAACTGCTGCAAATAATAATTCTATTTGTGGTTTGATTTGTATTTTTAAGGGTAGTTCGCCAATTTCCCCCTTGGGCAAGGACAAGGAGCGTGACATGACCTAACTCATCCAGCCATCCTGTCCAACTGGTCATATTTTCCGGCGTCTGAAAGCTCTAAGTGACGAGGCACTGGTTCCATAAATAAAAAAGGCTCAATAGAATATAATTATAAATGCTTTCACGGCCGGAGAAGCAGTAGAATCCGGGATGATAGACCGTGGTCGTTCTGAAAGTATGGAAGTACCTACGCTTTCAGAACAAACACCCATCCATCCGGGTTTCTACTTCTTTGTCACTCAATTGAATGTTATAACATCAACAATTTTATACTGCTCGAGTCTGATGAACTTGTACTAAATGTATTCATTGCTGAGTTTCCTGTCCTGTACAATCTGTATAATATTGTTGTATTTAATTTTGTTTCGTTTTTCTCAAGCAATTATCAACGGGGAGGGGAGGGGGTTGGGTGAATGGGGCAATGCTTTTGTTGTCACAAGACTGAACTGAACGCTCTCGGGAGCTCGCCGCAACTAATAATCTAATAATGTGGGCGCGCCTGCATTATTATGATTAGGCAATATTTTGACAAACCAATATACAATATTAATTTCAAAGCGATAGGCATACAGCCCTATTGGTTTATGTAAATTTTCAGTTATCAAATATACTGCACTAACCACTTAGGGTTTATACGGTATATTATCTTATCCATACCGTGACAAAACCTTGAATACCAGCCAAAAGCCAGAGGGACACCACTAACTTGAGCAATGCCTTGTCAGCCATTCTAAATAACACTGAGCGGCCGACTTATGCAGCGCAAGTGCATGGGGTCATAAAAGGGCACTATTTATCGCAGTAATAGTTCAGCCAAAGTGCACTATTAAAAAGAAATGGAACTGGAACTGAGCCATACAACAACTAATTCTGTATTCTGTATATGTATAATATACCTAAACATTAATGTCATATTGAAGGCCAAAAAACGCACAATCGTCTAAAATCACGATTGAATTCCCATTTTAATATTATACATAAACACAAACTCAATTGTTTTAATTAGTTGAGAATGCGCATTCAATTCGATTTAAAAGTAACCTTCCCAATTTCCAAAGTTCAGTTTTCCAATCAACCACGGCCCGTTAGCGGCTTTATAATTTACGCGTACACCAGAAAGCAGCAATGATAGCTGTGAAAAACGGCGTGTCACATTGATTCAATGTTAAAAGTCACTGTCCTACCAAGGTCTAACCCATCAGGAAAATTTTTCAGGTATTTTTTCTTATTTAAATTCATCATCATCGTACTAAGCAGTCCTTGAGGTTGTCTTGGCTACCGCACCAACTTAGTCCACCGTCCCAAAATACCGCCTTTCTCCAGTCTTTCTCCGTCTTTCTTCAGGTGGCGCACATTAAGCTTCATGGGGTCCTCCAAGACTATTCATCCATCCCTTTCTCGGACGCCCTCATGATGCCCTCGTGATGACTTGTGCGCTCCAAGCGTCACTCATATAGCCCTGCCGCCTGACTGCTTGAGTCTCCCTACTACCATTACGTTACCATTTAGTACCATTTTCAGTACACCTAAGATGGCCGAAATAACGGTAGGACTAAAGGCAAAGAGCAGTAAGACTGATGGGCACTGCGCAATTGCTCGGGTCAGCGTTAGACTGTGCGAGCGCGCCTGGCTGTGCTTCCTAGATTCCAAGGATTTCCGCTCAATGGGCAATGCCATTTAGCGCACGGCTCACACCAACCTATTTGTTATTGTCTGCTCCTTGGACTCTTTTTTGCTAATTTTTAGTATACGAGAAAAATCAAGGCTTTGCATGGGTGACTTTACTATATGTTTGGAATCTACTATAATCTTGAGGCCCACCCTGCCAGTCTCCCTTTTCCCTGAGGTGAATGAGTCTGGCTATGGGGTGCCTGAAGTTAAGAAACAGTCTCACTACCTATCAGCTAACAGCGCTTAATTTAAAGCAGAAATGCTGAAAACAAACAATATAACTTTAGATATCCAAAAATGAAAAGAAACCTGGGCAATTTCTTTATTAACCTATATGTCGAATTTAATCAATTGCCATCAAGTTCGGCATCAAATCCTGGGACCTCAAAGCGCGTAAATCTGTTGGAATTGCGACATCCAAAATTTCGACCATCACAAAGCTTTCCTCATGCGAGTGCTATTACATATTGCATAAATAGTGCATTACATTGTACTACAACACATTAGTCTGCTTAATCTGGACTATGCAAATCCAGCGATTTAGGATGGGGAAAATGATTGGAGTCTAAATGAAGCTCGCATATACTTTACTTGTAGCAGAGCAAAGTAGGTACCGTACCATGCTAGGAAGAGTGAACGGGGTGGTGTGAAGCTTAAAATGATTAGCCTAGCCGGCATGACAGAAGAGTCTTTTTGTTGGGCATTGTAATTTTGTAATTATGAGAAATGATTGCAAAAAAGCACTAATAGTCCTTTGTATGGCCTAAAAAATCAGAGGATTATGAGCCTACTGTCAAAAAATGTAATTGTAACAAAACCTAGTCCCCAAGTGATGGTGGCAATTATTTCGAATCTCCAGCAAAAACTGAAACAGGCATTAACACAATTGCCGTCTCATGCTAGATAACAAGTGGAGACCAAGCGTCGTGACAAAGCGCGGAAACACCCGGTCATAGCAATATATCTGTCAAATAGCCTCAAATTCTTAACAGTTCCTGACTTACAATTCTACTTGCATTCCTAAATTGTAATTTTTTTCTTAAGCATTTTGCTTCTGCTTGCTTCATTCTGCTTACTTCCCAATACTAGCAGCATTAATAAATGAATGAATGAATTGGCTTAAAACGTAGCAAAGCGGAAGAGACAGTTATTATTCATCCTTTATCAACGGCAAATTCGTCTTTGCACAAGAAATGGAAAGTGGGAGCTCCATTTGCCGTTAACACACACACGGCAGAATATGAGTTTTAAAAAAGGAATCCGCACCAGGATGACAATTTTACTTGCATTCCTAAATTGGTAATTGGTAATTTTTTTTCTTAAACATTTTATGACGTCTGCTTACTTCCCAATATTTACAACATGAACGAAAGACTTAAAACGTAGCGGAACGAAAGAAGGAGTTATTGCCCATCCTTTACCAACGGCAAATATTCTGGGCAAACCGAAATACTATATTAATAATATAATTTTATATATGCATATTCATCAATAAAATATATTGTTTCTCCTTGAAATCAATGAAATCATGGGGCCCAAACTTAATAATACCATTAACCACTGCATATACCTGTACCTGCTTGCATCACAAATCCATTTGTATAGATTATAGAAGATGAAAACTACGCTGTCCTGTACAGCAATTAAATGTTAAAAAATCTGGATATGATACGTGCAATTCCATTGTAAACATTACAAATATAAATAAGTTATTCATTGAAATCTGTTGAACTACACCTTTCCAGATAAATAAGGTTGATAGTAAACCAAACCATTTTACAATGAAGATAAAGGCTCAAAGCTTATAATTATAGCACATTGCAGCCTCACGAACTCGAATCTATCTGGTTTTAAGAAAGGAAATTATTATTTATGTTTTAGCCTTGAAGATCAACAATTGTGGTTATTGTGTTATTTTTACTGGCTGTACATCTTTATTATGACTCCACTTCCTCAACCGTGCTTGTTCATTTTTTTTTACTATTTCAAGGCCAACATTTTTGATATTTTTCATATCTTACTCGTCAACCGTATACTCTTAATTTAGTGCTAGGTCAAAATACTAATTTTTTTATTTCATCTTTCGGGAATATTGTGGAGAAAAATAGAAACTTAATTGAATGTTTGTTAACATTCGGACATTAGGATATTACAAAAATAATACTGTAGGCCTAGTTGCTGTATACTACGGTTTTTCTTATCTGTGACTGTTTTTTGCAAAGTATTCCATCAACAGATTACACTTAAAATACGCAAACTATGATCGAAAAATAAGGCTTGCCAACAGCTTAAAACAAAGTTAAAAACAATAATAATACATAACATGTGACAAGCCACTATTTCAATCACAGTGCGTTAAGAGTGTACAGCACGTAGGAAATCGGCAGCCCAAAATTTATTACTTTTTATTTTTTATTTCATTATCTAAGCATGTTATTAAAGATTTGGCTCATCAAAGTTGTAGCAAACTACTTCATGCATCATATTATAAGATATTTTTAATTTTCGAAATTGTAATTTTTTCAAAAACATGCAAACATTTTATAAACAATAACTTTTCACGTATATAGTCGATTTTATAAAAAAAACTACAATTTCGAAAACTAAAAATACCTTACTATATGATGCATGAAGTAGTCTTCTACAACTTTGATGAGCCAAATTTTTAATAACATGCTTAGTTAATGAAATAACAAATGAAAAGTATTAACTTTCGGGCTGCCACTTTCCTAAGGGCTGTACACTCTTAACTGCTTTACAATTCTGGTTTGTTGAGGACTCGAGACAAATTGCAAATTGCATATTCCCGCAATATAAATGAGGGGGGTTCATCCCACAGCCTATAGCTGATACTGGCAAAATTTTGTAATTTTATGTTGGCTGTGCCTGTGTACCTTAATGTTATTGCCAAAAATAAGATTTCATATAAGGTACAAAAAGGAAACAAATCAATCCGGAAAAGCAGAATGAAGAGTAGGCTATTAAAATTTTGATAAGTTCGTATTAATTGTACCCGAACTTTAAAAGCTGGGCTCAAATTTTCTGCGCAAAATGGTAGCTCAAAAAATACTTTCGTTTGATGTGCAATATGGATTACCTAGGGACACCTAGCCTACTATGCCACCCCTGAAACCACCCTTCCCCACCATCCGAAAACAATTTAATGCTACGAAAAGATAGTATTAACCCGATTTTGTTAATAATGTTTTACCGCAATTCAAAATTCCTCATAATAACTTACATGAAGGGTGTGTCCGGATGGTCTGGAATACCCTGTCTAATTGTCAAGCAAACAACGATCTAGCTCCATTATTTGAATTATAATTATAATAAAATAATATATTAATATAATATATTATTATTATTATTATTATTATTATTATTATTATTATTATTATATTTCTACTGAATATTATACGCTATTGAAAGTCCATGGCTGTGTCAAATATAACCGCCCCCCCCCCTCCTAAGTCAATGTCAATCCGTGATGTAAACAAATAAGTAGACTATGTGAAATTCTATACAAATATAAAGCTGTGAGCTGTTTACATTCACATGCGACAATTCGGCCATTGTACAAGTAAACATGATGGTGTGATGGCCTACAAGTTAGTTTTACGTCAATTTACCCTTTTACATAATGCAATCAATCGTGTATCACTATCAAAGCTGTCGTACCTATAGCTATAGTGAATCAAGTCAAATGTACTAATTTCAGATAATAATTTATTAATTAACTAATTTATTGATCGTAAAATTTTTGTGAGGGTGCTGAATCAACAAAAGTGTCAATATAAAATTGTATCCCCCCCCCCTCTTTTATATCAGTACCACTTGTAGACTTTGGAAACAAGGTATGTTGACTTCGCCTTTGTCCGATCACAAGTTTACAATGTGTGTGAGAAGCAAGCCTGTACGTGACAATTGTCCCTTGCAGCCGGTGCAGGTTGACATCGGGGACACCATGTTCCTGTTTCCAAACGAATGATGTGGAAGCAATACCAATACTATACCCAAAAATAAATGGAATCATTGGCATAGGGCGTGGTTCAATGGACACGCAGAAAAATAATACAGTTACGTCGTATCGTAACTCAAACGATATTGCAGTAATTAAAAGTACAATATTTTGTAGAGAGAAGTGAAGTACGAGGTAATCGAACCTGAGGCGTTTTGAACGCGATGATTGCAGTTCGTCACCTTTGGGAACAATGTGAAGAAAAAGCGGTTTAGGTGCCCATTTCATTGACCGGCTAGGGCTATTTCCCAAAACGGTGACGTGGTAGCAGACATTCAAGACTTAGGTGGCGTTTCCACCGACCTCGCATTGCAGAATTGACGGAAATGTTTATTTTCCTCTATGCCATAGTTAAAATTGATGAATGACCATACAGTAAAATCACAAACAAATAAACTAAAATTAAAAAATGGCGTCATGGGATATGTTAAGTACAAACATTTTAATAGATTTAATAAAAAAAATATTATAATTTCCGTCAATGTCATTTGCATTCTGCAATGCGAGATCGGTGGAAACGCAACCTAAGTCTTGAATATCTGCTACCACGTCACTGGTTTTGGAAATAGCCCTAGCCGGTCAGTGGAATGGGCGCCCTAATAGTGAGCTACCCTTCCATGAAGCTGTGGCTAACGTTGTAGCTGTAATAATAATTAGACGTTACAGGACTGTAAGGCCTCACGTACATGCAATATTGATATCATTGGCTAGAGCTGAAGCCAACAAATTGTACCTCACTCACTCTGGCACCTCTTCAACACACAGGTAACACTATATTTCTATCCTAGTTTTCATCATAAAACAGTACCTTGTGGGCTGCATAGGTTCTAGGCCTACATCTCTACAAAAACTCACGCCAGTTAAAAATTAAAACAAAACTATTGAAGCTATGTCCCGCACTGAATCCCACATTAAAAACTTTCTGACCAAAAATTAAAGCCTATGAAATGCTTTGTCTATTCTATAAATGCTGAGATGGAATAAACATAATGGTCCATAACTTGTAATTCCTGGCAAAACATACAATTGCAATTGATTTATGGCTCCATGCATATCTTGAAATGAGGTACCTAAATTTCAGTTTTGCCAGAATTGAACAATGCAAACCAGTTATTTTGGAAATCGCCAATCGGTTCCATTTTGCGAAAATGAACCCCACATGTTCGCTTTTTTTTACTAAGTTAAATATCTCATGAAAGTACAGTCGTAGAGTCAAAGGAAGTCATAAAGTAAAAGAAATGTTCCTCTTAATTTTGATGCATAGTACTCGTATGAGTCGTATGTGACCGTCAGATTGGCCACAGTTATGGAATTACTGACATCCTCAGTGACCGTTATTTTCTACTAATCAAGCGCAATAACTGTCTGTGGCCGATTGTTGTTGAGACGGCTACAAAATGCGTACAACAAAATGTAGAGATTTATTTTTTTCTTGTTTATGACACTTCATTTATTGCTGTACTACGGTATCGATGTTTCATAAGAAATTTGTCTTTATACAAAAAATTGGAAAGTGGGGGCTCCAGTCGCCCCCTTAACACACACGGCTGAATATGAATATAAAAAAAGGAATCCATCGCAGGATGAAAATGTACTGAACATATATTTTATATTATATACGATGCATAATATAAAATAATAGTAGGCTAATGGGCACAGTGTAATGTTTGGTTTTCATTACTGTACACGTCATTGTTGAATTGTTTAAGACAAAATGTTTACAAAGTCTTTATGGTAAATAAATATTGGTCAGATGAATGAGTCACCGCTCCGCCATCATTTACTTTTAAATAAACAATTGGTTTACCCTGTTTACTAACAAGTTTTAACCCCTACCGCACTAGTGTTAAGTTGGAGTGCTAGGTTTTTAATAGTAACGGCTTTTTATGTATCCGTATAAGTAAATTAGCAATATTCATTGTTTTTTTAATAGTTTATGAACATTACAGGTATGTGATGAGAGGAAATTATTCCAACGTCATTCATCTGAGTAAGAACCGTAGATTTGTACGGTTGTAGCCTACTTGTAGAACTATAAGATGAGAGCACCGTCATAAGCTTATGGTTCACAAGTATCACCAAGTAAAATTTGCCCAATAGACCTAACATATAAATGTGCAAGTCTTACTAAACAATTTTAGTTGGTTTTGCTCAGTGCAGGTTATGTCGTCCTAGCCTATCGTTACTAGAATCCTTTTGTTTTGGAATTTTTTAAATAGCCAAAATTAGTGTGATTTTCGTGGTTAGTGCTGGACTTTAAGAAATAAGCAATAGGTAGGTGCATTTCACTATACTACAATAAAAGAACCGATCCGGGTTTGCTCGAACATGCTTTCCAATTTATCAAAATTAGCAGATAGACAAAATGAATAATTTCATGGTAAATAATTTTCCTACGGTTAAATTTGCGATATTACGGGGGAGGGAGAGGGTTGTCCACCTGATGTCACTGGAGATGAGTTAAATTCTAGATAGGTCAGACCAACACAATACCACACAGCAATAATGGCAGGGCACGCAATGCATTTAAGCGTGAATTTTCTATCATTTTAAAAAAAAAAAAATTTTTTTTGCACAAAACCAAATGTTTTTTTGGGAAAGCAACCAGTCCGGTTTCGTTACTCAATTTAACACCTAAAACATGCCTGAAGGTAGAAACAATCGATAGAAAGGTTTCGCAGAAAAATTATTTTTTAATAATTTTTCATGAAAATGTATTCATTGTATTCAAGGTACCGGCTACCGGTACGAATCAAAATTCTTAGTGCAGTTTCGGTTTCGGCTAACGCAGTCGTCATATGCAAGAAAATAAACAAAATACAAAAGTATGCAAGCTGAAGCATTAACTCCTTATCAATATACAGTAGGTACTGTACATGATTAACAATTAACAAATCATTAGTAACACTTGTAATTGACGATGGCGAGAACCGAAACCGGTATTGAATTTAATAATTATAACTGTCTAAGAATTTTAATTTTTATCATGAGCAACAAACACTAAGTTAATGATGAGACTATTTATTACGTATAATTTTTTCTGCTATTGTGAAATATGCCATAAACATGCAAATAATTTTTTCCTTTACAATAGTTAGTTAGTTTCAAAACAGGTTCAATCGCTTACAAACAATTTAATGATTGTATCCAATTTGCCTCTTCAATCGCCTCACTAAGTCACCTAGCAGGTACTTGTGTGGAGTTGCGACACGTTTTCGACCGCAAGGTGTGTAGAGACTCGCACAAGTACAAGCATGCTACCACCTTACCACCGAAGTCGCTGATCATAACATCGTTTTATCATAACCCTTCGTCACTCAAATCTAAACTGCTCTCAAAATGTGTTAGGTCCCACTATTTCAGGTCTATTTAAAAAATGATGTCAACATCCGAAAAACCCCACTGTTCCATAATCATATATTTATAAAAAAAATCAGAGAGGCGTACCCTGGACTCAGGCCCGTACCCAGAATTTAGTTTGGGGGGGGGGGGCAAGTACAATTTTTTTTATAAATGATAGGTACATCCGTAGTGATTTCAGTAGTTTTAGCTAAAACCCTTACATTATTAATTATTTTTTTATCAAATTTGGGGGGGGGGCATAGCCCCTTTGGCTCACCCTTGGGAACGGGCCTGCTGGACTCCCTGCTTGGCATTTCTATAAGACTCGCACAAGTAGAAACACGCTACCACCTTGCCACCGAAGTCGCTTGACGTCATGAACAATAATACAATAGAAATATTTGATTATGATATGTAATATATATATATATTGTAATATATTGAAATATAACGATTCGTAAAGGCTCCTCCCTGCCTGAGTTGTGTACAGCTGCCGCCTGTGGGGACACAGCAATTCGAATTGCTAGTGTAGTTGTTATGGTGCTGCTGTCACGCTAAACGTGACAGACAGTTGTTGCAATGCCTCGGTCTGCCCTAATGAAAATTCTCTATTTAGCCGTTTGAAAATAAGAGGATGAATGAACCTGTGAAAATAATATAAACCCTGAATTTCATTAGAAGGCAGAAATGAGAAATAAAACTACTAAAGTCAATTAAAAATTTTTTGGTTTTGGGTTGAAACTCGTTCATGTAATGAACACATAGTGGGGATTAACTACCGGTACTAACTGTGCAATACCTATACGTGTAATTCGAATTTTCAACACCATAATTTCAAACAGAACGTTTGGCACTGCCTCGTTACATCCTATTTCGCGGTCTAGTCCATCGTCATAATTCAAACAATCCAACTAAGCACTATACATATGTAATTCATAGATTTCTTAATTTTCGGATGCCCCCCCCCCCTAGTACGAAAAACATTTTTTTTTTTAATTCACACCTATTTTGTCAAACCCAACCACAATCAACCCCAAGTGTATCATGTACAATGCACATGTATCAATGTAAACAAACCCACTATTCCTATTTCCTCCTTGTTAGTTTGGTCTTGAGAACAAAAACCTATAATAAATGTGGATAAATAATAACTAAGCATTTAAATTTTCTGTGGAACCGTTCTATCGTTGCTTTCTAAGTACAGGCATGTTTTAGGTACCAACAAAGTAACGTAACCAAACAGGTAGGTAGCTTTCCACAACAAAGGTTTTGGGTTTGAAACATTTTTGTTTTTAGAAATTGTGGATAACCCGTGTGGCTGCAGATGCATTGCGTCTCATGATATAATAATTTACTATTGTGTAGTATTGGTATAATATTCGCCTGTCTATTTTACACACTTTAGTATTGGCCCATCAATCAATCCAGTGATTTAGAATAGGATCTAACGGCTTCGATGGCCAGGTGGTAACGTGCGAGCAGGGGAGTAGCTAAGGCATGCTTTTTTTTTTGGGGGGGGGGAGGTGTGTCTATTTTGTCAACTCAAAAAACTTAAAATAGACCTACCAAAATAATAACTGGGATGATTAGGTAAGCATTGTATTACTTTGTATTACAATTACATTTTACATAGGTGGGCAAATTCTTGTTTTACCTAGGGCGGGTCTAGGACAGATTTTCGGAGGGGGCCATTCCAGGAAAAGTAGGTGTAGCCTACAAAGCCAAATTAATTCTTAGCGATTGTGCAATTGGTGTGTTTGTTAGCGAAACTAGAGGCACATTAATTTTCAGTTCATTGTCTGAAAAGCCCATGCGCCTGATGCAGATTGGTACCGAAGGGGGCCCGGGGTTCTCCCCCGGGGGAAAAATTTGAAACGATAAGTGCAAAATAGTGGGGTTTTACGCACTTTATCAGCGGTAAGGTGTAGATTTTTTTTAAGCTTACAAAGGAATACTTAAATACTTAATCATATTGCTGGAATCAGGGGGGCCGGGGGGTCTCCCCCGGGGGAAAAGTTTGAAAATTTAAGTGCAAAATAGAGTGGTTTTACACATTTTAGCAGTGGTAAAATGTAGATTTTTTTTAAGCTTGCAAAGGAAGGCTTCAATACTTATTCATATTGCTGGAAACAGGGGGGGCTGGGGGTCTCCCCCGGGGGAAAAATTTGAAAATTTAAGTGCTAAATAGTTGGGTTTTACGCATGGAACTCTGCTTTTGCAAACTGAGCAAAGGCAAATTACCAACTTTCGCAAATTAATGATTATTGGGGGGAGGCTCCCCCCCTCCCTCCCCCGTATAGCTACCCCCCTGCGTGCGAGTCTTTACACGCCATGCGATCGGAGACGTGTCGTAACTCAACACGGGTACTAACTTACAGAGGCGACTGAAGAGGTCAATTGGATACATTCATTAAATTGTTTGTAGGCTATGCGATTAATCTTATTAAAAAAATAAATAAATAAATAAAAATAAATCTATTGCGGCACTGGTACTAACTGATAAAAAGAAAAGCGTATACTATACAGGTTCACTCGTACCAGTTCTTTCATTATTTATTATTTGTCGTTACAGGAATTAAGTTTCCTAAACTCGGTTTTACAGGTTCTTTGTTTTAAGAGCATAGAGGATATAGACCATGTGATTTGTAATTCACCGTAGCCTACTATGAAAGTTATTAAAAAGCTACCTAATACGGTTGTAGATAACTCATTCCCTCTTCGTAATATCGTATTATGAAGAAATTTTAATGTTTGGCATGTTCAGGACAGTAATATTTCTTTATATTGTCTGAACTAGGTTATAGGTAGCCTTTATTAACCTAAAGGCAATTTCGGGTTAAAATTGGTAATTCCTCCTTGAGCACGCAAGCTACACATTTATGATATCAACAGCCGTTTCCCAGAAGTGCTTATTAAATTGGTATCATATAGTTATTACTACGTTATGACTCACTAAAGCATAAACATGCAAATGGAATAATTTAATTTAATTTATCTTGCATTAAGAGATAATCGGAGGGGTAAAAAATAATACACCTATTAGATATTCATCCGAAGACTGCCAAAATGTCACATTCCTTAGGAGAAGTGCACCTCTACATTTTGGAATGTGATTATAACCCCGATCGACCACAACTATTGAAATTGATTCATAAAAAATATCAGGTATCAGGAGGAAGGAGTTACAGAACTACATGGCCAATGGTTGTTAGTGACGGTCACAAATTATATATTAAAATGTATATGTATATTTCTTCTAACAGATGAGACGTTTTGTATAGCTGTGAAATCGATAGAAATTTGATTTTTCCAAAAGAACTGATACTGTCCTACTTGCTGTTGCCATGAGCGCAAATTAACCATGTGTCTGTATATCTAAAAAGATTTTCCATCTACATTAATTTGGTCGGACAGTGATAAATGTAGGCACGTGTTTTTGTTTATGCTACATCAGAGTTGGTTACTCACCCATGAATGGTAATATACTGTATGTTGAACATTGTTTCAGATACCAATGACTGGAATGCAAGTAGCGTTTGCGCTGTGTGTGTTGGGCTTAGCAGCTGGTGGTAAACTTGACGTTTTGCCTACGTACAATGAATATTGCGACATCTGTCAAGACCATACATTGTGCAAATTTCAGGTTGGTTTGTACTTTATGGTGGTCGAGTTGCCAATGGTTTTATTAGACGACAAAGTATAGTTAAGTCAATTACAACTATTATTGGCCTATAGCATTTCAATTATTACAATTATTTCTTCAACTTACGACTGTACGTCCAGTATGAAATTGGCTGCCCGAAATTTAATACTTCTTATTATTTTTATTTAAATAACTAAGTATGTTATAAAAGACTTGGCTCATATAACAGATAGAAGACAACTTCATCCAGCATAAAGTTGAGTATTTTTATATTTATATTGGCACCTTAGCATTTTCATGAACATTATAATAATTTATAAACAATACAATTTCATGTACAACTTAAATGAACCAAATTTTTAATAACGTGCTTAGTTAATTAAATAAAAATAAGAAGTATTAAATTTCCGGCTGTCAATTTCCTACGGGACGTACACTCTAAATATTATTTTGACTTGAACAGTATTTAAGCAGTTACCTACCAATTCGACGGGATAGTTGAACCATCAGGGCAAAAACCCAAGCCTGCTGCAAAATATAGGCCTATTGAACGTTTAAGATATCAACCATCGATTGGGTCTGTTATAATACAATTATGGTCTTTTAGCCGACAATGCATGTCATGCATGTTGATGAAAAGTTTTCACTCACAGCTCATGGAGATTCAATTTTAAGTATTGGAATGCACCTTCAGTAAAAGGACTAGACCCCCACAGTAGAAGGACTAGACCCCCACAGTAAAGGGACTAGACCCCCACAGTAGAAGTCTAGACCCCCACATTAGAGGGACTTTTTTTTTTTTTCCTTCGTGGGGCCTACTCGTTTGAGTTCCTATAAGCGTCGACCTAGAAGGTCTTTTGCTTCCACGTTTGCCGTCTACGCCCATCTTATAACACCAGTCTTTTTGATAAATTCTAGTGTTTTTGTGATGGGATTAGATCGGATGGTTTCCTCTTCAGACCTAGGGTGGCCAAGAGTTTGGTATCGAGTTTGTCCCAGCGCTTCACATTCAAAGAGAATGTGTTCAGCTGTTTCTTCTTCAACTTCACACAGTCTGCATCTACTGTCGTTTTTCACGCCAACCCTATGCATGTGTTTGTTGAAGTGGCCTAGAGGGACTTGACCCCCACAGTAGAGGGACTAGACCCCCACAGTAAAAGGACTAGACCCCCACAGTAGAAGGACTAGACCCCCACAGTAGTAGTCTAGACCCCACAGTAGAGGGACTAGACCCCCCTTCGGGTAATCAAAATTATATTGGGAGCGACACAAAAACGGGGATAGAGCATGATTTCGCGGTACTGTAGTCTGCATGCATTATTTTTTTATTAAACAACTATCAGCGCAGTCTTCTTGTGACGATTGGTTGGCAGCAATTCTCTGCATATCATCCTCCAGCTTTCTCGGTCCTGCGCCATCGTCTTCAGCGCACTACTAATAATAAAATTTTGGTCTGAAAGCGTTTAGCATAATAGGCTACTTGACAGTTGTAACAATATAATATAAAATATGCTAGATAAGGCAGCTCTTAGGTTAACAATAATAATAATAAAATATGTTTTTTTTTAAATATTAAAAAATTAATTAATTAATTTGTTGGTGTTTTCAACTGTGTATACAAGAACCAAAATGCCGGCACACATGGGTGCCCTTAAAAATCCGTCACATTTTGTAGTCACAACTCACAGGACCCGCTTTTAACCATCAAACTTAAATTGACGGAGAAAAGATTTTCCCCCAACTAAATAACGTTTTTAAGAAACAGTTTTAAGTAGAAAATATATTTACTTACGCATTAAAATAATAGGTTTTCAAAAATTGTCAAGTAGTCTATTATTGGAGTAGTCGTGTATTAGCCTACCTAGACTGCAATCCATCCGCTGAATGAGTTCTATGAATTTCAGGGGCTTGGAGAAGCGTGCGAAGGCCCTAGTGACGGTGGCATGACGGAACAAGAGATGACGTACATCGTAGCCAGCCACAACGAGTACCGCAGGAGTCTGGCCAAGGGGCTGGTCACCAGGGGCGTCAATGGCACGCATCAGCCTAAGGCCGCCAATATGATGAAAATGGTATGCCTCACAATTAGCAGAATTAGCTAGCTTTTGGAAAACTGTGCATTCGAGCAAAAGGGATTAACTCCAATAATTATTCGGAAGAAAATGTTGAAAATATTTACAGCATAAAAGTAATTGTATAACAATTGATAAGACAAGATAGTATATAGCCGTATAAAGACACACCGTCATAATAGGAATAGGCGATACAAACTACAACTCAAGGGTATAAATCACAGATGCAATATCGTACATCCTACAATATATTGTAGTAGCAGAGTAGTATTTTAGTAATATATGAAACTAGCAAAGAAATCAATTCATTGAACCTAAAAGTCAGATTTTGTATTTCAGGAAGTTTTAGATATGAAACTTGAGGGTACTAGAAGCAAAAGTTTCCAGTTCCAATTTTGCTATACCGTATTGAGCTATTGGTATCGTCGGAATCGTCTAGTAAAGGGCTACAAAGTGACAGTGTTGTTAGGAGCAAAATGGGACTTCCCAAGTGTTAAAATGTAACGTGAAAGAATCAGACTCCTAAGTACATTATCATCTAACCTACAGCTTTTGGTCTCTCCTGAAAAATTTAGTTGAGTGGAACTAGAACCTTTTGCTTCTAGTATCCTCACTTGGTCGATCTGTAGGAGTCAACGTCAAACGTTTCATCAACTTGTTCCGTGGCACTACATGGACTTTAAGATTGCGTCTCGAAGGTTAAGTTTCCACTGAATATGCCAAGTTTTCTATTTGTGTGTAGTATTGTTCCTTCAAACACCAATGTATTTAATTCTGATTTTCATTCTGAACCACAGCAACTGACGAAACGTTTTGAAGTACGTTTTCAAACCGACCACGGTCGATTGCAACTTCGCACTCCAGCAGTCAAAGTCTCTGTACTTATATTATTGCACTTTATCGATGATGGGCACATCCCATGAATTAGGAGTGGGGTGGGCGGTTGCGTGGCCTACGTGAAATTATGTCAACCTTAAATTTGACAGTTGTGTAACAGTATTTTGAAAGTGAGGTGTTTCCTTTTTTGCTGGATTTAGGTATGGGACGATGAGCTACATAAGATAGCCCAGCATTGGGCGGACCAGTGCCGATTTGAGCACGACACATGTCGACATAACCGTAAGTACCTAACATAGTATAGTAGTATCATAACATGCCACTTTTTATTATTGCATTCCTATTGTGATGATTAGTGATGATCAAAATCTTCAAATACAAGATTTCAACAGAACCCCCAAAAGATGGTTTATGAGAAATGTCTTCGATTTGCGAAAGAACTATCATGGATGTTGCTGAAATTATAGGCATCTATAGAATCACAAAACTGGTATCTAGGGTCAATTTATTTTCTCAAGAATTTATGGATAATTCGTACCCTTAACCTATGCACTGCATTCCATGCTATTATTATTATAACTATATATGATATTATTTTAAGCTGCCCAATTGGTAGGACCTTAAATCTCACTAGATATTTTACCATTATCCATCCTTGTTATAGTTAGGTCCAAGAAATTAATCGACCGATTCAACTCTATCTCCCTAGTTAAATTTAATCTTCAGATGCAAGTTATTAAAATGCTCTAAAAGTTTGTCTAATTGACGGTCGCTACCTCGAAAAATTAGAAAAATGTCATCAACATACCTGAAATAAGCCAGGATATTACCTAATAGTTTATGACGCGAGTTAAAAAATTTTACTTCGAGGTCGTTCATAAAAATTTCCTCCAAAATAGGAGAAAGAGAGGAACCCATCGTCAACCCATCCTCTTGGTGGTAAAAACTATCCCCAAATTGGAAATAATTCTGATTCAGAGTTATTTCCAATAAGGATTCAATTTCTATCCTGACATTGGGATCCAAGTTTTCATGAGTCATTAATTCCCTAACTATATTTCTAACATCCAAAATGGGGATATTTTTGAAAAAAAATGAAAGTAAAACTGGTGTCATTTGATGTTACAAGCCTTTTCATTTTATTTTATTTACTGTATGTGTTTATTTATAATTTTGACTATGCCAAACACATACTGCATCTCTACAGTAATATTGTATTGTACTGTTTGTGGATATAATGATGGCCTAAAACAATCATTGGTTTATTCATTCATTCGGCGTGGTGTCTCTTACCGGGTGCTTCTACGAAAGAGCAACTTCTTTCTGACAACGGCTGCTTTCAGAAGCTTATATTCGTTTTAAATTTTTCGCCAATACAAAATTAGCATCATTTCTCGCAACTGCCCACTATTTATTCACTTCAATTTTGCCTTTGGCTAGGAATCATAACGTGAATTGGGATGTCAGAAAAATTTCGATTTTTTAGCATGAATGTTTTACAATGATTTTTTGTTTTGCAACAATTGCCAGCTTGCCCATATCTCTTTTCATTCATTCTACGTATATAGTAACATAAGGATAGCAAGATTTCTCCTTACAAAACAGATATGTTATTAATAATGGTTTTCGATTTTTCTATTGTACAGAGCGGTGGAAGGTGGGACAAAATATATATTGGAACTGGAGACTTCCAGTAGTAGAGACAGTTAACTGGACCGCTGCAATGGAATCTTGGTTCGACGAAGTTGAACTCTTTCACCCCAGATTTGTCTCTTACTATGAGTAAGTGTAGTGTATACATAATTTTGAGAACAATTAGGCATGTGTAGTTAATTTGTGTAGGTAATTAATAGTAATAGTACCTATACAGCTACATATTGAGGCCCAAGTATATATTCCAGTACATTATAGTAACATTGCAACAGGAAGCCAAATTGATTTGTACTCATAATTTAACAAAACTGTTGAACATAAGTTACTTACTTATTTAACGTGTCCGAGCCTAGGACACGTTGATCCAAATCATGGCGGCCTGGATGGCCTTGTCATTGGCATCTGAAAGATCTGTCTGGGGCACAGCATCTTCTATTCTCGGGCAAGCCAGAAGGTGGCCGTCGTCTTGTTAATATAAGTTGGTAATGATGGAGTGGTATGTGCAGGTTCAGTCCCGAGACAGGCCACTTCACGCAGTTGGCGTGGCACGACAGTTCCGCCATAGGCTGCGGCCGGCGTACCTATGGCCCCAACAAGATCTACGTGTGCAACTACGGCCCTACAGGCAACTGGCTGGCGGAGCCGCTGTACAGCGTTGGTGAGCCCTGCTCCCGCTGCCCTCCGGGGGCCTTCTGCGAGGACGGCCTATGCTGTGAGTACTCAGTACCGGAATACGATATAGAAAAAACTGGACTTGGTGGGATTCGAACCCAGGATCTATGTCTCAACCGCCGAACCCTATGTCATACTGACATGCAAACGCCCGGGCACATGAAATTCATTTTATAATGCATTTTGTGGTTGCTCAAATACCAATATTTAATATTTTATTATTATAGCTTTCCTACTTATGCAAAAGCTTTGTGATGTTAGAAATGTTCGATTTCTAGATTTAGACGGATTTACACGTTTGAGATCGAGAAGAAGTGGTTTTTGTGATTTATGTCAGTTGGCCTGTCGGCCGATTTCTGGTCAAAGTACTTGCTGGACTCTAATGAAATTCGACAAGTAGGTTCCCAAAAATCATTCTCTTTCTCTCTTTCCATTCATTCACTTTTGTTCTATCTCTATTTTGATGCCTCCCGAAAACTCCAATAAACGACCCAAAAAACTTTTTTCTCAAAATCAGCTACAATCCTTTATTTAAAGTCAAATATATTGCAGTTATTGTTAATGAAAACCGAAACCACTCGGCCGCATCCCCTTTCATTGTTTATGTCACGGGGTGAACAAAATAAAATTATGAATTAGGCCTATCATGAAAATGATTTTAAAAAAATACTTTTTCTGGGAACCTTTTTATCGATTATTCCAAACCTCTGGTAGTAGCTAAATAGAGTAACGAAAACCAAACAGTTTGCTTTCCAAAACTTTTGGTTTTGTAAATAAAAATGTTTTTTTGAAGAATTATTATGTTAATTCGTGTCCAAGTACATTGCATAGCATGCCTTACTATTACTATCCATTATTGTGTTGTGTTACACCGTATTGGAATTGCCATTAACAATTGCCTTATCGATCAATCCAGTTCAAGCAGCCGAAATTTAACACTGAGACAATATTATTTACCAACTAATGATTATCTACTTCAGTACCTACCTGTACCATTGGATAAATAGGAAAGCCGGTATGGGTTCACTCATGCTAGTTCTTATTTATGCTGAGAGACTTATACCTAGGTACAGCCATTAATTTTTAATCGTTTTATCTGTTTAATCCGATATGATGAGGGGAAACAGCTACCACGAGCGCACTCAATATCTTCGGCCATATCTTTGAATCATAAATATACTGCTGGTTTCTAGCGGATAATGTTAAGTACCGGTACTGCCGAGTGCCAATTGACAATAAATATACTACTAGCCGGTAGTCCCAAAGAAGTCTTTAATACATTTAATTACCGGTGCAAAGAATTATCCCTATTTCTTTTTTCAATAACCTTCGGTTTCGAAAGGTTTTAGGTGTACTAAGTAATATTTCTTTAATTTATCCAACCACAGTTGTACGCACGTAGGCCTAAGTCTCTAAGCACTGATGAACATGCCTTTAAATTATAAAAATCACTAATTTAACATTTTCATCCTCATTGAATCCCATGTCGAGAAAGTGATCCTAGTAGGACCAAGTGACATTCGTTAATTGCATGCCAGACCTGCTGTGCTGCAATGTCGGCAAAAGGAGTGGCTGCAATTGCCTAGTATAAGGTGAACTGTGAAGCGAAGTTGCTAGACATCCAAGAGTTCGGGATTTCAAATATAGGATATGCGAATAAAATATTAAACTTTGTGTGGAATTAATATAAAATATTCCCGCAAAATAAAAAACTGGACAGTAGGTAGCGAAGATTTAAGAGAAATAAAATTTTTATTAAAGGGTTTTTTGTTGTAGCGTTTGGCGACAGTGAGACAAGCGACAACGACACGCTGTCGGATCTACTGTCACCGCCGTCACCTGACCAGGTGAGCATCTACAGCGCGACCGAGGATGCAGCGGCCGCGACCACGACGGAACTGCCCATACACCACAACCTCATCTTCAATGAAGACGACTTCGACATTCCAGACGACGAAGGCATCAAGAAGGAGATTGAAGACATCAAACTAAGAATCAGACTGCTTGTCGACAGGATAGCTTTGAAGAAGTTAAGCTTGCTATAAGAAGGCAAATAAAAGAGCAAATTTTAAATTAAGTACCATATGTATTTGTATATAGTATAATTATTTATATCGGGCTCCAAGACGTTTTTATTGGATATTATGTAGGCTACGATTGCAGCTGAGCGTTCGCAACGTGATGTGACGTATTTTCCCCTAATTCACAAAGACTTTCGCGTAACTTCCCACTTACGCATAATCACATGACATTCTTTCTGGGGCTCCAGGGGAAAATAACTTCACCAGCACCCTTGAATAAGGTCACTTGTAGACGAGGACAATAGTCTAGGTCTAATAATGGAGACTAGTCGTAGTGGTAATTGTTTGTCTAGATTTCATTGTCAGATAGTTCGTCCGATTGGGCTCCCCTTCTGCTGGAGGCTTGAGGGTTGTCGTCTCCCTTATACCTTCGACAGCTTATATTGCACTGTAACATACTCGTAGAGTATTACAAAAGATCACTTTAATTGCTCAACAAGACAAGTATAAGATGTCCAATTCAACAAAAATAAACACAATTAATTAAATTAGGCCAATGCCAATTAATTTAATGAAGCTTTTGATCTCAGATACGAGGAACATATTCTCTTCATTACTACACTAGATATCCTTGCAAATTGCAATCAATGCAAAAAATATACTAAAGTTGAAAGTTGATTATTATTGAAAAACAATGGCTGCTGTTTGTATTATTGCTTTCCAATTTATACTTAGTATAAGGAAAGCTTTGTGATGGTCGAAATTTTCAATTCCGAGATTTCAACGGATTTACACGTTTTGAGGTCCCAGGAACCCTGAAAAGTGGTTTTTACGAAATGTCTGTCTGTCGCTCTGTCGCTCTGTCGCTTTGTCGCTCTGTCGCTCTGTCACTCTGTCGCTCTGTCTGTCTGTCTGTCTGTCTGTTCGCCAATTTCCGCGCAAACTACTCGGTCAATTTTGATGAAATTTGGCACATAGGTTCACAAATATCATACCTCGGACCTTTTTTTATTTTGGGCTAACTCAATTTGGGACGGTTTTATTCTCAAAAAACTCCAAAAAAAACGTATAAAAAAATTATTTCTCAAAAACGGCTCCAATGATTTCTTTTAAATTCACATATATTGTAGTCGTTATTAATGTTAACAAAATGCGGGGGGTCGCTTGCCCCTTGATAGTTTTCTTCTGGGGGTAAAAAAATAAAAATAACTCAATTTTCATGAAAAATGACTAAAACATAATTTTTCTGCGAAATATTTCTATCGAAGATTTCTACCGTCAGGTATGTTCAATAGGGTAACAAAAACGGACAGGTTGCATTCCCAAAAACAAATTTCCTGCTGTGCAAAAAATTATGTTTTGAGAAATTATGGAAAATTCACGCTCCAATACATTACGTGCCATGTGTCGTTGTTGTGCTACTGTTACAATATATTGGTCTGTTCGTCCCAGAATATGCAATTAAGTATTAAGGGGTTTTTAATATATTGAGGTGGACTCCCCCCCCCCCCTCGAAGGATCTGAAATTTAACCATAGGGAAATTATTTCCTATGAAATTACCGGTACACAAATTACACATGTCTATATCTACTTCTTTATAAATTGGAAAGCATGTTCGAGTAAACTCGGACCGGTTCTTATTTTCGTGTTGAGTTGTTGGATGGCTTTTAAGTGGCTTGGGTATGGTCACTATACATACCACATAGTGGTGTGCACCATTACATAACCATTTTAATACAGAGTTTATAACTCAACTCACTCATAAAGATAAATTGAATAATTATTTTGAAGCAACGATCTGAACCGTGCGGTGCCGTCCATTGAAGCAATGAAGCAGCCATTTCAGGGTGGCACATCCTGAGGGCTGACAAAATTGCGAAAATATTTTTTTTCTTTTTTCTTCTATTTAAAAAAAGATTCTCATACAAACAATTCAATGAATGTATCCGAATAACCTCTTCAACCTCTGTAGGTACTACCTGTGTTGAGTTACGACAGGTTTCCGATCGCATGGTGTGCAGAGACTCGTACAAGTAAGAACAAGCTGCCACTATGCCATCGAATTCGAAGACCTTAAATGTATAATTAATAAAATACTACACTACATTTTTATAAATTTACTGTTGCAAACATTTCACGCAAAGAAACATGCACGAAACTACTATATTTAATTATGTATGTATGTAAATTAATTTTAGGTAATTACTATTAATAAAATACATTGCTTTGACAGGCCCTACATAATATAATAAAATCGTATAATTTCTATTTTACAATGGTAGTCTAATATGAACGTACGTAGATATTGGTAATCTTGCAAAATGAATTAGAGTATTGAAATTGTCTATGTGGCCAAAAAATTCAAAAAATTATCCAAAAACAACCACGATATTAGGAAAGTCACCTCTCCGTTGCTTACGACAGGCGAGTGCCGCCAAAAGAAAGCAAAGCAAATAAATTCATTGTTAATGGGCGCCCGCTCATTCAACGGGTGAAATGAGTAGCCTATAAAGAAACATAGAATAAGCCCACTATTTTGCACTTATTTATTCAACATTTCTTGCCCGGAGGAGTCCCCAGTTTTTTTCTGTCAAAACAAATAAATAAAAGAAATAAAATATTTTAGGACTATTTTTCACAATGTTTTGCCCCCTCTTGCTTTCAGTTTTGCTAATTTAGTCTCCATTTTTAATATCAAATAAATGGAATCTGCTGTCAAAATGAGTATAAATCCAACTATTTCGCGCCTATTTATTCTTAACTTTCCTGCGGCCTATATAACTTCAGACCCTGCACGGACCTTTATTTCAGGTTTCGTAAAATTAAAATTGAAAAAATCCTGTACTGTACAATAAACTGTGGTACGGTTACATCTTCTAACTGACAATATACCAGAGTATTTACATCAAAACTTACATATTACATTTTCTTTCAATATTAATTAGGGGCCGTCAATTAATAATGTGATGTTTTTTTAAACATTTTTTAACCCCCCCCCCCTCCCCTTGGTGATATGTGATGAGGTTTAAGACTACCCCCCCCCCCCAAATTATGTCTCTTTTTTAGTACCTACAAAGAATCTTAAAATTTTTATAATATTATTTTTATATACAGGTATAAAATATAAAAAATTTTATTCTACTGTAGGAAATTAAGGACGATGATAAAAATGTCTAGACAGAAAGATTGCAGGTTGTTTTTGACTGGCATAAAGACAATATTGAAGGAAGGTGTAATCATGCGTGTAATCATGCGATCATGCATTTGACGAATAAATAAATACACGTGATATTTCGAGATTTTTCCCTCCCCTCCCCCCCCCCCTTTCGAACCTCACGTGATTAATGGACGGCCCCTTATTGTTTGATTTGGTCTATAGTCCTCATAACCTATGCGTGAGAAATTTTGGAACCGTTAGTAGACCTACTATAACATGAAAATTAGGCCACAAGTTGATATATTTGTTGTTAATATTCAATGCTTAGATCTGCAATTGGTCAACTAATTCCTAAGCAGAACGAATTTTCCTGGAACTTTGGACACCTCTCGCATTTTACCCTTAATGGCATTAATCCATATCTCGATTACGGTGCATAGTCGGCAGTACAATAATATATGAGATATTGTCTATTTTTGCACCAAATTTAACGAACAACACGCCTGAGAAGTTTGCCACGATTCCACCGGTCATAAGTCTCCAAGAATTTTCAAGAACTCCGAACTCCAATAAGCCGAATTATTTTCAAATCCAAAAATTTAAGCTAAATGAGAATAAGACAGTACACCTGGACCTTTTTTAACTACAGGATCGTGCATTTCATTAATAAAAAATCCATACGCAGTACCGAAAAGATTTCAAAAAATTCTTTTTCGTCGAAATTTCCAAAAAAAAAAAAAAAAAATAGAAAATTGTATTATCCGAACCCATTTAGATAATTGCAGTTTTCCTGTAACAATAAAACTGTTGTACTGTTTTTTCTTAATAACCATGTAAAATTGTACACAATATAAATAAGAAATAATCCAACTAACTTTTGTTCAATTTCACCATAAAATAATAATAAATCTTATAATTTGAAGGGCTCTCTATGAGCTAGTGGCTTAATAAGCCTTGCCCCGCCAACGACCCCATAGATTTTCTGACATTATTGCCTATTGGTATTGTTCCCGCAAGAATTTGAAGCCGTTGGAAAATAGAGACCCTGGCGGCTGGCGCTCTGGCCCGTCCTGTTGTTTGTGGTGTGGTGCCGCGGTGGGCGGTGGCCAGTGGTGGTGACCCAAAACCATCGTGGTTTGTAGCAGCCACCATCCATTTCCCGTTTACTCTCGGCTTAATCTTGTAATGACTCCATTATTCAGAAAACATTCAAGCTTCTATTCCCTACTGCAGCGTTTCCCACACTTTTTTAAATGCGGTACCCGTTTACTATTATGATTTCATATTGGCGGTGCCCTCAGTACACCTATGATGTGTTTCCAACAAATTTTGTCCTTTTTTTTAAACCTGCTTGCCAAATTTCATAAAAATTCACAGACAGACAGACCGACAAAACCACTTTTTCTGTTAATGGGACCTCAAAACATGTAAATCCACTAAAATCGCGAAATCGAAAATTTCGACCATCACAAAACTTTCTTTATACTAATTATAAATAGGAAGGCAATCACTTATTCCGGGGTTAAATACTATTGTGTTACCGGCAGAGGCCGTGTGATAACTGTGAGATGCAGAATGAAGCCTGTGTGACTGGAATTGGCTGCAAATTGGCCAGTTATAAGGAACCACGGGAGCTGCCAAGTGCCATGCGGACATCCTCACCACTCCACACGGCAAGGCCATCGCACGCACGCACGCTCGCACGCACTCTCCACAGCTCCCAATAATCATCTTTCCGTTTCCTAATGTCACCACAAAATTATGCCAAATTAGGATAAACCTGCCAGAGAAGTGCAGGGGCCTTATTGGGTTTCCACTACAATTGAATTTTTTATAAACATAATTTTGCCACTCCTTTGCCTTGTTTTGTCTGCTTATATTCCCCACCGGACATTTTTTGCATGGAACCCTGTCATGGCCAATGAGCTTTGCTGTAGTTCCCAGTACAGCACAGGTAACATACTTACCATGTGGATTAGAAATTATAATAACTGCTGATTTTATTATACACGCTATTATGTATTCGTTTTATGTGACCAATCGCAAATAACCTTCATTATAACAGATTCGACAACTTGAATATGAAGAAGTTGTTGAAGCCCACATTGTGCCCCACTGCTTACATCGACACCATGATGGGTAGGGGACATAAAAACTAGGCCGAAATCATTACGTCTAATTTCAAATTTCACTCCTGCACCTTGTACTTGCCTTATGTTTATTGGCGCATCTTTATAAATTGTAATACTTAGATACTGGGGAGAGTGTTTCATGAGCGACAAATTTACATTAATATTGACAATATCTCCTATTTCCCGCCTCCTTGTATTATATTCGTCCACGATAGGAGTTCAAGTTGAGACTCTAAGCTGTTTAAAAGCATGAAGCAGTAGAGGTTCTACATATTAATGGACTTTGTCTGTTTGCAAATAAACGATTATTTATTTATTTAAAATATAGTCTTGTTACTGGTGGCAGAACAGGATGTCAGATGGGTACCACCATGGCTTTGTAAGTATTACTTTTCGCGTCGTTCTCTGGGCAACCTCCACTACTACGTCGTACTACTACTACTACTACTACTACTACTACTACTACTACTACTACTACTACTACTACTACTACTACTACTACTACTACTACTACTACTACTACTACTACTACTACTACTACTACTAGCGTAATATCAGAGTTTAGACTTGCAACCGCAGATTTTAAGCTCAGCATTTGATCTGAGTTGGCTGCTCTTATCTTCCTGCCTTTTCAAGCTTCCTATAACATTTGAATTTTGATCTAGAAATTGTTGTAACACCAATGAAATGACGCAGTCCTTGCATTTGCAAGCCCTTTTAGCCACGTCACCACGAGACTTTATGTCCGTGCAGGTTGGATAGAACGATCTATACCACAGCCTGACGTGCAGGCAGTACACCCATTCATTTGCATTGAATCTATATCAAGACTACGTTTGGTTGTACTCGCAACGTTGAACCGTTGAACCGTATACAAGCCAAAGAGTATAAATGTTTTTTTTTGTTTTTCTATTTTGAGGTAAGATGGTCTTCCTGAAGCACTTATCTATTTTAGAGGCCAATCAGTATAGCATGTACTCTAGCAACTGTGCATGCTCAGTTCCTGAATGAAACTCGTTTGAAAATCAGTTCTTAATTGAAAAAGTTAGCCTACATAGGCGACTGAAGAGGTCAATCGGATACATTCATTAAATTTTTTGTATGCAATGAACCTTTTTTTTAAATTAAAAAAAAATGTAACGCAAATAAATAGATAATAATATTAATTAATAAATATGTATTATTTCTGTTAAATTATACTAACATGTAATCAAAAAGTAAAATCAACAAAATCAAAAGTATAGAGTTAAATCGTCAAAATGACGTCTGATCAGATGTAAACTTGTTACACTATATAATACCCTTTTATAGGAGACCAAGGCCGAGACTATATCGGTTTCGAATTAGTCGGGTTAAAAGAAGGTGGCTTTTTTTTTTCTTCAAAAATCTACCTGATGAGAGGTATATAGAGTATATATCACTCTGCAACTTACGGAAGATTTGTGCATAGTTTTTTTCAATTCAAAACGACCTCGACGATGTACTGAAAAAAATGTACGGAATATTTTTTAGCTATATATTCGGATATTACGTTCTGTCTAAGAAACATTTGCTAATTCGAACATACTTTCTTATTTTTACGCCAGTGAGATTCTTCTGCCAATTGTACCGTTATTGTCCCTTATGAATTAAAATATGGGATTAATCGATCGAAAATTGATATAGCCTACTCTAGAAGGGGTGGCCTAATACAATACGATACATGAAAGAATGATAATGGCATGGTATCGGTCAGTGGCGTAGCCAGAATTTTTTTTAGGAGGATCCAGTTTTCATGCAACATCAATACATAAAATTTGCCCGTTTACATAATAAGGATTTCAAACGGGGTGGTGTTTCATTTGGCGCTCCCCCGCCCACTCGTATTTTCGTAAAATAGTAGAAAAATAGGAAAGCTGTCCTCATGGACTTACGCGTCTTCAAATTAGGGGTATGATCTCAGTAATTTCCCCACCCGAGGGGTCGGGGGACTAAAGGGGGGCCCGGGGGTCTCCCCCGGGGAAGGTTTTTGAAAAGCATAGGCCTGAAATTGTGGAGTTTTACACATTTTGATGTATATACGTCTTGGAACCTATTCTAATAGCCGAAGAATAGTAGGCCTACTGCAAGAAAGGGGGGTTTGGGGGTCTCCCTCGGGGGAATTATCTTCAAAAAGAATAGGCCCGAAGTAGTGGAATTTACGCATTTTGAACACAGTTATGGTCATATTTTACATATGAAGAATAGAAGAATATTACAGCTAACCAGGGGGGCCCGGGGGCTACCGTGGGGAATGTCTTTCAAAGGACAGGCCGGAAATAGTTTTTCAGAAAAACTTTTTTGATTTTGCAGGCGATAACATTATTAACAAAACTCAAAATTGGAAACAGGGGGACCGGGGTCTCCTCGGGAATTTGTTTTAAAATAAATATCTGAAAAATTTTCTGTATTGCTAAATGTTGGGGGGGGGGGGGGGTCCCCCGCTGATCCCCCCTTTTATTTTTTAATGACTACAATATGTGAATTAAACAACTACTTCATTGGTTTCTAAAAACCACAAAATAGTTGAGGTATTTTTTTTTTTTGAACCAACATCCTGAACTTAATCGAAATACATTGAGTGGTTTTTAAACATAGGCCCTATAACGAACGGAAATAGATACAGACAGATATTTCTTAAAGTTTAATGTGTAATTCTGTTGAAATCTTGAGGGCTTCCTTGTAATAGTTTATACGTATGTACAGTATATAATATGAGTAAAGCGCGGACTAAAAAGCCGGTAGGAGAGGGAAGTGCCGTTACTGCAGGTGACCGCGCCCGCGCCCGCGCCCGCGCCCTCCCTCCGGCCTCCAGTCGATAGCGCACGGTCCCCTTCTTTAGTTGACAAACTCAATTCGCCAGCACATTTGACTTGACGGCCTCAAATTTGGGTGTTTGTTCTTATTATGAGGCTTCAATAATTGTCAAGCTTGCAGAGTTGGCTTCTCTATACAAGGTAAGACTAGGCCTATATTACATTATTTTAAACTAAAATAAATAAAGGCAATCAATGATTTCCATTTCTCATGTTAGCTGAATCGAAACGTTTTTTGGTTTGCTTTTGGCTCAGCCATGCATTATTGTTTACTCCCCCCCCCCTCTCGACTTCAAAACAATTAGCTGAGAAATCGTTTTGTAGAACTTGCTAAGTTTCAAGTTGGAAATTTTTGTTTAAGCAAATTTAGTATTTTGTGAACCACATACTTGACATATGTATTTGGTCAAATAGCCTGCGGGTGCACTTGGCCCACGTAGTAATTAGACGCTGCTAACGATGAAAATTTCGGGTAAACATTTATATTATTAGGAATTAAATAAATGATGGCTCATATAAATGTACTCCAACTGGAGTGAAGAGAAAGGAAGTGTTATGGTCGCAAATTAATTCAGCGACAGTAAACAAAAGACATTTATGAGGAATAAAGGAGGGCATTGAAACTTATAAGACGTGGTGTGTTTGTGACTCCGGGTAGACCTACTAAAAAAATGTTCTTACCCATCCTTTCTCATTCTTACTTTCTTTTTCCAATAGTAAAAGTGATTTTTTTTTTCTTATTACATTCCGATGTAAGCTTCCGCTTATCGAGCGATCTTAGAGCAGTGGCACTGCAACATATAATTTTAATTAATAGTTAATTATAAATTATAAATAAATTATAAATAGGGCTATCCCTATTTTTTATATATATTTCTTATTTACTTATTTTAGTTTAAATGGCGATTTTTTAATATCTCTGGCAAAACTGATTCATTAAGGCGTCTGCCATATTTGTTATGCGTTATAGGATATAATATTTATAATCATAATGTCTTTATAGAAAAAAAAATATATAGATATTATATATACAGCGAGATTAGGGCTTCTCTTACACCCAACTGTACATATCAACGATGTACGATGTACGGTGATATGTAGAGTAGTGGTACGGACTCCGACTTTCGCCCGAAAGGTTGTTGGTTTGAGTCCCACATTTGCTACATTTTCTGGCCATGCTTCGGAGGGCTTGTAAAGGAGGCGGTCCCGGATCTTCCAAGTTGAGTGTAAGAGAGGGCTTTATAGCCCTAACTGCGCTAGGTTGGCTTAGTAATAGAACAAAAAAGTCAATATTTATTTATTTATTTAATTATATACAGCAGGGCCAGCAGGGGTTCCCAAACTGAGGTCCATGAACCACCGGTGGTCCACAAACATATATCAGGGGGTCCACGGACCAAAGTAAGAAATAAGAAAACAAATTAGCTGAGATATTGGAAATTAGAAGTAAAATACAGTAAGTCTTTGCAATGAACTATAAAATCCAACCGATAACAGCCTTAAACGTTTAATAAAATATTAGCGTGTAATTGTAGGCACAAATCATCCTAGAATTTGACGATTTTCCTGTCGCAGCTATGGTGGTCCACGGAAAATCATAAAATAATCTAGTGGTCCACGGACAAAAAATTTTGGGAACCCCTGATAAACAGTAAATAAGTTTTGTATTTATGAAATAGAAAATTTGTTCATAAGCAATTGGCAACATGAGCAAAATTATACAATATTTCTTTTTGGCTAAGCAATACACAGACGTGATGAGAATGCAACTTGAATGAATGATTTTAACGGCCGTGCTGCACACTCATATCTGTACTTGGTACTGTTTCATTGCGTCAATGGTAAGCTTGTCTCAAAAGTCCTTCAAAAGGTACTGCATACTACTAACGGCCGTGTTGAGCTGTCAGCCGGTAAGTTGGTACATTAGATACTGCAGGTACAGTACCTAAACCTTATCTACTACCATAACAGTTGTTAACTATGTACCTGCTTTACGGTTAAAAATGAATGATTAAATATTGTCTATTGTCGATTGTCTATTGTTTTAAATTGATCTGTTTCTAATGAGTGTATTCTTGTTTTGTTGAAGACGTCGAAAACAGAATAAGTACCTACTTTACCGGTTAAAAATGAATGATTAGATATTGTCTATTGTCTACATACACCTACTTCTCGGTTTCATGTTTCTCGGTGTAGCCCAGAAACTGATTTTTTTTTCTTAAGTACGGTTTTCAACTTCCTCTACTTCCCCAACAGGTTGAGTTGTTGATTGTTCACCAGGTAACTAGTAACTGAAATCACCAGACATGTTGAGTCCCCAGCAGATTGGTTAGTAACCACTTAAGTCGCGTCCGTAATGACGCCGTGTGCAGTGGCGTCTTTTACATTATAGAGCGAGCGACTCAAGGTGGACTGAAACCGACTGAAATTAGAGGATTTAGAAAAAGCATGACTAGGCGCGATTCGAATCCCCGCTCTACGCCTATCCGGGGCATCGTCTAAACCGCTGGACCACAAGCCCGACAAGTACCGTGCCTTTAAATCCTCTACTTAAATGCTGTTATTGACAAGATTCGTACTGCTAGACAGGTTATCACAGCTACACAACTATTTAAGCGAATCTGTCTGTGAGCTTACTTTATTGCATAAAGGCAATGTTTTATTTCATTTACCTATTGCATTATGGTATATATGGTAATAATTCGCGTCAGCAATCAGTTTCTTACCAATTACTTCGTGTGTGGCCAGATTAAGTGATTGAGATTGAACGTTCTGAGATGGTCTTGGTAATCCCAGCTGATCACATTCGGGTTGAATGGATAAGCACAAGAAGAACTCACTGAATTAGACATTTGCTTCGACACGAGAACTTCGTAAGCTGCATCATAGAGGAAACCACAGAAGGCGTCAACCGACCAGGGCGCCCGAGAAAATACTATCTGCAGCAAGTGATGAAGGATGTAGGGGCCAATGCACACGTGGAGCTGAAGAGGGCGTGCCAGGAGTGGAGGCATCGATGCCACATGTTGCTGCCAACCAGCCAGCCGGCCGTAACTTGAAGAATCCCAGCTGGGTCACTGATATCACTTGCAGTGCATGTCGTTGCATGCAAGACGCCCAAAATCGAGTAATGTGTTTACAAAATTGCTGGCAATGGCAACTTCAGTTTGATTAAGAATATTCTGCTGTGCCATACATTCCCCGCCAAGACTTATCCAGCGCTGATGGGAACAGCCCTGCTGGTACAGCATAAAATCGTTTAATTAAGTGTAATTATTTTTCTTATAAACTACACTAAATAATTTTTAGGTACAGATGTGGTTGACTTAGTGACTTTGGCAGTGGACCTTGAGGCAACAAGGAGTGTTAAGCAATACGACATGATTTGCACTTTATTTACTTTCCCAATGAAGCCAATTCTCAAGGTTAATTAATTAACCGCGGATAACAAACTCTCCAACTTAGAGGCTGCTAGAACATAACATTAATGTCCTAATGTCCTTAATTGTGAATGGTAATTGCAATTATCCAAGAAAACAAACAAACAATGGACCAATTTGGATATCGGATAACAGGCAAGAATCAAGAAACGTGCCTGTCTGTCGGTATCTTTGTCTCTTCGTCGTTTGTGGACAAATTAACTAAACAAAAAATGGGGAACGTTTAAAAAATCATATCTCGGGATTTTTTTTAGACTAAAACAGTTTTGGGGTCTTTATTATCTAATGAATTTTTTTAGGGGATCATGACCCCTGACCCCCCATGGAACCACTATTGAATTAGAGTGACTGCCCTATTTTTTATTTTTATTTTTATTGATTGACTAGTAAAGATCCGGTATAGGTGAACCCGTTCATGCTCTTTTTAAATAAATAAAAAATAAATAAATATGAACTTCCCTTGTTCTATTACTAAGCCAACCTATAGCGATTCTTCATATTGCATATAGATAATGGCAGGGAAAAAAACTAACCCAAGCTTGCATTGCAATAATAATAATAATTGTAATTTGGGACGATTGGCTAAAAATAATACTTAGAAAAACAGTGTATTTCTCAACAAAAATGAACATGTGAACGTGAAATAACAACCTGTGCCCCCTCAAGCCGAAGCGTGGGAGGGTGGCACTTAAACTTAATAACTGTCCTGAGAATTTTGATTCCAAATTTTTATTTTTGCTTTCCAATTTATAGGTAGTCCCCTATAAGGAAAGCTTTGTGGCGGTTAAAATTTTCGACTCCGAGATTTCAACGGATTTACACGTTTCGAGGTCCCAGGAACCCAAAACAGTGGTTTTTACGAAATGTCTTTCTGTCGCTCTGTCTGTCAGTTCATCGATTACATAGGGCAAACTACTCGGTCGATTTAGATGAAATTTGGCATGTACAGGTAGGTTCACGAAAATCATGCCTCGAGAACTTTTTTTTTTATTTGGGCCTAACTCAATTTTGAGGGGTTTTATTCTCAAAAAACTGCAAAAAAACGTCTAAATAAATTATTTCTCAAAAACGGCTCCAATTATTTCTTTTAAATTGACATATACAGTATATTTGTAGTCGTTATTAGTGTCAACCAAATGCGTTGGGTCGCTTGTCCCTTCATAGTTTGCTGCTTGGGGACAAAAAATAAAAAAAACTCAATTTTCATAAAAAATGACTAAAAAATAATTTTTCTGTGGAACCTTTCTATCGATGATTTCTACCTTCAGATAGTGCTCAATAGAGTAACAAAACCCAACAGGTTATTATTTTTTGAAAGAATTATGGGAAATTCACGCTCCAAATCATTGCGTGCCTTGTCATTGTTACTATACTGTTACAATGTAAAGGTCTGTTCGTTACAGAATATGCAATTGAGTTTTAAGGGGCTTTTAATATATTGAGGAGGACCCCCGATCCGAAATTTAACCATAGGGAAATTATTTAGGTCTGCTATGAAATTACAGTGTAAGAGAGGGCTTTATAGCCCTAACTCCACTAGGTTGGCTTAGTAATAGAACAAAAAAGTCCTTATTTATAATTACACATTATACACATTATGCCTATCTATTACTTAATAATTGGAAAGCATGTTCGAGTAAACTCAGACCGGTTCTTTTATTTTTAATTGAAATATATCAACATCCAGATGAGGCAAACAAGTATAATGTGTTTACAGCATAGTATAGTGCCACAAGTTGAAATGCATTAGGGGCATGGATTCTCTCTAATTTAATCCCAAAATCATACTAGTTGGTCCTAAACAAACTCGGTTTAGTCAATTTCTATCCCATGTTCCTCCTACATCAGCCGCCGGTGCAGTTTTTTTTACGAGCCACAGCTGGGGGCTGTGGGCACAAGATATTATGTGGGGGGCGTGGGTGCAAACTCCTCCAAAATTCATAAAAATGCTCCTCTCATTTCACGAACAATTTCTTTATATTACTTCAAAACATTGTTTTGAAATTGTCTTCCATCTGTTTCAATTGTCTAATTTCAGTAGGCACACGTTCTCAAGGCCGAACCTAGGAATTTCGAGAGGAGTTTTCACACCATAATACAATACTGCAGTAAAATTTTAGCCTAAGTACTCAACTTCCATATGTTCCACCCTGCAAACAGGGAGGGAGGGACGGTCTTTCTCAGGAAATTTTTTGCTAAAAGAAGCGCGGGTTTCACGCATTTTTACAGTACCACAGTTTAGTTTTAACTGACCAAGATTCATATTTAAACTGCAAATGGCCTGGAGGGAGACCCCGAGTGTATTTTTTAAAAAGAGGCTTGAAATTTGGGGGTTTCATGCATTTCGAATGCCGCAAGGTTTACCTTGCCCCAAGAGAAAATATTTTTTAAATCCTGGGACCTCAAAACGTAAAATTTCGTTGAATTCTCCATATTGAAAATTTTGAGCATCACAAATCTTCCGTTATTAGTTACTATAACGTATGAATAGTAAAGAAAAAAAGGGCAGACGTTGACGTTGGTTATTGCAAATTGAGCGATCTTCTTCAGATCTTCCCCCCCCCCTTGTATCCGCTCAATTTCCGTTAAAATCTCGAAACAGGAAATCTCAAAGCTATCCTTATACTAACGTATAAATCCAGAAGGCCATAAATAATAATGAATGAAATAATTTGATTATTGTGATTTGGTTTCAGGATGGAGCGGCTGTGGTGGGTCGTGGTGGCTGTGGTGGCAGTAGCGGTGGCGGACGCCGCGGTCTACATCATGGACTACAGCAACAACATGGCCCTCGAGGTGCGAGGTGGCACTTCGCCCTGCCTACTACACATCGACAAGTGAGTTGGCCGATAACTACAACAAATTTGTCTCCAGCATGACGCTCACTCAATTATTTCATGTTGTAGTATGCAGAGGTGGCTCTACAAGCTCTACAGGGGTTTAAGAGGGGCCATAGATCCCCCTCCAAACTTTTGAAGCTTTTACTAGCCGTAATTATGATTTTAGGTGCCAAAAACTAAAGAATAGCATTGGTGCCCCCCCCCCCCCCAGCCCAGTGTTTCCCTTTACAATCGTAGGTAACGATGACCCCATATACGGTATTATGGTTTGCTTTACGTCTATACGTACGGGCAGGACGTACAAAGACTGCCTAAAATACGTATACAGTAGCTAAGAACCGAGTATATTAATATTCCGAATACAATATGTATTTAACCCAATACCTCTCTGAATCGCAGCACTGTTGAAAGCAATTAATACAGCATTTAGCAAACGAAGTTTTCATAATGATCTAGCTCCTTGCTCAATGGAGTCATTGCCAAAAAAACAGCATAAAAAAAAAAATAACAAAATACTCTTCAATTTTCTATCGCTCATAATTTAGCTTAAAATGCTAATACTTTCATCGATTTCCTCTCGTGGAAACCTGTTAAATACAATATAAAATTCTAATAAACCTACCATTTACAAATATATTTCCAATAAGAAACTCACGGGGGATACCTCCGGGCCCCCACCTGCTTGCTAAAGTATACTTTTCTCTTCAAAATTTCAATTCTTAATCGCAACGCAGTAGTTTAAAATGCTAAAAAAGCTACTATATTTTGCACTAATATTAACAAAAATATTCTCCTGGATAAAGCTTGGACCTGCGCTTGACTCTAACGTAGGTTCCGGTATAAAGTGTACTGTAATGTGTCTATACATAATAATGTCCTGAGTAACTTTCTAAAACTTGCTGTCACTCATTGCTCTATTGACGATGTGCGTTTTTTATGATTTAACGTAAGACTTAACAAAATAACTTTTGTATGTAGCCTACAAGCTGAAATACCCATTAAATTATACTGTATATATACTTAGCCCCTCCCCCCTCCCTCATGGCAAGGTCTAAATGCGCCTCTGGTAGTATAATTAGTATTGCTAGTTGTATAATGCAAACTTATTTAGGGATTAATTTATGGATGAATATAATGATGTTTTTCAGGAACAAGATCGAAAGGATAGCTAAGAACACTCCAAAGCAATATTTAAGACGGATGTCGGTGCAGGGGCTTCAGGCCCTCCGCTCATCTTGCTCTGACACCGAGCAAGTCAACAAGCAGGGGGGATTCACGTTCCCAGGTAATCTTTCCTGGCCTGCCCTGTATTAAAACTTAGCCTAACTGACCTAGCCAGTTACTTTTCGGTACGAATGAATTTCTGACTTACCTACCGGAACGAATAAGCTAGTATTTTCAAAAAAAAATTTGATTCTTCTTTAGTAAAAGATTATTTGCATACAAACATACTTTCACAAAAAATATGAGACTAAAAATGCTTGAAACCACAGTACCGGTACTTCAGACCTATTTTATCAAACTTTTTCTCTAAAACCTCAACTTTAAAAATAAATAAAAATTACTTTTTGTTCTATTACTAGCGGAGTTAGGGCTATAACCGCTTGCAAAATGCGTGAAGCCTTTATTTAACTTTTTTTTTCTCTGGGGGAGGCCCCCGGGCCGCCCTTTCTCCAGGGTATAATATGTGCAAAACCTCACTAATTATGGCCCATTTCTCAATTTTTTTCTCCGGGGGAGACCCCCGCGCCCCCCATTTCACCAGGGTATAGCATATGTGTATTGGTACTTGGAAGTTAAATGCACAGGTTCCAATTTTAGGCAAAATTCTCCCGCCACCTTCGAGAAAAATGTCTAAGTCTGCGCCTGGTATACCACCATTCAGAACAGGTTCAGCAATTTGGCCGTCATGCATATAGAGAATGAGCATGTCAGAACTTGTATAGAAATTAAGGAGACTAAAAACATTTTTATTTTATTTTTGAAATTTTGAAAACAAAAGTTTACTTTTAATTTTTTTTGTTTCACTGAACATGAATATTTCAGTGTACCGTACACATAATGTATTTCTTATACATTAAAAAAAAAAATTAAATAACAAAAGAATCATATAATTTACTAGGCAGACTTCAGAAGAGAATGAGTAGTGAATGAAAGTCTTAGCCCCCCCCCCCCGCCAGAAATTTTAGGAATTTACGCCAATGAAAATAGTAAAAAAAAGAAGCTAAATCTAAAAAACGCGGTCTTCAATAATTTGATTATTGTTATTTCATTTTCATAACGAAAATGCGAATACTGTACGTTGATTTATGAAGCCATCCACATAACACTTGATAAATATAAAAGAACCGGTACGAATGAACGAATGAACCCATGCGTGTTTTCTTATGTACCAATTATAATAGGTACTGCAACAGTTCTTTGGCAAATAATTATCCTAAGGTTTTCTTATCACAAAACAGTGAATTGACCAATGGGACAGTAATTGTATAGTCAAGAATGGGCCGACCAATATAATAAGATAGAATACAGCAATAGTGGCAGGGTATGCTACGCTATGTATTAGGTAATGAATTCTGTCCTATGGGCCCACACCGTGGCCTGGGACTGTGTCCAAACATACTACTACTAGGTAATGAATTATCTATAATTTCATCAAAAAATAATTTTTTGTTCAAAACCAAGTCTTTGTTTGGGAAAGCAACCTGTTCGGTTTTGTTACTCTATTTAATTCCTAAAACATACCTGACGTAAGAAAGCATAGATTGAAATGTTGCGCAGAAAATGTATTTTTTAGTCATTTTTAATGAAAATTGAGTCATTGTGCATTGTAATGTATATTGTGTTTCAGGTACGAAATGGTGTGGTCCTGGCAATATTGCGGTGGACTACAACGATCTGGGCCCCCTCCAGGCAGAAGACCGGTGCTGCCGCGACCATGATCACTGCCCCATACAGCTGGAGCCCGGACAATGCCGACAGGGCGTCTGCAACACCTCGCCCTTCACAAAGTAAATCATATTTAGTTTTCACTTCAAAAAGTGTCTTCACAATCATACCCAATCATACCAATGATTCAGACTCATACATATTGGGTAGGTTTCAGATAGTTCTCTAAATCGGCATATTTTCGCGACATTTTTAGACATTTTTTTGTTCTACTCGTGTGTAAGGGTAGAAGAGATGAATTTGAAATAATATATTTATACTCGTTTGAAACCATAATTCATATTGTTTCTAACAACATGTTAACAATTCAAGTCGATTGAAAAGTGCAGTCTGTGGATTGTTTTTAGTCTATCAAGTAATGCGAAAAGTCACATATCGAATGGTTTTTGGCCATGCCACGTATTGCTTCATCACGCACCTGTGCCCAATCTAAGAAACAGATAATAAAACCTAAAATATGGCTGGAAAGAGAAAAAAAGGTGGAAAAGCACCTAAAAGTCCTTAAGTAGTCTGAATATTTTAATAGATATAATAACGCGGACGAAAAAGGCCTATTTATGTTGAAAATCGTGCGCCCCCCGGACGTTTCCACCCCCTAAAGTCAAACCACTTGCTTGATCACCACAAATATAGCATGGGCTGAAAGAGGAAGAATAGACAATGACATGGGTATAATTAAAATTGAGAAAGGCCTTCTAAATCTGCTTTAAACCCGCCCATGCAATTTAAATGGGATTGTTCGAAAGGAACTTTTTCGCATCATTTTTACAAAATGTTCTGTTCCACTCGTGTTTAAGGTGTGAAGGGGTGAATTTCAAATTATATATTTATACTCGTTTGAAACCTTAATTCATACTGCTTCTAATTGGAAATTAAAAATTCATATCGGTTAAATTTTGCAGGCTGTGGAATTTATTTACTCTATGTTTGGAATCAGTGTTCAGTTCACTCGATCGAGCGTCTCACGAACCAGCCCAACTTACTACCCTACTAAAATCTATGTGTGGTGCGCCTATAGAAGTTTTCACTTCAAATAATTCTTGACTAGATTTTTTAGTTCCATATTCCTTCGTCACGGCGACAAGAAATATTTAAAGTTTGAAACTTTATGAAATTTATATAAGAGAGTTTTTTATGGAAATGCCTGAGGCAGGCCAAAAAATTCAACATGGGCCAAGGGGCCATAGCGTAGAGAGGGGAGACATATAGGGCCTGTCTGGAAAGTAATGAGCCTAATTATTTTGTGACGTGACTATGCAATGCTGAATGGTAGACCCGGTTAAGAAGAGTGGGGAGCCCCTTTAGCTATTCAAAGATCCGGTCCGAGTTTACTCGAACATGCTTTCCAATTTATAAAAATTAGTAGATAGAGAAAATGAGTAATTTCATGGTAAATAATTTTCCTATGGTTAAATTTCCGATATCTCGGGGGGGGGGGGGGGGTTGACCACCTGACGGCACTGGTGGTGAGGTAAATTCTAGATAGGTCAGACCAACACATTACCACACAGCAATACTGGCAGGGCACGCAATGCATTTGAGCGTGAATTTTCAATCATTTTTTCAAAAAAAACATTTTTTTGTACAAAACCAAATACTTTTTTGGGAAAGCAACCTGTCCGGTTTCGATACTCAATTTAACAACCAAAACATACCTGGAGGTAGAAATCATCGATATAAAGGTGTCGCAGAAAAATTATTTTTTAGTCATTTTTCATTAAAATTTAGTAGTTTTTATTTTTTTACCCCCAGAAGCAAACTATCAAGGGGCAAGCGACCCCCGCATTTTATCAACATTAACAACAACTACAATATATGTGAATTTAAAAGAAATCGTTGGAGCCGTTTTTGGGAAATAATATTTTTAGACGTTTTTTTGAAGTTTTTTGAAAATAAAACCCCCCACATTGAGTTAGCCCAAAATAAAAAAAAATTGTCTCGAGGCAGAATTTTTGTGAACCTGCATGTCGAATTTCATCAAAATCGTCCGCGTAGTTTGCCCGGAAATCGACGAACAGACAGAGAGACAGACAGACAGACAGACATTTCGTAAAAACCACTTTTTTGGGTTCCTGGGACCTTAAAACGTGTAAATCCGTTAAAATCTAGGAATCGAATATTTCGACCGTCACAAAGCTTTCCTTATACTACGTATAAATTGGAACGCAAAAAGCGGAAAAAGCCACGGTTGATCGCCTCCGAGCACTCCGAGAGTTAGGACGTGCTTTTACGTGAACCTCTGTAAATTGACCGCGTCGTAGTTCCAATTAATTGAATATCGTTGTGCGCTAAAGCTTTGTGTTAAGCTCAACAAGACGCCAAAGAAAGCATGAGACATGCTTAAAATGGCCTTCAGGGATGCTTCCATGTTCTATTCACAGACATAGAAGTGGCACAAGTCGTTCAGGGAAGGTCGGGAAGACGTCACCAACGTCACCAACTGGACGCCCATCCATATCGCTAACGGACGAACACCTCACCCGTGTGCGCGAATTGTTGAACTCAGACCGACGAATTAGTGTTCGTATGATGTCGGAATTATTGAACTTGCCAAGAGTCATTGTCCATGAGATTGTTTCGGAAGACTTGACCATGCGGACGATTTGCGCAAAATCATGGCAATGCACCGTCTCACACAGCCTTTGTTGTCTCCTCCTACTTGACTGGGATTGGTGCCGAAACGATTTCCCAGCCACGCTACAGTCCCGACATAGCGCCTGCGGACTTCTTTTTATTTCGTCGACTGAAAAGGGAGTTCAAAGAACATCATCTGGGCACCCTGGAGACGACCTTACTGAACAGTAGGCCTATTCCGGTAGAAGAGTTCCAGGGGGCTTCCCCAGAATGGGAATCACGTTGGCCAAAATGTATTGAAGCAAACGGCTCTTATTTTTAAGTATAGTATGTTGTAGTACTTCTATGTTCAATAAATTTTGTAAAAAAAATCAGGCTCATTACTTTCCGGACAGACCCTGTAGTCTCAGGTTCCCACTCTAAGAAAAATTTCCAATGTTTTGTTTTGATAAATATACGCATTTCTATTTGTTTGTTATTTATTTAATATATTTATTCAATCAAATATTTATTCGATCAAAGAATATTTGAAATGTTAATGTTGAAGAACCATAATTTTATTGGATCGAATGTTGAAACAAACATAATGTATACACATACATAATAACAAAAATTAAATTATAAAGTTAATAAAATAATGGTAATCAATTTTTTTAAATATACTTTAATTATATGGGGAGCAACCTACCTAAAAAAACGCTGTTATATAAACTTTTTGACAATTTCTCTTACGTCACCGCATGTGAGAGGTCTTTCTCTAAATGAAAATTAATAAAAAAAAATTTTTTACGAACGACAATGTCTAAATGGAAGCTGAACTTTTGTCCCGTGGCACCCGGTTATTTAAGCGATTAAGGCGACCGCTTCAAGCCCCGCGCATTTTTTGAAACTCACTATTTTGCGCAAATTGATTCACAATGTTTCCCCCGGGTTTTTCGCCTTTTCTACAATTTTTAAGAAAATGGGGGTATTAGATGAAATATCCCCCCCCCCCCCCCCCCCCGCACCAAACCCATCCTTGAGCCACTTTGTCTGCGGCCCTGCCTATTTGCAGGTCCCGTTGCCCTTACCCTGCTAATTTCATGCTTCTAACGCCATTAGTTTCAACTTAAAACATTGAGTTGTGTTTTAGGGTGCATTGCGACTGCGACGACGCATTCAAGAAGTGTCTGACCGTGGTGAACTCTGAAGTAGCGGATATCATCGCCACCATCTACTTCAACTTAGGGGTGGTCACGTGCTTCACCAAGCGGAGAACCTGCCCCCACTATATGAGGTAATCCCTACTGTATAGTTACTTTGCTATCTGTTTGGTCCAAATCTTATTAAAATCACTAGTAGACTGTAGTAGCCGTATTGGCTAGTTTGTAAAATTCTATATATTTTTTATTATTAGTGAAGCAGTGTAGTTCTTCAGGAATGTTAGTTTTAGGGTAGATCGAACCATCTAGGGCAGGTTTCTAAACTTTTTGCTGCCACGGACCACTTTCACAATTTCCACAACTCCACGGGCTCAAAAAAATATTTTTGGAAATGAAAAAATGTGTCTCGTCGAGTTTAGTAAGTTATACAATTTGCTAATAAATACAGCTTATGTTTAGACCTTTTTTAAGAAACCCTAATCTAGGGTAGCGGGACTTTCCAAATATTTGGAGTGGGTAATAACACAATAAAAAAATATATTGAATGATTTGGGTTTTGATGGTTCGATCCACTCTAAGTGTTATATTGTGTTATGCTATCTTATAGTTAATTGGCTTAGCAGCAACAGCAGAATCCGGACTGATGGGCCATGGTCGATCTGAAGCATATATTATGTCGACTGCAGAAGTCGGAACTTTTGGAAGTACCCTTTCAGATCGCCCACAGCCGATCAGACCAGTATCTACCGCTGCTTAATCATCTTACTATGGCCGTCAATGCCTATGGAATTATATCGTTCAATTTTAATTTTATTTATTCTGTGTTGTTTCTGTTGCTCATTTAACTTTCTTTTCTTCTACTAGGGATTGTAACAGAATGCAGCTGCATGCGATGCCTACATATTACAATTCGAGGAGATTCGAAAAAACTGACGACTTCGTCACTGGCTTTTTACAAAATTTCCTGAATTTTGCAAGTGCCAACTGAACTGACTAAGCTAATAAATAATGTATATATTGTAAATTAATAAATAAATAATTTAATTTAACTCGTCACTTCTTCTTTCATAAGAGCTTTACAAGCGTATTAGCTGGAATAATCACTAAAACATATCGAAGCTGAGGGAGGAAGAACACGAGGCTAACAGTTGAAACGAAAGCCGGCCAAGTCCTCAGAATTGTAGGAGCAACTGCAGTCGAAGCACAGAACCGCAAGGAGTGAAAGGGAACCTGCCGCATCGCTGACCCCACCCAGGCACAAAAGCGAGCAGAAAGAAAAAAACTCACATGCATAGGCATAAAGCAAACACTGAACTGAATTCTATGTAAGATTCTACTGTTTCATATAGACCATTATTTAGCTTTCCGATCGATACTTTTGTATTAGGAAAGCTTTGTGATGGTCGAAATTTTACGAAATGTCTATCAGTCTGTCTATCATTTTTTAACATGTTTTTCAAAGACATTATGCGTACCTACCCTGACATTATTATTATGTATTATTATATAGATATATATTTTTTTAAATTCTTATTAGGCGCGGGACTGTTTCGAGTATTTGCGCCGGTCGGTGTGTGTGCTTGCGGAGGTGTTAAGTTGTTGGGTTATTGTTAGTAGTTTTCGTTTAAAGTGATTCTCAAGTCTTGATAAGGAAGCTTATTGTTGCCGTGACCGGCCTATGTTTGTCCCCAATTAAGCTTGGCATATTGTATGGAAAATCAAAGCAGCCGAAATTCAATCCTAGAACAATTATTTACTATGGAATTACTGTCCTCATATATATCTATTCGGATACGTACACGAATTGATTAATAGGATAGCTTCAACGGGTTAAGACTTAAGTCGTACCTTTTCTTATAAGATACGTTCACATCAAAAGAGAAAAATGTATACGCTTTGAAATGCTAAACCTTGTTTTGCTTTTAGAGAAATGTCAGTGTGCGTTTGTAAAGGATGTTATTTGATTGGTTGATTTTGAATGAAATTCGCAATGCACGTTTAAATTAAATCTACTGTAATGAATGCTGAGCACATTGTGACAAGCGTTGCTGAGGTAGTTTGCCGCACGTACAAGCCCGGATTGAGACTCGTTGCTGAGGTAGTTTGCCGCACTCGCCAGACTTGAGTATTTCGGTATTGTCTTTTTAATTTTTTCAGCAACTCTCCTTCATGTGCAGGTGATCCATTTCCTGTATGAAAAAATGTAATATTTCATTAGGTACCGGTATTGTTATTGGATATACTACGATTGGCTAGGGCGGAGCTGCATGCAACAGGGGTTAGAGAAAAGCGGTCAGAGAAAAGGCCACCTGATAAGGTTGCTAGCTGCAAATATAACGGATTAGCAGTCCACAAGGGTGTGGTGGCAATTCTGGTGTTGCAGACTTGTCTAGAAAAAGACACAGTAGCCTGAGAATGGCTATGTGACGGGACAAATAGTTGTCGTCCAAATTAATTTTACAGTATAGTATAAATCACAGTCACCCACCTCTCCAAGGGAGAACTGCATCTCCATTATTTAGAAAACAGTAAAGATAGCTTATATAAAATTAAAATAAAAATAAATAATAATAATAATAATAATAATAATAATAATAATAATAAAATAAATGAAATAAATAAAGGCCACGCCCAATTTCAGCCCCGGCCACACTAACAGAATTCATCTAAAACAACCGATACCATTGAACCCGTACAGGCTTTCCTGTTTATCAACTGGTACACAGGTACCTTTATGTCCCGTAATAGTTCCTAGGTAAACAATTGGCCCATTGCTCAATAACGGCTGTCTATAGGTTTTCCTCGTCCCAAAGCTCTGGATTGATCGATGGAAGTATTGCATTGTAAAGAATTTATGTATAAATTTATGCATAAAGCCCCCTAAAATGAAGGTATAAAAAAATTAGAGAAACACCCTTGGACAATATTTTTGTGAACCTACATTTCAGCAAATTCTATCTATTTGTTTGGCCCCTAATCGAGTTACAGATGAACAAACAGACATACAGAAAGACAGACAGATATAAGCAACTTTTTTATTGTTTCTGTGACCTCAAAACGTAAATAGGTCTATATCCGCTGGAACTCGGTCTCGATAATTTCGACAATTATACATACAAAATAGCAATGTATTCATAAGTACTCTGCGCCAATTTGGAATATACTTAATGAAAAAATATGACCCCATTGAGGTCTGAGAACTGGTAGATGTATAATAAAATGAAAGCCTCAAGTATGCTAATGCGGCGTTAAAAAAGGTTTAGCCTATATGGGTTTTGGTAGAGTGAAACTCATAATTTTAGTTTTGTCCACAAATTAGGTACAGCACACAAATTATAGGGGAAAGTCGGGTAAAGTGAGACAAGCCTTAAATTTCTAGACTGTTGGCGGGACATCGTCTAATGACACATATTAGGCGACATAGGCCAAGGTACGCCACACAAACTAATGTGGAGCCATTTAGTACAAATTTGATAGTGTACGATGTTTTTTCTACTTTTTACGGGTCAGATCTCGGATTACAATATTTCATGTTCACTAATGGAAGCATAGCCTTCCACATTTTATAGTTATTTATTGTCAATAATTTTTATTTAGTATATTAGCTACTTTTACACAAATAACAGCAATACTACAACTGTTTATATCTGGTCCGTGTTAGGGCAGATTGAAATCAAACGCGCAGGTGGAGGTAAAGTGAGAAATTATATGTCATATTATCCGAAACATCATGTGTCTCAATTTACATGCCACTTAACTTACCATTTTCGTAAGTTGTCTTACCCCTTTCACTCATTTGTTTTGTGTGTTTTTTCATTCAGAAATCCCTAATGTTTACCAGAGGACGTCAAATTTACAATTTTGGTCAGAGAGCTCAATGTCCCGCTTTGCCTGACCTAGTAAGGTAGAGTGAGACAAGTGTCGACTTTTGCCAGAAGTGCTTATGTGCCGAAACCGTACAAGTGAATGATGAAGCCTTCGCATCGTTGACAGCTAATCAATCACACTATCAGTTTGCGGTATAAGTTAAGCAGATATAAGTTAAGCAGATTCATGTTGGCTATGATGACCGAGAAATAAAACCACAAAAATTAAGTGGCTCACTTTACCTGACTTTCCCCTGCAATTTAATTAAATTTTGACACTTGTAGATCAAGCTGAACCGAAAATAACAGGTAAAACATTGTGTAGTCTCGAGAAATTCTGTACCAAATTTCCAATAGCAACTATCAAAAGTAATTTCTAGTTTTATCAATCAGTATTTTTCTAACTTTCATGTTCGGGCTTCTGGCACACTCGTAGTGTATGTACTCAAAATAATGACAATCCCTAAAGTGTGTACTGAAAGTTGACAATGTAGGGATAGGCTTATACCTAGATCCATGTAATCATCCTGGCCCTTGTGAATCTATATGCTTTCATGTAGGTACATCTGCTCGCAGATTCTCTTCATCTCCAAAAAGTCAGATGTCTGGGGGGAGGGGGTGATACTCGTGGCAGGAAACAGTAACTCATTGAAGAGTAGGCCTAATATACCTTTGGTAGGCAGAGCCAGTCTTCATTTTCTGCCTGAAATATCGTACATAAATATTGCTGGAGTGAGCAGGATGTATATTGTAGTTAGGCTACACTTGACATAATCATGCAAAATAGACATTTTGGCGAGAAGAAAATATTTTTATTTGTCTAATTTAATTTTTTCATTGATTAATTACCATCTTTCCATTTATTTTGATAGCAGGGTGGTCGCGTGCTTGTAGCCTACTTGTGCGAGTCTCCACACGCCAAGCGATCGGGGACTTGTCGTAACGCAACACGGGTACTAACCTACAGAAGCGACTGAAGAGGTCAATCGGATACGTTCATTAAATTGTTTGCATGCGATTAACATTTAAAAAAATTTTAGTTCGTATGACCTTCTCAGTAAAATTTCTTAATAAAAGACATTCATGTGGCGTTATTTTGGGACTTATAAGCAAAATAAAATTGTAATATTCCAGTGTAAAGTTTTTATTATGTAGCCAGAATTCGCGTAAAATGCCAGGAAAGTGACACATAATAAAATAATTCGAATATTGGTCATGTATTTATTCACCGCAGGCGTCTCAGATATTGTCTATGAGGGTCGGCAATCAGCATAGCAAGATTTTGACTTTTGAGCAGCGTTTTTTCTTCTTTCTTATGAGCTCTCGCACACCTACGTGATACCTCAATGCGATATCTATACTTCAAAACAACCAATATTCACTATTAGGCTAATTTATAAATTACAAAACAAATTAAAGACACTTTCAAGTGATATCATTTACATTAAAACCCTTTTAATACTTTAATCGGTTTTGGTGTCTTCAACGGATTAGACATTAAGATTTAATTCATGGTCGCATTAAAGAATAAATAGGCCTACTCCAGTTACAGGGAAATTTTTTATTTCAATTGAAAATGGGACTAAAACAATGTGTGTTTGCAGTGAGGACCCCTCGTATACATGGTTCTGTGACGAATGGAAGTTGATCCCGAGCGGCGAGTACCTGCCCCCGCTCCCGGCGGACGCCCACGGCATTCCGGACGAGCCGCACGGCGTCAAGCCAGGCCTGCCGCCGTCCTCCGCCATTGACCGCGGCCTGGACGCCTTCCAAGAAGTTGATGTCACCAAGGTCATGGCAAACTCCAACCCCACTGCCCCTCACGACAGCCCAAAAACTGTCTCGTCTATTTTCAATAGCATTCCAAACGGCAAACAAGTGTGGAGGGACTGAACCTACCGCACAAGCTAGGTACTTCAAGTCAGAACTTCATCTGCTCCCCATATAATCCCATGCAACCCAATAATCCCTCACTTCTAATGGGCTGCTTGACAGTTGTAACAATAAAATATGTACAATGTCAGATAAGGTAGAATAGCCTAGGTACGTTTTTTGCATGAAAAAATAAATACCAAAAAAATAAATAAATATAGGCTGTGGATACTAAAGCCAAAACGCCGGCAGGGTAAGGAAATGACGTCACATTCCAAATACAACAAATACTAGTCCTAGAAATTCTCCTACTGGTGCATGGCTACTCCGCGGCATCTCAAAAACGTCACATTCTAGCTATGTGAATCCTTTTTAACCATCAAACTGAAATTGATGGAGAATAAACAAACTTTTTTCCTTACTAATAACTTTTTTATAGGCGTGTAAAAAATATTTAATAATGCATTAAAATAGGTTTTCAAAAATTGTCAAGTAGCCTATTGTATACATCCATAAAAAAAGATAACCATAGTCAAATGTTGGGAGGGTGGCTAAGTCTATACAATGAATAATGAAGATGCTGTACAATATATTATGTTGCTCATTCTACCATGCATAAAATTTCAAAAGAAAAACAATTGCACTTTGTTTCGTAATTTATAGCAATACAAGCCGTTGTGTGCTGCACGGTATGATTTATGCAAGGGTGGCTCTTGCACTTGATTAAAGGGAGGGCTGAGTCAGACTAGCTCTCCTTAGCCTCCCCCCCTTTCCTATTTTGCAGCCATTTTCATTACCTACTAGCCTACTGAGAAACTTCAAGGTATAACTTATTTCGAATTGAGGCGTATAGAAGCCAAAGCGTATAACCGCATTTTTTTTTTTTTTTACTTTTGAGATAACTGCACCATTGCCTTCCTGGAGCACTTATCAATTTTAGAGGCCAATCAGTATGACTGTAGCATGCTCAGTTCCTGAGTAAAATGCATTTGAAAATCAGTTCATCAATGAAAAAGGTTACAGTTTCTTAATTTCAAGTGCGTTTAACTCAAAATTAGTTTGACTGCCGTTGTACGCTTTGGCTTCCATACGCCTCAATTATTTCCCACCTTTTATATTAAATTTTGCATCGATCGGTGCTGCTGTGCAGATAAGTAAATAAGACATTATAGCCTATATTACACCCAACTTCTGTATTGCAATTGTTTTACTGTATATTAAAATAAACCTTACGACCTTGTATAGACCTATCCACAATATTTTATTAGTTAAAAATTGAAAACTACTTAGGTGCCCTATCACCAACAAGGCAATTTAAATTTCTATATAGCCTAGTTTTAAATATTGATTTGAAATAAAGTTCAGTAGTCGGTAACCTAACGTGACCAAATTGTCAGGTTTTTAAAATATCTACAATAGACTACAAAGACAGACAATATCACAAATGTTGGGTTACTGTTTTCCTTTCCCTTTTATATGTCAGTAAAGTTTTCTGGCGGTCCAAAGTTTAAATTTCAGATTTCAATTGATTTACACATTTTGAGGCATTTGAGGAACCGAAAAAATGGTTTTTACGGAATGTCTGTCTGGTTGTCGATTTGTGAACCAAGTTTTCGATTGATTTAACTCGCTGGGGGGGGGGGGGGGGGATATATGCATATATGTTTACGAAATGTTGGTGGTAGGCCAGATAGTATGAGGAAATGTTTTGAAAAATATACCTTAGAATAGCAAAGTTTACGAACTGTGCTAAACGTTAATATTTGAAAGACGTAGATTCATACATCTGGAAAGAGGGGGGTTCGGAAGTCCTCCCACAAGGGAAAAGCTTTGAAAAGATACCCTGTGCCGTATTGCAGTATTATTTTAGTGCATTACTGCATTGTACACAGTGCTGTTCATTCCGGAAAATTGAATTCGGTTCATTCATACCGTTAATTATATGGCATGCATAAACTTTATTTCAATTTCTTCCTAATATTAAATTGACCAAGGTTTGAAGGATCAACCTCCTCTGGAATCTGAATATCTGGAATAGGGAGTCCCACTCTGCCCAGTTATTTTTCGATTCCCTTTTCAGAAAATTAATTTCTGATAAGCCGACATGAGATGGACTGGGGGGTTAATCGCTAGGCGTGCAGCAAGACATTAAACAAGGCAACAAGTTCACCGTCAAAAATGATTTATTTCAATTTTTAAATTTTTAGTTAATGTTAACTGACATAAACTTGAATTTTATTACATAGATACGCTTTAAAACACAATTTGTTGGCTAGAGTGCGAAAGGAACTGTTCAAAAAAGTCATAACTCTTTTTTTTTTAATGATTCGTAGGCATGACTTAGTTAAACTGCTCCTAAATTAACAGTATGGTTGCCCAGACAGAACAGAATGTCTAGCAACCATGAGCTTTCAAGAGTTAGGCTAACTAGCTAGTTCTGACTACTTATAACAGTTCCATCACCACATGATACCAAAGTTATGGCTCTTACAATTGCAAGAGGGAAAACCTACACTCAAATGATTCCGTCTATAGCCTATCAATTCCAAGTATCATAGCAATATACGAGTAGGTTTACATCTGATAATTCACAAGAAATGCTGCATTCAAACATGATAACGTTTGCCCAGGAGATAGGGCCTATAGGTTTTCAAATGGAACTAATTAATGTAAAGTTGAAACTTTGCACATGACTTTAATTCGAGGTACCGGTACTGATCTTCACATAAAAAGTTCCACATATAATTCAGATGAGAACTTGATTAACAAAACTGGAAACAGGGGGACCGGGGTGAACAAATAGGCGCAAAATAGTGAGCTTAGTCTCTCTTAAAACTTGCCGTTCGTTGAAAGTTCTTTTAATTATCGAAAATTTACTTTGAGAAAGACCCCTCACATCGTGGCAACGATGAAGTAATTATCACAAAGTGCTGCCTACATAAATCCCAGTTCCATAATGAAATCCAAACAATTACAGTATATTTTGGTAATTGGATTTTTAAATGTTTAATTAGTTTTATGTTATAATTTTTTTGTTCCATAAATCCAAATAATTACAGTATATTTTGGTAATTGAATTTGAAAATGTTTAATTAGTTTTATGTTATAATATTTTTGTTCCATAATATGCATATTGACTATTTTTGTCCAATTTGACGCCCCTAGGCGATGTCGTGCCCGGGACGGACCACCCCTCGCTCCGCAACTGTACATAGGTTACATATATGTGTTCGCTCTCATTTCCCGCGTCCCGGGTCCCCAAAATCCGACCGGGAAAGCAGAGGACTTTTGACACATTGTTCACGACATCCAATTGAACTCATGTACAAAGTTTCAGCTTAACTTAAATTAGTTCCATTTCAGAACTATTTTCCACCTCCTGGGCTATGTACCAGAGACATGATGTTTTTCCAACCGTTTAAACATCAACGATAGTGCATTGATTGGTGGATATTCCCCAATAAGCCTGTCGTGCTGATATATTTATCAACAAAATAAAAAGGTTAGAGTTTAATATTACTAAATAAATTGTCTATGTAATGGATTATAGAGAGTGTGTGTTCAGCTGGTGTGGCTGTAGGCAGTGTTGGTGTAAGGCCCGCTGTAGATGCTGCTGCCAGTACTGGACGTCTCTTTGCCGCGCCGCCGCCTGGCCAGCAGGAACGCGATCGCCAGGATGACAAGCAAGATGAGAATTAGCCCTGCGATGGCGATACCTACTGCGAAGTTTCGTTGACTGATACAGATCAGGTCGGGGTCGTCGTAATTCTGAAACACATTTTATGCATAAATCATTCATATATTTGTTTAGATAAACGAGATACCAAACTAATAATAATATCTATCACCAACTATTGCCCAGCGCCCCTTATCTTTTCTATCGTTGGTCATGACGGCAGAGACCCCCATCTGCTAAATATAAGCCTATTCAAATTATATTCACTCCATCATGAAATATCTTCCTCCTCCATCTTTAAATTTAACATTCGTGTAGATTGACTAATAATTTTTTTTAATCGCATGCAAACAATCCAATGAATGCATATCCCAATAACATCTTCAGTTGCCTCTACGAGCAAGGCCGTATCCAGGGGGAAGGGGGGGGGGCGGCCAGCCAGTTGAAACACCCTCCTCTATAGAAAAACATATTATTGCTAGAATGCGTAGAACCCCACAATTTTGCACCTATACTTTAACTCCCGGACTCTCTGTTAAGAGTAATTTCAATAAGACTTGGAGTGTGAAATTGTGTAGAACCTCAATTTCGGGGCTATTCTTCACACACCCCCCCCCCCTCCACGCACCATTGTATGCAGTTACGTGGGTTCGTCCGTATTATCTAAACTTTACAGCTAACAGAATGCGTAAAACCCCTCTGTTTCGGGCCTATTTGATCAAAAAAGGTCTCCGCGTGGACCCCCTGTTTGTAGTCAATCTTTGTCGATAAAATCTAAACTTTACTTCTATCAAAATGCTTAAACACCATTATTTTCGCCCTATTTAAAAAAAAAATCCCCCGAGCATTCTTTTTCTACTCGGTATGTGTGTAGGCTATACGACAGCAATCCAAGTTTATGCTAGGATACACCTACCTACAATACATGCACAGCTCTTTCATTCTTTTTCTTCTACTCGCTATGTGTAGGCTATATGACAGCAATCCAAGTTTATGCTAGGCTGCTGCTACCTACTGTGCATGCACATCTCTTGCATTCATTTTCTTCTACTCGGTACGTATAGGCTATATGACAGCAATTTTATGCGATTGCTGGCGCGTATGTACTTATTTCTCTACTACATGTGGTAAGCATTTGCATTTTGATACAGCTTATGCCCAGATATACTGCTGTTACGTCATCATTATAATAAGAAGACCACATACAAATTCCCTTAATTAAAACGTTCTTCTTAGATTGATAATGCATAATAAAAAAGTCGCTCAAGATCATTGTTAGTATAACCCTTAATGGTTTTGATAACACATTGTTCTAAAGGTCATTGTTAGCAATCCCCTTATTGTTATACTACATTACTACAGGCGTAGTAAAACACAATTAAGTAATATATAGTATTGGGCGCTTCAGAATGTAATCCCAGTCAAGTAATGTGGCAAACAAACCTTTTCTCTGGTGACCTGATCAGTGAGCTCATTGCGTCCGTCAGTGTCCTCGTTGACGTACAGTCCGCTGAAGACCTCGACAGTTGCAGGGGCGCCCTCCGCAGCTGCACGCCGTCCCCGTGATTGCGCGTCGCACGCAGGAGGCTGAACACACAAGACACACACCCCTTTAATAATACGGCAAAACTTTCCTCGTTGATAGGGCTTTTCCATTTGTAATATACGTTAAAGCAATAAGGAAACCATTTCGTTGACTAAAATTTTTACGTCAGAACCTGTCTGAGGTTTGACTTCTACGAGTAGTCTAATTATCAATTGGAACCCGATAACCGGCTGAGGGGGGGGGGGGGGCACGTCAATATATTAAAAACCCCTTACAACTCAATTGCATATTCAGGAACGAACAGACCAATACATTGTAACAGTAGTAACAATGACACATGGCACGTACTGTAATGTATTGGAGCGTGAATTTTCCATAATTCCTTCAAAAAATAATTTTTTGCACAGAACCATATCCTTTTTTGGGAAAGCAACCTGTTTGATTTTGTTACTCTATTGAACACCTAAAACATACCTGAAGCCTTCAGGCTGAAGGTAGAAATCATCAATAGAAAGGTTCCGCAGAAAAATTATTTTTCAATCATTCTTCATGAAAATTGAGTTATTTTTATTCTTTTACCCCTAGAAGCAAACTATCAAGGGGAAATCGACCCACTGCATTTTGTTAACATTAATACCCACTACAATATATGTGAATTTAAAAGAAATCGCTGGAGCCGTTTACGAGAAATAATTTTTTCTTTCGCTTTTTGAGAATAAAACCCACAAATTGAGTTAGCCCAAAATAAAAATAAAATCTCGAGGTTTGATTTTTGTGAACCTGCATGCTAAATTTCATCAAAATCGACCGAGTAGTTTGCCCGAAAATCGATGAACAGACAGAACTACAGACAGACAGACATTCATTTCGTAAAAACCACTTTTTTGGTTCCTGGGACCTCAAAACGTGTAAATCCGTTGAAATCTCGGAGTCGACAATTTTGACCTTCACAAAGCTTTCCTTATACTACGAATAAAAGGAAAGCAAAAATATAATAACCGAAATAAACAAAACATGAAAATGAAAGTGGCACTAGAATTGAGTTCTGCCATTTTCCTTAAAACAGTGCCATGAACGTCTTGACTAGACTACTACCATCGTACCTTGTTGTTTACTCTGCTAAATATTTTCGTTTTAGCAAAAAAACTCACCGCGAGGTCCAATCACGATTATGTTAACTTATATAACTCGATAACACCGACATTAAGAAAACCCTTATTGCTTTCCAATTTATACGTAGTATAAGGAAAGCTTTGTGACAGTCCAAATTTTCGATTCCGAGATTTCAACGGAATTACACGTTTTGAGGTCCCAGGAACCCAAAAAAGTAGCTTTTACGAAATGTCTGTCTGTCGCTCTGTCTGTCCGCCGATTTCTGATTTCCAGGCAAACCACTCGGTCGATTATAATGAAATTCGGCATGTAGGTTCACAAAAATCATACCTCGGGACAGTTTCTTTTATTTTGGGCCAATTCAATTTGGGGGGGTTTTAATTCTCAAAAAACTATGTTTAATAATTATTTTAATATAATTTTTAATAAAAATTATTTCTCAGAAACGGCTCCAACGATTTCTCTTAAATTCACATAAATTGTAGTCGTCATTAATAAAGATAAAATGCAGGGGGTCGCTTGCCCCTTGATAATTTGCTTCTGGGGGTAAAAAAATAAAAGTAGCTAAATTTTAATGAAAAATGACTAAAAAATAATTTTTCTGCGAAACCTTTCTATCGATGATTTCTACCTTCAGGCATGTAAAATTGGGTAACGAAACGGAACAGGTTACTTTCCCACAAAAATATTTTAGCTTTCCAATTTATACGTAGTAAGGAAAGCTTTGTGACGGTCCAAATTTTCGATTCCGAGATTTCAATGGAATTACACGTTTTGAGGTCCCAGGAACCAAAAAAAGTGGTTTTCACGAAATGTCTGTCTGTCTGTCTGTCGTTCTGTCTGTTCGTCTGTGCGTCGATTTCCGGGCAAACCACTCGGTCGATTATGATGAAATTCGGCATGTAGGTTCACAAAAATCATACCTCGGGACCATTTTTTTATTTTGGGCCAATTCAATTTTGGGGGGTTTTATTCTCAAAAAACTCCAAAAAACGTCTAAAAAAATTATTTCTCAAAAACGGCTCCAACGATTTCTCTTAAATTCACATATATTGTAGTCGTTATTAATATTGTTGAAATTAAGTAAGCTAAAAGAACATACGTGGAGATACATCTTACTTTTTAATGATAATATTGATAATAGTAAACAACCATAGAGTACCGACGTCCGACACTGACACTTGGGAGTGTCACAAGACGCGTTTAACTTACGCGCCACGTCCATAAGTTAACTTCAACAAATATTGATAAAATGCAGGGGGTCGCTTGCCCCTTGATAGTTTGCTTCTGGGGGTAAAAAAATAAAAATAACTAAATTTTATTGAAAAATGACTAAAAAATAATTTTTCTGCGAAACTTTTCTATCGATGATTTCTACCTTCAGGTATGTTTTAGGTATTAAATTGAGTAACGAAACGGAACAGGTTACTTTCCCAAAAAACTATTTGGTTTTGTGAAAAAAAAATGTTTTTTTGAAAAACTGATAGAAAATTCCAGTGACGTTAGATGGACGACCCCCCCCCCCCCTGAGATATCGGAAATTTAACTATAGGAAAATTATTTACCATGAAATTACTCATTTTCTCTATCTACTAATTTTGATAAATTGGAAAGCATGTTCGAGTAAACCCGGCCGGTCCTTGTTAAGATTTTTCGACGATTAAATTTTTCATTCTGCCCAATCTGGCTATTATTTGTTAGATAGAGGATAACTCAGACCATCCGGGCACCAATTCATTTCGGTGATTACGAGGAATTTTGAAATTCAGTAAACAATTTGTACGATTTCGGGTGGTGGAAATAAAAAAACTGCATTTATGGCATTGCACATTCATGTCCTTACCATTACCGTGAATTTTAACCCTAAGTGGGAGGCGGACATCGCTAATTGTCACAGTTCAAAAACGATATGTTACATTAATAGCACATCTTCCTTTATATAATTTATAATAAGGCACGATAAAGACCAATTGTTCTTATATTGTACCGGTGATTAATTAATTTAATCACTGTCTCAATGCTTGAGGAAATTTTTGACTTATCGTGTGTCTGAAAGCATATAGGTTCAAAATTAGTATGACTTAAAAAGAGTTATCATTTGATGTACACCATGACATATGTTTACATTTGAAACTTCCGAGATACAGCACTACATAACAAAAAACCTGGTTGGGGGAGGGCATAATATTTCAATTGCTACCAAAAGATAGTTTTTTGCTTTTATCCCGACTTTGGATCAAATTTTCATCCAATATATAACCGAAATAGAAGGGGTGTCGGGGTGGTGTGGTGACCCGGCTTGTTATATACGAATACAATAGCAGTTACCATCTGTCCGCAGCCGCCATCCTTGATACAGAGTTGAACATTGCACTGGTAGTATACGGAGTCCGTGTAAGGGAACTTATGTGCCAGGAATTTCACAGAAGCCACGTTCATTTCTTTGTTGTATTTGAAATTACCCATGATCTCATCATCAACAGGGCACCTGCAAATAAAAAAAAACCCTTACACTTTAACCTCAAATGCTATACCAATATTTGAGTCACTATATAGAGACAAAGGGCGTGGTAGAAGATAGTGAAATTTCACCAATCAATTGAAGTGAATTAGTGGACGAAGGCGTTAGACCGCATTTAAAAAATAAAAAATGTTCATGGAAGAAGCAGGGTGTTAAATTCCAAACGATTTTGTCTGGTACATACAGAACGAATCGAAACCATTCAAAGAAGTATTACAATAACCAATAACACTAATCATATTTCAAGTTTTACAAAAAATTAAGTTGTCATTTTGCCGCCTTTCTAAAATTCGGGGGGGGGGGGCATAACCATAAAATCCAAGGTGGTGGAGGACAAATATTTTTCTTGATGGAACTTTGCATGCGGCGTTTTTTGAAAATTATAAACACAATAATAATATAAATAAATAAAAAATAACCATAGGAAAACACTATTAACAACAATAATTTTTGTTTTATCGTTAAGACTTTAGATGGACAGGATAGCCGACTTCCCAAAGGATTGACGCGCTATATGTAACATGGGTTATATATAGGTACAGTAGCTTGTAATTTGAATCGCAAAATACCAATAATAAATATAGGTAATATGTTAAGCAACATACCCGCGTTGATCAATAAGCCTTTGTTCCCCCCAGCCCAGTCCATCCCTGACCAAGCAGTCGGTGACCTTCAGGCCATACACGTTCTGCGAGTCGATGGCTATCTGCAGCGTCAGGTGGTCGCCGATCTTGACGCTCTCCGCGACCTCCCTCTGGTCCGGGTCTCCAGAGAAGATCTTCATGGTGCAGGCGGGCATGGGCGCAGTCGCGAGCAGGGGCTGCGTCTCCAGCATACTGCAACCATAACACATCCCAACTCATCCCTACAATGCTATTTTACCAGACAAGAAAATACATTGTAAACGGAACGAATCGTTTGTCCTGTTCTGTGGCAGATTACTTAAATCCATCTTATCATTCGCTCTTACTGCGCAGCCTAAGGAAACATGTAGGCCTACCTTTATAACTTAAATCCTCAAGAGAGGAGAGTGGTAATATACCTGACGTTGACGTTGTTGGATATGGTCTTGTCCTTGGTTGTGTAAATGCAGCGGATATGGAAGCCCTTGCCTTGATTGGTAACCAGTTTTAAGTGCGGTTGCACTACGATCGTGTTGAAATATTCGATGCCACCATTGTCCTGTAATAGAGTTAGTCGACTGTCAAAACATAGCCTGAAGTCCAAGCAAAGGAACAAAGAACTCAGCATTTTTTAGAACGGCACACTTAGCTATTCAGATGAACTGTTGGCTACGTGATGAGGGACATCTCAAGCTGAGCTCAAGGAAATTTTAAAAATAATATGGTTAGGGCAAGAAGCAAGTATACAGTACATATTTGTGGTTTAGGCCGATGGTGATTTGGCTGACTAATGCAAACCCGGTATTTTGTTTCCATATGTTTACGCCAGATACTGTGTCTGACGTACCAGTTCGGTGCTCATGGTGTTGCAGCTTCTGAGTGGCAGGCGGTACCGGATGGGACTCCTTTCCTCAACAAACTCGCCCAGGCAAGTTGAGTTCTTGGACAGTCCTTTTGGGTAGATCATCCCGTTGAAGGCTCCTGACTTGGTGTTGATCGCCACAGAAATCTCATTGGAATTACACTCAATTTTAATATCGTCATCCACTTCAGGTTCATCTGCAACACCAACCACAACATCAACGACAAAGTCAAGTGAAGTAGAAAAATATTGGAAAGAAAAATTTTAATGCTGTTATCAACTTTTAGAAGCTCTTTTGGGACTTAGTGGACTCATGTTCTTCAAGGAAGTAATTGGTTAAATTGGTATACCCTACAAATATTGAATATTGCTTGGATCTATGGGCTGCTGCCAAGGAAAGGAAAAACTAAAAACTTCATTTTAGAGTAGTCAGTTGCCAATGTTCTAACTTTATTCTCTCCTTCTACGCCTCCCAGAATCTTCCATTCTAGTACATAATGCAGCATAAAGAATATTTGAAAAACACAAAATGTTTCAATAATTTTTTTAATTTTTTGAAAATATTTTTACAAAAACATACACTAATTAAATACGTACAACTGTAGTAATCCCGACCCAAAGGTCCTCAATAGGACTTGTGTTGCCGGGATACGATTAGGATATACAATTAAAAAGACATAGGTAGACCTGTAATTAAAACATAGTGCAACTATATTTAAAGAAATTAAGGTTTAGCGCAATGATTGACAGTAGTAATTGTCAGGGCCAAGGGGTCAGGGTCAAATAATTTATTGTCATAATGACTGCCTGCAGCCTTAGAAACGTCGCAGTGACTAAATAAAATTTCACTACCACTGGTTTACAGGCTAACAGAAAGTTCGACACATTATACAGCGTTGTTAAAGGGCAAAACAGTACCAAGCCGTAAAAACATAAATCATGCATCCAATTCATCTAGGAGTTAAATTTTATGTGACTCAATTTTCCCTCTCCAAAAACCCAGAATTGATCGATGTGACTATTGAATAGTCTGAAGGAAAGACACCAATATAATGCAACACAATAATTATGACATGGAATTCAATGAATTGGGCACGGATATTTTTTTAAAACATTACTTTTTTTAATTGAAATTTACTTACCGTATGGTGAAATTGGAGGCTCAGCAGCGGCGAGAAACAAGCACACTACCTGCAACATACAACATATCATAGTAAGTTACCAAATTTGTGTCATAGCACCAAGATAAAATATACATAATAGTTTTGTTATTAACGTTGTAAAACCTACTTTCACTCATGCTAAATATTGAAAAATACTTGGTATAGTTTGACGTTATAAATTAAAAACAAACAAATCCCAAAAGTATGCATGATAGGTTTATTACCACTTTATCACGGTCTCCAATAAACGAAGAATTTTCGATTGATATACAGGTTTTAGCGGGAAAAATTAAAAAATTGTGATCCCGTACAAGCTTTCTTATTCATCAATTAGTATTGATACCACGATAGATAATATGAGTAGCTCCATGGTAAATGATTGAACTCGGGTTCATTTTCGGTTGACTCGACTTTCCCCATTCCAAAGCACTGACTTCATCGATGGGACATTTGCATAGTCAAGAACGGGCATACCAACATATATTACAACACCGTAGTAATGGCAGGGTATGCAATATGTTTGGGCATGAAATATCCATGTTTTTAAAAAACAATTTTTTATTTTATTTCTACATTATTTTTTCAAAACAAAATCTGGTTTTGGAAAGAAACCGATACGGTATTGTTACTCTATTTAACACCTAAAACACACCTGAAGTTGGAAAGCATCGATAGCAAGGTTCCGTGGAAAAATTAATTTTCAGTCATTTTTCATGAAAATTGTTTTTTTTTATTTTTTGCTCCCATAACCAAGCTATCAAGGAGCAAGTAACCTGTTGGGTTTTGTTTGCATTAAAAAGGACTACAATATTTTCGAATTAAAATAAAATCACCGGGGCAGTTTTTTGAGAAATAGTTTTTAGCTATTTTTTTTAGTTTTTACTTTTTGGAGGGTAAAACCAATCAAAATTGAAGTAGCCCAAATTAAAAAATGGTCCCTAGTTATACTTTTTGTGAGCCAACATGCTAAATTTAATAAAATCCACCGAATAGTTTGCCCACAAATCGACGAGCAGGCAGACAGACAGACATTTCGTAAAAATCTCAAAACGTGTAAATCCCTGAAATCTCGAAATCGAATCGAAAATTTAAACCATCACAATGCTTAGGAAAATAGGAAAGCAGAAAATATAAATCCACCATTAAACTCTGCTATTTGTAATCTTGACCGTCGGAAAAATATTGAAGTGATGCCCCCACATTAATAAATCGTTTACCGTGTCTTGAAATTCAACGATTAAGCCAAAGCAACTACAATAGGAGTCTTAGATACCGGTTTAGGTCCATCTGCTGCGTCTGAAGATGTCGCTCCTGCTCACCGTAAAATTGCGGGACCGCCAACAGATACAATAATATTTGCAAGTCACTGCTGCTCCGTTACTCCTGTCCCTATCCACGATTTGCTTTATAGTAGACAGTCAAAAGCTTTGTGATGGTCAGACTTTTTGATTCTGAGATTTCAACAAATTTACACGTTTTGAGGTCCCAGGAACCCAAAAAAGTGGTTTTAACGATATGTCTATCTGTCGCTCTGTCTGTTCATCGATCTCCAGGCAAACTTCTCGATTGATTTGGATGAAATTTAGCATGTAGGTTCACAAAAATCATACCTCGAGTCCATTTTTTTTTATTTGCAGCTAACTCAATTTGGGGGGGTTTTATTCTCAAAAAACTCTTAAAAAACGTCTAAAAAACATATTTCTCCAAAACAGCTCCAACAATTTCTTTTAAATTCACATATATTGTAGTCGTTATTAATGTTAGCAAAATGTGGCGTGTCGCTTGCCCCTTGATAGTTTCCTTCTGGGGGTAAAAAATTAAAATTAACTAAATTTTCATGAAAAATGACTAAAAAATAATTTTTCTGTGGAACCTTTCTATCGATGATTTCTACCTTTTACCGTGACATAATTACAGTGTTGTCTTCTATTGACTTTTGACTTATCTTGATGTAATCGACCCATCAACCAATTTAGTGCTTTGGGATAGGGAAAGTGAAGGCAACCGATATTTAACCTTAGGAAAATGTATTTAGCATGGAACCCATATTATCTATCTCGGTACCTATGTACCCATGCTAATTGGTAAATAGGAAAGCATGTACGGGTTCACTCGTACCGGTTCTCTGCTTCTAGTGGCAGCTAATACCAGGGTAGTTTACAGCTCAAATTTATGTGACAGAAAGTACTTGTTTTAACTTTCTCACTCCAAGCTTCAGCAACTCACAACTTCAGGTTGTTCAATGCTCATTGTTGAGTGATAAGACAGCAACTAATAAATTTATACAGACAATAAATTGAAAAATGCACAGCGTACCTCACATTGCAAAATAGAGCTATCGAGCCGTAAGCCTATCTACCATATTTTCATGAGGAAGCCTCAAGAAGTAATGAATAATGTCTATTCATGCATGATGATGATGTCATGATTGAGTCATTCCGTGGCTAGGAAGACCCGGGAAGGCCTCCAGCAAACTTTTTATGGCTCCAACCATTCACAGTAAATAATAATTGTCCATCTATCCATTTAAAAATCACGCTATAGAACTATTACTCATAATTTTCAAGTACAAGTAGGTAACAGAATAATACGAATAATTATAATAACAATCAGAACCGGTCCGAGTTTACTCGAACATGCTTTCCAATTTATAATTTAGTAGATACAGACAAGTGTAATTTCATAGGAAATAATTTCCCTATGGTTAAATTTCAGATCCCTCAAGGGGGGGGGGGTCCATCTCAATATATATTAAAAACCCCTTAAAACTCAATTGCATATTCTGGAACGAACGAATAGACCAATACATTGTAACAGTAGTAACAATGACACATGGCACGTATTAATGCATTGGAGCGGGAATTTTCCACAAATTTTCTCAAAAAACAATTTATTGCACAGAAGAAAATATTTTTTGGGAATGCAACCTGTCCGTTTTTGTTACCCTATTGAACACCTAAAACATACCTGAAGGTAGAAATCATCGACAGAAAGGTTCACACAAAAAATTATTTTTTAGTCATTTTTCATGGAAATTTAGTTAATTTTATTTTTTTACCCCCAAAAGCAAACTATCAAGCGGCAAGCGACCCCACAAATTTTGTAAACATTGATAACGACTATAATATATGTGAATTTAAAAGAAATCGTTGGAGCCGTTTTTGGGAAATAATTTTTTTAGACGTTTTTGTGGAGTTTTTTGAAAATAAAACCCCACCAAATTGAGTTAGCCCAAAATAGCCGGCCACCATACCAAGTTGAATACAGCGGACCAGAGCAGGTTCAAAGCTGCAGATATATTGGTCGTGCGCACAGTGCCGGTAGGGAAACATGGTAGGACTTGTCCTGGTCACCTCCGAACTAATCGTGTGACTTCACTGTGTTTCCCAAGTGGTTCGGAATCCACTATAATCAGGAGGTCCACTGGAGTCCTATGGGCCCACACCGTGGCCTGGGACTGTGTCAAACCATACTACTACTACTAGCCCAAAAAAAAAAAAAATGGTCTCGAGGCATGATTTTTGTGAACCTACATGCCGAGTTTTTTTTAGAATAAACCTCCCCCCCCCCCCCAAGTTAAGTTACCCAAAATAAAAATAAATAGTCCCGAGGTATGATTTTTGTGAACCTATATGCAAAATTTCATTAAAATCAACCGAGTAGTTTGTCCGGAAATCGATGAACAGACAGACAGACAGACAGACAGACAGACATACTTAAGACATAAAACTTTTTTTGGTTCCTGGGACCTCAAAACGTGTAAATCCGTTGAAATCTCGGAATCGAACATTTGGACCATCACAAAGCTTTCCTTATACTACGTATAAATTGGAAAGCAATAATATTTCCAACGTTCTCCTACGAGGAAGTAAAAAGGCATTTTCTATATAAATATGTTCCAAGATAAAGGAATAATTACAATATGGATATATTTGTGCGGTACAGTTGCACCAGTTACATCTATAAAATAAAAATATAAAATAAAATAAATTGGAAAGCAATAAAATAAAAATAGTTGGTCTGTAAAGTCGGTTTATAGACCATACTTTAACGTGACAACGCCTAAATCAATAAATATTACTGAAAAACCAAATGCGACATGTGTATCAATGGTCGTAGTCCCATATCGTATAGTTGAAGTAGTTGGAATTTTATAAATAGATAATATCGCGATCGAAAGAGGTCATTTTTCGTTGAAAATCGTGCGCACCCCCTGACGTTTCCACCCCCAAAAGCCAAGCCCCTAGCTTGATCACCACAAATATAGCATGGCCTGAAAGAAGAAGAATAGACGAAGACGTGGGTATAATTTAAATTGGGATAGACCGTCTACATCTGCTTTAAACCCGCCTTACGGATGAAGATAACGCATGAAGACCACGGATGCGCATAACGCATCGTGGTAACACTTTTTCTTAGATGCACCTAGTATTCCAGCCAGCGCTCATCGATTTATTAGACGTTGTCATGTCAAAAATAACAAAATATATAAATTAAAAGAAAGTCTGGCTATTTCCTGCTTTGATATTCCATTCCAAGCGTAAAAAAACGCAATGAAAAATATAACTTAACCTATTAACTAATAAAAAGAACGATTTGATTGATTTGGGTACCGAGGATAATAAACATTTGGCCAGATACACATGATGAAAGTGCAGTAAAATTACAAAAAAAAAAAAACATTTGTAGCTATATTTGGCGAAAATGGGGCCTATTTTATTTGGTTTCTAAGGAACAGACTATCAAGAGAGTAGCAATCTTGCCAGTTTTGTTGGAATTTATAAAGCTTGCCCTTTGATATTCTGCAAGTGAATTGCATGAAGAAAAAAAAGGTCCGAGCCTATTTAAGAAAAAGTTATCCAGTTTGTGGGAATTTATAGTGGGATAAAAACCATATCAATTAAAAAATATCCCCATTTTTTTTTCCGTCCCCTAAGCTATTTTATTTTAATAACATTTTATTGTCCTTGCGGGTACGCCTGGTGCCCATATTTTAATTATTTTTTAATTATGATTATCGGAGTAAACTTCAGTGAAACTATTCAGTTATGTTGTACGCAGTTTCATGTTAGTCACTGTAGACATCTGTCCCTTCTGGACAATAAAATTGTCAATCAATCAATACAATGCTTTAGGATAGGTGAAATCGTTGAATCCGTGAATGAATTAGAACCACTCATAATTATCTATTATACACTCGCACCGGTACTTCAAACCCCCCTCCGGTAGACCCCAGGTGCCCTGTTTGCCGTCATAGGAATAAGTCTTGGTCTGTACATTTTTATAGCGCAAAATCAACACACTTTCGTACTTATATATAATATAAAATGTCCCACTGGGGGAGAACTTCGAGCCCCTTGCTTGAAGTCTTATGAATCTTTGCCTGTAAAAATTGTGTAATAGAAATGAAAATGTGATTCTCCCCTGGCATACCAGCTCTACGATACTTGCAAGAAGTGAAAAATAAGTTATGACTAAATTTGATTGGATGGGATAACTGAATGGCAAAAACTGGAGTAGCCTATTTGTTGTGTGAGTTTTCCATAGACATAGTAAAACTATAGACTCATCGTAAGCATTCGGATTGAAGCCTCTTGACTTCGGCTATTTCCGTAGCATAGGAGTAGATTGAGCCTTTTGCCATTTGATACCGTGGTAACATTTTATTTTTTATTAGATTATTTAAAGATTTTTTACAACGGAAAATAACCAGCAATATTTTTATGCACATTTGGAGTACTTTTAATTTATATTTTAAACAATAATTTAAGCAAAGTTTTCCCTACTTTTAGATAAAAATAAAAAAATTTAATGCAGATCTTTCAGTGCTTTTAATTTAAATTTTAAATAATATTTATAATAAATGTAAATAATAAAGAAAACTATAAAGAAAACATATAATAAAACTATTAAATTTGAATTTCCCGCCAAAATGCACCTATGAGGGGGCGTGGTCGTGGCTTCAGTCCTCCAGCACAGCCGAAATACGACATGGTGGCTCCATAGTTTTATTAGCTCCATGGAGTTTTCCTGTAAGGATTTGGGTGGCAGGCGTGAGCGTGGAGTAGGTGTCACCGTGGGCTGGTGACGTCACAAGGCCCTTGCCCAGGTGTGGCGGCCGTTACCGAACTCTTTTGTAATCCTAGACAGGCGTTCATCTATATCGAACGTCTTTTATTTACTACAAAATTTTCTAGTACGGAGAAAGCACCTGCAAGATCTGCGTATGAAATTTGTAAGTGGAAACACCCAAGCTATGAGGAATCAACTAACAATAGGTGTACATACAAATATTTGTTTTCAATTATGGTACCTTACCGTTGCTATCTATTATTATTCCTGAAAGAGGTTCTCTTGAGGGGATTTGTCCCTTTTCTTTGTTCGATTGCACATTTCTTAATTCAGGTAAGCTGAAATAAGTCCTTATTCATTTTGTTCACTTCGCCATATGGTTCCGGTATTCCTACCATAGCGGAGCAACTGAACAACCGCCTCCCACAATTGAGTTGCCTATTAGCAAAAGCAATCCTGTCCACCCAGGTCGATTTTTCAGAAACCGCAAAAAACTGTTGTGCCGCAACGCCATGAGGTATAATATTACAGTTTTTAAAGCTAATTTTAACAGTATTAGAATTGCTTTTGCGTCTCAATATCTGATTCATCGGATAAAGTATTGAAAAATAAAAAAATGGCGCGAATATCTCAAAACTGAAAAAAATGGAGAGGATTGCTTTTGCTAATAGGCAACTCAATTACAAAATTGAAACGCGTCGAAGAGTCTGCCACAGGTTAGCGGAGTAGCTACCGGCAATATCTGTTATGTCCATCATACAAGTATCCATCATATTATAATACTTTCGTATAAATATATATGTATATGTCCCTGTAAATATAGTTTTTAAGTAATCAAATCAAATATATTTATAATCCTAGCAAAGTAAAATATATAGTATATCATTTTTCACTGCGAGGATCAGCCATAGCAGTATATTGGGTGCACTGTGTTCAGCATGGTCGGACTGTTTGCACAACCTCTGCCGACAGCTATTAAATATTTTAATACCGAAATAGCTAATAATGAGTAGTGGTAAATACTTGGCCTAGAGTTGAATTTCAGGTCCTTCAATGTTCTCAATCCTAAAACACTGGATTGATCGATGGGACGAGTGCATGGTCTATTATATGGCAGACTAATATAATACCACAACAACAATAATGGCATTTAATGGGAACCAATCAGGCTGGAGCGTCCTTAGTTATTCAAGGTCAAATGCAATAATCATCTCTTTTTCGAAAATAACGTCCTTCCCCTCACTTGAATGATGTTTTAGGCATATATAGAAGTTGATGAACATAAACAGCTTATTGAGTGATATATACACGATTGTCAGTCGGCAAACTGGAATGATGTCACGCCAATGTACAGGGTGTTCCCGACACCCCCTATATCTCGGTTACTAAGAGAAATTTTGAAATGTGGCAAACAATCTGATAATTATTTTTTTAAAAAATTGGTTGTCGTTAAGCCGGATGTAAAGTCGGTTTTACGGACGATAGTTTTACGTGACAACGCCTAAATTAACTTAAGCTTGATTCATTAAATAATTAACTTAAATAATATATGGCTGGAAAGAGAAAGAAATGTGGAAAAGCCCTTAAGTACCGTAGTTTGCGTTTTTAAATAGATAATAACGCGGACGAAAGAGGCCTATTTTTGTTGAAAATCGTGCGCACCCCCTGACGTTTTCCACTCGCAAAGCCAAACCCCTTGGTTAATCACCACAAATATAGCATGGCCTGAAAGAAGAAGAATAGACGAAGACATTGGTATAATTTAAATTAAGATAGGCTTTCCACATCAGCCCAAAAAATTGCATTAAACCCGCTCATGCAATTCAAATGGAATTGCTGGATATGCGTCATTTTGTGTTCCACTCGTGTTTAAGGGGTGAAGGGGTGAATTTTGATATATGTATTTATACTCGTTTGAAACCTTAATTCATTCTGCTTCTAATGAGACATTAAAAATTAATGTCAGTTGAAAATTGCAGTCTGTGGAATGTTTTTACTCTATGCATGTTAATTTAAAAGTACCCTTTGAACCTGATTGCTTTAAACCAGCGTTACTGACCCTTGTTAACGGCACGTGTTAGCGGCCCGTGTTAGATGCCCGTGTTAGCGAACCGTGTTACCTTTTTATTTTTCGTAGGTGCACCTAGTATTCCAGCCGGCGCTCATCGATTTATTAGACGTTGTCACGTCAATAAAGTAGTATGACAATGAAAGGTCTCAAAAAGAGCTATATTTCGATATGCAATATGACATATATAGGCCTATTGTATGTCTACATTTGAAACTTTCGTGATATGCACCCAGACAATAGTGCCATAAACCTAAAAAAAAATCAAAAATGGGTTATTGAAATCTGGGTGTGAATATGACCCCCCAAAATAATTTCATTTCTGGGAGATCCAAAATATTTCTGTGTCAACTGAATGATACCCGACCCCGACCCTGACTTTGCAATACATTTTTTGCCTGCCAGATTTTAAAATTTATCATAGTAACTGAAATATAGGGGGTGTTCGGGTGGACTGATACTGACACAATTTTATAATTTTGTGCTAACTGTGCTTGTACCTTAAGGTTACTTGCGTTATTGAGTACACCGAATTAAAAAAGGCTTATCTAAAGTAGGCTACAGGAAGCGAAAATGTATTCCTGAAAATCAAAATTCTCCTCAAGTTCTTATTAATTGCAGTGGCTATAACTTTGTTTCCATTTGTCTGATTTTTATCAAGCTTGGCTTATGAATTCACTATGTCTACATTGCCATTGACATTTCGGATTCGGGTTCAAAAAACTTGGCTCGTCTCCTATACCGAGCTCGTGACGTGACGTCATTCCAGTTTGAATGATGTACTGTATACGTAACTTCCGACAGGCAAACTTGTGTTAATAAACTTTTATCCTTACCAAAAACATTGTTAGAGTGATTGAAAGCACGTTATTTCAAAATAAGGGACGATGATGACCTTTTGCCTTGAATAATGAAAGTTTTCTTAGACCTGCAGACTTTTAGTTAGAGAATTCCATGAGGAGCGATCCTGCTGTGAAAAAACCTCCAGTTAGCTTCAATTATTTTAGTAAACTATATGTTATGCAGAGGGAACCAGGAGGCCTAACTTTCCGTTTGTATCATCAAATGAAGTCAACTTTCCTCCGTCACGCTACCAGTTCCTTATTGGTATTCTTTAAACCAATATTTTATTTGGAAATTGCAGAAATGATTTTAGTGTCATTAATAATGGGGCTCATAGCTGCATCGCCTCCACCAAAGACCGTACAGCCTACACGGCTGGTCGTCTGGGACATGTTGGTGGGCACATCAAGGCAACGGACGCGGGCGGTTACTCACTGGTGAGGACTGGAGGTTATGGCACGGCGTGACGTAATGTCCTCGAGTGAGAGTGTGCAGAGCCCGTCATTAGCGCACGGTCTGCGTACCATGATCGCATCGCTAACACACCGACCAGCAATCCTTTTTACCTGTACATGCCAATAGCCTACTATTTATTATTGAACGGCTTTTGATCGACCCAGGCCTACTTATTGTGGCTCATAGGTCCCTTGTCCAATGCTAACGACCCCATAGATTTCGGACATTATTGCTTTCCAATTTATACGTAGTATAAGGAAAGCTTTGTGACGGTCGAAATTTTCCATTCCGAGATTTCAACGGATTTACACGTTTTAAGGTCCCAGGAACCCAAAAAAATTGTTTTTACGAAATGTCTGTCTGCCTGTCTCTGTGTCTGTCGTTCTGTCTGTCTGTCCGTCTGTCTGTCTCTGTGTCTGTCGTTCTGTCTGTCTGTCTGTCTCTGTGTCTGTCGTTCTGTCTGTCTGTCTGTCTGTCTGTGCGTCGATTTCCGGGCAAACTACTCGGTCGATTATGATGTAATTTGGCATGTTCACAAAGATCATACCTCGAGACCATTTTTGTTATTTGGGGCTGACTCTATATGGGGGGGGGGGGGGTTTATTATCAAAAAAACGTATAGAAAAATTATTTCCCAAAAACGGCTCCAACGATTTCTTTTAAATTCACATGTATTGTAGTTGTAATTAATGTTGATTAAATGCGGGGGGTCGCTTGCCCCTTGATGATTTGCTTCTGGGGGTAAAAAGATAAAAATAACTAAATTTTCATGGAAAATGACTAAAAAATAATTTTTCTGTGGAACCTTTCTGTCGATGATTTCTACCTTCAGGCATGTTTTAGGTGTTAAATTGAGTAACGAAACCGGACAGGTAGCTTTCCCAGAAAAGTATTTGGTTTTGTACAAAAAAATGTTTTTTTTTTTTTTTTAAATGATGGAAAATTCACGCTCAAATGTATTGCGTGCCCTGCCAGTATTGCTGTGTGGTAATGTGTTGGTCTGACCTATCTAGAATTTACCTCACCTCCAGTGACGTCAGGTGGACACTCCTCCTCCCTGAGATATCCGAAATTTAACCATAGGAAAATTAGTTACCATGATATTACTCATTTTCTCTATCTACTTTTTTATAAATTGGAAAGCATGATCGAGTAAACTCGGACCGGTTCTTTGTATGAATGAATTTTTGGCCATTGGCAACCTGGTATACGTTCTCGGTGTCAACCTACACAGACAACATGCGATAATGGACAAGCTAACACAAACTTATACCATTGACGCTTGAAACTGGCGAAAGCATGACCAAGTACAGATACGAGTCTCAATAGCCTACTGAATTAAATGATATTAATTATTGTCCCTAAAAACAATGTATGCGATACTTTTTGCTTTCAAGTTATGCTGATTCTACAATATAACTTAACACGTTTTTCAACATCTCATTGCGTCATTAAAGAACCAGTCCGAGTTTACTCGAACATGCTTTCCAATTTATGTCAGGACCCCCTCTAAATATCCCCAATCCCAAAGCACTGAATTAATCGGCATTGCATATTCTAGGTCGGGCAGACCAATACATTACCACACAGTAATAATGGCAGGGCACGCAATGCGTTTGAGCGTGAATTTTCTATCATTTCTTAAAAAAATAATTTTTTGCACAAAACCAAATATTTTTTTGGGAAAGCAACCTATCCGGTTTTGTTACTCAATTTAACACCTAAAACACGCGTGAAGGTAGAAATCATCGATTGAAAGGTTCCGCAGACAAATTATTTTTTAGTTATTTTTATTTTTTTACCCCCAGAAGCAAATTATCAAGGGGCAAGCGGCCCCCCGCATTTGGTTAACATTAATAACGACTACAATATTTATGAGTTTAAATGAAATCGTTAAAGCTGTTTTTTGAGAAATAATTTTTTAGACTATTTTTTTAGTTTTTTTTTTCAGAATAAACCCCCCCCCCCCTCCCCAAATTGAGTTGGCCCAAAATAAAAATAAAAACTCGAGGCATGATTTTTGTGAACCTACATGCCAAATTTCATCAAAATCGACCGAGTAGTTTGCCCGGAAATCGATAGCAACAGACAGCGACAGACAGACAGACAGACAGACATTTCGTAAAAAACACTTTTTTTGGTTCCTGGGACCACAAAACGTGTAAACCCGTTGAAATCTCGGAATCGATTTTTTCCAACAAATACGGAGTTTCTGTGCTCTTTTGTATCCAAATGACGATTGGTAAAAAATTTAACAGGTACGATTTCTTGTTGTACTTCCTTATTAAGCTGCCACATATACAACTAACTTCACAATGTGTTTAGGGGCAAAATTTGTCGTATAAGCGGCTGCACTGATTTCGTGTTGTTGGGTAACTTAGTAACAACACAAATAAATCTGGGGCTCTTCAAAACATTTCGACTGTCATAAATGTCAAGGAAGAATCTTTAAGATTTCAGTACCAAAACTTGATACCTGTTTTATTTTAAACCAAATGCAATCACTATCCTGAGTTTTTCCCTCTGGACAGTGAAATGTCATGGAATAGATTACACAAGATAAGTATATACTGTATATATACATGTAATAAATAAATAATACAATATACAGCCCAAATAAATTTTCACGGTGTAATAGAAATTACTTTTCTTGTGTTGTGGCCGGGATATTTATTACTTGCAGTTGGAAAATAGAGACTTAAGTTTCCGTAGAAATAAAATAAATTATGCAAAGAATATAGGCCTGTGGTAAGTGAAGTAACTGTCACGCGGACTATTTTATAGCAGAATTTCAAAACCTCCTCCCCTTGCTTGTCTAATGTCTACATGTGTAGGTTCTACAGGCATACAGCCGCGTATACCTGCTGTTAGGTTAGGAATTCTGTAGTCTTGCTGCCTCATGTAGAGAAAATCTATTGCTCAACCATATACAGAACATACAGAAATCAATAGCACTTCCCTTATAACGTCAATAAGGGGTGCCGGTGACACCTCGTCTAACTCAGGCGTTGCCACCACCAAATTTTGAAGAAGCTGCGTAATGGAGAAGGGAGCCCTACCTAACTCCTAGCTCTAAGATAAAAATATGCCAATGAAAGAATGGGATACATATGAAGATAGGTTTTTGATATCTACAAGTATGCCTACCTCAATCTTCATCCGGAAACCACAATTTAACCAAGCCATGTCAATCCCACCAACTGCTTATAATATTCTCATCAATTTAGTAATTTACTAGGCTATTATTATTGCCAGAGCTGCCTAGTTCACTACCCACCCAAATTTATGTAAGGAGACTAAACTTAAATCAAATTAACTTACCGAAAGGTAGAAAACAACATAAACGGAACCAGCCATCCTGAAACAGTAATTGCTCAATTAGTGCTATTATAAGTCTGTTAAAGGGTAGCTCTGTAGTGACAACCGTTGCAAGGCCAGCCATGGTCCACAATATCAGTTTCAAAATTATTGAGAATGATCCCGGGAAATATCGGCCGAGCGCGAGCCAAGTTCATACACACCCCCGACATCATATCAAACCATATGAGCGCTGCCGAGTAGTCTTTCTCAAAACAACAAAAACCTCAAAATCGGTCTTTTTTAACTGTTCCTGTAGCGCTCCTATGGCACCTAGCTTAACCAAATTTTACAGGTTTCCTAGTCATGGCCTTGTTAATAAATTTGCGAAATCATCTCTCTACCTAATCAGGGGGCTGAGATCAGACACCCCCAAAACGTCAAAAAGGCGGATATATTGACACAAATGTTTCGAGAGAACCACTGATCGTAGAAAGATGAAATTTTTCACACTTATTGAGAGTGTTAAGACACTAAGAAAAAAAATTATGAAATAAGTCCTAGCTGGTTTATTACCTGAACCATTCAATGTATAACATATATGTCACATAATAGGTATAGTGTTATATATTCAATGCCTAAACTATGGGCAAAATTGTAGCAATTTTTTTTTTGTGACATTATTGGTTTGGGACCATGGACCATAAGTATGGAAAGTTTCATCGGTTTCAGTCGAGCGGTTTTCTCTGGGAATATTTTACTTTGTTTTTATTTTTTAATATGCTGTTGGTGTAGAGCACCCAGCTTAAATTTTTTTGCAATTTTAACAGTCATGGCCACGCCCACAAATTTTTAAATGTTTATCCTATTATCTTTTCAGGGGACTGAGATCTGACCTCCACAACACGTCAAAAAACGAAAAGGCCTAATAACCATTATATACTGTGGGTAGGTAAGTAAGCCAAGGGCGAAGGGGCACTGAAGTAGAGGGACACTCATCATCACTAAATTTGTTTTCCAGGGGATTCGGGGGGGGGGGGGGTGGTTTTCAAGGTTACTGTGTCCCGGGGGATTCCGGAGTTTTTCCGCGTTTCTACAGTTTTTTGCATTTTAACGTTGAGTTTGTCGTTGACCAGAGCGTTTATTCCTGATAGCTCATGTTTTTTGGTGGCCGGCCACCGTGGTTGGTTACATGACTTTAAGACTTTGTATTGAAGATTGAGTCCTCAGTCAGTGTACACCACGGCAGGCGCGGATCTACGGGGGGGGGGCTATGGGGGCTATAGCCCCCCCCCCCCCCATTAGTGTCCTCAAAATGCGTAAAACCCCACTATCTCAGTCCTATTTTTGACAAATTTTCTCTGGGGGAGACCCCCGGTCCCCCCTTGTCCTCTATTGTATTAATTACCTATAATATGGAACCCTTATTGCTCTGAAAATAAGTAAAACCCCAGCATTATTTCAGCCCTATTTTTCAGAAACAAATCGGAATTTAATCTTAGCCCCCTCCTTGGTCTCATTCTAGATCCGCGCCTGCACCACGGTGTACACCACTTAACCTACAAACAGCAGCGTCCATCTTGGAGATCGCCTCTATCCAATCGTACATTACGTGTGTGATATAAAAAATATGATGTGACAAGTAGACCTACTGCAAAAAAATTTGAGATCCCAACCAAAACACTTCGTGTAAAAACAAGCCAAGTTCCTACCAATTGTAAGTGTGGCCAAAGAACTTGGCCAACTTCTGTATCTGACAAATTTAGTAGGTCAAAGAACTTGGTCAACTTCTGCATCTGACAACCTTAATTGGCTAAACTTTTTGCACACTTACAATTGGTAGGAACTTGGCTTGTTTTTACACGAAGTGTTTTTGTTGGGATAAACTATTGCAACAATGAATATAATATAATAATGATCAAGAGCGTACACAGTGGAGGGAGATTAAGCGTTTTAACCCCCCCCCCCCCTAAAAAATGTATCAAAATGCGTAAAACCCCAAATTTTCAGGCCTATTTTTTCAATTAGAAAAAACAACCCCCCCCCCCCTGGTTGCAGATGTATACCAGTGTATTTTACTATTGACTGATAACCGCTTCCGCCCCTCAAAATTCCTGGACACGGCCGTGACAGTAAGAATTATAAGAAGTGACCGCTGCCAGTGTTAGCCGACTGTCCAATAAGTAACAAGTAAATAACAACAAATCAAGTCACTTGCTGGATATCAGCAAGTTCTATAATGTGTTATTATGTATAAAATAATATATTATATTATAAAATGTATACACTCCTGCATGTACCAATAGCTCATACCTACATTTCTACGCGCCATTTGTAACGCTTATGGTTCTGCAAACTTGATATTAATAATGATAGTTGAAATTTGTAGAATAATGGTTCAGTAAGATAACCGAACGACGACCGAGAGAGCTGGAGGATGATATGCAGGGAGTTGCTGCAAACCAATCGTTGAGATTGTGACCTTAGACGAAGAAAATAACGTCCCCATTGATGGTTAATGCCACAAGTTTTAAAATTGTGTAGGTTTTAACGCGTACAACCATTGCGAGAATATGGTTATGCAACCGAACATTCGAATGTGACGTTCTACATTGACCTATGTTATTCCACTTGATAAATCATAAGAAATTACGTTAATATCAATATGTTGCAGGTTAAATAAATAAACGTTTATTTGCAAACAGACAAAGTCCAATAATATGCAAATTAGGTTGCTTAAAGCTATAGTTAGACAAACTTTTTTCAATACGCCATATCCAAATATTTCCCAATTTTGTTTTGCCCAGGGGGTTCTCCCTCGCTATACGTCAACAAGATAACAAAACAACTAAAAAAAACCTTAAATCAATATGTTCATATAAAGTTAGAGCATGTAGGGTAGGGGCAAATCCAACTTGCAAGAAGGGGCGCCCACCTTGAAAATGCAACTTAAATTTTACGAACGGAATACTAGATACTGTATAACTGTTGAGGTGGTTCACAGTTCCACACGGGAACATGCGTTTCTTTGATGATAATTAACTTTAACTAACAATAATTTATAATATGCCCTATTGCCTTTGGGATGAGGAGGGTCCTGGGACAAATGTAAACATTACTTTCAAAACATTTCCTCGCGATATTTTTTCTGTTTATTTTAACTACCCCAGCATTGCATGGTGGCAACACATTTAGGGGTCGTAGTAATGGTCTGAGAGCCAAGTAAATAAATCCAGGACGTCATCTCAACAATGGAAAATGGAATGTAATGTTACAATCTGGCCTATGTCATAATACCTACCGTACTCATTAAATAACATGAATCAATCAGTCCGTCGTTCAATGCTTTCAACTTTATTGCTAAATTAGTTTAAAATTCGTAGTAACTTATATGAGTAATGACAGTAAGGTCTCCGACGCCATGCCTGGAAATATCTATTTATGGCCTACGGTTATAAGCCACTGCCAGATTTATCCGAAATATATCTAGGCTTACCTTGCTGGTTATCGTGTACTTTAACCTAAGTAAAAACAGTGTAGAATCGGGTAAAGTTGACTACTTGACTACACCACACACGACGAGCACACCGTCATAGCCAGCGCATTGTCCCGAACTCGACTGCAGCTCAACTGAACAAGGCCATGCAACTGGACAAAACCTGTTTTGAGTTTGAGCGTTGGAGAGGTACCATACTTATGCCTTAGACTAGTATCCCAATAGATATGACGCTCACACATGGAATCACCAAAATGGCAGAAATTCATCAATATTGGCAATATTCACTACCGCCGTCCGCCTGCAAGTTCCTTTTCGGCTTTTCGGAAAAGCCTTTTCCCTATACATAATGGTAGAGACTCGCACAAGCACATGCACGCTACCACCTTGCCATCGCGAAGTCGATGGGTATGAACTCTATCTCACTTATTATTTTTTTTATGAAGATTGAGTATTTTTTATTGTTTCACCCCAATGTCGGACTTATATTTTTTATGAGTGTAGGCCACTCTATTTCCGCCGCCCCATGTACATACCTCATAGTATAATATAGGTTTCGATAGGAATAAGTTTCTTTCTATAGGGATTTATTGAAAGTATAAAAAACCATGAGAAAACCAGTGGACGTGGCTGACTTTTGAAATCAAGTGACCGTCTTTTGAATGAAATCTGCCACCCCCAGGACGCTGCCGCTCCTAGGCCGCGGCCTATACGGCCTATTTATAAATCCAGGACTGACAAGTATAACTACACTACCACCATGCCATCGAAGTCGATATAGGCTAATAGAAGGCCTACTATTCTAATACCGAATAGTAGCGATATATAGGTATCTGATTAGGTACCTATAGATGCGGGCCTATACCATGCCGCTTACTATTATAGCTATAATAATTTAGTCTGCAGTTATAAATGTAAAAAAAAAAACAATTTTAGAAATAGCGCTTTGCGGGGATAACTTTTTAAAGTAATGGTGTGAAATAGTGGGATTTTACATCTTGACGCAATGGGGAAGGGGATGGATGGGGAGCTCCTTTGCGACTGAGGTTCTTTTCTTAATTCTGAAAGGATTTACCACCGATACTGCACCTGTCTTTGTCCATGGGATCAGTCGAATTCACACCTGCCAAATGCTTAGTTTTTCAAGTCAATTCATGAGTTTCATAATAAGTAATAGTAGTAAATTGTTTGTTTTTAATATTAAATCCAGTCAGAATTCCAATTTTGGCTCGAAGGGCCATAGGGGCGCCCCTGTAACGTCCAGTCCAGGGGCACCACTACGCCCACTGACATAGGGAAACGCTATATATATTATGTATAAGAATTAGATATGTTGGCAACACATAATCTAAGACTGCTGGCCATGGTATTGAGAGTACGTTCAGGTATCTACTATCTAGTATCTACCTGGAAATATTCCAGCTGCTAAAGTTAGTTATATCGTTCCTGTTCTAAGCCACTTAGTGTTCGCGGCATTTTTGAAATGTTGAACCACCTTTGAATCCAGAGGCTGTCGAAAATGTCGCTTGCAAGTGGGCTACCTGTACGTCAGTAAAAAGTTTCATACGGGGACTGGGAAACATTTTCTATTACTGTACGGATGCAATTCTTCTTCCATAATTATGTGAGAAGACAATGGAAAGACTCAAATCACACACCCCATGGTCTGGTTTATTGCTAATGCCAACTCTCAGTGTCTTACTATACTATAGTACTATACGTCTTAAAATAAGGCTACCAGACCTGCCGCATTTTTCGTGTTTTTCCACTTTTGGACGGATTCTCCCGTCTCCCAGGAAAACTAAAATCTCCCGCATTTTGTGTACCGTACCGTGGAAGGATTTCGATCCACTATGAATTTTTCAACAAGAAAAAATATAATAATAATTGCGCAAAAAATTAATCAAATATATTGGAAATTGTCTTGCAGTTCCTTATCCGACTTCGTTCCTATTTATTTTAAAAATTTCTTGGGGGGGGGGGGGGATACCCGGCCACTCTGTTTGGATGAGTGTTATCAGGCCCGACCCTGGTTCTTATGCTGCCGCGGGCAAGTTTTGAAATACTAACCCTCAAACAGTAAAGTTACACTTTCGTAAACTATTTGCTCGTGTTATTATCGTTAACCTTACGAAAGTGCAATTTCGTTGTCCACTAACGAAAATCATATTTCGTTGCTCTAACGATAATGCCCAAAACATTTCCGACCAAACCCGATGATACCCGAGTATTCCCGAACCACTTTCGTTGATAGTAACGAAATAATATTTTAGTTTCGTTAGGCATTTCGTCCCGTATACGAAAGTTTATCGTCAGTGGATACTCGAATTCGTTGCGATTTTCGTTGTCTAGCTCGCTTTCGTTAATATTACTGTAGTCTAGCTCACTTTCGTTAATATTACTGCGTAGTCTAGCTCACTTTCGTTACTATTATCGTAGTCTAGCTCACTTTCGTTACCTACTTCCGTTACTATATTACAGTAGTCTAGCTCACTTTCGTTACCTACTTTCGTTACTGTTATTTTAGTGCCCACCCTCTGGGTGGTGGGGGGGGGGGCGGAGTGCGACAATTGTGGTTTCCGCCTCCTGCCACATAGGGTGCAGTGTATCTTATATTTGCTAGGCATTCCGAACCCCGATGACCAGTACAGTTTATAAAATTTATAGTACCGTATTCATCATCGCTTTTTCACGTGCCCCAAATAAAATATTGACTGCAGCGTGCGACAGCAGGAGACACCCTCAATTGTGGCAGCACCACCCACCCCCTTCTGGGATGTAGGAGTTGCAGTAGAACTAAAGCACTTCCAACAAAACCTATTCCTTCGACATCGGAATACAGACAGGGATCTCACTTCAGCCGTGGTATCGAGCAGATTTTTTTTCAGTTACCACAGCCATGCAATCAATACATGTTAAAAAAAAAAAAAAAAAAAAAAAAAAAAAACAATTATTAGTTCTTTAATGGCATATTAGCAAAATAAACTAAAAAAAAACTATTATTTTTGGCGTGAAAAATGCCTAAGAAGGTCTTCTTACATACATACATACGTTGGTCATTGTCATTTATAAAAAAAACTTGGTAAACATTGTGTTGTCTCTTTTCCTCATCACCACTGGAGGTAGTTTTTTGCGTTTGGTGACTGAGACTTCCATCAGATTATATAGAAACAAATCCTGACCTTCTTTCTTGCGTGAAGGTATGCGATGCACAGCGTCGATATCTGAGTTGTTAATTTTTATGCCAGCTTGAGCCGCTATACCCACAATCATTGTTTCAAGATTTTCCTTTTCCACTTCTGGGACGCCAAGTATCTCCAGTTGACGCCTCCGTAGGTACTGCTCATTTACGATTATTTGCCTGTCGCGCTGCTTAACCATCGATTCCAGCACTGTGACGCGTTTCTCCAACTGCTCCGAGTGCTGTATTTTTTTTTGACATCTCGTCATACTGCTTGGATATGAATTCCTGCGATGCCACCAATTCATCTACACGAGCATTTATGGCCCCCAACTCAGCCTTCCAGTCTTTCCTCATGCCATCTAACATCTCCTTCCAGTCGGCCCGCATCTGCTGCATGAGGTTTTTCACCTCCCCCATAACAAGGGATAGATTCGGTGGCGGCACCATATCACAGCTAGGAGAGGAAAGGGCTTTACCAGCTTTAGATTTAGATATACGGCACTGTACACAAAGCCACTGATCCTGCACTGACTCAGGCCTCTTAGAGAAGATTACTTTTTTGACTTCAGCACACTCAAAATGAAAAGCGTACTGGCACTGGGAGCAGGTTATTTTATCACTACCAAGGGACTTATCACATGCGAAGCATACGGACATAATACATAATTTGAAAGTGAGTTTCTGAAAGATCCTTTGCGCTAGCCAAGTGGTCACACAAACAAACTGTTATAACCTGTAATAACTGGCCTTTGAAGAGACCCGTCTTCTAACAATAATTTGAAAAAAGTATTTAAGTTTTTTTTTTTGAATACCTGAAGACAATAAGTCCACGTGACAACTCGGGGTGAACACAAACGGCTACCACTTCAAAGTTTTCGAACAGAATTTTTATATACACCAACTTAACCACTGATTTTTAAGGAAATTTGAAATATGTAAGTAACTCGTAAAAACACGTCTGACTGTGAGTGATGTTATTGAGGTGGACCCCCCCCCCCCCCCGTAGGGAACCGGAATTTAACCACAATGAAATTATTTACTATGAAATTACACATAATGCCTATCTACTAATTTATAAATTGGAAAGCATGTTCGAGTAAACTCGGACCGGTTCTTTCTAATTAAATCAGAACTTTTTGAAAAAATATCACTGTTAAAATTCAGGTACCGTATATGGGAATACTGGACTATTGCTATTGCAATAGCTGTGTTTCTATTATGCCGCCATCAGGAGTGCGATGATAGTCTCAAATATCTCCATTAGTTGTGATTACCCGATATTTGCCCTGGGTTCTTCTAGCCAACTCGGAATCTGCTGTGCTGCAGCATGCAGCCTGCGAGTGACTTCATGGAACATTAACTCAACCGCTTCCTTATGAATAGATTAACGTGTATAATGGTTGAAATGCTCACTGTCACAGCTCTATTCTTTACAAATACGAATGTGCATACTGAAAAATTATCCTTAATACTATTATTTATGCTTGTGTTACCTACATCGTATGCAGTATGGAACCTGTTCATATAAATAATGATTCACATAAATGTTGTTTAGTATGATCTATTCCATTCTAATAACCTATATTCGGTAAATAAATTATTTTTATATTGTATGCAATTACAGTATGTACAGGGCCTGCCTCTGCTATTATGATAATTTATTTAAAGATACAATATTTAGTTCGTCAATTTAATAATAGTGTGGTATGTGCATATCCATATCAAGCCAATCATGAATTGGGAATAGCCGGCAGGCCTAGACCAAAACTCCCTCTTAGGCTATTTGCTAGGCATTAATCGCTCAAATTTACAGAATTAGTTGTCACATTTTAGCCTATTCCTAGCCCATAGCAATTGTCATTGGTATACTTCGGTCCCCAAGCAAAAAGGCGGGAATTTCCGACGTGATACCGCGCTGTGATTAAGCGGTAAGCCTTTACTAAAAATTTAAATAAATTCAGTGATAGGGTATAAATAAAATAATATAATAGGAACCAAGTTAGGCAGTCTGATAACGGCGAATGGGTTTAATAGGGTAGCCTATCTACATAATATGTACAAATTCTTTAGGTACATAGGCCTACATTCTGGTAATTGGCAAATAAAACAAAATGAATACCGGTAGCCCTCTACTACCCGACCAAGATAGGATAACATTTGGAACATTTTACTTATTATAAACTTGCATAGGGATAAGCGAGACACTGAGTTAATTCGACTTTTATACGTGTTCCAAAAGTCATCCTATCGTGGTCGGGTAGTAAAAGGAATCCTCATTGCTTTTATAAGTTTCATAGAATAGAAACATAGGCCTGCATACTATTTATTAGTCTATAATAAAAACTACACATAACCCAAAGGCCTACTTTGCAACTTATAGGCTTATAAATAAATAAAAATATGCTACGTACACAGAACACCATAATACTATATATAATTATATATACAGTATGTCCTACGCCTCAAGGTAGTTTTATCGGGGTACAGACCAGCTGTGCCAAGGATGCATAAAAAACAAGACATAATTAGTTGGAGGTTGGGGCAGCTAATTCACTCAGTAGTTTTAAGAAAATATTTAAAAAATAATTATATCTTAGATAACTTGCTCCGGTTTGGTAATAGTGATAACAATGGATCCCCCCCCCCCTCTGCATATGCTTTATCCTTGTTTTCCTCTCTTTCTCTCCCGTTTTTTTCTTTTTCTTCTAGGATTAATTTAAAGTGCGTCTGTACCGAAATTGGCAACCCGAAATTTAATACTTCATGTTTTATTTGATTAACCAAGCAAGTCATTTAAGATTTGGCTCATTTAAGTTGTAGAAGACTACTTCATGCATCTTATACTAGGGTATTTTAAATTTTTGTTTTTGTATTTTTTTCATGGCACCGGGTATCTTGTATTATACATTTATACGTGAAATAATATTGTTTATAAATATTTATATCTATAGGAAAAAGGTATGGTATCAAAAATTAAATATACCCAATTATACCGCAGGCTCGTACCCCAGAGGGGTGGGGGCGAGGGGGCCACCCAAAAAAAAAATGATCGGATGGTCATTATATTTACAACCTCACAGGTGAATTACTACGGATGCATCATGTATTTAAAAAAAAATTGTTCTTGCCCCCCCCCCCAAAAAAAAAACAAATCCTGGGTACGGGCCTGTTATACCGTATGATGGATGACGTAGTCTTCTACAACTTAAATGGGCCAAATTTTTAATGACTTGCCTAGTTAATTAAATAGAAAAAAAGAAGTATTAAATTTCGAGCTGCCAATTTTCTACGGGATGTACACTCTTAATAATATAATCTGTTTTTATGAATTTAAAGTTGAAAGTAGCCGTTTCTTTCCATGTATTCTGTCCCCCCCCCCCCCCGCAATTTGTGCAGAACCTTACTTGGTTTTCTTCGGGTTTGTCAGGTCATCTAAAACTACATTAAAAACTGAACAGAATGCCACCATTATCTCAATTTCGACCAAAAGTGCACCTTTCCTTTTTTCCCCTGACGTCTTCAATTATATTTTACCGTTTGATCCACCCCAAGATCGCTAACGGTGCATTCCGAGTTGTGCATTGTGCGGGATATTTTTGTTTCAAATTGAACGGGCAATATCTCCAAGAAGTTTGTAGGCAGCCGATCTCCTGAAACACTTGTATACATATATATCAAAAAATTACACAATGGTATAGTTAGTCCTTTTCCATCGAAGAAAAATGGGCGGTGAAATGCGTGGATCTGGCTTGTGATAGTTATGATGGCAGGTTACAAGCTAATAACAGCGTCACACTTACTCACTTTTGTAAAAGGTTAAATCGCTTACAAACATTAAAGAATGTATCCGATTAACCTATTCAATGGCCTCACTAAGTCAACTGATAGTAACACGTAACTCAACACGTGTCCGACGTAGATGCTCGCACAAGTATAGTCCATGCAAAATGAGTAAAGTATGGTCATGGAATGTTTTGATCCTGTGCAACACTGTAAAAATATTCTTTGCACAATTTTTGTTTTTCCGTGCATCCAATGCAACAAGGTTACACAGAATTGTATTACAGTATTGCGCAGGATCAAAACATTCCATGTCCATACTTTTCTCGTTTTGCGTGGACTATACAAGCGCACTACCACCGAAGTCAATAAGCACGCTACCACCGAAGTCGCACAAACCCAGTAGAATCGCTGTCACATGTTGGCAGTGGGCTACTGGAGAACTTCCTACTGCGCATTCACATTGGCAGCTTAAAACTTCTCTGCAGACTATTTTGCCTAGAATTGAAATGAATTTATAGATACTGTATACCTAAGAGTATAGGTTATATATTGTACATAGCTTTTCTAATATTTAATAAGTATTTGGATAAAATTCAGACTGCAGGCAACAGCACATAGGATTTTATTTACAAGTGTAGACCTACCTGGCTACCTACAATTCACAAAATTTTGGTTTACTTATTCATTTTCGTCAGGATAGGCCTATATAATGTAAACAACTAACCATACAAAAAATGTAAAACGTTTCTACTTTTGATAAATATATTCAGTTTCGATTTACTGATCATATTGTACGGTGCTTTCAATTAAAGTTAACCTGAAAGGCAACATTCAATAAATGAATTTGTGAACAGTGTCGAATTTCTTTCAATTCTTAGTCGCACATTACGGAGCATCCAACCCAGGTAGCGGGACCGGTAACTTAACTTACCTCGTAAGACCATTATTCTTTCATTGACGTTGCTTTTCAAAGTTTCGGCATCGTTAGATGTGATGACATTCTTTCCATTCACCATAAGGTAGCCCAACACTTTAATAAGTAATAGCTGTCACTGAAGGCAGCACCGTGGAAGAATGAATGTGTATATTTTTCATATTCCTTGGAAGCCCTTGGATTTCCATTGCTGGAGAATTGTCATAATACAGGCATGATGGCCGAAGTTACTATTTGAGTGGTAATAAAATAACCTTGCTATTATTTCGCCTTCTCCAACCATTAATTTGGCATTCACCTTCTTAAGCTCGTTTCTCAAATTCACAACATTTAATTCTCTATACTTCTCCATAATTTTATTAAAAACTATAACTCTTAAATAATAGACGATAAACAACGCTATGGAGCAGTCGACGTCGACAATGCAAAATGTTTGTTTGGCCTTGGAATATTACGCGCATGCGCAGACACAAAATCCGAAAGGTGAGGAGGCGTTTTCTAACATTTTGAAAACTTTGAAAACTTTGAAACCTTTGAAATAGCATTAGCGTAGTAAATAATCGTGTTTTGGGATGTCTAGTCGTGGCTTTAGAGTAAGAGACGTATTCCTGATTCCAAATAATAATATTGTTCTGGATTTTAGCAATCTTGAATCTACCACATTGGCTTTACTACCATTATTATTAATTAAATTAATTATTAATAGACCTATATTGAAATATATACGCACTAATCTGAATTGATTAAAGAAATGGATTTGAATGGAAATATAGCAATATGCAACATAGCAAGTTACAATCATGTGAGTTGCCTAAATTAACTTCCAATAATATGTAGCTTCTAGCTTGTAACATTTGTCTGTAGTGCTGTTAGGGACCACTAATGGTTACTGTGTTGGGATCATTTATTTCAATCCATTATGGGTTCAAGAATTGAAATTGAAACAGGAAGCTTACCAATTGAATAGGCTTAGGTTCACTGACAGTATTATGCCAATGGACGTAGCTATATTAATAGCTCTCTTGCAGAACATGGGTATCTGCGACTTCCATACATTAAAATCAAGTGAAATCAAAAATTTCGACCGTTAATAAGCATTCCTTATACTACGTATACATAGGGAAGCAAAAGAAGGTCCTGTTAATGTCAATTCGTCTTGGTTTCATTAAAGGTTAAAAGACTTGCTGTTCCCTCCAGATTAGAGCCCCGAACGCGGAGAGTGATTGTGTGAAGCTGTTGGGCTTAATAGTGGACTCAAGTTAAATTGGACTGCTTACTCATAGCATTTTTGAAATAAAAATGTCAAAAGTACCAAAAAGTATCTGCTAATGGCATATCATGCTCCTTTCCATAGACACATTAATTACGGCTTACTTCTATGGGGTCATTCTCCAAGGGTGGTTAATTTTCTTCTATTGCAGAAGAAGGCTGTCAGGATTGTGGTGTTCCCAGCAGTCTTGCTATTAAAAAAAAATTCAGGATTCAAGCCCGTTGTCACGAGGAGGATGAAGGAATGTCCACTCCACAGCATGGATGAGTTCAGGGAACTGGGATACATAACTCATTAAACATGACAGAGCATTCAGCAATGCGTACATGAGGGAGCTGCCGGCCATTTTTTCATATACTGTAAGTTATAATGAGAAAAAGTTTTGAGATAAACTGGAACATTCCAACTACAAACTATAATACCTATTATATATTGACACTTCACTGATTCACCGCTAATACCAGAGTACTTAAGTTCTTAATGAAGGGCGGTAGGCAGATAATATTGTTTTTTTGACGAACCCTATAAATAGTAAAAGTGGGTCAACTCGCCACGACGGCCTGATAAGAACGTATAACTGAGCTGAACCATTTTCTATGTCTGCATCATGTAGTCTTTACATGAATTAGGCTGAGATGCGAATGCTAACAACTAAAAACCCAGTCAAATAACTTTAGTGGAGTGAGGCATCGGCATGACACAGTCATAATTTTTTATGATTTAAAATTCGGCATGACGTGGACCTATTCAAATGGAAAATATTTTGAATTGCTACTTTTGTATTAGCAATACTTCCTGAATCACATAACCACCAGTTCCTACCCACAACTCAATTTTGGAAGCTAAATATGAGATTCAGGAGTAGCAATGTAATGCTAACGAATTTGATTTTAGTTTAGCTTATCTTTTTATTGCGAAAAAAAATAGAATCGAGACAATAGATATGTTGTTTCCACGAAAACATTAATTTGAAGGCCCAATAGTTTGACAAATTCATCTATGCTGGTTATATAGTATTTCTCTCTCTCTTGGCTTGTAGATCACCTTTTATTCAGCCTTACATAATTTGAATTGTTATATATATATATATATATATTGTCTTAAAAGTTCTAGCAACCGACCACGCATTAGATTCTACTCGCCACTATTCGCAAGGGGAGAGTCCGAAACTAATACCTGCTAACCTATTCAGCATTGAATTAAACGCTTCAAATCAGCAACATAGTAGTTCATTACTGTGACGTCAGGTTAAATGGAATAAGAAGGAGAAGCTCCTTCAATCGTACCTGATTTTCGTAAGTTAGTTTAATAATTATTTTATGTTTTACGCAGAAACAAATGTAACCTGACCTAGAATGTGTCTTAACATCATGAGTGGGCAACTTACCCAATCTTATTAAGAATGGTAAATTCACATTATATTGTTGTATTAAATGGTGTATATAACACTAACATTAAATTAACTTTGGTTGAAGAGATAACCCCCACGAAATTAGAGGATATAGAAAAACTGAGCTTGACGGGATTCGAGCCCATGATCTACGCCTAGCCGGAGCGTCGTCTTAACCGCTGGACCAGAAGCCCCGACAAGAACAGTTGATCTACTTATATGCTCGAATTGACATGATTCGTATTGTCAGTCAGGTTAGCACAGCTACCGAACTAGTCTGTGAGCTTCCTTAATGCTATAAAGGCAATGCTTTACATATTATATTGAAGTATTATATGGTTTATATAACACTGGTCTTAATTTAACTTTGTGTTAACCTGGATAACATTACGAATCATGTCAATACGAGGTTATAACTTGAAGGTATACATCAGTTACTCTTCTTGTGCGGTCTTACGTTCTTGTGCAGTTAAGACGACTCCCTGGTTAGGCGTAGATCATGTGTTCGAATCCCGTCAAGCCCAGTTTTTTTATATCCTCTAATTTTGGTGAACTTCACATTTTTAATCGCATGTTAAGACTTTATAAAATTGCCATAGTATGCCCGCAGGTAGCCTATATGCCATAAGTGAGTACCAACGGCCACCAGGTTCCCCACTCTCCCTGTCGATATCTATAAGAACCCTGCAACGTTTCGGAAAAAGGGAGATAGCAAACTCTTTAACTGGACAAGCATAGCATCTGAATTTGAAACCCCGAGCCGGTCCAGAAGGCATAATTTGCATTGGATTTGGCTTTATGTTATGTGTCATATTGTCTCGCCAATTAGTGACTGGACGTCATACCATGAAATTTGTCCTTACTACGTTTACTATACATGCGTACAATGGTTATTATTGCTCTATATTTATGTATTATTATAATTTTCAGGATGTCTCAATGTTGGTGATATTTGAGAAGGATCTGTAGAATCAGGAGGACCCATTACGCCATCCTGCCCTTCAGTTTATTCAGGAGAAGCTGCGAGAAAAGTTGTATGTGCTGAAAAGGACTGGCACTTGTTAAAATTCAGACCATCATTGTTATATATTTAAAATTAAATAACTAAGTCTGGAATGTAGAAACACACAGTTCATAAATTTTGCAATTGTACGAAGAAACCATCAATCGCAATTTTGTGCACGGGTTATACATACCTAATTTTATTGCTTTTATACCCAGAAATAAGAAAAGAATTTTGTTTCTTTTCTTATTTCTGGGTATAAAAGCAATAAAATTAGGTATGTATAACCCGTGCACATTGTTCTTAATTTGCTTTTATATGTAAAAAATGGAAAAGTTCCAATAAATGAAAATATATATATAAGAAGTGGACGTAGAGATAATTTATCTTATATGATTATGATGATTTTTAATATTTTCATCCGTTGATGGAAAAACTCGTAATCATGTCAGTTATCATTCATAATTTTCAGCTCTATGGTTTCCAATAAAATAATGTACTAGGCCTACTGCCTGAAAACATTTCCAGGCTTTTTTCTACTCATTGCTAAGCAAGTCCGAGAAAATATCACAATCCATAATTTTTAAGACCGCCATTAATTATACGCGAAAGTAAATAATGCTATGTACAAATTCTTAAGAGTGAACGACCCGTGGGAAAACAGTCCAAAATTTAATAGGCCTACTTATCTTTTATTTAATTTAATAATAACCTCTATTTTCATTATATAAATGTAATGGGATAACTAAGCAAGTTATTAAAATATTAGTTCATTTAAGTAATTGTAGAAGACTACTTTAAGCATAATATACGATAATAGGGTATTATTAATTTTTTGTTTGTATTTTTTTCATGTTATCTATTTTATGAGAAATTTTAGCCCTCAATAATTTTTATGAAAAAGCTACAGTAGGTACCAATGAAGTAGTCTTCTGCAACTTAAAGAACCGGTCCGAGTTTACTCGAAAATGCTTTCCAATTCATCAAAATTTGTAGATAGAGAAAATGAGTAATTTCATAGTAAATAATTTTCCTATGGTTAAATTTCCGATGTGCCGGGGGGGGGGGGGGGGGATTGTCCACCTGACGTCACTGGAGGTGAGGTAAATTCTAGATAGGTCCGACCAACACATTAACACAGAGCAATACTGGCAGGGCACGCAATGCGTTTGAGCGTGAATTTTCTATAATTTTTTTTTTTTTAAATTTTTTTGTACAAAACCAAATACTTTTCTGGGAAAACAACCTGTCCGATTTCTTTACTCAACACCTAAAATATACCTGAAGGTAGAAATCATCGATAGAAAGGTTTCGCAGAAAAATTATTTTTTAGTCATTTTTCATTAAAATTTAGTTTTTTTTTTACCCCCAGATGCAAACTATCAAGGGGCAAGCGACCCCCCGCATTTTATCAATATTAATAGCAACTACAATACATGTGAATTTAATAGAAATCGTTGGAGCCGTTTTTGGGAGATAATTTTTTTTAGAGTTTTTTTTGGAGTTTTTTGAGAATAAAACCCCCCCAAATTGAGTTAGCCCCAAATAAAAAAAACTGTCCCGAGGTTTAATAATAATCTTGTGAACCTACATGCCGAATTTCATCAAAATCGACCGGGTAGTTTGCCCGGAAATCGACGCACAGACAGACAGACAGACATTTCGTAAAAAACACTTTTTTGGGTTCCTGGCACCTTAAAACGTGTAAAATTGTTGAAATCTCGGAATCGAAAATTTCGGCCGTCACAAAGCTTTCCTTATACTAGCCTACGTATAAATTGGAAAGCAATGAACATAATTGTTAATAACTTGAGAGTTAATTAAATAAAAAATTAGGACCGTATTAAATTTCGGGCTGCCAATTTCCTGCGGGACGTTAGGACGTAGGCTATACTCAGTAAATGTAATGATTTAAAAAACAGCGCGGAGTGAGTGGCGGGGATACTTTGAAACTCGAAACGGAAATGAGTCGAAAGGGGAATAAATCGAGCATTAACCACGATTAAACACAATTGGGGGCGAGTCAAAATAATATATTGGGTTTTTTGGGGGGTGAGGTTAACCACATGAAGTCAACTTGGGAGTTAAAAGGTGCCTAAAAGTGGCTAATATGACCGGATAAGGACGAAGTGAGCTGGCAAGTCTCAAACTTGCTCATTCTCTGACTTTCTTGGTGATGAGTTGCGTCGAGGTTGATTTTTTGTGCACTTGAAAACAGCCACCATGATGGGGTAGGAAAAACTTGTCTGGGCCTAAAGCCGGTCGCTGGGGAGCCACAGCCCGGAGCCTGACCAACTAGGCTCCGGTAGCCGCCTGGTTTTCGGATAGGCGAGATGGAGTGAGCCATGCATATTTCGACCTACCTACGGCCTGCCTAGGGCCTACTACACCCTGCGGAGTATGCACTCTCTGCGCCCTGCACCTACCAGTGGAAGCCGAGTACCCTGCCGTGAGCTCTGGTCCGTAAGCTTCTTTTCTGTTATATAATTTTCCAGTTCGTCAATTTTCCTAAGTTCTGGGCGCAATTTTGCTACCCCCTACATTTCTAAATCATTTAGTCCGTACGTAATTTTGATGAGCTGTCTGTCTTGTCATAATCAGCTGATGACACTCCTGGAGCTGTCAAACTTCGGGAGCCTGTTCATTCTTGTTCTAATTACAACATGGTGGTCTAAGAATAGGGACGCTGGGTGTTTGCAGCCACTTTTGGAACCGTAAAATTGAGGCGTGTGACCCGATCCTTGCCTACGGGAAAGGGGCACGTCTACCGGTCCTTGTTTGGCAGTAATCATTCCAAAATTGTAGGTTGGCGCCCCGGGTTCGTGTTTTGATTACATTTTAATAAAGAGGTCTCTGTTTTGGCGCAAAAACGCAGCGTCTCTGTGCTTAGATCACCAGGTTGTCAATGTATTGTTTTCACTGTACTTACCGTAGTAATTTCGTTTGTCACTCTCACATTATTTTTGTTTTGTTGCTTTTGGAAAAAGCGGAAAAGTTTTCCCGGCTGGGTTTTTTCGGTTAATTTTAAAATAAAATAAGAGCTCCTCTGGCTCGGTAATCTTGTTGACTATTTCGGCCATATTGGTTTCTATTGCCCCGTCTAAGACGTGGTTTTAGCTTAATGCACCCGCTACTGTTTGGCGCTGTTTTTCAATTTAAAAATTATTATTGCACTGTATATTTTGTTGCATTAGAAGAGAGAGATTGTTGTCGCAGATTTTGTCCAGGTTTCTTTCTGACCTTAACGCTCCCTGAGTTGAGTCTCCGCATGAGGAAGGATGCGGCTCTAGAGTATAGCGCCCCGCGATCTGGGTTTCTGTCGGATTCATCGGGAGCTTGACCTCGGTAGCTGCATGTTTCCCTAGTTGTGTTGAGTAGTTTGAAGCCGGAGTGGGATTAGCTTGGGTGTCGTCTGAGCTAGCCCGTTTTAATTTTCGTAACACCAATCCCAGGCTAATCAGGCTCCGGGCTTCAGTGTCTTATCAGGACCGGTCATCCGTTAGAAAACAGCTACCTTCTAGAGTAGCCCTAAGTAGTTTATTTCATTTCCCTAAGTTCCCGAATCTAACTTTCCTAAGTTAAGCAAGCATAAGCATCACAAGCAGTTTTATTTAATAAGAATATAGCAGATGTACGAGTATGAGTAACAGAAATGAACATTAAAGTTTAATTTCACATTTGACATATATGAAGGAATCTTACAAGTGGCGCCTACGCGTTTAGGTGCCTGGACTATATTCTGTGACAACTTTCCTCTCTAATGTTTTTTCCACTTGGTAGCCACGTTTCGTATACAGGTTCATCATCAGGCTTTCAAATTATCCGGAAAGGTGTCGCGGGAAGGGGGTTTTGTCCTTCCATCGCTGTTCCTTCCCGGATGATTCGCTGTTGTATTGGGTGCTCATCGGTGGAGTTCTGTCACCGACATGGCTCCTTACTGCTGTGATTTTATCCTGAACATTTTTTTTCTTTTTTTTCCCCATACGGTTACCGCCGGTGGTGGGAGTAGACATAGTTTCTGTATGTCGACGCTCTATCACAGGCTGTAATTTACAGGTTTTTAAGTAATAAACATGTAGGTAGGTGGTTGTATAATTTATAATACATACTGCTATTATTATAATGTTCTAGCATTAAGTATTACACAATGATTGTTAGTCGCGTTCTTCTTGCGACTGGTTGTTTTGGCTCCTCTTGAGATAGAGAATTTTGGCTTCCCGGTTTGGTGATTAAGCCCGGAATATTGTATGTAATTTGAGTGCGTCCAAGTTCTTGAATATTTTTATCTTTGGGATATACCTGGAAACAGGAAATTAATTTAGTGTTAATTACAATAAGTTATTTGTTACCTTAGTGAGATTTTATTATCAGTATCAATATGAAGACGTTTCGGTCTTTTCTACAACAGATCAATTATGACGCGTTGCTTGAGTTAGCAACAGAGTTGCAACAATTGCGCCCTGATTTTGCCTTTGATATGAATGGGCCGTTCACGGCACTGCGGAGAGAAGTGTGGGATGCGGTCCGGGACAACCCCGACGTGCTCTTGCACATCTCAGGGATTGAAAACCTTCCACTGACAGATCCGGCCGACCACATCGTTTCTCTTTCAGCACCGACAGTAGAGCCACCTCAGACTCTGCTGGATTATGCAGGGGTGCCTGGGGCGGATTTACAGCCGGAGTTTGCAAACACCGCAGTGCTGCGAACGACCTTTTCTGCCGTTCCTGAGGTAGAGCAGGAAGGGTTGAACACCCTGTTGGCTGCGCTTAAACAGTGTGAGCGGCAGTTTGCGGCTTTGCAGCCGGGGAGTGATACCCTTCGTTCGCCGTTGTTTAGTGTACATAAAAGGGTTAGGGAACAGAGGGTGCATACTTCTTATGCGCAAGGCCATACTTCGCTGTCTATGCAAGAGACGACGGAGCAAGCTGCCAGCCAAGGCCGCTCACCTTGGTCATTACGGGGATTGGCCCCCACCCAGCCTTTACCCCCACCCCAACCCTTCGACCCCCCTACGGTTGCATCTCAACAGCCTTCACAGCCGATGCCACCTGAGTGGAATGCTCCACTGCGGCAGCAGACTGCCCAACAGCCGCCTCGGGCGACAGTGCCCCAACAGCCGTCTCGGGCGACAGTGTCCCAACAGACACCACCACAGTGGAATGTCCCACCTCAGCAACCGACTACTCAACAGCCGCCTCGGGCGACGGTTAGGCAACCGCCGCACCAACAACTGCCGCAAGATTGGCATGCACCACAGCAGCATCAGAGTTCCCACCATCCGCCACCACAAATGCCGCCTTGGCCGCAGCAACCGCCGCCCTGGCAACAACAGGGGCCCTCGTCCGGTCGCCACAGCGCGTCCGACCCGTCGGGCAATTCGGCGGACTTAGGGGACTACAGGCGGACCCTAGTGAAGTTTCTGGGCGTTTGTAGGTCCCGAGAAATCGCTTTCTCTGGGAGGGGAGACCCGGAGGATTTTCTTGTAGATTTTGAGAGACAGGCACATTTGTTTGGCCTTCCCATGGAGTTGATCTATCCCTGTTTGGTAGATCTCCTCTCTGGGACGGCCAAGACATGGTTCGAAGTGCACCTACCGGATCTGACGAGTTGGAGTCAAGCCCGCGGGGAGTTCCTGGAGGCTTTTACGGTCGTCCGGGGGGACGCAGCGCGACTGCAAGAAATTCTGTCGGAGAAAATGACACCGGGGCAGCGATCGGTCGAATTTTTGGCGAATATTAGGAGTAGATTCAGGAAAGTGACCGTCCAATTTGACGAGGCGACGATGGTAAACCTTGTGCGTAACAACCTGTTGCCGCTGTACAGGGAGAAGCTGATTTTTGCGGACGTTTCCAGTTTCCGGCAACTCGAGGCAGCCTGTGCAAAAATAGAAGCAACAATGAATATGGGACAGCCGAAACTACAGTATGTCAGTGTGGCCGATACGGACGGCAAATTAGAGGCAGCAGCAGTGAATCTGTGCTTTAATTGTGATTCACCACACCATTTTTTTAAAGATTGTGGGGCCGCCCGCCGGGTTTTTTGCCGTTATTGTGGGAAAAAGGGTGTCGATGAACATCATGAGTGCCCGCAAAGTCAGAGGGCGAAACGGTGGAAGTCCGCTCAACGCGGATCCAGCGACAACACCGATCCAAAGGCGGACATGTTGGCCTTACAACGCGCCTTAGCAGCCCTTACGCTGAAGGTTGAGGCCTTAATGGAAATAAAAAACGACCAGGCCAAGCAGTGAGTCCTGACGGGTCCGGACCACTGCGCAGGCCCCTTGAAATGGACCCCCTACATCCCGAGTTTACTGAGTATATCAAGGACTATACCTTTCCGGCGCCAGAGCATATCGAGCTGGCATGTGTAGGGCCTGTGGAGCGACTTTTTTTACATATAAAAATAGGCGAAACGTTTTTTCCGACGTTGGTCGATACGGGCGCCAACTCTTCCTTAATAGCAGCCCCTTATTGGGACATTTTAGTGACAAGTGGTTTTCGGGTGACGCCTACGTCTGGCCGTGTCAAATTGGCAGATTCTTCTTCTCATGCAGAGCTTGTGGGAACCGCCTGGCTGCGGGTTCAAGTGGGTTCCCGTATGGTAAACCATCGCTTTTACCTCCTCAAGGGCCTACGGCAGCCGTGCCTTATAGGCATTGATTTATTATTAAAATTAAAGGCCTCTATCGACGTGGCAGGTCGATTGTTGGTGCTACAACCTCTACCACCACAGACCCTACCAGAGGAAATTAGGTTGGTTACATACCCGGAGCTCACGTTGGCAGGTGTCGAGATTTGTGAGGCGGATTTGCAGCTGGCAACAGGCGACGACGAAGTGCGTATTGAGGCGGGTAGTTTTACGTACCCCATGACGCCAGAGCAGGTCTCAAGGGCCGTGGACTTGATTCAATATTGGCACGAAGCGTTCAAGTCGAGCACGGGGAAGACATCAGCTGGACAACTGAAGCTGTACCCGGACTTGAGTCTGCCACCAGTCCGCGTCCGCCAATTTCGCCTCCCACCGGAAAACGAAAAAAGAGCGGCTCAAATCTGCAAGGACCTAGAGTCAAGGGGCATTTTGGAGCGGGGCGAATCAGAGTGGAATTCACCAGCCTTTCTCCACATTAACTATGCCCGGAACAAGCAGAGGCTCCTCATAGATTATCGTCAGCTCAACGCGCGCCTACGGAGGACGTCAAGCATCTCTCCGGATATTAACCAGATAATTGAAAGCATCCAGGACGCGTTCGTGTTGTCTGTAATAGATTTGAGGGATGCTTACTATTCGGTCCCCATCAGTCCAGAGTCCCAGGACTATACAGCAATCACCGTCGCCGGAGTTCAATATAAGTGGAAATACTGCCCCCTGGGTCTTGCGGTGCTACCGGATAAGTTTAGCGAAATCATACATTCGATATTAGGCAAGTTTAAGCACCGCGGTCTTTACATTTATTTTGATGACTGCTTGGTAGCTACAAAGACCGTAGAGGAACACGCGGAGCTGTTACGGGACGTGTTTGCAGCCCTGCGAGAAAATAATCTCATTATCAACAAGAAAAAATGCCGGTACTTCCAGCAGTCGGTCAAATTTCTTGGGGTGAAGCTGGAGAATAACACCATCTCGCCGGACGAGGATAAAATTGAAGCCATCCGCAGTATAGTCCAGCCTCGTACTCAAAAACAAGTTCGCCAATTTATGGGTTGCATTAATTTTTTCCGGAGGTTTATCCCAAAGCTCGGGGAAGTGGCTCGGCCAATCAACGATTTGTTGAAGAAGGGAGTCACCTCTCTACAGTGGACGGATGAACGGGTTGCGGCTTTCCAACAAATCAAAGATGTATTGTGTTCGAGGCCAGTGTTGGGCACGCCAGATTTTAAGTTAGGTTTTCAAATTCGGACGGATGCTTCCAACGTAGGAATTTCTGCGGTGTGTACTCAAGTCCAAAACAACAGCATTGTGGTCATTAGCTACGCATCGAGGCCTCTCAAACCATCGGAGCAGAGGTATAGTGCGGTGATGCGCGAGTGCTTAGCGGCCATTTTTGGACTCGAAAAATTCCGGATCTACCTTTTGGGAAGTCCACCGGATCAACGCAATAAACTGATCACCGATCACAGCCCCATTCCGTGGCTTCTAGCTGTCACCAAGGGAGGAAGTGGCGGTTCAAAGTTGAACAAGGGAGAGGGGAATTCTTTACTGCAACGCTGGGTAGTGAGGCTGAGTAGCTTCATGTTCCACGTTCAGTTCACGCCAGGGGTGGAGAACGGGTTATGTGACCTGCTGTCTCGCAACCCTTACGAGATGGACGCGGAGGACGACGACCCCATTATGGCAAGCCTTGAAATCGATGAAACAAAGGCGCATGTTGACTCATGGTACGAGGAGCTCGTACGCAAGGTTACTGCCCACCCGGATTGCTACCCCAGTTTTCAGATCGCGAATGGTAAGCTGTTTAAGCAGATTACCGATCCGGTCACCAAAAGGGAAGTAATTAGGAGGGTGGTACCTGGCCACGAGCGCGCGCGTATTTTAAAAGCTTGTCATGATGAGGCCGGCCACATGGGAGCCAAAAAGACCGCGCACAGAATTCTGGAGGCATGGTATTGGCCGGGTGTTTTGTTGGACTGCAAGCGGTATTGCAAGCTGTGCCAGCAATGCGCTCGTTTCAAACCGAACTTGCAGGGTCCTGTGGGCGAGATGAAGCTCAAGCCACCCACGCCCAAACCGTTTGCCACAGTCAATGTTGACTTATTGGGTCCATATCCCACCACCCACCCTTATCGCCATAAGTACATCTTCGTATTGGTGGACCAGTTTACGAAATTTGCATACGTTCGTCCCATCAAAGCAGCAACGTCAGCAGCGTGCATCCAAATCCTGGAGCGTGACGTATTACCGGCGCATTCAGCACCAGAAATCCTAATTTCAGATGGTGGTTCGTGCTTCACATCCGCAGATTTCCAGCAGTGGTGCCAACAGCATTCGATCGCACATCACGTCACCCCTAGATTCGCCCCATGGGAGAACGGAGCCGTCGAAGTTCTGAACAAACCAATAAAAACGGCGTTGGCCATTTATATGAAGGGCAAACACAATGAATGGGACAAGTATTTACCCCTAATTGAGAGGGCCTTACGATCCGTCCCGCACTCCACGACAGGTTTCAGCCCCGCGAAGCTACTGTACGGCCACGAACTGCGTCCTCTTTTCCCATCATCTTCGCCATTGCAAGACGGAAACGGGCAGGATATTGAGCCTCACGTCTATTTCCAGGACAAACAGGAGGACCTAGAAAAAATTTACAACAAAGCTGTTCAGGTGGTTCTCAAGCACAAAGAGACGCAAGCTCGCGTCTACAACCTCAGGAGGAAGAAGTCTCCATACGTACCTGGGATGCTGGTCTGGGTCAAGGCCTTCCCACAGTCATCAAAGATCCAACAAATTGTAGGGTCGCTCCAACCGAAATATAAGGGTCCATATAAGATAGCTCAGCTGGCTGGAACCAATCAAGTAATCCTGGAGACATTAAAGGGGGTTAACGCTGGTCGTCACGAGATTAACAATTTAAAGCCTGCTTTCTTGTAATTTTCTGTGGGTTCGGTTATTTAACAAAAAAAAAAATGCTGTCTTGGGTTTTGTTGCGGGTTTCGCATTTTTTTTTTGTATAGGGGGGGGCTATGTAATGATTTAAAAAACAGCGCGGAGTGAGTGGCGGGGATACTTTGAAACTCGAAACGGAAATGAGTCGAAAGGGGAATAAATCGAGCATTAACCACGATTAAACACAATTGGGGGCGAGTCAAAATAATATATTGGGTTTTTTGGGGGGTGAGGTTAACCACATGAAGTCAACTTGGGAGTTAAAAGGTGCCTAAAAGTGGCTAATATGACCGGATAAGGACGAAGTGAGCTGGCAAGTCTCAAACTTGCTCATTCTCTGACTTTCTTGGTGATGAGTTGCGTCGAGGTTGATTTTTTGTGCACTTGAAAACAGCCACCATGATGGGGTAGGAAAAACTTGTCTGGGCCTAAAGCCGGTCGCTGGGGAGCCACAGCCCGGAGCCTGACCAACTAGGCTCCGGTAGCCGCCTGGTTTTCGGATAGGCGAGATGGAGTGAGCCATGCATATTTCGACCTACCTACGGCCTGCCTAGGGCCTACTACACCCTGCGGAGTATGCACTCTCTGCGCCCTGCACCTACCAGTGGAAGCCGAGTACCCTGCCGTGAGCTCTGGTCCGTAAGCTTCTTTTCTGTTATATAATTTTCCAGTTCGTCAATTTTCCTAAGTTCTGGGCGCAATTTTGCTACCCCCTACATTTCTAAATCATTTAGTCCGTACGTAATTTTGATGAGCTGTCTGTCTTGTCATAATCAGCTGATGACACTCCTGGAGCTGTCAAACTTCGGGAGCCTGTTCATTCTTGTTCTAATTACAACATGGTGGTCTAAGAATAGGGACGCTGGGTGTTTGCAGCCACTTTTGGAACCGTAAAATTGAGGCGTGTGACCCGATCCTTGCCTACGGGAAAGGGGCACGTCTACCGGTCCTTGTTTGGCAGTAATCATTCCAAAATTGTAGGTTGGCGCCCCGGGTTCGTGTTTTGATTACATTTTAATAAAGAGGTCTCTGTTTTGGCGCAAAAACGCAGCGTCTCTGTGCTTAGATCACCAGGTTGTCAATGTATTGTTTTCACTGTACTTACCGTAGTAATTTCGTTTGTCACTCTCACATTATTTTTGTTTTGTTGCTTTTGGAAAAAGCGGAAAAGTTTTCCCGGCTGGGTTTTTTCGGTTAATTTTAAAATAAAATAAGAGCTCCTCTGGCTCGGTAATCTTGTTGACTATTTCGGCCATATTGGTTTCTATTGCCCCGTCTAAGACGTGGTTTTAGCTTAATGCACCCGCTACTGTTTGGCGCTGTTTTTCAATTTAAAAATTATTATTGCACTGTATATTTTGTTGCATTAGAAGAGAGAGATTGTTGTCGCAGATTTTGTCCAGGTTTCTTTCTGACCTTAACGCTCCCTGAGTTGAGTCTCCGCATGAGGAAGGATGCGGCTCTAGAGTATAGCGCCCCGCGATCTGGGTTTCTGTCGGATTCATCGGGAGCTTGACCTCGGTAGCTGCATGTTTCCCTAGTTGTGTTGAGTAGTTTGAAGCCGGAGTGGGATTAGCTTGGGTGTCGTCTGAGCTAGCCCGTTTTAATTTTCGTAACACCAATCCCAGGCTAATCAGGCTCCGGGCTTCAGTGTCTTATCAGGACCGGTCATCCGTTAGAAAACAGCTACCTTCTAGAGTAGCCCTAAGTAGTTTATTTCATTTCCCTAAGTTCCCGAATCTAACTTTCCTAAGTTAAGCAAGCATAAGCATCACAAGCAGTTTTATTTAATAAGAATATAGCAGATGTACGAGTATGAGTAACAGAAATGAACATTAAAGTTTAATTTCACATTTGACATATATGAAGGAATCTTACATAAAGCAAATATTTTCGATACGTGATCGCAATTTTTTAAACATACCTACTTGTTTACGTAATTACAATATATATAGTATTTCAATGGGTTTCAACTTATTAAAGTTTAGACTAAAACCCTCATAAATGGGTTTCCTGCTTTTAGTATTTAGGCTTTAGCTAGCTTCTTGGGCCCCTTTGATAGAGATACTTGATACTCCCCTAAGCAGCTGCATTTTTTCCTAGCTGGAAAAGGCAGTATGCACCTATAAGTGATTAGTGAGGTAATTATAGCTAGGGGATCGACACCAGGCCTACTATAAGTTGGATCATGGTCTAGCTAATAATAATATAAGTAAAAGAACAATACCTATTATAGCCTCCCAAAATTCAGTTATGCAACCTAGGCCTTTAATTCTATCATGACTAGGCTACCTACGTAACCTAACTGAATTTACTATACAATTGGATACGAATATGCACCTAGTGTAACTATTCGTGCCAAAAGACTTGTTAAAAAAGTTTTAAATGAGTTCAGTTGTGGAATCTAGTGGGTATAACATCTTCTGAATTAGTAAGACCAGTAAGTCTGTCGAACATTGAAAAAGGGTAAACTTCCAAGGTCTCATACAAAAAAATTCAGCACCAATTTGATATCCTATGGTAAAAACATTGTATTTGACATCCGTCTATTGCTATTTACAATAAATGTGCTATTTTTTGGCCTGCTTAATAAGCATACTTTAGTTGTATTAATTTTCACTGTTTTAAAAGACCAACAAAATTAGCGCGGATCTGTTCAAACTTCAATCTGTTGACACGATAGATAAGTAGATAACCTCAAATATAGGTTAACAACCGCGTCGGTCAACAAGGCAGAAGAAAAATCAAGAAAGGTAAGTTCTAATATAGTTTTGCATACTGTGTACTACTTAAATAGATTGTTTTTGTTGGCAGAGCTTAAATTAAGATATTATGCAGGTTAATTTGACAAGACTTGTATGAATTTCTTCAATTGAGGGGGTTGTATTTCATTGTTTTTATTAAAAAGACGTGGCAGTAGCTTTTTTAAATTAAAGCGGGAAGAATGTGGAGGGGCCACGTGACAGCTAGAACCACGTCTTTTTCAAAATTAAAGCGGGAAGAACAGGTATTTTAGCACTCAGATTGACACTGGATTCCCATGCTCACAATACGAACATGCCACCTCGTTTCAATTTTTGTACATAGGCCAATCAATAGCTTAATAATTTACTTGGCAATAATATCATTACTCCCTAGTTTTATATTAATTAGGCTAGGTCACTTTAATCATTTTAATGTCTTTCAATGAGCGGAAAGCGCATACCTGAAAAATATTTAATGTGCTGGCTTAACAGTACCGCATTACTCTTACTATTATCTAACTAAAGGTGTAGCTTACTTCATTGTCTTCTTTGTTTTAGGAAAGAAAAAGGAGACACTGTGGAAGCTTAATATCAACTTACAATATTAAAACATCTTCATAAAATGAATAATAATGCACTAATCCAAATCCAACTTTTTGCTACTGAGATATACATTTTCGAAGTCAACGTGGTGCCACAGAAGATGCCAACTGCAGCTGGAACAATTTGGAAATCAGCGACGATCCATTAGCCTGGATTCTTCAGGTCCATTAAAATTTTGTCTAGTTTCGAATTTGTCTTTGTTTTTCATTCAGCCGGCCCTCCTTCCGTAGATATATGCTAATGCTATTCTCGGTTTAGTTTACAACACAAATGACTAACGATTTACCCTGATATTGTTATAGAGGGCTATTTCAAGCATTTTTAATTTTCAGCGTGCGACTTTTCCATGAATTTTACTATGTGTTAAATTTTATGCTCCAGTAATTTTCATTAATTAAATTACAGCTCCAAAATTTAGAAATCCCTCATGATATTATGATATTAGGGTGTATGGAAGCCTTCTACACCTTTAGTCTACAATACTATACCTAAAACTGACAGAAAAAATAAAGGCAAGCATAGGTAGTGTATGTAGTGTAATACGAATAAACATAATAGTCTCCTTGGTAACTTTGTAAAACTTGCTGTCATTCATTGTTAAAAATAAGTGTAATACGAGATAATCCATAATGGAAGAACATCCGGGTTCTAATGTTCTATTATTAAAATTATAGCGTTGATGATATCTTTCAACTCAAAATAACGTACCAGCATGGAAAATACTACATTTTTACGTCCCAAATAATGCTTTTCTACATTTCCCGTCTGCTACAGTCTTTTTTTGCAGTTTTTCTCAGCTGGTCGCTCACGTTTACACTTGCTTTAACATAAGTAGCCCTGATTTATGAAATTAGGCGCTACTGACTTATGGCCTTCTTTACACCAAGACCTAGATTAATAGCTGCAACGACGTTAGCGACAGTGTTGCTCACCGCCGCAATTAATTTTTCCTCCTGGATGATTCCTGAGGATTCCATGATCTTCTTTAGACATTTCCACAAGTTTTCAGCTGTATGTGTGATGCATCTATTTCTTTCGTTGCGATGTTAACGCAATGACGACAACCAACTGAAAAGAATTCAAAATAATTATGAAAACCATTGAAGTGAAAACCATTTCTGAAACGTTGGGCTCTGTGTGCACTAAGAATACAGCAATTTGCAGCCAAAATATATGACTCAACACATTAGGTATAGACCTACATAATACGTATTTCCGTAAAATTATTATAAATCGTTATTTAATCGCCCATTGAAGACAGATATTAAAATAAAGTGTAGGCCTATACGTTTCAGACCTATTATACGTATATTTTGCAGCATAACCTACATAAAAATTTAATTATTTTTTAAAAAGTTTATTATTCAGAGCTTACAGATCAGCAATCAGAAAAACGATGTGCACGTTTAATAAACTCTGCTGGAAACCATAGATTCGCTTTTGTAAAAAAAAAACTTTCCATAATGGATTTTACCATTTACCTAATTTTGAATAATCATGCATTCTTAATTTTTTAGTGCAAACGTTCAACTAGGCGTGGCTTGCTAAAATACTACATTAGGTTACATAAAAAAATTGACTTTAAAATAATACCTTTAAATGCTGCAATATTGAATGAAACGTGTCTATGTCTAAATTGAGCTTGAGGTTGACTTGACTTGACGCTGGTGAAAACGGTTGTTCATCAAGTGCAAAGACGATTTGGTGGAAACAGAGTTGTAAAGAATCTATATGGACAACAATAGAACGCCTATACAGCGCCACATTGCTGTTCTGTGACACGTCATCATCCAGCCAATAGATGTCAAACATCCAGTCTTTTTTCTGAAATCATAGAAAATACTACAATACATACTATAATCAACAAGAGCGTGCACTCATAACTAGACTAACGCTCTTCCGATTTGGATGTTGATAGATTCGTGGCGGCTCATTCCTGCTTGGCTGATCCATAGGATAAGTGCGAAAAATGTTTTGCTCGTTTCACTATTGATTCCCAAGTTATTGCATAAGGGGGTTGGAACCCCATCGTAAAAAAAAACAAGCCTTTTACTCGAGGAAATGTCAATTCTATAAAAATATTATAGTAGGCTACATAAAACACAGGACATGTAGAGTAGTGGTACAGACTTCAACAATCAACCGAAAGGTTGTGGGATCGAGTCCCAAACTTGCTAAGTTTTCTGGCCATGCTTCGGAGGGCATTTACAGCAGGTGATCCCGGGCCTTCCTAGTAAAGTGGAAGAGAGGGCCTTATAGCCCTAACTCCACTAGGCTAGTTCGGTAATAGTACAAAAAGTCAATATTATAAAAAATTAATTTTAAAATAATACCTTCGAATACTGCGATATTACAGAAAACGTGTCCGATTTCTGCATCAGGCTTCATCGAGCTTGAGGGCGACGAACATAATGACTGCTCAAATGCTGGTGAAAACGATAGTTCTCCAGGCTGCAATCTGCAAAGAGGATTTGGTGTCAACGTGAAAAGATCGAAAAAAATGTAACGTCCTTTAGCTTCTAGTGCTGTGTTCAGCTAAAGTTAAGTTAAATCTAGTGTGTTAAACTTTATACATTGAATCTTGGCTTTTCGCTTTCCTATCTATACGAAGGTAGTATAAGGAAAGCTTTGTGATGATTAAATTTTCGACGGATTTATACGTTTTGAGATCCCAGGTTTTTATGCAATGCCTATTTGTCCGGCGGATAAGAAAGAAAGAAAATTGTCTTTACTTTTCATGTGGGCGAATTTAATTTTGGACCTTGGAATTTGACAAAGTTTTGTACGTAGGTTCACAAAAATCATATCTCGGGACCCTTTTTGGTAAAGTCTAGTTAAGCTACTCTGCGGTTCAAAAAGTCAAACAAAAATTGGTATAAAGTGGAAGGCAAAGTTTCCATTGGTAAGGTAATTTATATTTTAAGCATAGATTGTTATATTTGCATCACATGTTCCTTCTATCAAGTTGGTCATAAGCAATTAGTGCCTATACCTGCAATGCGAACATTAGACATAAAATAGAATGTGAGTAAATAAGTACGCTTCGCCGACCTTAAATTCTGTGTTGTTGTTGAAACTCAGAAGCGCCGCGCGCTTATTTAGAATCTCCAACTTCAGATTATGGATTGTCTATAGCCTTTGGTGCTGTATACAATACAATACGATAATTATTATATTTCCATAAAAAAGTTAAGTGACATTAACAATAATATCAGGGTTACCAGATGTCCTCCTTTTTCGCCTTATTTAATAATGAAAAAAAATCCTAGTTTAAATATTATTTGATCAAAATTAGTCCATTTGCTTCACTGACACACTAGAAAGTCTTTTATACATTCGAAGTAATGGAGGGTTGGAAATCGATGACAACAAACTGTTTGATCAGTTCCGATGCCTGCAAACCTTTGTGACTTGCCAAGAAGAAGGCTTTTTTGAACAATTGATGCATTTGCAATGGATGCAATTTTTTGACTGCACCAGTGAATTAGAAAATTTTTCGGAGCTGTTAAAAATTTGTCAGTTCTTCTTCGCTATACTGGGATCCAACTCCACTCGAAAGAGTGTTTTCTCTTATAAATACTCAATGGACTGACGAGAGGAATAAACTCTTGGTTGAGTCGGTGAAGGGAATTGTAGCTGTTAAGTACAATTAATTTTAAACATTTAAATTGTACTGATTTTTACAAATATATTTCTAGCAAACCGAATTTACTGAAAGAAATATCATCAAAAATGAAATAGGAATAAAAATGTTAGTAGATATGTAAGTCTTCAATAAATGGGAATTTTTTGCGTATGTCCTCCTTTTTCATAAAATGTCCTCCTTCTTCGATTGAAATGTCCTCCTTTCCAAAAATTTGATCTGGTAACCCTGATAATATGCTGCAGGGCTCAGCCCGTGTGCAGCTTAAATTTGGAAAAAGCTTAATCTACGTGAATGTAAGTAAGTCAGTCTTCTTTGTATTCTTAAAAACGATGCATAACAAAATTATAGGATTTTGTTAGGGGTAGCTTTACTAGACTTTTACTAGCCTATGTTACTTATTTACAGCTACGTACTTAGCTTCTTTACGCCGTATATGCCATGTACGGTTACGGTTATACTGTAGGAGCATGTTTCACAATTTTCCTCTCAAACCTCCAGCTGCCTGAGATCTGTCCGTAACCTGTTCTCTTACAGTACTCTCTCACTTCAGAGGCTTCGACGCACCTTCTGCCTTTTGTGCTAAAGCCGTCCCAATACTCATTCCACATCACAAAGTCGCAAACCGACATGATTCTATTCTTCACAGCTTCTGCCACTATGGCATGCATATATATACATTAAATTCAAATATAATTTTATTACAATCCGTGTAAAATATTGAATCTTTTCTCTCAGTTTTTATTGCCCTTAATAAAATTTGAAAGTCTCAATCACTTAACCAGTTAACCAACACTCATTCAAAATGAAAGGTTTGTTTATGTTTTAGTTGCGGAATGCTAGTGCCATAGACAAAAAACTAATTAGTTAGGCTAGTGCGCTACAACAATTAAAATTTAATTAAAATTCATTTTTTCTGTTAGAAATATTAAATCCTTTTAGGAAATTATTGAATTTTGAAATGCAATTTATGTTTTATAGTGAGAATAATAATAATAGTAATAAGATAATTAGGTTTAAATTATCTAATTTAGTTTCTTTTGCCACGAAAATGCCCCCCTGAAGACAGGTGCCTCTTCCAGAACAGGCATAAATGAAGTAAAAAATGTGTATTATTTTATACGTAAAAATATACGTCAATAATTCATTAGACAATAGATAATTAATAAATGTCTAGTTTGTATTTCAGAAATTGTTTTAAACTAATTTTCTAGGGAGAAAATAATGTTTTTATCAAACGATAGTCGAATGGGTCTATTGTACTGCGTACATAACAGGCTTTAAACACATTGAACGACCATACTTGATAGCTCGTTTATGCACATACTATATTTTTGCGGATAGAACCTTTTTGCACGTACTTAATGTTTTCAAACTTTTCAAAGTTTTCAAAGTTTTCAAATTGTTAGTATAGCTCAGGTGAGGAACCTAAGCAAAATAACGTTTCGTTTTGATCCATTGTTAGGGAATGCCGTTTTCAAATTGTTAGTATAGCTCCAAAGTTGTACGCTCCATGTGGTCAATCAGCGCAATAAATTTTGCCAGTCTCCTATACCCTGGAAATTAACCAGGAGCACCAGGGCTGTCGGACTCGGACAAAACCTGATATCTTGGTTATTATGGCAGAAGCGTTTCATGTTATATACACTTACGTGTAAATTTGATGTATTTCAATAATTATTTTAATGCGATTAATAGACATTTTTTGCTTTTGTAACACTTTTGTATTTATTATAGAACAATATTCTATGGTCATACTCCGGCATTTATGAAGATTTATTAATATTTAGCTAGGAATATGTTACTAAGAAGTATTGTGTCAAGCAGCAATTTAACAAAAGATAGTCAAACTTTTTGGTCAAATCTTACCATTTTTGTCGATTTAATTGCATTGGGAATTTGAAGTGTTCAACTTCCTAAAATTAGTCTCCTACCTATACCAGGGGTAGATCCAGTCCATTGGGGGAGGGGGGGGGGAATTTGGCTCAAAATATAATAAACATATGTAGTATCTATTACATTATAACGTAATAAGTTAGGCAACTTACAACAGGTTAGCTTCTAAGATTTTGGGGACAGCTCCCCCCTTCATCTGTCCGTGACTACACTTCAACTGGAATAATCAGAATATAATAAGAAAAAGTAGTCACTCTGGCTAGACCCAATAGTCGGACACAGGGAGGCACCCACCCCCCTAGCCCCTGGATCCACCCCACTGGATGGAGGCAGGGGGCGGTTATCTATCGGCTATCCCCCCCCCAATGGGCTGGATCCGTCCCTGATCCACCCACACCTGCATTCGAATTTTTAAATCTCATAGCCTACTTATTACGCTTTGGCTATTTGGCATTTGCACCGCACCAACTTTTAGAAACTTTTCCGCGCCAATTTTGTTTGTATCGAATGATTTTTGATATAAAGGCTTTAGTAAATAATTTTTATTGAAAGAGCGAGTTTACGTCTGTCAATGCTTTCTGCATTATAGTTATTTTAAGTAACCATTTACCAATGCATTTTCCTAATACTTTCAAGAGTACCAAATTCTTGCCCCCCAGAATTCTCAAACTCGGTGTCCCTGAGGCCAGCTAAGGATGTTAAACTGGACTAACTAAAAAATGCCTTGAGGTTGAAATAATAATAATAATAATAATAATTTGAATTAAAATTATACAGGAAAATGGAAAGTGTGCAATTTGTTAACATAACGGTTAAGAAAACTTAAATAAACCTATAAATGCTGCCTCAACTAATGACCAAACCATGCGAACACTTACTTGTGAAAAGTAATATTTTCCCTCGTTTCTCGACATTTCTTGAACCTATTAGTGCAATTATAAGCAGAACAAGATATGACCATTATGGCAAACCAAAGAAAAACTCAATAAATGGGTAAATAGATTAAATAACAGGCAATGAAATACGCCAAAATCGCATTGAACTCAATGGAGTCTGCCACTTCTTGCCCAAATAAGCCTATTTATCACGTGACCAAAAGTGAAGACATTTGTTCTGCATGGACTAGGTGCCGAGGTAGCTATCCATGCATATCAATGTCTATTCGCCATCCCATGGTTGGAGACCGTTATCAATATGGCTGCTAGTGTAGCCTTCACAAGCTAAGTACAAAGTTTTTGACCGGGTCCAGGTATCCGTTCTGCTATGCTGCAATGTGTAAGATTTCGATATGTTTTGCGTTGGTACTTATCTCTGATAGTTGGCTTATGGTTAACGGGTGCCTCGTAAGGCATATTATGGCTCCCACCGCTCCAGTCAACGTATCTTTATGCTATTCGCCAGGGCTGCCAGATTAGGCGATTTATCGCCGTTTAGGCTACCTCCCATGAGCATTTGGCGACCAAAAAAAAGGGAAAGTCGCCTAGTCGCCAATTAGGCGACATTATTTTTCACTCAAACTTCTAAAAAATTCCAAAACGGCACATTATAATAATAATTAGTTTTATCATTTCGTTCTTGACTTGAACTTTTGCGCGTAAATTGTTCTCTGCTGCCACGCTGCACGCAATGGAAACTGGAAGAACGGGATCAAAGGAATCAAAGGTTCCAAGCAAATTTTATTGTTTTGTTTTTGTAATTTTGTTTGTTTACTTTGGTTTCTTTGCTATTGCTTGGCGGAAATTTCCGATTTTGGCATTTTAATTTTTTACTGTGCAGTGTGATCAATTTTTACCTTCTCGGATATTTTTCATTATGGGAAAGCATGCAAAATATGCAAAACATTATGGGGAGGAATGGGAAAAGCTTCATGAGTTTAAAGGTAACTATATAACTAACTACATATACAGTACCGTGATACCCAATTTGTAATATTTTGTTAGGTACATAGGTGTGGGTAATTTAGTATTGTCAGCAGGTCAATTATGCCAATGTATCAATGCTGAACAGAGCATGGGCCGGCCCAAGTCAGGAACTGAGACATGGGGTCGTAAGATACCTACGCCGTACATGGTTTTCACCATAAAATGTGTTCAAACAACTCGTATCACGAAGCCAGTGAGGATTTTAAATGCAGATTGTGAGACCAGGAATGCTCTATATGTACCATCTGGATCCCTGCAAAGCTCTAACGCTTTCTTTGAGGGAATATGCTGCATCGGACGAATTACTAAAAGTGTCTTTTTGACGTGTTTTAGAAGTTAACTTAATTACGATTTTCTGACATTGGCAGGAACAGGTGTTACAGAACAATTTAAGGACAATGTGAATGATATGAAATATTACATTTAAATCTTACCTTAACTTGCAGGCCCGAGGCACTAAGAAAATGATACTTATTATAGTGGGACAGCATATCTAGTAAGATAGTAAGTAGAAGCGGCTGTGGTATAGTAGGTAGGGAGCTAGATTACGAACTGGAAAGTCGTGGTTTCGATCCCTGACATAAAAGGAACAATTTTTCTGCCGCTTCTTGGTCCACTCAACCCTAATGAGTACCTTCACTGGTAAAGGCGTGTTGCTGATCACAACTCCCCAACTTGTGCAGTGCTCCAGAAAGAGGTACTCCTCAGGCCACAGCGTTGTTAGTACATCTAGTAAACTGATAGTATCTAAATTTTCACCTATTTTTATCTTGCTTTTCAGATTGGTTGCAACGTTCTTCTGAAAAAGACATATTACGAGGGAAAGGCGAAGCATACTGCAAAATTTGTGCTGTGAACCTGAGAGCTCACAAATCCGACCTAAAAAAGCATATAGGGTCAGGTACCCACAGAACTAAGTCGTTACTTGTTCACGAAGTAAAGACGAAAAAGCAGTCAGTGATACCATCCGGTAAGAGGTTTTGAAATATAGCTTAATTTTTAATTCTATTCATCTAATATTTTAAACATTTATTGTTGTTATAAAACCAAGTATCAGCGGCTCTTCATTGTTATTTTACATCATAAAGTCAAGTTTCATTAGTACTTCTCGATTAGCTTCTTAAGTACAATTCCTCTAAATTTTCGGCATTTTCGCACTCTTGACCATCTCAACTTAACTTATAATATTTTGATAACCCATCGTAAAAAATTGATTTTCTAGCCAAAATTGTATTTTTATGTATAACATAAAATTTTTCTCTCTGTCATGTATTGTATTGATGAACTTCATTTCCTTTTTTAATATAGGCTATTTAACTTTAAGAGATGCGGTATAGCCTACGTGGAATAATCCTAATTTAAGTTTATGTAAAAAAGTCATGATATGTATGATTTGGTCTTCAAGAAGGATGATGTCTAACTTTTTATGCATCAAAACGATGATATTTTCCCTTATTTCATTGAAGTCCAAAGTTTCAAACAGGCTTAGGTGCCACAGCACATGGCAATAAAAAAATTAACAGAAATGTTCATCTTTTTTAGGTGTTTCGGCAACTCTTATTGAAACCGACATTGAAATGAGCATGTTTATTGCGGCTCACAGTTCCATCAGGAGCGTAGATCATCTCAGCGAATTGTTGAAGAAGCGAGGAAAAGGGAGTGACCTCGAGAATCTAAAACTGCACAGAACTAAATGTTCTAACATTATACGTTACATTTTATCGCCCGAAATCTTACGTTCAATTGTTGAAGATATTGGTGACACTGCGTATTCTTTAATAGTTGACGAGTCAACTGACGTAAGTTGCGAGAAGTATATGGCATATTGCGTCAGATATTACAGTAAGAAGGAAGAAAATATTGTGGTAGACTTCCTAGGGTTTCAAGAGATCTTTCGTGCAACCGCCGAAGATTCGAAAGACGAAAATTTCAAAGGATTTCTTTTGCAAATCGGGTTAAAAATGGAGAATCTCATTGGAATAGGCACTGATGGAGCCAGTAATTTCTGCGGAGTCAACAATTCTCTTTTCGCGCTGCTGCATCGAGATTTGCCTCATTTGCAATTACTTAAGTGTGTTTGTCACTCACTCAGTTTATGTGCAGCAAAGGCGGCCGAAGAGCTGCCGTCGTCTCTGGAATATCTACTGCGTGAAACAAGGAATTGGTTCAGCCATAGTCCATTGCGTAAAAAAATATATCATCAAGTGTATGCGACCATTGAAAATGGAAAAGCACCTCCAATGCTTACAAAGTTAGCAGCTACTCGTTGGCTGTCATTTCATGCTGCCGTCAGTTGCAATATAAAGCAATGGATTCATCTAAAAGCATTTTTTAATATGGCTGCCACCTCCGACGAAAAATGCTACAAAGCTAGGGAGTTGAGCGGCATGTACAATGATGAGAGGCATTTACTTTATTTGGTGTTTATAAATCCAATCCTCAAGTCTGTAAATGACTTAAACATTGACTTCCAAGCTAGCGACGCAAGCATTATATCAAGATTTACTTGACATGATTAAGACTCTAGTCAAGCGCATCATTAAACCTTCTTTTCTACGAAATGATGATATGGCTTCAGTCAAGCAGGCATTAAGTAAAGCCAATCAAGCATTTGGAAATTCTTTACTTTCAGTGGATTCAGTAGACTTCGGGGAGCAGTTCGAGGAAATGGCTGGTAAAATAATCGTTGAAAAGGAATGCTTAGAAGCCTTAAAGGTGAGATGCATAAATTGTTTAATCGTTCTTTGCCGTGAGCTTGTCAACAGATTACCTGCCAACCTAACGGTTATTCAAAAACTTCGCATGTTTTCCCCTTTGGTCATAAGATCGGAAGAGGTGAAGATTGGTGCCCTGCCGTGGGAGTTAGCTGATGCCAAAAGTGCTGCAAATAGGGAATACAGAGATGCTATTGAACAGCAACTGAGACTAATAAGGACGATTGACGCTAAAAGCCTAGTCGGTAATACTGAAATTAAAAACATTTATATCGTAGGATTTTGGAGAAGGGTTTTGGATGTTAAAAACGCTGGTGGCAAGCGAATATTTCAAGAGCTGGCCGAATTTGCTTTGAGATCGTTTACAATTCCTGTTAGCAATGCTGTGGTGGAGAGAGTTTTTAGTGTTATGAACATAGTGAAGACGAAACAACGCAATCAGTTGAAATTAGATATGTTGGTGGCACTTATTCGCTGCAGGCTCTACCTACAGGCCAGAGCTATGTGCTGCACGGATTTTAAAGTTACCCAAGAAATGGTTCAGTTGCATAATTCCAAAAACCTCTACAGACCGGCGCCGGCAGTATCTCAGTATGGTCATATAGCAAGTTCTTCAACATCTCCTGGCGATGAAACTGATGATGATGACTGTGGTCTATATGAGACTATTACCTTGCTGGCTTTTGAAATTGATGAATAAAAATTCTTGGGTTAAATTCGAGAAATATTTCCAATGCCGTCAATTACATTTTTTCACAAATGTAACACTTTAACAATGTCTTCTCGACAACTCATGAGTTCTCTTATTAGTTTCAATTGTAAATATACTAAGTACTCTTTTTTTTGGAATTCTGTACCCTTAATACATACATATAGGCCTATATTCACTTTCTCATTAGTGAAATGCACTCTGTTTCTAAGAAAATAGTTGGCAACCGTTCATACATGGTACCTAATCAGTAATCACCTAGTTTTAGTAATAATATTGTAATAATAGGCTAATGAACTTGTAACTTTTTGTTCATTATACTTAGGGTCCGCGCAACCAGCAGTCGGAGAAATTAACTGGAGTGATTCCACTTCTATCCGGTTAAAGGCACCATGGTGTTGAAAGTCAAACGTAAAATCCAAGTCACCGTGACCTTTTTGACTGTTAACGCCATAAGCTTATCCTTTTAAACGGATAGAAGTAGAATCACCCCAGTTAATTTCGCCGACAGTTGGTTGTGCGGACCCTTAAAGGATTTAATCAAAATTCAAAAATAAAAAACCTTTATTTAAATTTAAGTATGCAGGCAGCAGGTAGGTTAGGAGGTTGTCGCATTGGAGACAAAAGCGCGACTACAATACCCATACATAAGAACTTAGGTAAATAAAACGACTTTCGGGTTCGGCGATTTAGGCTATGTGAAAAAATTTGAAATTCGGCGATTTAGGCTACATGGAGGGGAAAATATGGCGACTGCGCATGCCCGTCATCTGGCAACACTGCAGTATTCGCCAATCGCCATTTTTTATAACAGTCATAACACTGATGAGAGTGTGTTTGGCGTCAGTTATTTGTATTTACGGATTTTACTCAATTTTATAAAAAAAAATACAAGAAATAACATTTAATCTAACTACCTCATTTTATAGTTAATTTGAGGAAGTTGTGAATTCAGCTTATTATTCTACTGGTCCCAATGAATTGTAGGAAACCATCAATGACGCCTGAGGATGCTCCCGCCAAAGGTGAAGGAAGCAAACAGGTGGAGGAGCCCCAAGTACCAGCTTCGAATTCGCAAATTGCAGGTAAAAATGATAATTGATTCAATTTAGCGTCTACTTGTTAATTTCTCATCAATAACACCGGTGAAACAAATACGTTTCTTGCACGTGGGTTTTTCTTGATATATTTCGATGATATCAGCAAATATAGCCTATATAAAAAATTGCGATTACAAATCGAAATTATTTCGCTTTTTTCGAGTTTACGTCACGTAAGATATTGGCAACCAAAAATATAATGCTAATTTTTTATTTCATTAACTAAGCAAGTTATTGAAGATTCGTCTCCTTTTAGTTGTAGATGACTACTATATGCGTCGTATAATAGGGAATTTTAACTAGTGGTACCGTAGCTTTTTCATAAAAATTATTTGGTGGCTAACATTTCTCGTTATAAGCTTATAGATACCACGGAAAAAAACGAAACCAAAAGTTAATATTGCATATTATGCATAAATCAGTCTTCTTTAACTTGAATGAACCAATATTTTAATTACTTACGTAATGAATTATATAAAAATTAAGAAGTAGGTAGGCCTATTGATTTTTCAATTGCCAATATCCCACAGGACGTATACTCTTAAGAAGTTATGAAGAATTTTTTATTTTTGTACCTAATTATTGTCAGTCTTATAATTTTATGGATACTAATATTTTTATTAATTGAGAAGAGAAGAAGAAGAGAAGAAAAAACCTGGAACCGTTTTATGGACAATTATTAGACAATTTTAACATGCGGCAGTTAAAATGGACAATGACAAAGAGTAAAAAAAAAGGATAAATTATTGATATTATTATATGACTTCAAAGTCGATTAACCCTTTTGTACCACACACATGCCTCCCCCTCCCCATCTAGGTCAGGCCTACCATTTCTGAATGCCTGATGATGAAGTTATTCTTAAAAATTTTTAGGTGATGAAGCAAGGACCAGAGGATTCGGCCGAGGCTTTGAGGCAGAAAAAATTATTGGTGCAACCCTTAAGGATGGCGAAGTTTGGTTTTTGATGAAGTGGAAGGGTCTGGACGAAGCGGATTTGGTCCCAGCGAAGCAAGCGAATGTAAAATGTCCCCAGGTTGTAATTTCGTTTTATGAAGTTAGGCTCCAATGGCATGGTTTCAACGACGCGACCGCTGACGCCGAGACCTCTGACGACGAGACTTCTGGCGACGAGACCGCTGTCGACGAATTACTTCAAAATTAGTTTTCTTCTTCCCCCTTAATGCCGCTTGCGCAGCGTGAGGGGCAAAATTAGTTTTCAGGGCTATAATTATTACTTAGCTTTTAGCACTACATCAATATAATGAAGTATTGCTATTAACGGTCTATTCTAAACCTCATAACTTTCTATCAGCCTCAGGAGTAGGTGGTAAGTTCTATCGTAATATATTTAAATACAGTTCTGCCAGTACAATAACATACTATGTAGTAATCTGTAATCGACACAGCCTCACATACAATTAAAAGTTATTATGATACCCTAACGTATTCCTCCGTAGCCTGGGGCGTCTTCTGCCTTCAAGTAAGCGAGCGAGCTCCGCCAATGCCGCTCTCGAGTTTATTGCCAAGATCGATGTCGTCATAAACGTCTACACCCTCTGCCATCTCGTAGGGGCCAGCGGCTAGTAGAATCAGACATTACTGGTGAATCAGCCATATACAGTACATATTAACTGGATCAGGAAATGTGACCAGCATCAATTAAGTGGTTATTGGGCGAAATCGTCTTACACATATTAGCCTGTTCCGGAAAAGAGGGCTTATTGACATAGGAAGGAAAGTGTGCAATGGAATGATGTTTAAATGTTCTATCCATTGATATTTATTTTTAATTCCACGTGGAGTTTCGTTGCAAAGTGTCCTGTTATGGCTTTCCATGTCCCGACTCTCCATGAAAATTTCCTATGCTGCATTTTCAAATCTGATAGAACTACTTTTCATGTGTTTGCATGCACGATACTACTGGGGTTAATGCATTAAGGTCACACGTGGACATTGCTTATTTACTGAGCTGATATTTTTAATGATACGAATTCACTGGTCGAATGTTAAAGTAGAAATTTAAATTTTGAAGCAAAATGTATTCAACAACTGTAGAACGGTTTATAGTGCAACGAATTTTGGGTCATCATAGAACAAAATCAAAACAATTGCTGCGTTTCTTGAATTTGAGAATTCAAAATTTTCTTATTTTCTTTATACAAGTACTGTACAGTATTAAAAAATGGATCAATATCAAAGTTGACGATTACCTTTAGATTACAGAAGAGAGTTGCAAGTCTTACCGAAGGAAGTAGGCCTAGTGTATGAGCAAGATGGAAAGCCGAAGCAGTGAGACTAAAACCCCATTTCCACATGATGGCAGGGGCAAAAATATTAACAAGCAAGCCCGAATGGTGATCTTAAACATTTGGGACTATTTATGGTTTTATCCCAAAAAAAGAGAATAGGCAGTCATTGTGTAATTGTACATTCTTGATATAATAGCAGACGATTAATAATATAACGTGTCAATAGTAATAAAAGTAAGTTTCCCGCAATAAAGTTTTACGCACACTCTTTGTTTCTATTTCAATTGGAATTTAATTAATAATAAAAAATAATTATTTCAATATTCCCCCCTCAATTGAAACCTTAGAAATACAAAAAAAAGCTTAGAAACACCTCAATACGGTACATTACATGAAACAAAAATCAGAAATTAATTTAAATTCATTACTTTAGTAAAATAAAAGAATTTTGCTCTTGGCAACCCTTTCGTTAAGATATCGGCAATTTGCTCATTTGTGGGAATATACTTTAATTCTAAACTCTCACGTTGAAAAATATCATATACAAATTATAACTTAATGTCAATGGGTTTCACTCTTTTTATTTTGGATGGATCATTTACTAGAGCTATACACGCTTGATTATCTTCAAAAACATTTATCTTAAGATCCAATGTTATATCAAAGTCAACTAATAATTTTTCAATCCATAATATCTCGTTAACGCAAAAATTCAAACTAATCAACTCTGCCTCTGCAGTAGATTGCGCAACACATGACTGTTTCTTACTTTTCCATGTAATCAGGTTATTATTTATCATAATCCAGTATCCACTCACGGACTTTCTATCATTTAAATCTTGACCCCAGTCAGCGTCAGCAAATCCATTTACAAAAGTATTATCATTATTATCAGTTCTATAGTAACATAAACCATACTCTTTAGTTTTCTTCAAATATCTTAAAATTCGAGTTAAATATTTCCACAACAATTCAGACGGTTTAAAACGGCTTAAATAATGAACTGAATAACAAATGTCTGGTCTAGTTGCAACAACTAAGTACATCAAACAACCAATTAGTTCTTTACATGGTTTATCAGTATTCTCAACAGTGTTTTCTTCAAAATGAAGATTAGTTTCAATAGGCATATCAGCATTATAACAATTTTCAAATCCAAATTTCTTTAAAAGTTTTTCCACATAATCAGTTTGGTTTATTTTTAAATAGCCATTTTCATTATCATAATCGATATTCAAACCAAGAAATTTCTTAAGATTTCCTTTATCTTTCATTTTAAATCGAGTCATCAATTGATTTTTCACATCAACAATAGCTTTACCGTCCATATAGAGCTTTGTTTAGTTTAAGAACATGATTCGGATTTATATTCGTGCCCTCAGGAGGATAAATATATACAGGAGTTGGTAATTTACCATTCAAGAAAGCTGAATTGACATCTAACACTTGAAAGTTGAACCCTTTCTGATTCCCTATTTCAAGAAAAAATCTTATTGTGGCCATATTTGCAACCGGAGTATAAATTTCGCTTCTATCAAAACTTTCTCTCTGTTCAAAACCTCTGCATACAAGTCTAGCCTTGTGTTTGTTTTCACCGATTTCATTATTCTTTTTTGTAAACACCCATTTGGTACTTAAAATTTGATCTTTAACACTAGGGTTTTCAACAATATCCCATGTGTTGTTTGTTTTTATTGAATTCAATTCTCGTTTTATAGCTTTTAACCACAAATTATTTTCTTCACAACATATAGCTTCATTGTAATTCATAGGTATGCCATTCACAAACTCCTCTGCACATAGTGCCATATTTAATTCATAATCTTTTAAATTCTCTGGAATTCTGATTGTTCTCTTAGGTCTACCACTTTCGTTTACATTTGTCTTACTTTCACAAACAGTTTTGTTTTCAATAACATCATTAGACTCAACTTCGATTTCATGATCTGATTCGGATTTGTCATATTCAATGCTGATTTTAGGATCTTTAGATTTAAATACAAATTGATTTTCATTGAAAATTATATCTCGTGCCACAAATATCTTACTTGTTTTTAAATTAAGTAATCTGTATCCAACAGCTGCATATCCTAACATTATACATAGATCAGCCTTTGAATCAAGTTTCTTTCTTAGTTCTTTAGGAATTTGAGTGTATGCCATTGAACCAAATACACGTAAATTACTTATATCTTGTTTTTCACCATACCAGATTTCTGCTGGAGTTTTATTTTCTTCAAGAACTTAAGTTGATAAGCCATTGTCACTCCTTAATTTTACAATTGATTTGCCAAATCTGTTTTTAGCCATATAAAAATAATTTTTAAAACATTCAAATAGTTGGCTTTTTGTTGAACACAGTATACCATTGTAAAATGGCTGTAGTCATCTATAAAAGTTATGAAGTATTTACTTTTGTCATAACCCTGAGGATCAATACCCCCACAAATATCGCTATGAACAATCTCTGAGATATTATTACTTCTTTTTCTTTCTTTAAAAGGTTTTCGAGTTATTTTACCTTTGATACATGGTTTACAAAAAATATGTTTATCTTTCATTATTTCATGAGGCAATCCTGAAACTACATTATTGTTATCATTTTCTTCAACGTACTTTGACCAATGTGTCCTAACCTTTTATGCCATAAATCAAAACTATTCTTGTTAGAAACATTGTGGCATTCTTTTGATTTTATGTAAAAGTTAACATCATATAAACTTTTTCTAGCTCCAAATGCAATGCATGAGTCATGTTTATTTAAAATTTTGACACTCATTTTCAAAAATCACCTTTAGGCCATATTTTTCAATTTGTTTAACAGACAAAAGGTTCTTTCTTAAATTAGGAACATACATAACGTTTTTAATGTTGCAATCAATTGCCTTGCCGTTAACATAACTAATAACTTTAAAGTTTCCAGCTCCTTGTGCTAACAAATATTCATTTTCCTTTGCGACAGCAATTTTAACAGGTATTTTAAATTTTACGTAAGTATCGAAATGATTACTATTATTACAGTGATGATCTGTAGCACCTGAATCTACAGAAAATGTTATAACATCATTCCTGTCACTGACAAAGGCAGTACAATTATTATTAACCATAAAACCTACAGATTCGTCTTCAGATTTATTAGTCATGTGTCCCTGGCTTTGATATTTTCCTCCAGGTCTAAAAAAACATTGGGACTCATCATGATTCTTCTTCTTGCATATAGTACAATTCTTCTTCTTAGAGCTTACTTGACCTTTCTTCTTGAAACCTCGATCTTCAGTGTGCCCTTTCATCTTGCAAAAAGCACAGAAAAACGCCGTCTTGTATTTCTTTGCTTGAAAAGCATCTGCCATAATGCCTTCAGAATTCTCTTCTTTAGTCTTCCTTTCATATTCCACCAGTCTAGCTGCCAAGTTTTCAATTGTCTTCTCAGAATCTTGGGTCGAATCCCACGCCACTGTGAACAAAATGGTTATAATTTTGGTAATAAGCATTTTATTATCAATTACTTGTTTCAGTGTAGCAAGTCTGGTAACTATTGATTCTACAACACTAATATTTTCCACTATGGGTAGCTTGATATCAAATTTATAGTTGTAGAAATCTGCCAACAATTTATATTTTTCTTGCTCACTATTTAGTTGAAAAAGCATTCTTATTTTATCCATCATTTCATAAGCAGTTTTACAATCTAAAATATGCAACATTATTGATTTTTCTATAGAGCTAATAATAAGTTGCCTTCCTTTCGCATCGTCACTCTTCCACTCATCTATTTCACTATCATTTTTACTATCTTCTAAGGTCTTGCTACCACCTTGTGAATTTTTCTTGGTTCAAAAAATATTTCGATTTGAAATAGCCATAGCCGATAGTTTTCAGCAGATTTTAATTTCACAATTCCCAGCTCTTTATTCATTTTTAATTTTAATTTTTATTATAAAACACAAAGAGAAATGAGAACAAAATGAATACGAAAATAAGGGGCATAATTTACAACAAATTAACTTATGAAATTGAATTTTTTATAATATATATTTTTCCATGTATCAATAATAAACCAGAAATGAATGCAGCAGGGGTGTTCATAATTCCGCGCTGAACGTGTTAGTTAGCGTCCAGTTTCAACATATGAATTTCGAGTCAACTTAAACAAATATAGGATACCTGTCTGCTGGGTGTGGAAATGTATGCTCGCCTGCGACAAGGTCTCAACCTAAAACTAGTAATGCTGCTATATTTACGTGAACACCATCACATGAGCGGACTTACATCCCAATATGATGAAGCTGTCATCAATATTCTACTGAGAATAGAGGCGTCTAATTTTTCAATAAGAAAATACGCTTACGAGCATTTGAAAGACCCTGACAGAGAGGCAACTTGCAAAACAAGGGCCCCTTTTGCGGGATTACCAATTTCTGAAGCAGCGAAATTTCCCAAATCAACATAGCCTCCCATTTTCTTTCTGCCCTTGCCATACAATATTTGGGAACGAATGCTCATAGAATCGATCTCAATAGGCTACCATGATCTTGTAAATAGGGACGAGAATGTTATTCTCAGACAAATAAGTAAAAAAGTAACATAATCCCTGGTTCAGCATACGCCTCCAACTTGACCTGCAGCAGTTGAACTTCCGCTTTCTTTTAAAGATGACGTCTCTTTCAACACGCTCGCCTGGGTCGAGGCACCTTTGCATGGTTTGTCGTCGTTTTTCGCGTCATCCATTAACTGAAAGAATATACCAAAACACTATAGGAAAGATGAATTAACATTTTAGAAGGTAAACTACAGAACCAGGCCCATCAGGAAATATAAAAGAGGAAGAAATGGGGTGTGAACGGAAACCGAACCCGCTTCTCCGTGCGGCTGACACTACAATCTTTCCAATTTCATAACCCTTAGGGGCTAACCAAGTTGAAACCACGAGGGCAGAGCGTGTTTCAAACTGCGGCAAACTTGGTAGTGTCCACAGCGTCGGCAGGGGAACATGGTGGGACATGATAACGCGCTTAGACTGTACCCTGCAGTCTAATTGCGCGTGTCCTAGTCACCTCCGTTTTCATCGTGTGACTTTACTTTACTATAATATTTTCCCCAAATGGCTTGGAATCCACTATAATCAGGAGGTCAATCCTGTCAGTCGACTCCCCTTCTCCCCGAGGTGAAGGAGTCTCCCCTTAGGGTGCATCGAGATAATAAATTGACTCATTCCCCTCACCAGGCTAACAGGATTGCTTAAAGCTGAAATGCTGAAAGCAGGTGTCAGAAAAAAATTTGTTTCTTACTTAATATGAAATATCACGAAGTCAAGAGTAACGATAGACTAATTTTGGACAAAGATATCAAAGCATTTGAAAATAATAATGCTACATACCTTTGGAGTTGGATGATCAGGTTCAAGTTCTTGTAAATATATCCCCTGTCGAACAATTTCACGACGATTAGACGCTTTCCGCTGCAGCCGCTTGGGGAAGTCAAATAATAAAGGCACGGCGTCCGACTTTAATAATAATAGCTTTCTGATATTATTTGGTCGCACCAAATAGGAATTTCCTTCAAAATGCTGGCCACAGATTCGAGACCATTTATTGGGCATGTACAAATCTCTTCGCATGACAATAAGCATTTCTTTAACAGTTCATTGTTTAAAGGAAATCTGAAAAAAAAATAATGCATAAAATAATAGGATGCAAAGCAGGAAGCATTATGATAAAATTAAAGAAATCGCCACCAAATCTTTCTTCAACTTCTTTTTCTTACATAAACAACATTATTCTGTAATAAACTTAAAGTTGGACTGAGGCCTACCATCATGTAAAGGCAAGTACACTTTCGAAGTGATACTGAAATAGCAACCCACACTCAACAACATTGTGTCATTATTGGCGCACGATGAGTAAATATTTCAAGACCAAGATTACAAATATTTATTACATTACATACCATTCAGTCGCATCTTACTAAGAAATGCACAACAGGTAATCTTAACCTAAATAAATTAGTTTAAAATGAAAATAAGGCCATGTAAAACAAAAACATGCATTGTTTGAGGCTTCCACAAAAACATCTTAAATTTTAGGTTTCCGAGACAAACGCTGACTTACCTGTGTAAGGGTATAATCGAAATAGATGAGGGACGGGTTTCGCATAAAATTCCTGCACAATAAACCATTTTTTTCTATATAATATATTATTTAAAATTTGCTAAATTCTAATAGGCAACCATGCTTTTTAAGATGGCGTAGGCCACCAATGCAATGGCGGCGACCAACAGAACGATTTTTGATCTTAAGACTTAAAACTTATTCCGCTTATTTTTAGCATACAATATTAATAAAAAGTTTCCTATCCAGTATTTTGTATAAATCCGTGTTCTTGATATAATAGCACTAATAGAGTTCTTGCGTAGTGACGTCACAGTAAGAGGGCGGAGCTAAAAGCGCATGCGTGATTGCGAAAATAATGTAAACAAAATCAGCTGTTCGGCCAATGGAGGATATGAAATGCATTGAGCGCTATTGATTTTTACAGTTTTAAGTTGTTATTATTCATATTTCTAGCGTTATGGGGAAGCATTGCTGCTATTGCATGTGTAATAGTGATAGCCGGTACCAGGACAGACCTCATATGAGTCAGGTCCGATTTATATCGTTCCCCAAACCGCTGGATAATCTTGAGAAATGCAAGCGATGGGTGCATCTTTGTGGCAGAGCGAATTTCACAATATTTAAAGTTACGAAAGACACGTATATATGTTCAAAACATTTTGTGGATCGTAGTGGACCAACAAAAGATTTTCCGGATCCAATTTCTCCATCAAGGGTAAGTCATTAAAAACATGTGTTGTGTTCAGGTTACATCTGCAGTAGGTAGTCTACTATAGTATGTTTTTGTGTAGGATTATTTCATATGCATATGAAATATGTACTGTAGTAGTGTTCTTCTAGCTAATTTACAGCAGTCTCTCCATAATCATAATAATAGGAAATATTCATATCTTGTGGGCACAATAAATTTTAAACCAAAAAATTTTACCCATTTCAAGTGTATTGAAGATGTCCACTGTTTTACCGTTGTTTATTACAAATAATGAATAGGAATTTGCCAATGCATAGGCACATAATAGCCTAACTCTGCAAATATTTTAGTTGTATGAATGCGTTTCCGAACATGACAATTTCATTGTTGTAGAATGTAATACCTAAGCTTCGACGTACAATTGTTAAGCATGATCCAATAGTTGGCTTGAGCAAGAGGAGGAGATTGTTGGAAGGTAGTGGAGCTACTGAAGATACTTCTACTAGTGAACCTTCCAACTGCGATGCTGTTATTCTATGTGAGCCTGAACCTTCACACAAAGCTGCTGCAGCACAGACTGAAGCAGTAATATACACTAATGCTGACAGCCAGACGACGAATGGTAAGCCTACTATTCATGTTTTTAATGTTCTATGATTAATTACAATCCGTTAGAGCATATTGCCATTATATGGCATTATATAACGAGTAGTCCAAAGCAAAATAAATAAAGTGTTTCTTATGCGACATCGCTGTCAACCCAGCACACAGTCTGCAACTAATTGATTTTAGACTATGAGCCCACGACGGCCGGACCTTCGTTATTTTATAAAAGCTCAAAGTTTTTCTGTGCATGACCCCTATAGAGATAAGAACGACCAGCGACTATGGAGTTTGGGTTGTGGTTACTTTTGCAGTTAATAGGTAGTAAAGGTGCATAAATTAGTATGAAACTTTCGTTAAAGTATACAGCTTAATTTTTTTTATATTTTCTTAGGGATAACTTTAGAAATCTCGTACTCCATTTCCAGACACTTATGGCGGTTGCTACCCCCTGCCAGACACCCCTGAACTTTAATTAATTATAGGTAATTATGCTTTTGTTATAGTATAAAAGCTAAATTTTATATATGTTATTTGGGGACCTACGAAAAAATGTTACCTCAATAGCCGGACAGTTTCAATGGTTTTTTCATCTTGCCAGACACATTGAAAGTCCGCTGTAGGTGCGAGCGCAGTCGACTATAAAGAGCCCTATCTCATATCACTCGCACCCGCTTCATTGTATTTATTGTTACCTCGCGTTGGCAGGGGGTAGAATCCGGGCTGATGGGCCGTGGTCGATATGAAAGGAAAATTCCAAACGCTTCGTCAATATTTGCTGTCGACATCTTCAGTGGCGCCCCTTAGACTTCGAAGGTTGTACCTCGGTGATTCCGTTACTTGCTGCGGAGCCCCCGAGGTACAACCTTCGAAGTCTAAGGAGCGCCACTGAAGATGTCGACAGCAAATATTGACGAAGCGTTTGGAATTTTCCTTTCATATCGACCACGGCCCATCAGCCCGGATTTTACTGGTTCTTCAGCCACCCATACTATTACCGACAGTAGCGCAAAATCCTCTGAACCTATAACAGGTCAAGGAAAACCGGGGGTAGGTTCCTAGGAGTTCGCATTAAAAACAGTTCAGGAGCTAACACATTTCTGTGTAGTTCCACGAGTGTATCCCTAGCTGCCAGAAAAAAAGTGCGGTCATAGATTACTCGATCCACAATAATTCCATGTCGTCACCAAACTACAAAGTCACACCATGGCAAATTGTGAATGCCCAGTAATACTTGCACCTGGTAATAGTATTTGTGACTCTTCTTGATTCGAATAGTGCCATCTTTGATGGTGAGGCAGAAGCCATTTAGTTGTTTCCTCGAAAGATTTGCCTCAAAGTCTTTAGGATGGCTAAATCTTAGAGTATATGGACATTTTATTTCCAACAGCCCCACATGGACATTGCCTCCATCCATATACGAAACAATTCCATCTGGGGAGCAGCCTATCATTGGAAATTCCTTCGAGACCCACAAACCAGTGGTGACAACCGAAACCTCATCATACAAAGATAACGTCTGTTTGTAGGCTTCCCTCGCCAAAGGCTCATTATTTACGCCATAGGCCATGGCCTTCGTGGAGACAGAGGTCGTGCTCCACAACTTCTTATTCAAGTAATTCCCCCAAGATTGAGGTTTCAAGTGAAGCACGTCTTTTGCCTCACTAGCAGTGAAAATGACTCTTCGGCGAAGAAACCACTCACTGCTCCCAGCTTGAGCTTTGGTGTTTGGGATCTCTATTGGGTCTATAGTTAAGGCAGGAGGGGCCAAATTATCGATCAGCTGCTGGACCTGCGTTCTTACAATGGTCAGAAGCCCATCATCAAGAGAGAAATCGGGATACGACATTACCAACATTGTCTCCCATATCGAGTTCTGTCCTGCCACTTGCAGCTGGTATAAAAACTCGTTGGCATTGTAGTGGGCAGTATTGTCTTTAAATCTTGAAGGTCTAGGGTCTCTTTCAGTACATATGACACTGCTCGGATCTTTCCACTTCCTCCCTAAGCCCCAAGTCCTGGACTTGCTCGTTGCAGTCATGGCCTCATGTCCATGCGTATCGCAATGGTCACATAAATATTGAAGTAACGCGGAAACATGACTACAACGACCAAGTGTAGACTGGGGGCAACCACAACAGCCATTGCGCACTGACCCTGACATTTTTGACAAGACAACACTGACTGTATACTCCAGATTCCTCATAGATGATTTTACTTTGCATCTATAATATGCTGAGGCATCATCCTCACTGTCCTGGACATTTAGAAAATGGCCACTTGTAAGATATACCCTTCCTCTTTTTAGTGCCTTTTCGGTACCACCTGCAGCTATCTCATCGTCGCTGTCGCTGCCACCAGGAACAAGAGGGATTGGGCAGCTTTCAATAAGATACGCATACACGTGCCCCTTGTTGAAGGTTTCAGGAATTGTAATAGAAGGGAAATCTTGCCAGCGTCTTGAAGGGATAAAAACATCAGGGGCCTTTTACAGATTTCCTCCTCTTTTTTGGTTCAATTTGTATTCGTACCATCTGCCTCCGTCGACACCAGCAAAGATGTTTCTGCTTTCCCCACCTTCAATGCAATGCTGTATCCTATAAATGAAATACAATCACATAGAAATACATCCGAATAAATTATAATAAATGCAATATCGGCAACGTCATGGTACTCGTAAGTGGAATCCAATGAATACTGCATGCCACCTTCTGCATTGGAATAGGTTAAAACATGGTGGCAGTCCCTATCACTTGGGACTCGGGTCTGAATCCCGTTTTTGTCTATTGTTTCATGGCTTCCTTCATTTAATGCATGGTAAGTACAAAGTTTCTGCCAACACCGCATTGGCTTCAGGAGCACGATTGGGTTACCAATGAATTGAGAACATTTTAAGGGCAAACCGGAGTCGGCTATATTCCATTTTCTGTTCAAACTTCAATTTCTCATGAAATATTTCCCTTCCCACAATGTACTGCGAAACGTTTATCTCCATCCCTGTACTTCTTGTACATGTGTATTAACATAGCCTTAAGATATTCAATTGTAATACCGGTTTAAGGGCAGACCGGAGTCACCGATATTCCATTTTCTGTTCAAACTTCAATTTCTCATGAAATATGGAACGCAGAACAATGAAAAAAATGCTGAATGGAAAGAAGAATTTTTTCTCATAATTTTGATGCATAGTATGTGGCCTTAACTAACCCCTATTCGCCACAGTTTATGAACTCCTTCAGCTTGAACTCCTGAGCGACCGTTATTTTTTGCGTATCAAGTTCACTAACTATAGCCGATCGGTATTGATGGTTGCAACATACTATGCATCTAAATTAGGAGAAAAAATTCTTCTGGCCATTCAGCATTTTTTCATTGTTCTGCGTTCCATATTTCATGAGAAATTAAAGTTTGCACAGAAATGGAATATAGGCGACTCCGGTTTGGCCTTAACGCTTTGAACCCGTAAGGTAGATTTGACTACTTCTTCCGATATAGGCTAGGTAGGTCTCCGAGAGAATTCATGCGACAATACTAACCCACCAATAGAAAATTTTCTTTAATTTAGTAGTCTACGGAGCAGGTTATTCCATCTCAGCTGAGTGGGTTAGTTTTGTTTCTCTTATTATATTTAATAATTTCAGTGTCTGAGGAGAGTGCCTTTATTTATTCACCTTGCAATAAGTTCCTGCTTCCTTCCATTCTGGTTTAAGTCCCTGCATTCCAGCCATCTCCTCAATTCAACAACCATATGATCACCAACGCATGGTAGGCGTAGAATAGCCCCTTGCACATCCTCGGGAAGTAGTTTAACGCCAATGACTTCCCCGATCGAGTTATCTTAAAAATAATAAAATGTTATTATCAAACGGTACATTCGCGTTCCTATGGATTAAGACGTGTACTACAGTGCAATTCCACTTATGGGCCCAAATAGTGGCCTGAGTCCCTATAGCCCTTAACAACAACTACTACAGTGCAATTCCACCTTAACCAATGGGGCTTTGTCGGCTATAAAGTTTCTAATAGATTTGTATCTGTGATCAGACCTGTCATTAATTTGAAACTAGGCCATATCATATCATACATACTTTAAATAATATATTAATATTGTCAGCTACAATTAGTAGGTACCCCGCACACCTTACGTTAAGGGGCCTACAATATCTGTAGAAATGTTAACATTTACACGAATTATTATTATTATTAAATTACAATTTACACTCAGTAACCTATGTACTCTATGTAACCTTAAAAAGTGATAAATTGCGAATTTCAAACTTGACTTATTTAAACGCTTCAAAAAAGATACATAGCAATTTTATTAAACGGACAGTCGCTTGAGATCAATAATTAGGTTTAGGTTCAGGTTAGGTTATTTCTTACATCTGTGACCCACCGAGGTGAGATGACGGCGTTCAATATAAACTACAACTAGTACTACCTACACATTTAATGATTCAATCAATTTAAATATAACAATATTGCCAAAGGCAATCGTTATAAGCGAAGGTATTGACTGCTGTAGTCTGTCAAGGGATGGGGGTTTTGTAATCACCCCAATCTCAATCCCAGTACTCATTTAAACTATATAGAGGGCTTTCCTTCAGTTTCCTGTCAATAGCTGCTTTAAACAACGGGAATTTCATTGTCACAAGACAAGGCAGTGCATTGGTAATGTACATTACTATATCGTCGTTACTTTCCAGTGGCCCTACGTAAATTAATTGATTTGGTGCTCAGATACTTAGATTTTATTCTACCTAGTGATAGTATTATGGAGAGACAATAACCATTTTTACGCTACTAATATTTACAAACATGATAGCGTGTCGGCAGCCCAGCCGACTAGGTTATGGTTCATGGCTGTTATGCAGTAAAATTGTATGGTTATGGTTATAAATCATTACTAATACAGTAATTGTAACATCTATAAGTAAACTATAGCTCACATACCCATTTAAAAAGCTAAAATTTCTTAAAATAAAATAAAATTCAATGGAAATCCCATGCACTCAATGCTAAAATAATGGAGTGTTGTCCGAGGATCAGCTGTTACCCTCTCCCTTTCCCACTGCCCGCCATCTTTGATTTACCTGCGCAAGAACTCCATAGCAAACGATTAATAATATAACGTGTCAATAGAGTTCCTGCGTAGTGACGTCACAGTAAGAGGGCGGAACTAATAGCGCATGCGTGATTGCGAAAATAATGTAAACAAAATCAACTGTTCGGCCATTGGAGGATATAAAGTGCATTGAGCGCTATTGATTTTTTTAAAGTTTTTAGTTGTTATTATTCATATTTCTAGCGTTATATATTAAGCATTGCTGCTATGGCTTGTGTTACAGTGATAGCCGATACCAGGACAGACCACATACGCGAGAGGTCCGAATTATATCGTTCCCCAAGCCACTGGAAAAACTTAAGAAATGCAAGTGGTGGTTGCATCATTGTGGCAGAACGAAGTCCTCAATATTTAAAGTTACAAAATACACACATATATGCATGGCCGTGCCCAGGGGGTGGTCCATGGGGTCCGCACCCCCCCCCCCATCCCCCGAAATAAATTTCTGCAGGTAAACCTGTAAGGTTTGAAGAATTTATTCATTAATAAATTACGCAAAAAAAATGTTTGGAATCCCCCCCCCCCCCCCGCAATCATAACCTGGGAACAGCCTTGTGAATATGTTCAAAACATTTAGTGGATCCTAGTGGGCCAACAAAAGATTTTTCAAATCCCATCGGACAGTCGACTGAGATCATGGCCGTAGCCAAGGGGGAGTTCAACCTCCTTCCCCCCCCCCCACCGTGATGAAACGGCTTGATACTAGATAGAATCGGGTTTTGAGAGGAAAAATATAAACTGCTATCCAATTAAATTTCAGAACCCCCCCGTGCTTATCCCGTTGTCTATCTATCTCTGTACCCCGTGAGTGGTCCATGACGCAACCCCCCCCCCCCCTCCCCGTACAGCCAGACATCTAGAAGGTTCCAAATGTGTCGTTACAAAAGGCATCGCCTTGGGTTGAGGAGCTTAGTTGAAGCCAAACCTTCATTCAAGACTCAAGTAATACCACTTTATAAGTAAAATTGTATAATCATACAACATGACATCTCTATTCAATAAAGTTAATGCTATCTACCAAGTAGCCGGGCCTACCATACCAATGCGAAAGCTAGTGATTGGAGTTAGATTCCTAATATTGTAAATAGTGCATATCGAAAAAACCGAATATGGACCAGCTGTAAAAGTCATTCTGCGAGGATTGGAAAAAGAAGTCGTGGAATGTTTTGTGCCTCAACAATATCTACCAGCCTTTCAACAAAGTAAAGTTACTCCAGGAGCTGAGATGTATCTTATCGTTTCAAGCCATCGGGGAAAAAATAGTGTCAACCTACAGATCATAGAATGAATATTTCATGATGTATTATTATTGTAAACTACAGAAATAATGTAAATAAATGAATAATTTCTATATATATTTTTGTTCTTGTTTTATTAATTGCATAACTAGTTTTAAGCTTATAGTTAGATGATGATGAGTATTAAAAACTAATGGTTGAAAGAAACAAGCTATTGCTTCAGTCATAATCGAGTACTTGAACGGTGAAGGGTTATCTTAATCATAGACTATGAAATGATGTAAATCAAATAATTAAACGAGTACATTAGCTAATTAATTTTAATAAATCTATCCGAAGCATAGGTTTATGGGAAGTATTGATTTAGTAAACAGTTAACCGTGTGCAGGTTCAATCCTGTTGAGAATCACCAGGTGCATATAACTCAGTACAGCCGTCTAATGGTTCAAACAAACAACCCATTAATAAATCTACCCCTCGCTGACAATCCATTGTAAGCTAAAGTGATTTTAGTTTTCATAAATCTATCCAACGTATAGGTTTAAGGGAGTATTGATTTAGTAAACAGTGTGCAGGTTCAAACTTGTTGTGAATCACCAGGTGTATTAACTCAGTACAGCCGTCTAATGGTTCAAACAAACAAGCCATTAATAAATCTACCCCTCGCTGACAGTCCATTGTAAACTAAAGTGATTTTTGTTTTTATAAATCTATCCAACGTATAGGTTTAAGGGAAGTATTGATTTAGTAAACAGTGTGCAGGTTCAAACCTGTTGAGAATCACCAGGTGCATATAACTCAGTAAAGCCGCCTAATGGTTCAAACAAACAAGCCATTAATAAATCTACCCCTCGCTGACAGTCCATTGTAAACTAAAGTGATTTTTGTTTTTTACAAATCTATCCAACGTATAGGTTTAAGGGAAGTATTGATTTAGTAAACAGTGTGCAGGTTCAAACCTGTTGAGTATCACCAGGTGCATATAACTCAGTACAGCCGTCTAATGGTTCAGACAAACAACCCATTAATAAATCTACCCCTCGCATTCTTCTCCATTCCCAACAGTCAGTTTTGGGGTGACTTGTGCAGTTTTCTTCCCGTGATTAGCTGATGTAGTATGCCGCTGCAATATATGATGAGATAGGTCCTCTCTGCATGTGAATGTAGCTTTACACTTTTTGCACGGTATAACACTAACTCCATGTTTGCTTCTAGCATGTCTTTTCAAATTGCAATGTAGTGTGAAACTCGTATCACATATTCTACATACATATTCACTTGCGTTCAGTCTCATTTTCTTCGATTCCATGCTGTAAGATTACACAAATTTACTACACTAAAGTGGTATTACGCGAATGAAGGTTCGGTTTCAACTGATCTCCTCAACCCAAGGCGATGCCTTTTTGTAGCGACGGCCACCCACGAAGGATAGACGGTAAGGGTAGGGGAACAGGGATAGATTGTCCATCACGAAGCGGATAATATGTGGTTAAGACACCATTCATTTTCTAACGACGATTGCAACTGATGTAAAAACAAAAACCACTTTATTTTACAATGGACTGCCTGCGAGGGGTAGATTTATTAATGGGTTGTTTGTCTGAACCATCAGACGGCTGTACTGAGTTATATGCACCTGGTGATTCTCAACAGGTTTGACCCTGCACACTGTTTACTAAATCAATACTTCCCTTAAACCTATACGTTGGATAGATTTATAAAAACAAAAATTTGCGTCATGGACCACCCACGGGGTACAGAGATAGATAGACAACGGGATAAGCACGGTGGGGTACAAAGTCAACCCACGAAGAAGAAAGAAGAAGAAGAAAGAAATGCTTTAATTCAATTAACACCATAAAAAATAAAAATATAACTATAATTAGTAATCTGAATAAAACAATCATAGTGCCATAGAAAGACCACCCACGAGGGATAGCTCGACGGGGGGGAGAAGCGCCAGTACCTCAGACCACCCACGAGGGATAACACGCAAAAATAGATAGACCACCCACGGAGGATAGCTCGACGGGGGGGATATGTGCCAGAGAAAGACCACACACAAGGGATAGCACGACGGGGGGCGGGATAGATGGGATAGCTCGACGGGGGGTGGGATTTGTGCCCGAACCCCCCTTTTTACTCTACTTGCTTTGGTGCTCAGAAACTCAATTGAGTTCTAGTGATAGTATTATGGAGAGACAATAACCCTTCTTACGCTACTAATATTTAATACAATTAACATGATAGCGTGCAAGTATTGAAGGAACATGTAAATAACACTAATTTGCCGTTTAAAAGCTACAATTTCTTAAAATAAAATAAATTTCAGTGGAAAGCCCATACACTCAATGTTAAAATAAGGGAGTGTTGTCCGAGGATCAGGGGTACCCCCTCCCTTTCCGACTGCCCGCCATCTTTGTTTTACCTGCGCAAGAACTCTATTGATTTTGATTCTAAACGATTTTACAATTTGAATCCCCGTAAAAAAATAAGAAAATTGGCGCCACTAACTCATTATTCAAAATTTTGTAGAGAATTGCTTTTGATTTTAGGCGACTTAATAAAATAATTCAATAAATTATGCGTTCTTTCATTAATTTAGGATGCATGTTACAAAATCACGACATTAGTAAAACATCAAAAGTAATAGAGAAATCCATGTTTAAGTAATTAACAGCAGCTTTCCATTAAGATGAACTAAGTTGCATTTCTGCAACAACCCTTCCAGCGCATCCATAGTATCGGCCAATTTAAAGAATTCCAACTCATTAGCACCTTGATAACTTTTACGCTTCACAATTCACAAATGATGTCCTTTAAATCCTTTTGAAGCATCCACTGATCATTTAGACGCAAACATAACAACGCGACGCGAAATGGTAAGAACACTATACATGATTATAAAAGGTATTTAACTTATAAAATTGAAAAAATATAGCAACAGGTCTGTTACCGATGCAATTTGGAGACAAAATAAATTCAAGATGAGGGGTGGGCCATGGGGTGGACGCTGGCCACTGACCTGACTATCCGAGGACCTTAGGAGAAGACCCCCTGCCCAGTGCCCCGTTCCTTTTCGTAACAGCTTAGGAACGAAAATAATGTGCTACTGCTAGCGCGGCTAGGCCTACTCAGAACTTCTATTTCGTTCCCCTTACGACAAAAAGCGTGTTTCATCAAATTAACGAAATCCCTGCAACGAAACTCAATTACCCTTACAGTAACGACAAACTTACAGTTTCGTAGGAATGATTGACACAAAAAACTTTCCATAGCTAATACACCATTCAATGCGTCACGCTCCGACGCCTTAATGTAGCCTACAAATTTAACTGCGACTGCCGGTGCCACCGCGCTTTACACGCCACTTCAGGTCATGTGTCGCTGTAGTCTACCCCGAGATCTCGTCTAGCCCTACTGCCCTTGTTCTCCGCTTCTTTTTTCATGTCACCATTGAAAATGGGTTGAATTTTTTAGGTAAAAGCTAGGGACCTAGCCACATCCATATGTGATAGTAAATTTGTGATCAATTGTCGTCGCAATACATATATGAGCTTAGTGGTAATTTCCATCTTTTATGGTGGTTCTTGGTTATTACATGCATATCAAAGCGTATTATTATCAATGTGTATTATGCGAGGGATGTAATGTTATGAAACCTTACCTTACCAAACTTAGACAAAATTAATGAACCAAGCAGGTCTGAGATGAGTTAACCAGCTTAGTGAGCATGGTACTTAAGACCTTTCTACCGAATTTCTCAGCCGAACTACACCCATGCCCACTAAAAACAAATATACAAGTAGGCAGCAGGCACATATAGTTGCCAACATTAGAAGTAACAACCGTAACCAGCCATATCACTAAACTAATAAGCTAATAACCAGCATAAAATTAACACCAAATCAGCAAGTAAGGTACCTAATGATAGTAGTCAGCAAATGTGGTTAACTTAAATAACTTAACATAAAACAACATGTCCTGTTGCTCACCAAGCCGCGGTGTCTCCAGCTCAGAAGTCAAGGAATATTAGTGATGACCTACCGCATTCCGTGAAATTTGAATGGCTTTAACCCCAGATTAGAAGAAAGCCAACTTTGACAATCTCGTTATCAACCCCTAGCTTTCCTTTTACACGAAAGCCATCTGAAATCAAATTCGTGTATGCACTAAACAGGCTACACAGTACACCACACCCTTGAATTTAGCGACTTTGGTGGCAAGATGGTAGAGTGCTTGTACTTGTGCGAGTCTCTACGCACCTAGCGATCGGAGACGTGTTGTAACTCGACACAAGTACCTATTAGCTTGCTTAGTAAGGCGATTGAAGAGGTTCACCGGAAACATTCACTAAATTGTTTGTACCCCATGAAAACCTTTTCTAATAAAGAAAGAAAGAATTGTAAAGCACTCGGAGGAGCAGAAATATTCTTGACACTCCGCTCCTTTGACCAGCGGCCGTAAGGGTAGGTACCTACTAACTGCATTACAACAACCTTTTGCTCAATGGTCTGTTCTTAAATCAGTGGGTGCTAATGCACACTCCCCTCTTACTCTGGGCGCCGTAGTGCTCACGCCAGAGCCTAGAGGTAAATAAATTGGAAAGGTGGTGCAAACGTCCACCATTCAGCTTCTGAATAACAGGGGTATCAAACATTTTCATACCAATTGATCTTACTACGGCCTGTTCAGAAGTCCATCCATTCGGAGCGAATGGTGAATTATCGCCTGACACATGTATTTGAAACTCAAAACCAAACAGTAAATTTCCAATGGTGGCAGGAAGGGATGAACTATAACTAAACATTTAATTGGAATTTCCAAGTACTTCCAGGATGCCTTCACAACACAAAGTGACGCTGTTGCCATTTTCTTTGACCTGGAAAATGCCTACGATCGGTGCTGAAAAGTCCAATTTTTCTAACTAAGTAGGCTCTTCTCTGCTTATGACTGGCGAAGCATGAATGGGGTGCCACCTATAAAAGGGGCAACGAATTTTCAAAATAAGCGCATATTTTGGTCCACAACTCGCGATTACTGTGCACCGTGCACTGTGCATTATGCACTGCGTCACTAATAAAATCATGAATAATAATTCATCACAGCTCATATGCTGCTTCTGTGTTTATTATTAGCCAATCAAAACTCGGTTGGTTTTCTTACTCCATTTTACATCTAGCCCATAACCTTGCCAGAACGTTTCTTTTAGAACTATCCATGTAAGCAACTAATATCACCAAAATCTTTCTCTAGTAAAAAGTAATAATATATTTTAAAAAATTTATTTGGCCCCACAACCAAAATATCAAGGAAAGATCGAGTTAAGAGACATTATGAATGAACAGGCTGTTGACATTGGCCACTGGGGTTAATTGTAAGAGTTGGCCGAAAGGCCCAAAATTCGCCCATATGGAAAATAAAGACAATTTTCTTTCTTTCTTTTCTTACTCCTGGATCACCACAATATAGGTTCGTTATTTTAATTTTTATTTAATATAATACTTAAGTTACAACGGTTTAGTCTCCTCAATTATCATAGAAATATTTCATACATAGCACTACTAGGAATTTTTTTAATGAATTCATGAAAAAATTATAACAAAAATGAAAAACACATTATAATATTAACCAAATCGTAATAACTTAAGTGTTGACTTAAATAAAAACCAATCTGTTTTCAGGGTGGCCAATGTCAATTCCTCTTATTAACTACTACAACCAAGAAACTGTTCCAACGATATCTTTTGAACAATTTCTGGGAGTTTTTAGTCGTTATTGTTTAGCGTTTGGGGGGCCTGAAATTGCTCAAAAAAAGAAAAAAAAACCATTGACAATAATTTTGTCAACCTACATGCTAAATTTCATCAAATCATGTTAGAAATTGAAATATTGACGAACATACCGACAGACAGGCATTTCGTAAAAACCACTTTTCAGGGGTAACTCAAAACTTGTAAACCCAGTAAAATCTCGTCATCGAAAGTTTCGATCATTACAACCTCCAAGCTTATAGACTAATCCTTATTGTACCACAGTATTTAGAAGATAGCAGGTAAGTTGGTATAAAAATATAAAAAACAGTATTGCCGTTAAATAATAAGTATACATTTACACAATAACATAAGGCATACATAATCAAAGTTAGGTCGTTAGTTAAAATTATCGACTGGCCTTAACATGACATGCCTGCTTGACAATTACAAAAATGTAAGCAATACTGCATACTGCATGTGTTCATAGTAAATTTTTACAGAAGGTACGTCATAAATACAAGTCATGTTAACATCAGATAGTATATCGATAAGAAAATTACCCTTTCTGGGAAGTTATTAAGTAACTTAAACTAATTTCTGGGAGACATCCGTTAGAAAATTTGGGCTGGTTAAGTTATGAGTATTTTTCGTTAATTTCTAACAACTGAATTACATTATAAAAATATTAAAGTGTCAAATAAAGTTGACTATTATCACAAGCAAGTAACTTATAATTTTAAAATCTAGAAAGTTAAATTTACCTAGACGCGCATCTAATGAAAAATAGAAAAAAGTTATTTGTAGACAATTCAGCGGGAACTTTCTCAAGTTTGCGATAAGCTCAGGGTGAAACTCCACTGTGTATACAATTACAATACCGTACGATTCCATTGCCCATTTAGTACTCAAACAGCTCACTTGATCATCTGACACAGGCTTTACTGGTTGTATAGGTATGCTAACATCAATTGGATACATTTCACTGGAATATACGAGTATCACAGTAGTTAAAAAGCTTATTATGGTTTATTGCATAATTAAGCAAAGTTCCCAGTTATGGCAGCAATTACGCTAAGCAAAGCAGAGCAAGAAGGAAATAAGCGCTAGAAAGATGGGTGAGGCGAGGAGAGACACTCCGGCATCGGTTTCGTAGACGACCGCGTACTTCAACTCCGTCCCTGTCCCCGTCCAAGTTAAGTCTTGCTCGTCAGCGTCGTCCTCTCTGATGGGATAGACGTGGTCCTTTAATATGAACATACTCTCAGTTGTGTTCTGGTTCAAGGATTTCACTGAAATGTGTACAGTAAAGTCAGTGACATGAACAAGGCAATAAACATGACGGGGGAGGGTTTGAATCTGGACAACGGGCATGCATTTTTTTGTAGTTTAGCGGCAAAAGTGAGATATTTGGGCTGTGAGTTCTTTTAAACTAACTCAACGCTGCTGATTACCAATCCGTCAGTGTCCAGTCCTGATTTTGAGTTTTAACACAATAAACAATTGATATACTTTATTCGAAATTTAAACGATCTAGCTTGTCCGTCACGTTACCCGTTTCTCGGCTTATAGGTTAAGACGTAATACATTTAATTTGTTAGCCAAAATACCCATAAAATCTTTAAGAATGGTATCAACCCCCCTTATTATAAGTGAGAATAAACTGTCGCAAAATGAAAACAAGCGTTAAAATCATCAAATATTTGCAATACAATTTTCAATTCATTGCAACAACATTTTCTATGCCAGAATAAACAACAGCGACTCTAGCTTTTTATGGCGCTAAAAAAGAAGCTAGAGTTGCTGTTGTTGTTTCTTTCAGACATGTGACAAAAGCTTAGAAAACATAAAAATAAAAATAAAAAATAAAACTTTTTTGCTTAAGCACTAAATTTTAACTGCAGAACTATTGTCATTAGTAATCAAAAAAGTTAATTATTCAATCGCCCTTAAATTCGCGCAAAATGGCCTATTTTCCGAAATACGCCTATTTGATTATGACATCATATTTTCCATTGTGTTTGCAAGTGGGTTGGCTTTTCCGACTAGCTTGAGGCTTTAGATGATAAATAACATATTTTTGTTCAAAATAAACATATTTACCACATTTAGACTATTTATTTATATTTTCATTTGTACAGGACTACAGGTACAGTTTACACCAGTTACATCTACACAAAAGATAACAAAATATCATAGAAACATGAGAATGAACATGCGGTTATTTTCTGTTATGCTCTTCCATTACAAACGTACAATAAAAAAATAAAAAACAGAAACAAAAATGAACAATGGAAAAAATACAACTATTAAACTATAAGCATTACTTGAGAAACTCAGGATTCACCATCAGCCTAGTATGCACTTTGAAAGTTTTAAAAGATACGCAAAAAAAGGTAACTGCCGAAAATTGTTTGCCACTTCGCTAAAATTTTATTATATTAAATTATATTATTATTATATGGTGCAGAAGCATGGACACTAACATTAAAAGAGTCTCAAGCGCTTCGAGTATTTGAAAATAAAATGCTGAGAAGAATCAATGGTGGAGTGTGGGACCAAGGTAGATGGAGAATTCGGCATAACCGCGAGATACACGATCTGTTCGGGTCAGTCAATGTTTTTACGGAGCTCCGAGCCGGGAGACTACAGTGGTTGGGACACGTACAACAAATGGAGAGCCAAGAAAACGTGGGAGGCAAAAATACATGCGCCGAGGCCGATAGGAAGACCAAGGAGGAGATGGAGGGAACAAACTGAAGAGGACCTCCAGGCAGTAAACTTAGGGCTGCTGGATTGGCAGATCGTCGCAGAGGATCGGGCGAGATGGAGGCGAATTGTGTGTGAGGCCAGAAGTCCCCCAGGGCTGAACGCGCCATCATAGTAAGTGTATAGGTAATGCTTTCTCATTTTCTTTGGTATTAGTAGGCATGTATATATATATGATAGTACATTTCTATTCCTATGTACTCTAGAAATATCAAAGGATAGTTTTTCCAGATGTTCCTAATTATTATGTTCCTAGTTGTTCAAATCTTTATGCATGTAACTTAAAGAAGCCATTTTTCTCTTAGCTTCAATAGAATCAATTTTAAAGCGCTGCCTAAGAAATCTATTTGATTTATACAATGGGCTTTCATGTTCAATTTTAATGCATAAATATCTTTAAAATCTATTTTTCAATTTTTTTGAGATAAGTCAATTCTCCTTGGATCCCAAACAATGCTGCTATATTTATTATATTATATGAATGGAATGCATACTCCTCCTGCAGTGGTTCTCACACTGGCAAGAGATACTGATATTTTTCTTTTTCTGCTTCTCATTTCTCCTTGATAAATGTAGAACCATGTTGGGATGATGAGAGGGATATCAAAAGGTAGGGTTTGTATCATTACTCACGAAATTCACCGCAACCTTTCCCAGGAAATCATAGGAACCCCTTTGGTACTCCACACTGTAACCAGCTGTGATGCAACGTCGCTTATATAGACAATTGGAAAGAAGCAAGATTTCGAGAACTAAGCACGCTCACTGGAGCACACAAGAACTGGAGATTCGTAGGCGAAACATTTGGGCAAAGTTGAAGAGCTTGTCATTCGCCTTTACGGAGTCGACAACTTACTTTTACTTTTACATCGCCTTTGTCCTCAGGTAGGGTCGGCGGCACGGCAGCGGCGTTTCCAAACAACTCTGTTTAGAGCGTCTTCCTTGTTCAGGGCGAGAGTCCTTACATCCTCTTCAATTTTTCTGGGGAGTGTCATTTTCGGTCTTCCCCGGGGGCGGGGTCCAGGGAGTGTCATGTTCTGTATACGTTCTTTGGACGTGGCCCCACCAACTGAGTCATCTTTCCCTTAGCTTCAGTGCGACATCACCATTTTTCGTCTCCAACCTTATGTCCTTATTTCGGCGCCGGTCTTGCAGGGTCAGTCCACACGCCCAACACTCCGCACCGTATACCATGCATGGTCGGATCACTTGCTTATATATTCGGCCCTTGAGCTTCTTTGGCATTTTTCCGTCTGTGAGGATTGGTGCTATGTCATGAAATTTCCCCCAGACTGCTTTTATTCTTCCTTTCAAGCCTTCTTCACATCCACCGTTTTGTTCAAGGGTGCTACCCAGATACTTAAATGTCTCCACTTTCTTAAGTTCTTGGTCACCTATTTTTACAGTGCCTGGTTCTGGTTTCCCGCATTCCATGTACTAGGTTTTGCTCCTGTTTGTCTTCAGGCCCTCTTTTTCTAGGCGTTCCACCCATTTATTTAGCTCTGCTTCGCCTTCCCTTCTCTCTTTCGTGCTTACTGCCACGTCATCCGCAAATAACAGGCTTGCAGGGGCTTCCCCTTGGATGCTTTTCGTGATCGTTTCCATTTTAATGACAAAGAGGAAAGGGCTAAGTGCTCAGCCTTGGTGTAACCCGTGCTGGACGTTAAAACCTTCACTGAGTCCTGCAGCGCTCTTTACCCTAGTTGTGCAACCTTCATACATGTCTTGGATAGCTCGGATATACTCTAGCACAACACCTCTTTTCTTCAGGCATTCCCAGATCAGGTCTCTAGGTGTTCGGTCGTATGCTTTCTCCAGGTCAATAGAGATATAGTGCAGCGGTGTGTTTGCCTCTCTGTGTAGTTTTAGCATGGTTCTAACTGCGTATATGTCATCCGTCGTGCCTCTACCCATCATAAAGCCGAGTTGGTTTTCGGTGATGTCGCCTTCTAGCTGGCCTCAGCCGAGTTTCCAAAAGTCTCTCGTACCATTTTATACAGTGGCTCATTAGCTTGATCGGCCGGTAGTTGTTGCATTGTTGCACGTCCCCTTTTCTCTTGTATATCGGTATGTGACACTTTCCCTCCAACTATCTGGCATACGCCCTCCTGTCATTATCTTATTGGCTAGCTTTGTCATGAACGAAACACCACTCCTTCCCAGTGATTTAAATACTTCAATTGGGACCCCATCCGGTCCAACTGCCTTTCCATTTGCCATTTTTTTAAGGGCTTTTTCTACTTCCGATTCACTGTTGAACTGTAGTATAACATATGGTTCTACATCTTCGCCTTGTCTCGTTCCGCCTTCATTCATAATACCATTGAAGTACGCTCTCCAACGCTGTATGATGTCCACAGTTTGGGTCAATACCCGGCCCTGCTCATCTTTAATGCATAGGACCGCTCCAAGGTCTTGCTGCTGCCTGGCTCTGCCTTTTGCAATTTTAAAAATCTTGGCTTCTCCCTCCCTGGTGTTGAGCTCTTCGACAAACCTACAGTAAAAGAGGCGAGACACTTCCAATGTGATTCGTAAAAACACATAGGAACCTTCTTGAGAGTGAATGGAGTAAATTAATTTTTTTCATCGTGAATTGAACAGTTATATTCGTCCCTCGCCTAAAGTTAGTGGGAAAAATCACCTCTGTTGAAAATCAAGTGGAAAAAGTTGCTTACATCTCCCATTTGGCCTATGCAAGCTTCATCAGCAGTATCTTGGGAGAGGATGAATGGTGTGACTGTGTTCTTTTCATCAATTTTAACCAAATTATTATATTCGTCACCAGAAGCCTCGATCTAGTCGAAAAATCACCTCGCGTGAAAGCCAAGTGGAAAATGTTGCTGTCATTTGGCCCCTCAAGGCCCACTTGCGGGATCTTCGGTGAATGTAAATGGGGTGAATGTGCTGATATGTTGTTGTAATTTCAAGTCTTGAATTTCAGGCAAATACTAAGGGGGAAACCTACATACTTACTTACGTTCTTGAGCTTTGGAATCCAAAAAGTTAATCTTAATGAATGTGGTGAGGGAGACTTCGAAGAGTTTGTTGGGGTCGACGGCCATGGGGGCGGCGATGTCCCGACGCCTACGGCCGTAGCCCACCATGCCATTGCTGCATTCCACCTGAAGACACAAACTCATTATCATTTAACTGCTGAAGATTCATTATATTACCATGACTTATACTGTACGTAACATTCCTGACTTGCCTAATTAATAGTTAAATTCGTAGATTTTGAAATAAATGAAATGAAATGAAAATGAAATGAAAATCGTATATTTATATACATAAGTGTACAATTAATAATAAGGTAGTTTTACAATTGTGAAGGGGGGATCCCAAAGGAATTTCAAGAATTTATTTCGATGGCTCAAACAATCGCTGCTTGTCCATAACGGCACTGGGGGCCTGGGGCAGCTGCCATCCCAAAATTTTCAGGTAAAATAGATTAGGAATCGCCCTCTAATATTACAAAGTGAAACTACAACTGATAAAATTGAAATATGCATCAGTTAAATCATAAATCACTAAAAACGCTAGTGCTGGGCACCAAGGCAGACTGCCCTCAACTGCATGACGATATTAAGAAGGGACTGCTTAGAAGAACGATGGCTCCGCTACGAAAACATTGATGCATTTTTTTTATGGACTTAGAAATTGTTGTTTAACTTGCGAAGAAATTGGCAGCATGGGCAGGGCCCCTGTTGCTACGATGGGAATGTTTCTCGATTGAACATATTTTATTGTATTAAATTACTCCTATGCCGTGCTATCGTCAACAAAAATAATCAAAATATTTACAGTCAGCATTGAGATTCACTACTTTCATTTTAAAAGTACGGAAATTACGAAATGTCAAATGACTAAAGTAGTATCACAGTGTGATGATCCGAGTCACGCGTTGATGCTGTGATTCATATTCATGTGACTAATAAACTAGATTCTGATTGATATTTACCGAGTTTCGGCTAGAATATTGTATACCAGTCGAGTCACTGCCCTTCTGGTTTCTGACTACGAACCGCCACTGGGTTAAAATATAAACGTATCCCAAGAAAATACTGAGTGGGTCTACGGGACCTGCAAAGGTAAATTCTGCCCACCCGACCTCCTGATTATAGTGGAAAACTTGCCTTCAGCCTTTCACATGAAAAATTATTTTTGTAATTATATTGTGATAATTAATTTTAATTAGGGAGAGGTGAATAAGGTGCCGGATGGGAACCTGTGACTTCCTTTATGAAAGTCCTGTTCGTTATCAACTACATTACAATAAAATTATTTCACTAGCAACTCAATAACCCCTTCATTCAATTAGCAAATCCCATTCGACCAGCATGGGTGACAGTAAGCAATTTAGCATAGCAGTATATTGGATGGACAATTTTAGACTGGTCGGACTGCAGGTGCAAGTCGAGCACCGATAAGAAGCACTGTGTTTCTGCAAGCAGGCACGGATCAAGTAATGAATTTAAGAAAATGTTCCTTCCCGTCACCAAGTCGAAATGTTGCGGGCAGTAACTGCAGCTAATGTGGCTATTGTGGCGTTGAATAAACTAAGTAAGTGGTAATTGTAGCTAAGACTAATTTTATTCCATAAGCAAGGAAATGTTGCAGGAGCAGGTCTACGCATAACAATCGTTCTGTATGGTTCATGCCGGTAAGGCTTACATAAATAATTAGATTACTCGTGACTTCGTGGTATTTCATTTTAATAAACAAAAAATAACAAAAACTTAGAGTTTTAGAAAAACTTGTTATAACAACCCGAATTAGTAAAACCCAAATAATCGTTAAGAAATTAACTTTGTCTAAGAAACCCACTTGTGTTAGTATAAAACCCTGAGCGCTTTCGGCAAGAACTGCCATCTACAGAGGGAAACCCACTAGCACAGTTACACCTTATCTGCGATTTGAGACTTGCTCAACTCGAGGAGAAGATGCAAATGTGACTAGGGAGAGGAAACCTTGGTTTATATAGGACTGGGAGCGGGGGGAGGAGGGGGTGGGAGGGGGCGTGGCTGGTTACCTATTCCTAACCTACTAGCTAGATCTATTAGAGGGGATGATTGTGTGAATGTTATGTCGTTTGTTAATTTTTCCCTATTGTGTAAAGCTCTTTTGATTTCAACATTTTCAAAAAAATTTAAAGTGTAACTTTTCTTTATTTTGTGTAGGGCTGTCCAATTGTGAGGATCGAATGTGTGGTTTTCCGAGTTAAGGTGTTTCGCGAATGTGCTGTTGGTGTTGGTGTCTCCTATACCTGCTATATGTTCTCTGACCCTAGTTTTAAAGCTTCTGCCTGTTTGGCCTATGTAAATTGCGTTACAATCGTTACAATTTAGACGATAAACTCCATTGCCTTTTTCTTTTTCTGGTTTGGTTTTGCAGTTCATGAGTTTATTGGCCAAATTGTTGCGATTGTACGGGGCTGGTGTTTTGTCTGTTGTAGAAGAAATGAGGTTACTAATTTTTTCTGTGATTTTTTCTACGTATTGTATCCTGAAATATGATTTATTGGTTACCGGGTTTAAGCTCCCTGGGGGGTAAATTAGTTTGAGGTTGTGTTTGATTTTGTGATGTCGTAGGATTCTGTCTATTATGTTGAGATTGAAATTGTTATTATGGGCAATTTGTTTTATTGTATTTAATTCATTATTATAGTTGGTTTGATTCATAGGGATGTTAAGGAGTCGAAAAATCATACTATGGAATGCTGCGTGTTTGTGCTGGAATGGGTTAGAAGAATCAACAGGGATTATATTATCGCTATGGGTTTCTTTACGAAATATCTTGAAGTCTAGGGTACTATTATTTTTGGTGATGGTGAGGTCTAAGAAGTTCAGGGAGTTGTTTTCTTCTACTTCCATGGTAAATTGGATTTTTGGGTGAATTGTGTTGATAAAACTTAAGAAATTGTCTAGTTGTCTGTTACTTCCTGTCCAAATGCAGAAGATATCATCCACATACCTTGTCCAGAAAGATATACATTTAACTAGGGGATTTTTATTGTGTAGAAGTTTGTGTTCGAAGTTATCCATAAAAATTTCAGCAAGAAGGGGAGAAAGGGAAGAACCCATAGGTAGACCTATTTTTTGTTGGTAGTAGTCGGATTCGAAGCGGAAATAGTTTTGATGGGTGCATGTGTCTAACAGAAGGAGGGTCTCAGAAATAAGGCTGTTCGAGGTGTTATTGTGATAGAGTGACTGGGCAACTAATTTACGTACTTCGGGTACGGGAATATTAGTAAACAGATTTTTGACATCGAAAGAGACGAGTTTGGCATTGCTGGATAAGGAAAGGTGCTTAAGGCGGGAAACAAACTCGAATGAGTTTTTGACGCTGTGGCGGGGTGTGAAGTTTGATAGCTCGCGAATGTGTTTGTTGAGAAAACTAGCTACTTTGCTGGCTGGGGCACTGTTATACGAAACTACTGGGCGGATAGGTTGATTGGGTTTATGAAGTTTAACCAGACCAAAAAATGAAGGAGCTACGGGGTTCATGTTGGTAAATTTATAGGCTATATCTTGGGGTATCGTGTTAGAGCTTTGTTTAATGGCTTTTTTGGTTGCTTTTTGGAATTTGTTTGTGGGGTCTACTTTAAGTTTTACGAATGTGGATTCATCAGAAATGAGGTCTAAGACTTTAGAAACATAATCATGGGTAGGTAAAATGACAATAGAATTTCCTTTATCCGCCTTGGTGAGTGTAAGGTTATCTCGGGCTAGTTTCTTTTTTATAGATTTAGTGTTATCGTTTTTGTGTGTAAGTTTGACGTTTTTCAGAATATCTGCTGCTATGTGTTTTTCATTATTGTGGTTTTTTAGGCTAAATTCAGTGTCTGACATTAAGTTGGTTGACGTGTTTTTGTTTAGACCTATATCGGGGCAATACTTGAGGCCCTTGTTGAGAAGTTCCATTTCTTTTGTGTTGAAAATCGTGTTAGATAAGTTGACGGTACGAGGATAGAATTTATGTGTTGTGATGGGTAGTGTAGTGAGTGTCTGCGCTGAAGGCGTGAGGCCTTGACCTACCCCAGTCTGCATCGATCGATGAAAGGGGTTAGACCGGGAACGTACTTTCGTCCTGCACATCTGATGTTTCGTGTCGCGATGTGATGTGTGATGTATTCCGTTGGATTTGTTATTTTGGTTTTGACTCAGTTCTTTTATTTTTTTATTTAGTGTTGTGCGTTTTTTGTAAGTGATACAACTAATTTTTGTGTATATTTGATCTTGGAAGGTGGTCCATTCTAAAAAGTGAAGTTTAAAAGATAATTCTGAATGTAAAACTTTAAGGTAAAGGCTTATGCTGTCTCTGATTTTGAACCATTTTTTGATTTCTTCTGCAAGCCAGACTTTCTGGGCGATTCTAAGTGCTTTACTGGATTGTGTGGAAAAGGTTGCTGTTTTAATTTGGATGTATTTAGGAGTGATTCTAAGTCTTTTGCAATCTTGGTTAAATTCGAGGTTAAGTGAAGCAATGGCGAATTTTTCTTTAAGTTTCCTATAGATTTTGAGTTGTTCAGCAAGACTAGCTGTTTTAACATAAATAATTAGATTACTCGTGACTTCGTGGTATTTCATTTTAATAAACAAAAAATAACAAAAACTTAGTCCAAATTCCAAAAAGCAACCAAAAAAGCCATTAAACAAAGCTCTAACACGATACCCCAAGATATAGCCTATAAATTTACCAACATGAACCCCGTAGCTCCTTCATTTTTTGGTCTGGTTAAACTTCATAAACCCAATCAACCTATCCGCCCAGTAGTTTCGTATAACAGTGCCCCAGCCAGCAAAGTAGCTAGTTTTCTCAACAAACACATTCGCGAGCTATCAAACTTCACACCCCGCCACAGCGTCAAAAACTCATTCGAGTTTGTTTCCCGCCTTAAGCACCTTTCCTTATCCAGCAATGCCAAACTCGTCTCTTTCGATGTCAAAAATCTGTTTACTAATATTCCCGTACCCGAAGTACGTAAATTAGTTGCCCAGTCACTCTATCACAATAACACCTCGAACAGCCTTATTTCTGAGACCCTCCTTCTGTTAGACACATGCACCCATCAAAACTATTTCCGCTTCGAATCCGACTACTACCAACAAAAAATAGGTCTACCTATGGGTTCTTCCCTTTCTCCCCTTCTTGCTGAAATTTTTATGGATAACTTCGAACACAAACTTCTACACAATAAAAATCCCCTAGTTAAATGTATATCTTTCTGGACAAGGTATGTGGATGATATCTTCTGCATTTGGACAGGAAGTAACAGACAACTAGACAATTTCTTAAGTTTTATCAACACAATTCACCCAAAAATCCAATTTACCATGGAAGTAGAAGAAAACAACTCCCTGAACTTCTTAGACCTCACCATCACCAAAAATAATAGTACCCTAGACTTCAAGATATTTCGTAAAGAAACCCATAGCGATAATATAATCCCTGTTGATTCTTCTAACCCATTCCAGCACAAACACGCAGCATTCCATAGTATGATTTTTCGACTCCTTAACATCCCTATGAATCAAACCAACTATAATAATGAATTAAATACAATAAAACAAATTGCCCATAATAACAATTTCAATCTCAACATAATAGACAGAATCCTACGACATCACAAAATCAAACACAACCTCAAACTAATTTACCCCCCAGGGAGCTTAAACCCGGTAACCAATAAATCATATTTCAGGATACAATACGTAGAAAAAATCACAGAAAAAATTAGTAACCTCATTTCTTCTACAACAGACAAAACACCAGCCCCGTACAATCGCAACAATTTGGCCAATAAACTCATGAACTGCAAAACCAAACCAGAAAAAGAAAAAGGCAATGGAGTTTATCGTCTAAATTGTAACGATTGTAACGCAATTTACATAGGCCAAACAGGCAGAAGCTTTAAAACTAGGGTCAGAGAACATATAGCAGGTATAGGAGACACCAACACCAACAGCACATTCGCGAAACACCTTAACTCGGAAAACCACACATTCGATCCTCACAATTGGACAGCCCTACACAAAATAAAGAAAAGTTACACTTTAAATTTTTTTGAAAATGTTGAAATCAAAAGAGCTTTACACAATAGGGAAAAATTAACAAACGACATAACATTCACACAATCATCCCCTCTAATAGATCTAGCTAGTAGGTTAGGAATAGGTAACCAGCCACGCCCCCTCCCACCCCCTCCTCCCCCCGCTCCCAGTCCTATATAAACCAAGGTTTCCTCTCCCTAGTCACATTTGCATCTTCTCCTCGAGTTGAGCAAGTCTCAAATCGCAGATAAGGTGTAACTGTGCTAGTGGGTTTCCCTCTGTAGATGGCAGTTCTTGCCGAAAGCGCTCAGGGTTTTATACTAACACAAGTGGGTTTCTTAGACAAAGTTAATTTCTTAACGATTATTTGGGTTTTACTAATTCGGGTTGTTATAACAAGTTTTTCTAAAACTCTAAGTTTTTGTTATTTTTTGTTTATTAAGGCTTACATATAAAAATTTAAAAGTAAGGCTCAAGTACGTAAAGAAAGGCTAAATAGGTGAGCCCATTAAGCGCGTTCGGGTGAGTAGTGTCGCGGTTATTCATGAAGTAACGACCAAAAGTTAGATATTAAGCAAGTGCATGTTGACACTCCTATACAAGGGACCTGAACTGAGAGAAATCTCTAGGCAATAACTTAAGAAAATAATACAGTGATAGTAAAAGTTTACGGAGTCACTGTACTGAAAGAAAAATCGCCGAGCAGAGTGGCTTAATTTGCTGTTACATTTTTCTTTTAATGTAAAAAGGGTAAAAATATTATATGAACAATCCTGGGTTGTCAATGTAAGAAGGCCGACATTATTTTGTTAACTCAAACAAACCAAAAGTAACAAAAGAAAATAGGTATTTACAAAAGAGATTTTTAACCTTGCTAGTCTGAAACTGTATACTTATGCAAGTGTAACAAAATCGACACTGATAAATAACATAATAACAGAGTTTGCCTTTTCTAAAATCAACAATTTGCCATATCAATATTAAAGAGTTTGAGCACTTTTACCTTAATAAGGCAAGTTTTGCAAGTGAAAACACAGAATTTCTAAGTACTTTTAATTTGTTACATTCACGTGGCTGTTCTACCAGTTCTATACCATATACTTACAACGGATTAATAGAAATACATAAATTTAGACATTGTTAATAGTTCAAAGTTACATTTACCAAGTTGCACTGCAGTTGTTAATTTTTAGTACAACCTTTCATTTTTATCTCGTACTTAAAGTTACACTGTAACACTTCTTTATCTTTTCATATTTTATTTTTTTCTATGATACTACATTAATATAATTACAAAGGCTTTCACGGCCGGAGTTATTTGACGAAGCAGTAGAATCCAGGGTGGTCGTTCTGAAAGCGTACTTCCGAACGTTTCGTCAACATCTGCGGTCGACATCTTCGGCGGAATTGCGTAAACTTGTAAGATTGCATCTCGGAGGTTCAGCAGCAACTGACAACAGTTGAAGATGTCGACCGCAGATGTAGACAAAACATTTGGAAGCACGCTTTCAGAACGACCACGGCCTATCATCCCGGATTCTGCAGCTTCGTTACGATACTACATTAACAAAGCACATAAGTTGATGGAACTTGGTTCCAAACTAGGTTCCATCATGTATTGATAAGGGGAACGTACGTATTGGGTTCGAGTCTCGTAGCTGACACATTTTTTGGCCATAGTTTATGTATGATTTTTATTTGTTCGCATACAGTACATACGTAGTATGCAGCATAAAAATAACCAGCTGCTGCATATGTATATGCATATACATATAAATACAGTTGCGTTACACACGACGTACCTGTAACAGAGTGTACGGTTGGCATGTAGCAACAACTCTGTTGGAATTCTTTCTCCTACTTAGTTCCAGCTTGTTACTTATTTTGGTGTCATTTGCAGCCACGAATTGATACTTTTTTTTCGCTTTTAATTGACAAATTTTTCAAAATAAATAACTTGCAACAGAATTTTGGGTATTAGTTACTATCATGAAAATGGTGGGGCCCTGCGCAAGGGACATTATAGGGTCGAACCCTCTAATTTGAAAACTGCGTGCGTCCATGAGTATTAGTTGGAACGGCGTTCCCCTTTTTCTACATTTTTATGAAAATGGGGAGGGGAGGCTTCCAATGATACGCCCCCTCCCCTTATAAAACTATCGTTACCCCAATGGGTTTGTTTGTTTTGACCAGCGATTTTCAACTACAGCAATTGTCCACGTGTGGCGAATGCAAAAATTTAACATATCTCTAAGAATCTATTCAAAAGCGGACTAATCAGGACATGTAGAGTAGTGGTACGGACTCTGACTTTCACCCAAAAGGTTGTTGGTTCGAGTCCTACACTGCCTACATTTTTTGGCCATGCTTCGGAGGGCATGTAAAGCAGGCGGTCCAGGGCCTTCCTAGTTGAGTGTAAGAGATGGCTTTCTAGCCCTAACTCCGCTAGGCTGGCTTAGTAATAGAACAAAAAAAGTCCTTATTTATTTATTTATTTATTTAATGTTCATCATAGGGCTTACCGTAGTTTATGCTGTGCTCATGTTTATTATTATTATTATTATCTTGATATTTTTGACTTAAAAAAACTATGGGTCAGTTTCATAATTATATCTTTCAGTTGTACTTGCGAAACGCAGTAGCTTCACACAATTACTGTAGGGAGCACGCTAATAAATGAAATAATTGTGATGAACTTACTCCGCGGCATTTGTCAAGGCAGACGTTGACTGTTCCTCGGAATTGCACGTAAGTCGAATCAGGAAACTTGAAAGCTCTGAATTTGGCCGACAAAAAGTCCCCATTTACTGTGTTAAAGTTTTCGAATAGGTAAGGGTCTACAGAACATCTGCAACACAATTTGAATGTGTTAAAAACCAATGTAGTCAAGTGCTGTCAATAGAAAAAATTAAATTACTCGTGACTTCGTGGCACTTCATTTTAATAAACAAAAAACTAAAACTTTGTGTTTTAAAAAAACTTGTTATAACTATTACCCGAATTATTATTACCCAAATAATCGTTAAAAAATTAACTTTGTCTAAGAAACCCACTTGTGTTGGTATAAAACCCAGAGCGCTTTCGGATAGAACTGTCATCTACAGAGGGAAACCCACTAGCACAATTACACCTTATCTGCGGTTAGATTAGGATCTGCAGGATATGATTAGGTAACCAGCCACGCCCCCTCCCCAACCCCTCCTCCCGCTCCCAGACCAATATAAACCAAAGTTTCCTCTTCCTAGTCACATTTGCATCTTCTAGAGTTGAGCAAGTCTCAAATCGCAGATAAGGTGTAACTGTGATAGTAGGTTTCCCTCTGTGGATGGCAGTTCTTGCCGAAAGCGCTCAGGGTGTTGTACTAACCCAAGTGGGTTTCTTAGACAAAGTTAATTTTTTAACGATTATTTGGGTTTTACTAATTCGGGTTATAGTTATAGTTATAACAAGCTTTTCCAAAACACTAAGCTTTTATTTTTGTTTAGTGCTGTCAAGCTGATTTCGAGACATGCACGCAGTTGAAGTTTGACAGTCTGCATCCTTTTAACGGTTGACAATATTTGCAACCCCTTCCAGCTTAACAGCTATGTAAAGTAGAGATATAGCCTTTGGATGCTGACGTAGATAAGCTCTCGGAGATTTCAAAGGTGCACATCTCAAAAAAATTAAATAAAACTCACTTGTGTCCATGGGCTTCTCTCAATCATTTGTTAAGCAACATTAAACCTACTATGCATTACTAACGGTGGCCTATCAGAGTTGCCAAAAGGACCACCTTCATAGCGAATTTTTTCAATCTGCAACATTCAGACCTAAGTCTGTCTCATTTAGATTATGTCACTTCAATATAAAAAAGAAAGAATAGTGAATAGGGTAAATGGTGATGTACCCGTTGAAGATGATGGTCTCCTCTTGCTGCTTCGTGTCGGTGACTTGCATGTAGGAGACAAGCACGCCGTAGACGGGGGCGGACGCCTTGTCCAGGTAGATCTCCATGGTGAGCGGAGTGCCGGGGTTGACGTTGAGCTCTCCCGTGACGGGGCGCTCGCCTTGCCGCACACCCACGTTCAACATAGGCTCGGGTGCTTTCCCGGTCAGCGTGGTGGTCACCTCAAGGTCCCTGCCAGCAAAAGACAACTTAATATTCGACATATTAACCGCTAGTTGCGCAAGTTTAGTCTAGATGGCGTATCAATATCATTTCAGGTTAGATTCTTCTACATCGCTCATGTTTTCAAGTGTCAACAGAGGCCCAGAGGGAAAGGCAATTTTGAGGTCAACCTATTCGGGGCCACCACAAGCATTTTGAGATTTTATAAACGAAGACTTCTTCATAAAACAGGGAACATGGGGATTCGGGAGTCTCCCACAGGGGAAATGTGTAGAAAAAGTAGCCCCAAATAGCGGGGTTACGCATATTGACACCAGTAAACTTAAGACTTTACAGACCAAGACTCCATACATCAGGGAACTGAAGTTCTCGGGATTTTTGTTGTTGTCGAAAATGTAAGAGCGAAGCAGTGTTCCGTAAGACCTTCAGTTTCCTGCCTGACTTTCACTTTTTCAACAATAAACTAATTTTTATTTTTCTGGCCAGCGCCGCCCCTCACGCTCCGTTTTTCCGTTTGTATTTATATTTTTAATAAGGATCCTTGCGGTGGGGTCATGATAGGTGGGGACAGAGTTATGACAGGCTGCTATCAGGAGCGCACTGGACAACAAGGTGGTCCAGAGACCTTCGAAAACAGTCTGCCTTTAAGTTTGATTGTATGCAATGTATTGTATGAAGGTTCAAGTTTACACATCGTTTTGTACTGCCCATGGTATAGAACCACTAGTCCAAGAAATGCTGTAAAAGAGGGTTGTTACCAAAAGGAACGACACAGCCTATTCTGTGCTTTCATAACTTATAAATGTGTATTTAGTGTCTTTTCTCTCAAATGTTTAAAAATTACGAAAGTACAAAATTAGCTATGTCACATTTAAATAACTTACAGCTTAACTAGCTGCCGTTGTTCTAACATTCTTTCCTAGGCTACTGATTGTACAATAGAGCTTGTTTAATCAAGTAATCAGGTACAATCAATCCTCACAAAACGTGGTTGGAGGCTCAGTCTTGCCACATAACATCAATAGAGTCAGATATTTTTTTCATATTAGCAGAAACTAAACCAAAATTATAAAAGAAATTCATTGACAAACTTTTCAGTGGTGGTAAGCGTCTTTTACACAACCATTGTATCAAGTGCAACACAGTGTACAATACTGATACAATTATCCTTTCTGAAAAACAGATGGTAGTTGTAGACTGCTTAAAAATACATATGATTACATGTTATCATGTTCTTTGTTTTTATGACAACTTACTCAGGCTCGGTGAATCCAGCTGGTAGAACATTGCGCTTACTCAACGTGTGGTTTGCTACCGAGCATTTGACCAAAATGTGTTGTTTCTCAGGTGGACTGCCCTCATGTTCCACCACTACCTTGTGATAATATACTTTGGCGCCCTGAAAACAAGTTCAGTTGATTGTCATCGTGCCGATTGACAGGTTTGAGTTTACATAGTCTTTAATATAAATAATTTTAGATGGGCCAACTTATCTGCAGCGCGGAGCGCCAAAATTGGCTCGGTATTAGAATAAAATACGTAATAACTCAGTATTATATAAAAACTAACAATTAGTCAATCAAATATACAGCATATAGACAAATTTTGACCGCAATCAACAGTCTGAAAATAAATTAATGAGACAATTGCAATTTAGGAATGAAATCGCTTTATTAATCTCTTGAGAGGTCATCAATGGTTCACAGAACAGCAATCACAATAATTTTTTTTTTATTGAATTCCAAGGTCATTGAAAACAATGCAGTATGAAAATTCTTACAGCGTGTTCTATGAAATTCTCTACCCTTTGAATGTGCCTAGAAATCACAAGGTGGAACAGGAAACCAATATGGGCCTAGCTTAAGAGAAAAACAGACACCCCCAATTCCGAATTTTGAACAAAATCAAATTTCACGCCCCTAAGAAATAGGTACTCCTCGGCAAACAGGCCGACAAACGGACCGACAGAAAGGCAGAGAATTCGTGAAGAACTTTTTTGGTTCCTGGGACCTATAATTTGAAATATCCAAAGCGATAATTTCGACCACCGCTAAATTTTTTTTACTTCAATATGTACCTAGGCTTAAATAGGCAAGCAATAATAATAGCACAATTACATGTGATAATTAAACCAAATTAATACCGTCATTTTATTGGAGATCCTCGTGACACCACATCTGTGTATGTCCACAAACGACAGCTGGAACTGGGCGTGGACACCTGAGTGTTTCGCCTGACATTCACCGTCTGTAACAATAATAGATAAATGAATAAGGACTTAGAACTTTTTAGTTCCATTACTAAGCCAACCTAGCGGAGTTAGGGCTACAAAGCCTTCTCTTACACTCAACGCACAGCAACGCCCGGGTCCACCTGCCTTACATGCCCTCCGAAGCATGGGATGAAAATGCAGGCAGTGTAGGACTCGAACCAACAACCTTTCGGGTGAAAGTCAAAGTTCGTACCACTACTCTACACGTCCTGACAAATAATAGAGATGAATATATATTGTGTATAGTATTGTACTGTATAGTGTTATATTCAATGATAATATCTATTTTATACAAAATACTCATTTTCTATTCAAATAATTAATTTATGTCATTCGATTTGTCATCGTATTTCATGGCTACAGTCATGGTTGTAGTCATATTTTTCTACTAATTTCTTAAAAGTAACCTACTTGTAAGGAGGATGGGAGTGGGTGGGTGTTTATTTATTATTTTGCTGTTTATTCAATTTCAAGCCATGTTTTTTTTCGTCTTCGCTACGATTGTCATTTTGCATAATTGTTCATATTATGGTACTATAATTTACGTCTTTCGAATTAGTCCCTATTAATATGACATTTCCGAAATTTAGTTGTTGATGTTGTGTTGTAAAACTGTGCTGGAACTGAAAATGTGCAGGTCACTAGGTCTAATTAAATGGCCTATCAACAACAAAACTGCTGTAAACAAACGAGTTAATAAAATAATGATGGAGAACTAACAGTTTTGAAGACAATAGTGTGAATCGGGAAATAACGGCACGATGCGATGTAGTCAACATGCTCATTTTGTTGTTAGTTTACTGCATAGGCCTACTATCACATCATAAGTAACTAGACCTAACCAATTTTATTACACAAAAGAAAAGAACCGGTACTAGCGAACCCGTACAAACTACTGTCCGTCCGACGGCTTTCAGTTCTTATGTAGGTATATTTTATAGAATCCTCATTTTATCAAGTGTAAAGTCACAACCATAAGGCTATGGGGATTCCTCGATTTTCTCATAAACAAACCAAAACTCAACTGAGAAATGAACCAGCAGGGTTTTGATACTCTATTTAAGAGCTTAACCACAAATCAAAAGATCGAGAGAAAACATAAGTATTGTGTATTAATTGTTTTATGTTTCAATACACGTTTACTTAATTATTTACGTTGTTTATCTCGCCATAATAAGTTTTTAGTCATTTTTTAGGGTTATTTATTTTCAGTCCACAGAACCAAATTATCGCGCAGGAATTGACCTAGTTGGTTTTGTTTACATTAATTACGACTGAAAGATTTGTGAGTTTTGTGTTTGAGAAAATAACTTTTTTTTTTTTTTTTTTTTAAGGTTAATCACATACAATCAATTTAATGAATGTATCCGATTGACCTCTTCAGTCGCTTCTGTAGGTTAGTACCCGTGTTGAGTTACGACACGTCTCCAATCGCATGGTGTGTAAGGACTCGCACAAGTGCAAGCACGTTACCACCTGGCCATCGAAGTTGATAACTATTTAATGCATATCTGTGTTTTTTAAGGTTAATCGCATACAAATAAGTTAATGACTGCCTTTCTAGGTTAAGGGGTAAAACGCCCCAAAATGAATTTATCAATAAAATGAAAAAAAGAACAATAATTTTGTTAACAAACCAGCTGAATTTCATCGAATTCAGTCCAGTAGTTTGGCTGCCATTGAAAGGCAGATAGGGAAAAATTTCGTAAAAATCACTTCTTGTGACCTTAAATCGCTGAATTCCAATAAAACCTATAAATCGAGAGCCATCCTCATACTAACGTATAAATAAGAAAAAAATATTATTTCAGGCTGACAATAATTTGACCAAATTTGTCGTTTAAAAACGCTGACGCGGAAATCTGTTTATGAAGTCTCTTGAGAAAATTCATGTACGTTATGTTGCTGTAAGGGAATAGCCTTGAACTAACAAATAGAGTTTTAAATAGTTTTAACGACATTCATGGCCGGAAGGCTGGACTGCAAAACGGGCCTAGTGCGTGGCAAGCCTCGCCGTAGTCTAAGCCAACCAAGATTGTAGATATCAAGCATTTGATGATATTGTAAAAACCATATGTTGTGATGTCTTTTTTTCTGCTTCAGTACTTCTTTGGCTTATACATTAAACTGGGGATAGCAAATAATAAAAGGAACATTTCTTTTTAAATTTTAAGAGATTGATTTATTTGAGAACCTATTCACCAATAACCTACCGCTGCCAATACTTTACCTAGTATAAAGTCAAGAATTTTCGGAAAGTACGACGGAGTTGCCTACGGCAAAAATTGAAGGAGTTTCCGAAGATTGGGTGCAAGTGGTGCTGCCACCTGCAGGGGGAGTTGGTGAGAGGATTGGTTTTCACTTGTAGTGTTTTGTCTAAAGGAAATGAATGGCGGACCGTCGAAAAAGTGATGTGTTGGTGTATATTTTTTATTTAACGAGAAGTTAAGGGCGACAATGGAGGGCTACAAGTTTTCATGGGCTTACCGGGGTCAGTCGAAGAATTGAAGAACCGGAACTAAAATAGGAGAATTTCGAAAAATCTGGACATAGCGGGATCGGAACCCACAATCTGTACCTAACTGTCAGGACTTGTATTATTATTATTTTTTTAATTACACCATAGCATTGGGCTTCCGCCATCAGCAGCTTCCTTGCAGCCCAATACAACATATAATCTGGTGAACCTCTGCTATTGACGAGAGCCGGGCACGTCTTAAGGTGTTTTCCGTCCATCCCTTCCCGGGTAGGACTTGTAGAGTAGTGGTACAGACTTCGACTTTAACCCAAAAGGTTGTTGGTTCGAGTCCCACACTTGCTACATTTTGTGGCCATGCTTCGGAGGGCATGTAAAGCAGTGGGTCCCAGGTCTTCCTAGTTGAGTGTAAGAGAGGGCTTTATAGCCCTAACTCCACTGGCGTGGCTTAGTAATTGAACAAAAAGTCAATATTTATTTATTTATCTGCGCCATAGATCGTGAGTTCTAATTTCGGTAATAACGAGGAGGTTGCCACTTAACTCTTCAACTTTTGTTAGTTTTATGCCAGTATTATATACCATATATATGCTCCAATATATTTCTGGGAGCTGATTGATGGGGTCCAACATCGAATACATACCCATTCCGACTAAAAATGAGTGTTCTCCAACTAAGGTAGGATTTTAGCTAGTTTTTTCACACTTCAAGTGCTCACAGCTGAGCTTCTGTACTGCATTAACTGGATTCTTTAGTCTACACTAAGTTGTAATTGGTTATAATTTTCATGGAAGAATCAGCACTTGGGCCTATAAGTTATCTTTGTAATATAATGGAGCTGTTTGTATTGTGGATTCACGGTACGTCTATGCTGTTTAATTTTAATAATAGAGTAGGGTCTCCACTATTGCGTGTCGTCCACTCAGGCATGATTTGTGGGCATACCCTTGGCGCTGTAATATTTCGCTGATCAGAGTTGTTAGGGCCTACCAATGCTCGACAATTTTTTACAGCCTATTTTAATGCATAAGTCGATTTATTATACACGTTTTAAAGTTCATTTTTCCTATAAAAAAAAAAAAAAAAAAAAAGTTATTTAGTAGGAAAAATCTATTTTAAGTTGGATAAATAAAAAGGGGTCACTAGACTGCAGAATGTGAATCATTTGTGATGCCACGGCGTAGCCACTAGTACTACAGCTACCAGTAGTTGCATTGGTAGTATATGTGTCGTCAGTTTTTGTCACCCATGGCTGTCGGCATTTTGGCTCTTGTTAGCAGTTGGAAACACTAAAATGTATTTATTTATCGTGAAATATTTAAATTTTATTTACATTTTTTTTCGTGCAAAATCATATTTTATTGTTTACATTATCTATTAATTATGTATATTAAAAGAACCGGTCCGAGTTTACTCGAACATGCTTTCCAATTTATCAATTAGTAGTTAGAGAAAATTAGTAACTTCGTGGTAAATAATTTTCCTATGGCTAAATTTTCGATATCTGGGGGGGGGGGGGGGTTGTCTAGCTGACGCCACTGGAGGTGAGGTAAATTCTAGATAGGTCAGACCAACACATTACCACACAGTAATAATGGCAGGGCACGCAATGCATTTGACCGTAAATTTTCTATCATTAAAAAAAAAAAAAAAAAATTTCACCAAAACCAAAAAGTTTTTTGCAACCTGTCCGGTATCGTTACTCAATTTAACACCTAAAACATGACTGAAGGTAGAAATTAGCGATCGAAAGGTTTAGCAGATACATTATTTTTTAGTCATTTTTCATGAAAATTGAGTTATTTTTATTTTTTTACTCCCAGAAGCAAACTATCAAGGGGCAAGCGATCCCTCTACTACGTATATATTGGAAAGCAATAAATTTCCATAACACTAGGGCGGGTCTCACTGTTGTTGTAAAGTCTCGTAAGGTTACAGCCCTGTCATTGTTTGGTTCCATTAATAAGTAAACTGCAATATCTGCGAAGTTAAAATAAATCGTCGGAGCATATTTGGAGGGAAAAAAATGGTAATTTTTTGCAGTTTTTGGAGTAAGATAATAAATAAATCAGGACTTTTTATTGTTTATATTACTAAACCAACCTAGCGGAGTTAGGGCTATAAAGCCCTCTCTTACACTCAAGAAGAAAGGCCCGGGACCGCCTACTTTACATGCCCTCGGAAGCATGGCCAGAAAATGTAGCCAGTGTGGGACTCGAACCAACAACCTTTCGGGTGAAAGTCAGAGTCCGTACCACTACGGTACATGTCTTGACATGATAATGTTATCCGAAAAAAGAAATGCACACTACGGGACAAACTACGGGATCAGGTTGGACAAAAGGAGGGCGCACATCAAAAGATCCTGTACACGCCGAACATGTGAGCACTAGCGTCAAGGGCATTTCTGAGACATCAGGCAGTCGGCATCACCTGAGCTGGAAGCCCTGTACTAAGAAGTAAGAAGTAAGAAAAAAGAAAGCAATTGCCCTTGACAATATATTTGTGAACGCAAATTATATCGAATTGTTCGGTCGGAAATCGAGTTACAGGCAGGCAGACAGACATTTCGTAAAAAAACACGGTTTTGGGTTCCTGGTACCTCAAACGTTTAAATTCGTTGAAATTTCGATGTAAATAAGCTGTACCATCACAAACATAAATAATTAGATTACTCGTGACTTCGTGGTATTTCATTTTAATAAACAAAAAATAACAAAAACTTAGAGTTTTAGAAAAACTTGTTATAACAACCCGAATTAGTAAAACCCAAATAATCGTTAAGAAATTAACTTTGTCTAAGAAACCCACTTGTGTTAGTATAAAACCCTGAGCGCTTTCGGCAAGAACTGCCATCTACAGAGGGAAACCCACTAGCACAGTTACACCTTATCTGCGATTTGAGACTTGCTCAACTCGAGGAGAAGATGCAAATGTGACTAGGGAGAGGAAACCTTGGTTTATATAGGACTAGGAGCGGGGGGAGGAGGGGGTGGGAGGGGGCGTGGCTGGTTACCTATTCCTAACCTACTAGCTAGATCTATTAGAGGGGATGATTGTGTGAATGTTATGTCGTTTGTTAATTTTTCCCTATTGTGTAAAGCTCTTTTGATTTCAACATTTTCAAAAAAATTTAAAGTGTAACTTTTCTTTATTTTGTGTAGGGCTGTCCAATTGTGAGGATCGAATGTGTGATTTTCCGAGTTAAGGTGTTTCGCGAATGTGCTGTTGGTGTTGGTGTCTCCTATACTTGTTATATGTTCTCTGACCCTAGTTTTAAAGCTTCTGCCTGTTTGGCCTATGTAAATTGCGTTACAATCGTTACAATTTAGACAATTTAGTAACCTCATTTCTTCTACATCAGACAAAACACCAGCCCCGTACAATCGCAACAATTTGGCCAATAAACTCATGAACTGCAAAACTAAACCAGAAAAAGAAAAAGGCAATGGAGTTTATCGTCTAAATTGTAACGATTGTAACGCAATTTACATAGGCCAAACAGGCAGAAGCTTTAAAACTAGGGTCAGAGAACATATAGCAGGTATAGGAGACACCAACACCAACAGCACATTCGCGAAACACCTTAACTCGGAAAATCACACATTCGATCCTCACAATTGGACAGCCCTACACAAAATAAAGAAAAGTTACACTTTAAATTTTTTTGAAAATGTTGAAATCAAAAGAGCTTTACACAATAGGGAAAAATTAACAAACGACATAACATTCACACAATCATCCCCTCTATTAGATCTAGCTAGTAGGTTAGGAATAGGTAACCAGCCACGCCCCCTCCCACCCCCTCCTCCCCCCGCTCCTAGTCCTATATAAACCAAGGTTTCCTCTCCCTAGTCACATTTGCATCTTCTCCTCGAGTTGAGCAAGTCTCAAATCGCAGATAAGGTGTAACTGTGCTAGTGGGTTTCCCTCTGTAGATGGCAGTTCTTGCCGAAAGCGCTCAGGGTTTTATACTAACACAAGTGGGTTTCTTAGACAAAGTTAATTTCTTAACGATTATTTGGGTTTTACTAATTCGGGTTGTTATAACAAGTTTTTCTATAACTTTTTTGTTATTTTTTGTTTACCATCACAAAGCTTTCCAAATACAATACTAACGTATAAATAGGAAAGAAGTAAGAGCCGACCAACTGTAATAGCGATAGAGGATGCAATAGGGATATGGCGTACCTCCGAGCACCACACCATCAGTCGAGCATACTTATTATTGTATTATCATAAGACGGGTTAGCGAGCACACAACACATTTGCATTGAATTAGTGCATGTCTTACGCTTTAGCATTAGACCATTATATTTTGCTTCTGGAGATGGGCAGAAAGTGACTAATTCAAAACTACTGAGGGCTAAATATGTGAGTCATGTCTATCTGTACCAGGTAGTAGGTCTATAGGGAAGTATAAGTTTAATGAAACTTTTTTTTAGTAATGAGTATCAATAACTTACCATTAGAGCAGAGCATGTTTCAAACTGCGGCAACTTGGTAGTGTGCACAGCGTTGGCAGGGGAACATGGTGGGACATGATAACGAGCTTAGGCAGTATAAGTCGAGTCCTGGTCACCTCCGATTTAATCGTGTCACTCTACCATGTTCCCCAAGTGGTTCGAAATCCACTTTAATCCCTGTTAAACCCTGTTAGTCAACTCCCCTTTCTCTGAGGTGAAAGAGTGTGCCCTTAGGGTGCCTCAAGTTAACAAACAGACTCACTCCACCCGCCAGGCTGACAGGGTTGCTTAAAGCTGAAATCAGGCGTTAGAAACAACGTAACTTACCTGGGTAGTTCTTGAGATTTTCGAGGTAGACGTCGACTGTCGTGTCGGACTTGATGACGTCCACAACCATCACGTCTGGTAAACATCGCACTTTGTATTGCACTGAAACATAGAAACATATCTTAAATGCACAAAATGTAAAATACCTGCAAATATGCAGCACCACGCCTAAACATGTATTATAATAACTCCCATAAGTACAGACATAAACTGGAGGAAAAAATATGACACCCGCAGTTGGGAAGAGAAGCAGTAGCTTGTTGGCACAGATCTGACCGGTGACCAGTGACCGGTGGCCAGCGACCGGCGGATAATAGTTCTGGCAAATTTTTCGAATTGATTTAGTTCCCGTAGATGGTTGCGATATTACGTGACCTACCGGGAGTGAAAGCGGCCCGGCCTTGTTGCACAACAAAACTACAATAACTAACACATCACTAGCACTGTGTAGTCGTCGGCGACAAACAAACACTGCAAATGCAAATTTGGTTGCACAAGTACAATAAATTAAGCCTTGCTCTCAGGAAAGGCTCGCCTAGTGCGTGGAATCGGTTCAAGCCGGGTGTAGCTACATAATTTGTGTCATGGCCTACGTTCGGACGGAGGCACGAACTGCTGCTTCGAGTACCCCACTTGCCACGGAGGGCATGTAAAGCAGGCGGTCCCGGGCCTTTCTAGTGCTGCGCATCGTTTGCTAGGCTGTTAGCTCTTAATAAATGACTATTAAATGATTTAATGAAAGTACTATACCCAAGAAACCACAGCCTAGTGGGAACGTTGTGGTAGCAATTATGGATACAGGATCATATTTGATCGACTTCGATGGCCAGGTGGTAGCGTGCTTGTACTTGAGCAAGTCTCTACACGCCATGCGATCGGAGACGTGTCGTAATTCGACACAAGTACCTATTAGGTAACTTAGTGAGGCGACTGAAAAGGTCAATCGGATACATTCATTGAATTGTTTGTATGCGATTAACCTTTTTTTTTAAATAAAAAAATAAAAAATAAAAAATATTAAAATTGGCATAGCGGGAATTGAGGGAAAGGTCTAGTTGAGCTACCCCTAATAAAGTAACAAAATTGGGTTATATATCGTTAATTTAGCTTTAATAAAACCTATTTTGGAAATAATTAAAGGTCGGCGAATAAGTTATTAATAGTAGTAATAGTAATAGTTATTTACTTACAGCTTATTTCAACAAGCTCCCACAGAGTCTAAAAAGAGATGATATTAGACCTAACGTTTTCAAGAGCAAGGTAAAGGGTCTCCTAGCGAGTTGTTGCCCCTACTCTGTCAATGAATTTCTAACGACCAACCTCCCTCCATCCTGACATTCCCATCACATTCATAAGTGCCTATTGTATATTATTAAGTTGTGGATTTTAATGGATAAGGTTAGATAAGGATTGCATTGATGATTATACGTAGTTTTTTTAAATCTATATATGATATATATTGTTATTTATAGTTTTGACGGTGCCGAGCACATGCAGTAATTCTTATTGTAACACTGCACTGTATGTGGTTAAAATGGCCTAATATAATTTCATTTCACATCGAATTTTTTGATTTGCCGCTTTGGCAAATATTGCTTACAAGAAATATTATGGAAGGAACATGTTAGAGGCATGCAAATAAATAAATCCATGCTGAAAATATAAATTAACTTGCCAATGGGCAGGGTTACCAGACGTCCTCCTTTTTCAGCCCTCCAAATCCAAGAAAATGTCCTCCTTTTACGCCATGAGTATATAAGCTGTGAAGTACAACTTTATATATTTAAACTGTGCTTATTTTTTTAAACACAGTATATCTATTAAAAAAACGCTGTTGCTCAAAGAAATCATTTCTAAAGCAAAATACGAGTAATAATTCAGTCACTTGTTTCAGTATTCAATGAACAGACATTTTTTTGCCAATGTCCTCCATTTTCAATCAAAATACCCTTTATCTCAAAAATATGTTCTGGTAACCCTGCCTTCGATTTTATACGCATTTTCATCCGACTTTTTGTACCGTGGGGTAGCTTAACTAGATCATTACCGGAATTTATTCGAACGAAACTGTATTTAAAAGACTTAAATTAAATAATTTAAAGCTGTTGGGCTGTCGAGCAAAATAAAGTTGTTTAGGTACTCACCATTTATTCATTTAAAAAATGTCTCTTGACTCTTACATAGAACCTCATAGTCGACCATTGTTAATCAATTTTACGGTACCGCCAGTGGTTCACCGCACTTATACATGTCATATTAATTAATAACACAATAATGTGTGCTGTTTTGGCTGTTTCATAGTCAGCCATGTTTTGTTGTTTACTTTGTTCGGGGCGTCAGACTGCGTCAGACACTGGAGCCACTGGAGGGTGTACAGTGCAGCCAACGTTCAGATTTATTATCCTGTTTGGCGGGAAAAGTTGAAATGTTTCATTGACTGAGTTCCATAAGTAGAATCCAGCATTTACCGAATTTCAAATAATTATTGAATATCCTTGACACAAATTATTGAGTTAAGTACTAGGAATGAACTCTTTTGTTAATTTAGTAAATGAAGAGTCTCTTGTACTGGGTTCTCGGGAGATAGACCTTTACCATCTGGTAGATATAATATCTCTCTTTGAGAACTGGTGGTTGGATACATCAAGAAGGGAAAACATCCAATAGAATAAAATATAAAATTATATTGAAAGGGTTAGAAACCAATGACGTATACGGTGTACAAGTGGCCGTTTCTTACTTTTTGAGGTAAGTGCACCAAGACAATCTCCAAGAGGGAAACTATGTGAGCAGCTAAACGGTATTTCTCTATCATACCTTGTTTCGGTGTTGTAAGGGGTTGAAAATATTGTCCACAAGGATACTGACTTCCAAACTTCAACTGCGTTTTTCTCGAAATCAGCAAAACAACACTTGTACACTTCGACTTCTAACCCCTTCAGGCTTCAATTGAGGTAAGTGTAAACTTGGGCCCAAAGAAGAACTCCTTCATCCTATTTGACTATAGTATACGCTACATTCAATTTTGACAGTTTTATGATAGCTAAGTTTACTAAATATTATACAAATATCCCCCGGAGAAGATCCCACCGGCCCCACCCCCTGTTCCCACTTTTATGAATACGACTCGTCTGTAAAATCGTAAATTTTTTTTTAGCCAAATTCGTAAAAACCCCACTGCTTGGTATCTATACTTTTAAATAAATCCCTATAGGAGGCCCCCGGACCCGTATTTAGAGTAATTTTAATAAGGCGTGGTCTGTAAAACATTACCACTGTAAAATGCTTAGAAATCCACTATATAAATCCGCCGACGAGGCCTTGAGCCCCTATATTACAGTTATGTCAATCTTCGCTTGTAAATTCCCCCACTATTTCGGGTCTATATTTTCGAAACTTAAAAAAATCTGAAGTTCTTCCGTCAAAATGCGTGAACCCCCATTTTTCGTACATTTACTTTTTAAACCCTGTTTTTCAAATTCTGGTAATTTGAGTCTGTAACATCGGCTGTTTATTCAAGGAGAAAAAGGGGGGGGGGGCGATATGAAAATATTTCACCTCACCCTTTTATACGGTTAGGGCAGACCCTGCGCTCCCCCCAAATACAATCCTAGCTCTTTGTGTACGTATGAACAAATGTGTAGTAGATGTTGACGTCAGCCAGTTAAGATGAACTGGCTTGAACTTGACTGGTTGGTCAGTAGAGCCTGCCAGTATTTTACATTAACCATGCTTGGACAAGTTGATTTTTTTACAACTTTAATACGTTACACGGGAAAACCAGAAGCTCTGCAACATTTCATGATTTCATATTTTTCATCAATTTTGAGCCAAATCGATGGCTATGAAATATTTGGAAAGTTATGCAAATACTTAGTTACTTGCTGAACATGTGATTAATTTTGCTGAACGATTGAATTAGTCTTCTCAAACCCATACATCCCGTAATTTAAGATACTGACACGCCCCTTGCACACTTGTATTGGGCTTATTAAATTCTAAATTGAATAAAAAAAGGCCATGGCACGACGATCCAATCTGGGTCTAGGACTGGTAGAAGAACCTTCCTCACCTTTTATCTTGTCATCTTTTTTATCTAAGCAGTACGCCTTACCGGGGCATCGCGTTAACCACTACACTACAGATTCCACCGCACTCAGCTTATTCAAAATACCCTACTCAGCTGAGTGCGGTGGAATTCGCAGTATAGTGGTAAATACGATGCTCCGGTAAGGAGTATATCGCGGGTTCGAGACCCAACAGATTCATTTTTTTTCTTGATATACCCTATTTCGTATATAAGTAGCAGGTTTTGATTTTGTACCTCTCATGACATGGACATTTTTAGATGCAGTAAGTCGTTGTCAATAACACTGACTAGTGACCATATAGCTATGAATTCGATAGGTTTAATTTGAGCGTAACACAAGTGCATAGTCTCTCACATGCAAAACGGCCATTATTAATAAGGCCTTGAAATTGCCGACTGGCATTTTGAATGCAGCTGTAGTAAACGCTAGATAACTGCACAGATTTTTTTTCATGAATTTTAAGTAGTAGGCCTACTCGAATTCTAATGTTTTGCAAATTGCGTGGTGATTTGAATTGATTGCTAATCATTGAACATCTATACCACTGACGTTTCGTCAATAACGCATTTTTGGGTCTTATAGTTCCCGATAACGTTTAATTCCATCGAAATTTTGAAATCATTTGAGTGTAAGAGAGGGCTTTATAGCCCTAAATCCGCTAGGTTGGCTTAGTAACAGAACAAAAGAACCGGTCCGAGTTTACTCGAACATGCATTCCAATTTATCAAAATTAGTAGATAATTAATTTAAATAAGTAATTTCATGGTAAATAATTTTCCTATGGTTAAATTTCCGATATCTCGTGGGAGGGGGGGGGGGGTTGTCCACCTGACGTCACTGGAGGTGAGGTAAATTCTAGATAGGTCAGACCAACGCATTACCACACAGCAATACTGGCAGGGCACGCAATGCATTTGAGCTTGAATTTTCTATCATTTTTTTTTGCAAAACCAAATACTTTTCTGGGACAGCAACCTGTCTGGTTTCGTTACTCAATTTAACACCTAAAACATACCTGAAGGTAGAAATCATCGATAGAAAGGTTTCGCAGAAAAATTCTTTTTTAGTCATTTTTCATTAAAATTTAGTTATTTTTATCTTTTACCCCCAGAAGCAACCTATCAAGGGGCAGGCGACCCCCCGCATTTCGTTAACATTAATAACGACTACAATATATGTGTGAATTTAAAAGAAATCGTTGGAGCCGTTTTTGAGAAATAATTTTTTTAGACGTTTTTTTTGGAGTTTTTTGAGAATAAAACCCCCCCCCAAATTAAGTTAGCCCAAAATAAAAAAAATCGTCCCGAGGTATGATTTTTGTGAACCTACATGCCAAACTTCATCAAAATCAACTGAGTAGTTTGCCCGAAAATCGACGCACAGACAGACAGACAGACAGACAGAACGACAGACAGACAGACATTTCTTAAAAACCACTTTTTTGGGTTCCTGGGACCTTAAAACGTGTAAATCCGTTGAAATCTCGGAATCGAAAATTTCGACCGTCACAAAGCTTTCCTTATACTACGTATAAATTGGAAAGCAAAAAGTCCTTATTTATTTAATTTAGACTATCTCATGGCTCTCACAACGTATGCGTCAAAAGCAAAGCAATGCATACGTTAATGATTGAATTTTTGCTGTACTGAACCATATGGTATGGTAGCCCCGAGGGAAGGCGTCGAGGCCAGCTAACCAGACAATGCATTGCGCATATGTGGCCTGTGGATTCGAACAAATAACGTATTGGGTGAAAGTCAGGCTCGTTACCACTATGCTACACATCCAAAGTGCGCTTGCAAGTCTCTGCAGAAATTATATCTATGAATTTTTACTGTTTTCAAAGCTCAAAGTGGGATATAGGCGCTGAAGATTCACAGATACGCTTTTGTGGAACTGGTGGCATGGAATATAAATGACTGTGCTATAAAGAAAAACACACACATGAATCAAATGAAAAACTGATTGTTGGCAATAGGCATACGTCAGTTACGGACTGTTTTACTGATGTTTTTCAGATTCTGTAATTAGGATTTGTAAACCAATTTCGCTAAAAGTCTCCCAGCAGCTCCAAATTTAGCTTAGCTAAAAGTTAATCTATAACGTTTAGGTTCTCTCGGTGGCGAAACGAAATCCTTCTTTTGGGTAGCAATTTCATGTGATGATGAGTTAGTTTTAAGATTGGCATATAATTTGCCATAATAGAAAATATAAAATTTTGTGGAAGGGCGGTTGCAGATTGTTTATTCTTCTACAAGTTCATAAACAGCCATCTAGACTGCCCTTCTATTCTCGAGAAAGTCCATCTCAGAGTAAAAACCAGCAATACTAGATTAAAAACTTTATTCAGCGTCAATCCCAACTCAAAAGCCCCGCTAGTTAGGATAGTTAGTTCAATTAATAATCATAGCGACTTGGATCCACTTGCACTGAGCCTGTTCAGGTCAGCCGTTTTTGAAAATTTATCTTAATTCTGTGCGTTCTGTGTTTCATTTTAAGATGTTTGTGTTTAATTTTAATTTTTAAAGACATACATGAGTTAACTCTACTTTCATGTAAGAGGTAGGCCTATTATTTTATTTTATATACGGTACTAGGTACAACTTACTCTATTTAACATACGACTATGCTTTAATGTACAAGTGCTATCGAAATTGTATGTGTTAAATATTGTAAACGGTGTGATGTCGTTTTTGGACTTTGTTATCTGCTGGCAAGACATTACACCTATATATAAGCTTATTTATTTATTTAATTTCTTATTTAAAAAAAAAAAATGAAATGGACCTAAAATATAGACAAAACATAGTGTGGCAATATGGGTATTTCAGTGGTCAACAGTCACTGAGGTACATTACAAAGTGTCGTAGACGAGCGAAAGTGACTCGCTGGTTACACTTGGTTGCTTTCAGGTCACTTGCGGTGATTTCGGCCAATGTTTTAATATCGTTCTATAACCCAAATATAGGTCATAGCAGCCATGACTAACGCCAGTTCTTTCTATTTCCCAGCCGTCTACAGACGCAGTCCTCGACCAGTCACTGGCAGCTAGTCCTTCTAACTGTATGTATGCAAATGCAAATACATAATTATTGTCATGCATTTATACCCTCAAATTTAAGAGGCTATAGTATTCATTTCACGTATTTTAAAATTTCTGACCCCTTAATAGCGCTTTAACCCTTCCACTACTGCAACCAACCGTCCATACATAGTACAGCATTGAAAGAACGGGTACTATTCACCCAAGAATCAGGCCTTGACCTTGCGATTTCGCCGCTCTGGGCAACAAGGCTTCTACCACCGTACCCCATTAGAACAAAATGTTGCGAAAGGAAATTGTAAGAAATACGAACAAAGTATAAAGTCATGGTTGATAGCATATGCGCATGCGCATGTTCTTCCCATGCATAAAAATAATAAACTCAAATTTCTCGCCATTTTCAGATGCTTCAAGTCCACTCCGTGCTTTTTATTTATTTCAAATTATTTTCCCAAATGTCATGAATTTTGTATGAGGTATTTTTCACTTTGACTGCCCCCCCCCCCCCCCACGTAGCTTGCCGCCTTGGGCAAATGGCCAGTCTGCCCATTTTGTAGGACAGGACCCACCCAGAATACGACTGTGCTGGCGAGTAGGTACCGGCAATACAACACAATAGAGGGATGGTTGAGGACAGGTCGCACTAATGCAGGTAAAATGCGATTTTGCAGATTTTCACAGTTTCCAATTTCGTGTAGTATGGCTTGGTTTGTGTTTTTGACGGAATAATTGATATTTCTATTTATTAGGTATATAGGTGGGAAGGCGTTGTCGAGGTAAGCCAGCCCGGGTGAGTCAGGCGTCGGACGACGGTGACCTCGAACTTTCTAGCTACTGTTGTACAACCAGCATCACCTAAAATGTACTCATACAAATATATAACTTACATACAATTGCATGAGAAATTTCCTTTGTGTCCTTTATATGGCTCTTCTTACATGAGCTTGAAAAACTCATTAAAAAATGAAGGGTTGCAGGCTATACTGTAGACTGTGCTAAGTTCATCAATAAATTTAGTTGACAAAATCAAAATATAAATACAAAATAGTGTCCCAATGGCAGAGATTCTACGCAAATGTACAGTGCAGTGGTTGTGCTCCATAAGTGTGCCAGAATCAGCTACAATTATGCATTTCTCTAGAGCCACGATGGAACTGGCAATGACATGAGAACTAATTCAACAAATCTGTCCGTCCGTAAAATTGTCCTTCGACGCGACGGTGGACAGCAAGAAAATGGACTTGATGTTGAGAGCACAAGCAGATGGTTGCTCGTGCTGCTCATAATCACTACCCATTACTGTTAGCCTTGCTGACGTCACACACAAGGTCACCCATGTCTTGCAACTCATTCTCATCCAAAGCCATGAGATCATCTGCAATCACTATTCAATAATAGTAAAAACTTCCTGTACATTGAAAACATATCAAAATTTCCATAAGCTACTCAATTGTGGGACATGAAAAGTCCATTAGACCAAGGCTTAAGGCCAAGGCTAACGCCGACACTAAAATTATTTATTTCCTAATACACACAGTTATATCGGACATGAACATAATGCATGATGCCCGGAGAAAAATTTTCGTTTTATTCATATCAACATGATGGACTCGCAGTGGGAGGGACCTATATGGGAGACTCACATTGTGTTTAACATTATTATATCGTGATTTTGCGGCACCTCTATTATATATATTTCACTCAAATTGATGCCAGTTTTATGAAAAGTTCAGATAGGTTACATATTTTGTAAAAAAACATGAATATCACAGAATACCATACGATAGGCTACTCTTACACCTTAGGAAATTTTCTTAAGAATAGAAAAATTTAATATAAGTTGATTGGTAAACTTTTGAAATTTCACTGTTTGGACTGGGAGGACATGTAGAGTAGTGGTACAGACTTTCACGCAATAGGTTGTTGGTTCGAGTCCCACACTTGCTATACATTTTCTCGCCATGCTTTGGAGGGCATGTAAAGAAGGGGGTCCCGGCCCTTCCTAGCTGAGTGTAAGAGAGGGCTTTATAGCCCTAACTCTGCTCGGTTGCGCTTAGTAATTGAGCAAAAAGCCATTATTCAGTTATTTATTGTTTGTTATCAGCATATACCATGCTTCCACTTGTTTCGGTATTGCTTAAATGCATGTGCATAGAGATGTTGCAGGTTGCTATTGATGTACTGGTGAATATGTGCAGTAGCCAGTCAGCGTCTGCTCTTCTTTGCTTTAATACGTTAGTATATGGAAAGCTGTATGGTGCTCGAAATTTTCTTTTTCAGGATTTCAACGGCGTCCAAGAATTAAAAAATGTATATATATTTCTCTGTGGAAACCACTGGGCCCCCTGTTTGTAGTTATTTGAATGTTCGACTGTAGAATTACTGATATTAAAGTGCGTAAAATCCCGCACTATATTTTGGGCCTATTTATCAATTGTTTTCACCGGGGAGACACCCGGCCCCCCTCATACTTACTTGGAAGTTGAATACATATGTTAATAATAATGTCCTGAAGGAGTTTTTACGAACTTAGGTCCCTTGCCAGGAACGGTTTCAGAAAAAGGGGGGGCAGGGGGCGACCGCCCCCCAAGGATCCGTCCCTGTCCCTTGCCAAATGCCAACAACCCCATGAATTTCAGACACTATTTATATTGTTTCCGTATGCAATTTAGTCCATTGACAAACTGGTATACGTCCTCGATGTCAACCTACGCCAGCAAAAAGCGATAATGAACAAGCTGAGGCAAACTTACCATTGAGGCAATGTAACACGCGAAAGTATTGATACGAAATACGAAAACTAATACGAAAGATACGTGCCTGAATACATAATATGTTATCTCGTAGTTTTACTACAGTGTATTATATGGACTGAAACCCCTTCTCAAAATTCGTGGGTACGGCCTTGGGTACATTCGCCTGCCAAAATTGGGCAATACAATTGTTCCATGGACCAATAATAATAATAATAATAATAATAATTCGTGTGTTTTATTAATTTTGTACGTCAGTCAACAAAAGCTGCATGCCAGCGGCGTACGGGGGTAATCTAATGCTTAAGGCTAGGGAAAATAGTCGCAGCCTAAATCCACATCTGGAACAATTTATTCACCGCGGATGGTCATAGCTACTCCTCATTCACTACACTAATTTATAATTAATAGAAAAGCATGTATACATTCCATTATATAGTGGTAGTAAGCAGGGACGGATCCAGCCCATTTTTTTAGGAGGGGTAGTGGTGGATAAAAATAGAATAAACTCACATAGTATGGATTAAGTTATAACGTATTTAATATACTTACAACTGACTTACTAAATTTGGAGGGGGGGGGGCAGCGGCAGCTACTCCCCTGCCCCCCTCTAGTATATGTCCTTGGTAGTAAGATAATTTTATAAATTCACATTTTTTCATTTCACTAATTAGCTCTAATTTATTCAAAAGACTTCCCCCGGGGGAGGTCAACTGAGCCTTAATTATTTTGGCATTTTGTTAATAAATCTTCGTCTGAAACATCTAAGCGTACTACTACTATCTAAATGCCCACACCCTCCCCCCTATTTTTCAAACAAATTTTCCTGGGGTAAGCCCCCCGGACCCCTTGTTTTATTATTAAGTCGTTTAAGTAAGATTAAGGAAAATCTATAGGTTTTTACTGTCAAAATTCGCACACACACACTATTAAAAAAAACAGTTTCCACAGACGGAAACCCCCCGACCTCCTGGGTGTAGGTTTATTAATAATTCTTAGTTTGTAAAATCTTATGGTGTTTGCTATCAAAATGAGTATACAATTTTGACTTTTATACCAACCTTTTCCTTAAGGCCTCGCAAATCATTCAAGAAGTATAGGCATATGCAGATGTGGAGAAAGACAATAAAAGATGCTAACATCCCCCTCTCCCCCCTCTTAGGCTTCTGACCCATATAATAGAGGGGGAAAAGGCATCATAACATCATAAATCATAAGATAATAGTAAACTTGTCCTTTACAAAAACCCGCTTAATTTAAATCATAATTTAATTAAATATAATTTGTAACGTATAATTATACTGTTTTGAGTACACCAACGACCTTTACGAGCTTTATGACAGTTACTAACGGTGCCTGTGCCTCAACTGACCACCAACTCTAATTTATCATTCAACGGCATCGACACCGCAATCACTAATACGCACCACACGCGTAATCGCTTAACTTCGTAGCCTATCTAATTCGAAATAATAAAGCAATAATGGCTTATCATATCTTCTGAATGACTGAACTTTTATCCTAATTTTAGCATACGATACATTATGCTAAAATTTGTATAATAATATCCGAAATAAATACAGCAAATTTGAGTTGCTATTTTGGACAGTAAGTTAGAACAAGATAAAAAGAACTTCGAACTAAAAAATGTAGGCTTTTAAGAAATAAGTGGATGAAGATGAGATAATAATTAATCGTCGTGGTATCGTTGATTAACAATAACTTTGTCAACACTCATGAGAATGGCCCAGGACAGAGATGAAGGAAGAACAATTGATCTCGATGGCTTGCGACTATAGAAGAAGTTATGGTATTTGGAGTAAAATTTGTTAACAGGGGCTTTTGTAATATAATTTAAGGGTGACTGCTAGCTCAGGCTAGCTCACACGCCCACCGAGTTATTGCTTTCCTAAACGCAGTATAAGGAAAGCAATGTAAGGGTCAAAATATTCGAATTCGAGATTTCAGTGAATTTACTCGTTTAGAGGAACAGGAACCCAATAAAGATTTTTATACGAAATGTCTGTCGGTCTGTCTGTCCGCCGGTCTGTCTATGGTCTTCGAATTGTGGGCAAACTGCTCGGAGGATTTTTTATTTTGGTCTAACTCAATTTTGGGGGGTTTTACCCTCCAAGAACCATTAGCAAACTATTGTTAAAGTATTTTTTCTCAATTCATATTTGTTTCAGTCGTTATTAATGTAAACAAAAGCTTTCCTAGTTGAATGTACGAGAGGGCTTTATAGCCCTAACTACGCTAGGTTGACTTAGTAGTAGAACAAAAAGTCAATATTTATTTATTTATTTATTTAATAGGTCACTGGATATTTTGGTTCTGAGGACGAAGAAATAATAAAATACTAAATTTTCATGATAACCTCATGCTGGCCGCAGCAGTTAAAAATTAAAATTAAATTATTTGGCTCAAAGACAAATCATAACAAACTGTTGTATACGGTCCCTGGGCAACTTTTTAAAAATTGAAGCGCGCTCAACGGTTCGATATGTTTCTGTTTTCGGCTATTTACGTACACTAGATGCTGGGCCGGATTCACATCTATGAAGTTCCTGGGCTCCGGAACCTCCGTTTTTTTAATATACATCAGTATCCAGAGAGGAGAGACTGTCAATTCGAAATCAGAAACACATCATGTTTTGCGAACTACGAGATTTTTTGTGTCGATGTTGACAGGCCTAAATTGTGTGTTGGGATGTGTCATTGCCATATTGTATCAATCATGTTATTTGTATTCATGATTGATTTTTTTTTTTTTTTTGGTGAGGCCAATGGCTCTTTCCTCTTGCCACGGATCTCAAACGACGCCCCTGACCTGTGATTAACAGTACCTTGGTTGGTAGGTGTGGAGATTGAGAACAACGTGCCGGCGCGCAGTCTGTGGGTGGAGGTGGTGGGTGGTTCAAACCTACGATCCCTACTGTTAACTGCACAGCATTATTACTCACCTAAGGGAATGGGCCTAAACACACAAGTAAAAAAAAAAAAAAAAAAAATACAACTAATGAACCCTATTTCCTATTTTTCAATTAGTATTATAGATAATTACGAGAACAAGTGGTTCAAATCATCTACGGTGGCAGCAACAATTTTCCCTTTCAAAAGCATAAGATTTGAATAGAAAATGTTCGTTCATGTTTGAGGGACTCAAATGAGACCCTGTTTCTAGGATAAACAATGGAAACTATCGTGGCAAGGGGGGGGGGGGGGTTGGCAGAAATAATTAGATTACTCGTGACTTCCTGGTATTTCATTTTAGTAAACAAAAAATAACTTAGAGATTTTTTGGGGGTTGTTTTATATGGATTTATCTAGCCTAGGGAAGAAAAAACGGTTGTGCCTGGTACTGAAAGGGGGGAAAACCAGGACCTACTCATTTTTTTACAGAATGAATTTAAAATTTACCATAATGAATAATAATTTATGACTAGTAAAATATATACTGGATACTGGGTAGGCACTAATCTTATGCAGCATATTTTAAGAAATTTTCCCTAGGTGGCACAAATTGAAATTCTATTCTGTATAGTGTAAATTTCGCTTGTATCCACCCCCCTCCGCCTCCATAAATAAGTTCAGATTAGGTCTATAACTTTTAATCATGGGTAGAATACCTAGTTCTAAATAATCACACTTTTTTCAAGATTACCAAAACCATCCAGGGCCGTGCCATGTTTTTTTTAGGTGAAGCAAAGCCAGAAAATGCCGCCCCTCGACGTTACTGCATTTGCTCACTGATCGTGATTTTTCACACTGATCGTACCACAATTTACTGTATTGTACAAGACGCGGTGAAAGGGGCCCCGGGGGTCTCCTCCAGAGAAAAACTTAACTCCGAGACCTACGTTAGCCTCAACTATCTAACCAGTTGCATTTTCACTTTGAGTTAAGTAACTCTCAAATCGCTGACAAGGTGTAACTGTGTTAGTGGGTTTCCCTCTGTACAAAGTTAATTTTTTAACGATTATTTGGGTTTCACTAATTCCAGATATACTGTAGTTGTTATAACAAGTTTGGATAAAACACGATGTTTTTGTCAAAGTGTCTGTTTATTAAAATGAAAAAAATTGCCACAAGTCACGAGCTAGTAATTCAATTTTTTCTAAATAATAATCTTTCTCATCTTCCTATATTCTTACCCAGTATCCGTATCCCCGAATAATGATACTTGAATACAATGACAAAAAAAAAATCCCAAAGCTTTCGCTTGTGCTGCATCAAGGTCTATACACATTACTTTCATTATCTCTATATCTCTAGGAATACAAATGCACAAAATACCTCAGAAACTACAATATTTTTTAATTTTTTATTCGCATATATATTATAGAAGCAAACAATTTGCCAGGACAAGTAGAGTAGTGGTACAGATTCCGATTTTCACCCGAAGGTTGTTAGTTCGAGTCCCACACTTGCTACATTTTCTGGCCATGCTGGGGAGCGCATGCGTAAAGCAGGCGGTCTCGTTTAGTGTAAGAGAGGGCTTTATAGCCCTAACCCCGCTTGGTTTGCTTAGTAATAGAACAAAATTTCAATATTTGCTTATTTATTTATACTAAATTTAAATAAAACCCATCGGGTCACTCCCCAATAATGGATAGTTTGTTTCTGGGGGCGGAATACAAAAAAATACAAAAAAAAGATTAAAAGCTAGTTTTTGCGATAAGCGTTTCCTGTTATCATCGATTCTTCGTAACTTCTGGTACATGATTTAGGAACCATTCCGTGTTAAATAGAACAACAAATACCAGCAGGTTGCTTTCTCAACCAAGATTTCGATATTATAGATGATACATTTAAAAGAAGAAATAGGCTATAGTATCCACGCCCCTATTTGCATCCTCCTATTATGCAGTATTGTACACATCTGCCCATTGTACACAATTTTATTTTCTGGACAATCGAATTTTTTATCGAACAATCCAATGCTTTAGATCGTGACAGTCAAAAATAAATTCACAATTATTTGCCGCAGATGCTCGCAACCACTCATTATTTGTCTTTCCTTCTTTTATATTATTATTCCGACGCGGATTAATAGTTTCTAATTTCAATGCAAAGAAACAAATTACAGAGAGAATTGTTTTACACCCTCCCCCCCTTTATTTGCCTTGATTAATGACCTTTCTTCGGCCAGGTAGCCACATATCACATGGCCTATCAGGCTGTAAGTTCGTACCTATTGAACAACAAAGTATGGAATTAAATTCTTGCCCTATGATCTCAAGACAGCAGACTCAGTTCACGCAAGTTTGGCCAAACAGCAAACAATAGGTAAGATTATATATACATTAGTCTTAGTACTCCAATACATAAACCTTTCATGATTATTAACATGCTATTTATGGCAGCAGATGTCAGTGGAGCAGATACCGTGGGCCGTAAACTCAGTCCTAGCTAGACAATTTCCTTGTTTCTTACCTTTAGTGGAGACAAAACTGAGCAAACAGAGGAAAGTCAGGGAAGAGGGAAGGAGAGAGAAGAGTGTAGAACCCATGGGGAAGCAGTACACGTACAGTATAGGTACAGGTACGGGCAGCGGGCACACGGTGCACTTCAACACATGACTTGGCCCAGCACCGCCCACTGCATTAAACCAACTGGCAACTGTCTGGCGTTGGCTCAGCCTGAACCTGATTCAAACATTCCTTCATAGCGATTGCTAACCAATAGAGGCACTCTACCAATATGACCACTGAAGTAGCCGAATAAGTTAATAAGTCAACCAACATTCTGGTGTGATGGCATTGCGATATATCCAAGTTTAAATCATAACCTGACGATGGCAGTTGTGTGTGTGTGTTTAATGTCTGTTTTTGCTTTCCAATTTATACGTAGTATAAGGAAAGCTTTGTGATGGTAGAAATTTTCAATTACGAGATTTCAACGGTTTTACACGTTTTGAGGTCCCAGGAACCAAAAAAGTGGTTTTTACGAAATGTCTGTCTGTCTGTCTGTCTGTCGCTCTGTCGCTCTGTCGCTCTGTCGCTCTGTCTATCTGTCTGTCTGTTCATCGATTTCCGGGCAAACTACTCTGTGGATTTGAATGAAATTTGGCATGTAGGTTCACAAAAATCATACCTCGGGACCATTTATTTTTATTTTGGGCTAACTCAATTTGGGGGGGTTTTATTCTCAAAAAACTCCAAGAAAACGTCTAAAAAAATTATTTTTTCAATTTATTTATTTTCAAAAAATAATTTTTTGCACAAAACAATCTACGTTTTAGGGAAAGCAACCTGTTCGGTTTTTTACTCAATTTAACACCTACAACTTTCCTGAAGGTAGAAATCATCGATAGAAAGGTTGCGCAGAAAAATTATTTTTTAGTCACTTTTCATGAAAATTGAGTTATTTTTATTTTTTACCCCCAGAAGCGAACTATCAAGGAGCAAGCGACCCACCCTCATTTTATTAAAATTAATAACGACTATAACATATGTAAATTTATAAGAAATCGTTGGAGCCGTTTTCGAGAAATAAATTTTTAAATTTTTTTTTAGTTTTTTGAGAATAAACCCCCCCCCCCTCAAATTGAGGTAGCCCCCCCCCCGCCCCAAATTAAAAAAAAAAGTACTCGAGGTATGATTTTTGTGAACCTATATGCCAAATTTTATCAAAATCGACCGAGTAGTTTGCCCAGAAATCGAAGAACAGACAGACAGATATTTCGGAAAAAACACTTTTTTTGGTTCCTGAGACCTCAAAACGTGGAAATCCGTTGAAATCTCGGAGTCGAAAATTTTGACCATCACAAAGCCTTATAGGCCTACTTCGTATAAATTGGAAAGCAATAAATTTACCACACATTGTATTTTTGAAAAAAAATAAAAAAAATACATTATTACATATTACTTATTATTATTATTATTATTATTATTATTATTATTAAGTTAAGCTGTTAAGTGAAATCTAGGGGACTGGCTGATAAATTGTTTAAATGATGGCGATTAATTCTTTTGATTTATTTTTATTTTATTTTATACAGGATAATGTAAGGTAATTTTAACTTATTTAACATTAACTCACTATATAACTGTATTATTATTATTTTATTTACACTTGTAATAATGTAGTTCGTACTCCCTATAATAACTGTTTGTAGTCTTTTGGTGAATCCTGCCACAAGCCTCCCTTATGGGGCTTACATGCAGTATTCCGGTAAAAACGATTGTTTTCTTTAATGTTGTATTGTATTCTTTCTATTAAATGCTCCCAGTGCTGGGGGTACCGGCTGGGAAAAAATTATTATTATTATTATTATTATTATTATTATTATTATTATTATTATTATTATACACTTACTTACTTACAACCAACTCAATACCAAAACTTCTAGGAGCAGAATTATTTATGTTTGCTGATGACATTGCCATAGTAATAGTAAATGACAGCGCAGAAGAAGCATCAAAAGAAATGAACAAAATAATAAGAAAACTACAGAAACTAACACACGATGTGGGTGTCACGATAAACTGCAATAAAACAAAAATTGTTCACATGCGAAACAGGGGACCGGTTTATAAGAGGAAAAAATTTATTTTCCACACTCATCACTGTCTTCACCAAACAAACTCAAAAAACTGTGACTGTGTAGAAGAAATAGAGATTAAGGAGGAGCATAAATACCTTGGGTTAATATTGGACAGTAGACTAACATGGCAGAATCAAATTGATTGTATATACAAAAAAATGAGGTCCGGGTGTTGTGCCATACAAAAATTAAAATATTGCCTTCCGCTAAAAACCCTAAAAATGATTTACCATGCACTAATAGAATCGGTATTAAATTATGGAATACAAACTTGGGGGAGAGATAACAACAGCTATTTCACAAAAATACAAAAAATGCAAAATAAAATAGTAAAAAACATGCTATCTAATAAATTAAACAAAAAATTTAAAAATATAGACGAAAAATACAGATTTCTAGATATACTACCAATAGGAAAACTGTACAAATATCTTATAATAAAGAATAACTATTTTATGTATTTAAGCAAAATTGTTGGAAACACACAGAATAAGAGGCAACTGAGAAACGTGGACACATTGAGACAAAATATTCCTATAACACATAATAAGTACGGCAGACGCCTCAATGAAACAGTTTTACCAGAGATATTTAACAAATTGCCACTTAAACTAAAAGAATTGAACAAAGTAGGGAAAATAAAGAAAGAATTAAAAAAATACTTAATTTCAAATACTGACTATTAGCCATTTCATTATACATATAATTTTACATATATATATATAATATATAATATATAAATAATAAATATATATAAATACATCCTTCAGAGTTCAGAAGGATCTCACTCATTGCAGAAAGCTAGAGTGAGTACTATATAATGGTTTATTATTATTAATTATTATTAATTATATTTATATCTTGCAGAGCCACTGCACTATGATCGCTCGATAAGCGGAAGCTTGAGCGTGATAATGCTGATTAATAACAAATTGTTGTTCTCAATATATGCACCTTGTCAAGGTCACCGGTCAAGGAAAAAAGTGAAAAGTGAAGTGATTATTATTATTATTATTATTATTATTATTGTTATTATTATTATTATAACTATAGCTGTATTATTTTACTATTATTTATTTACATTGAGCATGATGCAAACCAGGTCTTAGGCTTAAAACTCTAAATCTGACCTGTCGACCGGCAGATTAGTAATTATTGGCCGGGTCGAATTATGTAGTCTAAAAACATTCCCAAGTCACGATTTGCCTTAGGACCTAAAATAATGTATGACCGTCTACATTGTGTACACTAAGCTTACATACAAGTAGGATGTAACTCAAGTTTTAGATTCGCGATATCTCAGAAATGGTGACTACTTCCAAAAAAAGTAATAGAGCACTTTTGGTAGATTTATACTCAACAATTTGTTAATGATTTTTTTAAATGGAAAATAGGCTACTGTTTATAAGAAAAGTAAAAAAAAAAACATGAAATTTCGACCTTGGACCCTCAATAACATTTTTGGGAAAAATAGGATCTGTCCCCTTTGTGAAATTTTGGTAGTTCATTTGCAACGGCGTTCCCAATGTCTCTACTAAAATTTAGCTCTGTCGGAGTTTGAGTAAATAAAACCATCATCAATGCAATTAAATGGCGTTCAACTCTGTGAACAACGGACATGGTTTTCAAGCATGCGCGAAAACGTTGAAGAGTAATTTTAAATTTCCCTCGATAACGGCACTTTTTCGAACTTTGAATAACTGGTTTTGAAGATAGCGATGCCAGGTTAATTTTTTCTGAATGTCTGTGAGACTGAACTAGAAGTCTCTAAGCCCACTCCTAAATTTTAGACTTAATTTTTGTTAAATTTTTATATTTCGGTAATATTGTTTGTTGTGTCTGTGCCCGGCTTGTGCCCGACTATGGCCTAAAGTGCGAAACTAGTCGTTTTACCATAATTTATGACTCGTATTTGTAGTACACATTTTGTACTTGGTAAGGTCATCCTTTCGCCTGTTACATTGTGTCAATGGTAAACTTGTCTCAGCTTGTCCATTATCGCTTTTAGGTGGTGTAGGTTGACAACGAGGACGCATAGCAGTTTGCCATGGCCAAAAATTCATTCAAATATTGTTTGAAATATTCATGGGATCGTTGGCATAGGACAAGGGACAAATGGGCCAATGTTAGTAGGCTGAGGTCCTTCAAAGCCCTTAAGGACATTATTATTGTATATAATATAATCTACCTAGGTAAATAGGCCTACTTGGCAACGTTTTTTGATTTAATTATGCTTAATAGAAATTTCAGTATCTTGTTGTGAAGTTCCCCAGAGTCAGGTGCGGCTCTTCTTTAACAGAGCAGTAGATAGGCTTTCAATTAATTAATTTATGCATTCATTGGCAGAACTGTCCAGCAGCAACGACGTCGTATTTAGTTATTAACTCCCTTTTCCATTAACGTTGTGTATGGGAAGTATGTTGTTGCATGATAAAAGCTATAACTATAATATTGATATATAATATAACTAATATAAGATTTTCAGTTGCCAGTGTACCATGATGCAACGCTCGTGGGTCCTGACCTATAGCCATGTTAAACAGTACACTTGGCGTTAGCGATCTCCGCGAAACTGGTTGTGTAAAGTCAGGGGTGGGCAATGTTCACACCCTTCAGGAATTACCTTACACCCACCGACCACCTCTCCCAGTCCCACTTATATTCTGGCATTACAATTCAGGTGCAGTTTGGTCAGCAGAGGTTGCTGACCGTAAAAATTGCCCAGCACTGGATCACGGCCCCAACAAAACCTGAGAGTTTATATTATTCATACTGATTTCCAGGTTTCAAGGGACTATCCACTATGGGCACTCTGCCATGCATAGGCTAATGTAAGGGTGTTTTTAATTTTGGTGAAAAAATTCCCCAATTATCAAATCCACGGAAAAATTACTAAAAATTAAAAAGACGTTTTGATACATGATGGTGTTTGAGTTAGTCTTCAACGACTTGGATAGACTACTTCTTTAGTAACGTGCCAAGTAAATTAAATAAATACGTAAAACCTGACCAATATATATGGATGTGTTCTTGAGGTTGTTTACAGGCCTGTTCGTTTCGAAGGAACAAGAAACGAAAACTTTTTAACTTTTGCCCTATTTTCTAATACAGGTCCAGCGTTTTCTTCTTCTAGACTAAATCAAATATATTCTCGTCGTTATTCATGTAAACAAAACCCAATAGTTCGCAAAACAATAATAATAGTAATAATTTTCATGAAAAAGACTAAAAATTACTTTTTCGGTGGAAACCTTTTATCGATACGTCCTCATTTCAGGCATGGATTTATGGTGCTAAATAGAGTTTTTTTATTATTATTTTGGCACACGGAATTTCATTTGTACTGGATGGGTCTGTATAGGCAATCCGTTTATTCATGCTCCTGGCTAATGGAGTTAGACAATTGCCTTAACTCCAGCAATTTTTCAAACTTAAATTCATTGGGCTTTGGCCTGAGGCCTCCATGCTCAATTTCGTTGCAGGATAATTTTTATCTCATTAGTATTTTGTTTAAGTTTCGCATTTTTTCTTGTGTTTAATTTATTGCAATATGACACAAAACAGCTAGTGCTACTTAATTTGTTTGAATCAGTGGGAAATTTGTGAGACAATGGTGTAGGCTCGCACGACCATTAGCATTTAACTATGCATTCTATTTGCTCGCATCATGCAAAGGCTAACAACCTTGGCGACATTACCCTTGCCGTTGCATGTTCCTTGCTAAAAAAAAAATCTGCAACATACGCCTCACTGGCGTGTGAGCGAATTCATTTCGAGCCTTAAGGCTTAGTCGATTTCAAGGGCATTTTTTGATGTGCAACGTGTAATATTTCTACAAATTCGCACGCGTTCCTTATATAGGTTCCTGAAATTATCATGAAAAATTTTATAATTCAACATCAAAGTAAATAAAATAAAATAACTTTGTCTGTCAAGTATTACTACTTTTTATTATTTTATTGCTTTCCAATTTATACGTAGTATAAGGAAAGCTTTGTAATGGTCGAAATTTTCGATTCCGAGATTTCAACGGATTTACAGGTTTTCAGGTCCCAGGAACCTAAAAAAGTGTTTTTTTACGAAATGTCTGTCTGTCTGTCGCTCTGTCTGTCTGTGCATCGATTTCCGGGCAAACTACTCGGTCGATTTTGATGAAATTCGGCATGTGGGTTCACAAAAATCATACCTCGAGACCATTTTTTTTATTTGGGGCTAACTCAAGTTGGGGGGGGGGGTTTCATTCTCAAAAAACTCCAAAAAACGTTAAAAAAAATTATTTCTCAAAAACGGCTCCAACGATTTCTTTTAAATTCACATATATTTTAGTCGTTTTTAATGTTGATAAAATGCGGGGGGTCGCTTACCCCTTGATAGTTTGCTTCTGGGGGTAAAAAAATAAAAATAACTTAATTTTAATGAAAAATTACTAAAAAATAATATTTCTGCAAAACCTTTCTATCGATGATTTCTACCTTCAGGCATGTTTTAGGTGTTAAGTTGAGTAACGAAACCGGACAGTTGGCTTTCCCAAAAACCTATTTGCTTTTGTGCAAAATTTTTTTTTAAAAAAAATGATAGAAACTTCACGCTGAAATGCATTGCCTGCCCTGCCATTATTACTGTGTTGTAATGTGTTTTAAATATATTGAGGTTACCTCACCTCCAGTGACGTCAGGTGGACACCCCCCCCCCAGATATCCGAAATTTAACCGTAGGAAAATTATTTACCATGAAATTATCCATTTTCTCTCCCTACTAATTGATAAATTGGAAAGCATGTTCGAGTAAACTCGGACCGGTTCTTTTAAATACTATGACGAAGTGAATGTGGAAGATATAACTGAAAGATTCAAAAATCAAGCTCAAGTGCACCCACCCATTTACAAAAACTAATTACTTCACAAAAAATGGCTATCCGTTCAATAAGAAAGAAGCCCAGATTAACACATACCGCCCTTCTTTTTAAATCATTTAAGTTATTGCCTCTTCACTCCCTAAGCAAGAAAGTAATTTTACTTTAAGTTAAAAAATATTTGGAGTCCTCTCTAATAAAAACTGCTACCCGAAATACTAGGAACACTGTCAGTCTTCCCACCTACAAAAGAACTACGTCTAGACGGAGCTTTTGGTACCAAGCAAATGCCGCATATAATGCTTTTAAAATAACAATCGGGGGTTTAAATAGGAAACATATTACTGACTACTGTGAGGCTTTATTGTAGTATATAAAATATATGGGTCAAATTGGAGTAATTTATACCATGGGCACTGCAGCCATTGCTGCCAACTTTACAGTATTGGGTAATGGGTATAAGTACGTATTGTTGTTGCTTAGTTATTGCGATTGTGCTTGTGTCATTCTTATATGTTAATGCATTTTTTCAGCTAGAGAACCATTAGGTTAAGGGGGCCTACAATATATGTTGATATGTTAATAATGTTGAGAAATACGAATTATATTATTATTATTATTATTATTATTATTATTTCGTTACGAAAGTCCATTGAAAAAGCCTAACCGTAACTTAAACGTTTGTGCCAATTATACCTGAACCGAAAGGTTTAAGTTCATGTTTTTTTTATTATATTTTTATTTTTTTAAATGGGGTACAGGGTACCTATGTGCCCTTAAGCCTATTGGGCCTAATGTGCCTCCTACAACAAAGTATCTATATCACTTCCTCGAGGCCTATCTCCCTCAAGAGAGCCAGGATCTTGAGAGGGTTTAGAAGTGGTAGGTCTTTTACAGGTAACTGCAAGCTTCCCAAGCATGCTGCTCTTCTTTGTGCGATTGCATCGCAGTGAAGGAGGATGCGCTCCTTCATTGCAGAATCTACATGCTCTATACTCTCTGACACCTATGTTAGTCAGATGTCCATTCTAGTTGCAATGCCCAGAGAGGCATACTGTAGTTGGTATACTGTAGTTGCCTCCCCAAAAGAGTCCAGATATTTAACACCAGGACCAAAGACACCAAGGCCTGTTCTTGGTTTTGTATACGTCCTAGCCTAGAGCCATCAGTAAACCACTTGACTGTGTGACTATTGAGAATTCCTGCCGGTTCGCAGTATTCTTTCTAACATAACGCCATGGTCGGTGCACACCCAAAGGTCGTCTTTGGTCTCATTGGTGAAAGGATTAGGCACTAGATGTTTCCACTTGGCGTTGCCCAGGACACGCCCGATCTGTTTTTTATCCACGGTTTTTATACCACGAAGCGATCTTCAGGGAGGCTCCTTTCCTGTACTCAAGTTCATGTTTAGTATACCATGTCAATGATCATAAATAGAGCTTTTCTTTGATGTACGTAACATGATATATCCCTATATTTGAATATTTCCAGGTATACCACCTATGCACCCCTAAAACCCCCTTTTGGTTCTTGTTCTCCTTGTTCTTGGTCTACTTCTTCTTCTCTGCTTAACGTAACAACATCCTTAAAAAGCTGATGGGAAGCGCCTGCTCAACTGTCTATAACCTAAGATCGACAGCCTTGGGACTTTACTTTGCTGCGGGGGAATACGCTGCCCCTGTGTGGTGACACCACCCGCCCATGCAAAACGGCTGATGTCGCCCTGAATGAGTAGGATACGGTCACGGCCACGGGATGCCAAAAGCACACCCTACCTAAGAAAATCCACCCTGTGAGCGGGATTGCTCCCCCACAGATCGGACGAGCTAAGGCAGCCGCTGTGGAGTGCACCAAAGAAACCAAGAACCGCAACCATGTCATTTATGGTCAACAACCTGCGCCCCACTGCTTGACCAGAAACAGCTTTCTCAACTCAACGCAGCGTCGCAGCACCACACACACCGCTTACATGCCTGGCGACAACTTCACCCACAGTCGCCCCCTCAGAATTAGGAGTTCATGTGGGAATCAAGTCTCCCATACTCAATCTGGCGCTCTTTGAACCGGCTGAGAACTGGCGTCCCCTTAGCAAAACAACGGCAGTTAGATTTTTAAATATGCTCGCATAGCATAGGTGTAATAGGAGCTGTTTATGCATTGTAATCAAACTGTCTAATATACTTCTACACTACAACCAAGGAAGTTTTGTATCTTAGAATATAATCTAACTAACATAATTAATAATCTACGAACATAATTGTTACTGCGAACATGAGAGCCCAAGGGACTCACAATTGACTATATGATTTTTTTGTTGACAATATAGGTATGTCTATATGTCTGAAATTGTATTCAACCAAGGACAAGTTGAGTTGAGAACCTTATCATATTGCGACCGATTTGCAATTGCAATAAAAAATGTTAAATGCCATTATTATCAAGTAACGGTTTAAAAAATTATAAGTACATAACTACTCTAGTCTAAATCTGGTGCCGTGAAATTGTGCCAACAACACTGGTCGTGGTAGTAGTAGGAGTGGTAGTACCAGCTGATGGGGGGGGGGGGCATTGTTTGACGGGCTCTTTGGTATGTCTTCTAGTAGGTGAATGCGCAGTTTTTGGTTGTGTTCGTCTTTCCGCATGAATATTTGACCATCTGAGACCCACACGAATTTGTAGTTTATGTTTTTGGCAGCTCTCCTCGCCTGCCAGAATAACTCTTTATTGAATGGCGTTAAGTTCTCATTGATAAATATTCTGTCGTCGGAGCCTCCGGTGATTGGGTTTTTGCTCGTGAGTCCTGTTCTCTTCTTTTTTAGCCACTCCTCTGCATCCTAACGTCTTGAAAACTTAATTATGACTGCTGGCTTCATTTTTTGTGTTTTCAGTCGGTGGCAGGCTTCGATTGAGTTTGGTTGTATTACTGGGAGTCGAAGGTGCTCAGAAATATCCGTTATTTTCTTCATGAGGTCTTCATTTTCGGTTATGTCAAATCCATGTATCTCAACGATGTTTTTCCGGCCGTATTGGTTGAGATCGTTCACATCTGTTTTTATCTTTAACAGTTCTCGATTTAGCCATTGGTACCAAGAATTAATTTCCCTTTCGTTATTGTGGATTGTATTGGCCTTTCGCCTCCATAACGTCTTTGTCACCAGAAATCCTGGGGGGGGGGCTACGGGTGCTTCTGGGGGGGCTATGGGTACTTCTGGGGGGGCTACGGGTGCTTCTGGGGGGGCTACGGGTGCTTCTGGGGGGGCTACGGGTGCTTCTGGGGGGGGCTTAGCCCAGGACCCCCTATTTACGCCAAAGTTACACGCAGTACAATTGAGATATTATAACGGCGAATAAACCTACCATGGGGCCCGGGGGTCCCCCGGAGAAAAATTTGGAAAAAATAGCTCTGAAGTATTGGGGTTGTAAGCATTTTGAGTAATATAGTTTTTGTGAAAGTAGACTACTTGGTCAATATGTTGATTAAAATAAGCATACTAAAAATTAATTTCCCTTTCACTATTGTGGATACTATGCCTTTAGCCTCCAATACGTCTTTGTCACCAGAAATCCTGGGGGGGCTACGGGTGGACCTGGGGGGGGCTGACCCCCCCCCCCCCCCCCGGACCCCCCTATTTACGCCAGTGGTGTCCAGTCCTGATCACTACGGTTATTAATACGTTGCGATTAGAAAACTCTTTCCACGAAAATAAGAGAAAAAACAACGGAGCGCCTTTCATGCAACCTCACAAAACTTGTCAAGACGTGACGTGACAAGTGGTTCTATCCTTCCCCCTCCCCCTTTAAAATCGGGTCAAACAGGAAATTTCACTAGATATTCCCGAAAATATTCCCGTTTTCTATAATTTCGAAAAATCTACCTACTTATTCGGGGCCACAATGTTTCGTAAATTTGCAACTTTGCATATTGTTTACTAATGTAAACAAACTATCGTACACTATTAACATATTTCCCCAATTTAAGAAGATATATAAAAATTAATCCCTATATCCCTATGTCACGGCATCACGCGTGAACGGCTGGACCGATTTCACTATTTTTTGTTGTTGTGTTTGTTATTGTCAGGAGAAAGTTCTTATGAAGAAAAAAAATACATAAAATTGCGCAGAAAATGAGAAAATTCTGGAAATTGAAGTTGTGTCACGCGAGTCCCGAAGGGGCGAGCTGCGTAATTCCGCCACAGGGGCAAGGGGGGCGGGGTCCCAAGCCCCGCTTGTACTATATATAAACTATGATACTACTGGTACATGATCCAATGCATGGGTTGCAATTCTTTCTAATTATTCAAAAACTAATAATATAACCAATATAATCATTATAAAATAACATGGATATAATAATCATTATATTAATTATATCTGAGTCAGACAAAATCTGGTTGACAATGCTATACCTTTTGTGGTTCATTGCTCTACGTATATCAGGAGAATATGTAATTAAGTAATATGCAATATTGCTAGCACAATATGTAGTTTGTTATAATTTGTATATTTTGACAGTTTCTACAGTTATCGTAGTGAAATACATGTAGTACATGTGGTAACATTGCATGTACAGTAACTATTAATAAAATAATTATACCATAAGTAATATACGTATATTTTGGGAGAAAGCAGAGTTTATTAATTTACCATAACTAAATTCTGACCGTGGGTATAAAATTTACCGATTAACACTCTAAAATTTTCTTAAAATACAGGCGTAACAAAAATAAAGCATAAAACTGGAACGGATAATTTTTTATCAGTGTCATAACTGTTACAGCAGTGACAACTGACAGTGGTGGCAATAATAATTTTGATTGTAGTGCTTTTTAAAAATGCTATGATAGGAATAAAAATAATACAGAACTGTCCAGAAATCGACACATATTGGCTGTGTGGCATTACTTGGTTTTTAATTTGTGTAATCCATACAATTTGTAACATCTTTGAAATCATCTGACATCTGATTTTCAACCGTACCATTGTAGTATTGCTACTTTCATTCTTATAATTACGCAAATAATAGGCCTAATGACAGCAGCGAAGATTTTAAATACTACACAAATGTGAAAGGTTGAAATAAAACAATTGTTAGGCCTGCATAGAAAGATTAAAACTGGCCAGGCAAAAATATAGACAGTGCAATGCGCGAGGTGACTATCTATACAACTTATTTGCAGTTACAACTAAATGACAGTCATAGCAAGGAGGATGAAAGGCAAGCTGTGGGTCAGGTATCAAAGGTTTCCAACCCTGCCAAAAACTAGGCAAGCCCATTTAATTCCTTTTAAAACCTCAATCTATTTATTTATACCATTTCAAAATTAACGGCCACTTACATGCATCGTATCAAATTACAATACGACCCGCATCATCCATGATCCGCACTACGACAACAGAAAACAGCTCATTATGCCTTTTCCGAATTCCTGCAATCTCTAACTTACGTGGACAATGCACACATACGAGTATCTTCACTACATTTTATGAATTTGATAAAAATCAATGAAGCGTAAACTATTATATTTCAGTTACGATTGCAATAGGAAATCCTATGTGATAAAGAAAGCGATTATTGAGCTGAAAACTTTAATTTAACGGTATAAGTGAATCCGTACATATATAGGCACCGTAATAGATAGTTGGAAGTAGTTGCATGGTGAATAATTGTCTCAGGGTTAAATTTCGGCTGCCGATGCCCCGAGTAAGCGTAGATCGTAGGTTCGGATCCTGCCAAGTCCAGGTTTTTTCTACATCCTGTAATTTCAGTTATAACGAGGAGCCTACCTCCTCAACTAAAATTACAATAGTATAATTTCAGTGTTATATACCATATAATATATGTATATAATTATAGAAGTACTGTTATATCGAATATCGTTACATTCAGCCGCGGTGTATAGAAGATTGCTGAGCTACTGCTTTTGGTCAGCACCTTCGTGTGTTAATTGTAATATATATTATATTTGATTAACCCTTGTTTAAATCCACACTAAATCGACAAGATAAATAATGTAAGTTATAGCTACCAAATTTTATTAATGTAACACAAGAATAGTTAACTTTCGAACATGTCATATATAGTATTAACAAATTAAATATAATGGCACAATTATACCTCATAGCCCATTTCCCATTACCACTTCAATATCTACTAAAATCGCGTCATTGTTACTATAACTCTAATACAATGTAGTCTTATTCACAATTAAATATTAATCTTCGCTTCGTTGTCATAAATTATATCAAAATTTGGCAGTTTGGCGCAAATAAACCACCAAAATGGTGTACTCTCATTCTACACACATACTAGTACACACTCAAGTTGTACGTACGTGTCAGTCATTTTGCTGCTCACCGAATTACAAAGTCGGCACAATGTCTTGTCTACAAGTACAAGTAGTTTCGTCAATGCAATGCATTGGAAGCTCTCAAGGACTTTGCAGCTAGGTGACACATTGCAGCTGTTCTGGGTGCACTTCACCCTTTGAAATTTGTATAATCGCCAGCTTATTGTAATGGTGTTGCTAAAAGGTTAGGACTAAGTCTGTACTCTGTAGTTTTGATTACAGTCTCACAGACCACGTGGTGGGGGTTATACTCCAAAAACAAACGATGAAGCTTCAATCATCCCAAATAAGGAGCGGAGTCACCCCGCAGTGCGTAAGCCTATAGGCACCTTAATTCCAATATTCTAACAGAACCTAACGCGAAGCAACAACGGTTTCAGCAAGCTCGGGGGGTGCGGAGATGGGACCCGGCGCGGGATGGGGAGTCCAGGCGCGCGCCTCGCTCAGCGACCGCGGCACCAGCTCTCCTGCAACCAAACATTTTAAATTTTATTATTGATTACAATATACTATTATTACTATACATTAGCTTGTGCGTGCTAGTGATTTAGACAATTTCCGTGCGTACACAGTTAAATCACAATTCCTAAGTCACCCGAGTCCCCCAGATAATCTACCTTGATTTTACAAATTCCAATACCTGCTTTCTAGATAGCCTATGTGTTATTGTAAGTAAGAAATCTCGACGGTCATCACGGAACCACGCCTAGTCCAGTTTTTCTATATCCTCTAATTTTGGGTTAATGCCTCGGCCTGGGCCAACGAGTCTGTGAAAAGTTAAGTTTGAGAATAGGCGTAATAGAAGGCGGGTAGTTTCCGTGATGTAGGTGGTTTCTTGAAATGATATAGGCCTAGGTTGATTAAATCGTATTTAGTGGTAACTACAAAATATATGAACTTTCAATTGCTACAGTCTTCCCGGAAGGTTCGGCTTAAACATAGACGCATTGGAAAGAGGAGTTTCGGGGCTAAGTGGGGTATATTAAACCAGACAATACCCAGTAGAGTAAGGGAAAGGGCTGGCTGTGTTAGGCCCTACGCGGGCGCTGTTAAATATAGTTTTCAATGTGCAACTAGCTTTAGTGGTGACGACTGATAGGAGTCGAGCTATCTATAAATTACGATATACAGGGCATGGGTTACCATCGCGTATGTTCTGGGTGACGGTGAAGGTCTTGCCGGTGTCGAGAGGAACAGTCCAGTTGACGGGCTCCGGGGAACGGATGAGGACCTGCTCCGGTGACTTGACCCTCGTCGGCTCCGGCGGACTCTTCACCAGTTGCTCCTCCGCCACCACAGGGAACTCCTCTTGCTCAGCCTCTGCTGCTGAGAAAGCAATAAGTTAACATCTCCGTGACATTCCCAAAATGTACGTCAAACTCGGGAACGTATTTTATTTCAGTCAATTCAAAAATGTGGATGCTTGAACCCATTGTCAAGTACAGGTACATACAAATATTTCAGGGCTAACAATTTAACTTTGTTGATTTTTGTAGTTATAATATTATAAAACGTATAATTAAAAAAATGGGTGACGTCCGTGACGATTTTAAATATATTTTCGTTTTTATTTGGACTTTACTAGAACAAATTTTATAGATGACGAGCCGGTCCCATATTTTCCCGAATATGTAAAATTACCTATGTAAAAGTACAAAATTAAATAGGCTATATAGTATATGTAGGTACTACTGCATATAAAAATATGTTACCATAGACTCACAATAGATCAAGATAATAAGGCAATGATTTTCCAGGTTTCTCGTTTTTTACGATATACAGGTATCATGGCAAGGCCGTAGCCAAGGGGGGGTTCATGGGGGTTCGAAAAAAAATCCTGGCTACGGCCTTGCATCATGGAACTATATGAGTTTACTCTGTTTCAGGCTGAATTGAGGCCAAACCTCCATTCTTGTTCGCAAATTTGTTATATTATGGTAAAAATCTTTCTTTCCCGGTACAGGTACCTGCTGTTTACATATGAATTATTGTCATGTTAGCAATATCTCCCAACGTAGTTTTCTATGAAATTAGAATTAAACTTGTCAAATTAAAATTTTGTTACTTTGCGTACTTTTCGTGATAGGTTGCATTAACATTATGACTAAAAGCATTATACTACATTTCTATATGATAATTTAATAATATAAATATCAACTTTTTTCCACGTTAAATTCCAACAAGTTGTTATTTTAAAGAAAAAACTCAATATACAATAATAAGCGTATTAAGTAATGGCACACGAAAACAGGATGTTGCACAAGTGCTGTACAATAACAATATAGACAATATGTTACTGTAACGACCAACAGTTTTCTACAATACATTACCAATACTGTACCTTCACACTTTTGTTGACCTACAACAAGTCAATGGCAATGGCAAACCATGCAAGCACTCAAACTCCAATAAGTTGTACCGTACTTGCAAAAAGTTGTCCGCATCGCATCGTTACATTATTATATATCAATGTAATAAATGCGTCTTACAATGTTGCGCATTGTTTTCTTAACATCAAATGAGGCTATACAACCTATTCCATTTACGTATGAATAACCTTTGATTTGGTTCAACTCATTAACTTTTAACGAATTTTTGCAACGGTTTGTTCAGTATAGTTCTTAAGATGAAAAACAGCTCTTTTCGGTGAAATGTTAATACATATTCCCATACTTCATTATGGTAAAATAAATAAAAGAATCAACTTTGTCAAGTACCGGTTTTAAAGCGAATCTTTCCAAATTTCTGGAAAACAACTACTGAAATATATAAACTTTGATAATTCACAAAATTATTGTTAGTATTAACTTTGACGAAGCAGTAGAATCTGGGATGGTAGGCCGTGGTCGTTCTGAACGCGTACTTCCACTGGTTGTACTGGATGTAACTCCGGCCGTGATAGCCTTTGTAATTTTAATGTAACAGACAGTATTTCAGGTAGTTTTGGCGGTGCAAGGGAGTGCTAACTAGTCTGCTTATTAAGTTGAGGCTCCCTAATGGCAGACTCCTTCCCCTCAGGGAGAAGGGGAGAGACTGACAGAGTGGACCAACTCATTATAGCGGATTCCGAACCACTTGAGGTCACAGGACTAATTCGGATGTGACCAGGACTCGACACTTACTTTGACTAACTGGCATTCTCACCGCCTTATCATGTCCCACTAATAATAATTACTCCCGACGCTGTTCACACTACCTACTACTTTGCTGCAGTTTTGAACAGGCCCTGTTCTGATAGATTCCACGTGGTGTCGCCATCGGCAGAGTGCATCAGAGACAAAATCAATTGTTCTTATTACCATCACAGTTAATATATTTCAGCCGGTCGCGGCGTTCAAAGAGCATTTTTGTCAATATGACCGAGAAATTAATAAATTAGCTCTCACTCCATGTTGCATTAAAAAAATTAGAAAGATTCCCTTTAACAAAATTTAGGCGACATAACGCGACTGGTTTCGGCACTACGCCCGTCAGGATAATGAAACCCAAAAAACACACAGTGTTTATGTAATACCAGACAAAGTAGTATATTTTATATATTTTTAACAAATAAATTTGCTAGCCCTATCCTCATAACTGAAACTAAGTTAAAATAATCTCGTTTGTTACTTAACCAATTGATCGAAATTATGTACTTATACTACTTAGGTTTTTGCTAACGACCTTACTACGATGCAATGCAATATTTGATTAAATGCATGCATTAAAGGGAACATTGTAATGTCAACCTACTTTACTTGACCGCTTTGTTTTTAAGGACAACTTTTTGCTCTATATAAGTATTATAGTAATAACTAGAGCATTTGCAAAAACGCAGTTCAATACAAGTGCAGCTTACCCCTGTTAACATTTTTAGAAATGTTATATTTGTTGGTTGTAGGAATTAGCGATGCTAGAAAAGAAACAATCTAAGTTACAGCCGAAATATTTAACTCAAATTTCTGCCTGGACAAAAAAATATTTACGTGATAAAAATGTGAGAGTGAAGGACCATGTTTGAACTGATATATTATGTATATTGTTCCTATAAATGGTGTACACGATTATTGTTACGTTACTTGATAATATAGATGTGGCATCTAAAGCAGTGAACAGACTTTAAGTATCGTACAGGTATACCAGCAAATGCCCAATCAAAACAAACGTTTTGCTTTGTGTTTTATGAAAATATTTTGGGAACATGAATTTGTTACAGTGGACAGTTTGTGGACAGGCGAGGCGCTCTTGATTGCAACAAGTATTTCAAACTATAGCTAAGCTGACCTCCAACCCACCAGTCTTCGTACAACACGTTGCAATAAAGAGGAGTACCCTAAGTTGGTTTTCAATGTAACATATGTTATTATGTTGCAATGAGGGCATAAAGTGAAAATTATGGGTCTTCTTAACATTCCCTTCTAAATATCGATGGGTTCCCGGGGCACTTTCGTCTTGAGCCCCAACAATGGCCTTCCTTTTTTGTGATTTATGAAATGAATGGTTGCATAAGTTAATTTCATCAGTTGTAGTTTCACTTAGAATCATTTTAATGCATTTTTTCATTATATAAACATTTGTAACACCTAATTTATTAAGGTTAGCATTGGTATACACTCTATCGTAGAAAACAATTACTTCAATCAAGGGCGGATTTTCAGGAGGAAGTGCAAGTGCCGAGCTGATTTCACATAATTTGTATAGCCAGCCCTAGATCTAGCTAATTGATAAAGTAAAGAACTGTGAGCGGTGTACAATAGTACTTTGAAAATTTAGGGAATATAGGCACGAATTAGTGAGTTTTTGAAAACTTTTAAGCTTTGTTTTGAGTATCGGTATTTTGGAGGTTCTTTGAATACCCATAAAATGTCTATTACAACCAAGCTATGGAAGCATGCACCATCTACCGACAGTGACTCGGCACCAATGTCTGGGTTCCCAGCGTTGCCGCAAGGGTTTTCTGATCGCTTCTCTCTTTTATATTACTCATCGAGTAGGTACTTTTAATTATATTGTCTAATTTAATGTAATTGTGTTTAACCATTTGTAATACATTACAGATTACGGGGAAAATATTAAATGCTTAAAACTGGCCTCCACACTGGCCCAGCACGCGGTTTTGTAACTATAAATTTTTATATGCATTCCTCTGCCAATCTCTAGGCTCCGTTTTTAGCTTTTAGTCAGTATGAGTTGGAAACATACACTTCCACTTATTACCGACTCGATTCAGACCTTTATCGTGACTTCCTGACCGGAGTCATGGCGGAGCACAAGAAACAGCTTTCAACAGCATTCCCACGACCAGCCTCGGGCAATAGGCCATTAAACCTGACTGTTGTACACCACTGTTGTCTGTTGTCTATCCTTGGCATGAAACCGGAGTACTGGAGTACCGACCATTGGTACCCATCATCCCGTTGGCATAAAATCAGACTGGTGTACATCACTGGTCACTGATCACGTCCGTCCTTCATTGGCCTCCAAAATATTACCATTCATTCACCATCCGACCTCCTGCCTAGGCAATCAATCGACTTCAGAGAATTTCGTAAGATTCTGAAAGGCTGAACCGTTTTCACTTTTCTTTAAGACCGAGAAGGTTGCTGTGCTGGAAAGTTCAACTGAGTCGGGGGAGTCGCCGAATCGCTGAAGCAGTAAACTGCTGGCGGCGTAACTGGGCTATTCATGTTCGTTGACGTTGCCGTGAGTTTGGTCGCTGCCAAGACGGTGGTTGTCGCCATTTTGTTGTGAATAGTGCATTTGATGACGTTACATACTTGAATATAGCAGTCATTAACACTCAGCCAGAGATCCATCGGATTATACCAAAATGGCTTTACTCCTGCTGATGGGCTATGGACGGTATCGGGTGCGATGAGCGATGAGTGATGGCTGTTGGTTGATTAAATGAATGATTGATTGTCTGTCATCGCCTGGCGTCATCAGAAACTTGCAGCTTCAACGGCTCGACGTCGGCGCGTTAATTCTCCCACCCACCTCCGGCCATTAAATTAGTCGTCGAGGGTGCGACTGCTGGTGTTCAACAACCAGATATCCACTCAAATGCCAAACAACAACTTTAAATTGAACAATTCATGATGAAGAGAACTTGATGAATAATATAAAAGGAAGACCCGATCAGAGTACTCTAGATGGCTATTCTGAGACCCTAGCTCCAGCTCGGTCATACTACTGGTATATGGTCCCCACATGTAATCTTATTGAGAGGGTGTGAATTTTCTTTTCTTTGATCGTTTAATTCCTATCCTATTCCTAATATATTTAATTATTATTATTAACAATGTTTCTCCGTCAGCTATCAAAATTTTTGTTGAAAACCAAATGTTGCGGACACTTGTACTGGGCGCTAGGCTGCGATAGTTGGCAATAGGCACGTCAATAACTGTAGTCTAGCTAGCTGTGAGCGCAAGTCGGTATTATAACTACAACATTTACAGCCTTGCGCCTTACCTTCAATTTTCAATAGAAACTAAAGGCACTGTAATCACTAGTGACTATTGTTTTTTATTTGATAACAAAACAAATTTTCTGACCAAAAGTGTCAACTATGTACATGCTGAAGGAACTCAGTAAAAGAAAGCAATGGAAATCATGCTTTTCCACGTTGCCACAATTTTACATTAATGAGTGTAATATAAATTAAAAAAATAATTATGTCTATCGTAATATTGTAGGGGAAAATTAACGCGGCTCTATGCTAAACGGATAGTATATTATTTATTTATGACTTGACACGCTGCTTCCTGAATGTTAATGCAGTCCAGTGTCAAAAAGTGTCTTTTTTGCTTCGAAGAAAGTCATGAAACGCTACACTACTGAAATAAGATCTGTTGCCTTTTCGCCAAAAGCCCACAATTTAAGCAATGAACCGAATGTGCTATTAAGTATAAGCATCTAAATGTCCAAGGTGTTTAAATCTGATAAAAGACATGCAAAATATTACGTTATTATAAATTGTATTACGTTTTCAACTTCATTTTTAGTTTTATGTTATTATGACGTCGGTAGGGAGACATCGATTCATTTTGTTCTGCGCGGTTTTTTTCTTTGTTTAAATCAAATCATTTCCCCTCTTCTTATAACCATTGTACTCTACATTAGGCCAATCACTGGTTTAGGTTTCAATTAGTAACACTCATAAACTTTAACTAACTTATATGTTGAAAACTTTGACTTGTGCATTGATAGCGTATGTATGTAAGAAACCAATGCCATGATAAATTCCAATATTTCCTAATGTTTTGCTACGAGCTAATTCATAGAAAAAATTCTAGGCTACGATGAAAGACTCGTTCTTGAAAATACTGTAAAACCCTGTATTTTATTGCAGTAGTATTGGTTATGTACAGATCAACAGCCGTAACAAGAGGTACCAATAAGGTAATTTATTAGCTGGGCTTTTCGCTAGCATAGTTGGTATGTTACTCGTAGGTACTTGTGCGAGTTTCTACACACCTTTCGTTACTCAACCCAGTTTTTACCTACGGGGGCGACTCAACAGGTTATTTGGACGCATTCGATCATATAATGGGAGATTGATCTTTAAAAGAAGTAAGCAAAATATTTTTAGAATGTAAAATGCTATCAAAAAATTGTAATAAAAGAACTTTGTACCCCATGATACGGCTGTATGAGTACCTCAAGTGTAGATTGTACCTTTGCCTCGGCAATATCGGCATATATTATTTTGGAAATTCTCAATTGTACTGTGGTTGTCAATTTGCCTTCACTTCAGAAGGTATTTATATAATATATTTCTGAAAATGTTAGTATGCCTTCATAAGCTACATGTTTCATGAAAGGAGACTTGATCAATGATTGGAAGAATGAGTGGCTTACTTGGTCTCGGTGTGGGCTTTGGTGACGACCTCGTCTTGTCCGGGCTGTGTTTGACTTCTCTTGGACCTGCGCGGTAAGTTTTAGGTGAAGCTACCAATGATTTAGTTTTCAGACGTGTATTACCTAGCAAACATGGAAAAGCGTCAATGTATCGAATAGGGAAACAAGCCCGGGTCCAATATTACTTTACATTAATCTAAAGCCAAACTATAATACTTTCAGTGTAATGTGGATGACAAGTGTGAATAAGTAATAAGGTAGCACCGAATAAAAAATTCTCAAAATATTTTAACTCTTAGCAAAGCCAGCGAGTTTTCATTATATACGGGTGATGCCACAATGACGTTTATCTTTGTTGCTCATGTTGTTGATTTCTCTTCCATTATATAGGCTAGAAAGTTTAATTAATCGAAAGGCTGTTGGATGCCTGTTGGGAATGCGCAACCATTCCAGACTATATTTGTGGATTATTGTCCCCGTGATGACGAGGCATAACTTGGGTATTTACACGATAGTACCCATTACATTGACACAGTGGCGGATCCAGACGGGGGCAAGGGGGTGGTCAAGACTAACGGGCGAGCATTAGCAGCTTAGTAAGCCAAATAGCAAGGTTCACCCTCCCCCACTTTAGAAACTTCTGGAACCAACACACTGGTTGAACAGGACCCGTATCTGTGCTTGATAAAGTCATGCTTTTGCCTGTTACATTGCGTCAATGGTAAGCCTGCCTCGGCTTGTCCATTATCGCTTGTAGCCTGTGTAGGTTAACATCAAGAACGTATACCAGATTGGCAATGGTCAAAAATTCATACAGAAACAATATAAAAAAAACCGGTCATGATAGGAACTCGAACATGCTTTCCAATTTATAAATTAGTAGATAGACATTTTGTGTAATTTCATAGTAAATAATTTCCCTATGGTTAAATATCGGATCCCTTAGGGGGGGGGGGGGGGGGGGGGGGGTCCAGCTCAATATATTAAAATCCCCTTAAAATTCAATTGCATATTCTGGAACGAACAGACCAATGCCTTGTAACAGTAGTAACAATGGCAGGGCACGCAATGTATTGGAGCGGGAATTTTCCATAATTTCTTAAAAAAATAATTTTTTGCACAGAAGGAGATATTTTTTGGGAAAGCAACCTATTTGGTTTTGTTACTCTATTGAGCACCTAAAAAATACCTGAAGGTAGATATCACTGATAGAAAGGTTCCACAGAAAAAATATTTTTTAGTAATTTTTCATGAAGATTGACTTACTTTTATTTTTTTACCCCCAGAAGCAAACTATCAAGGGGCAAGTGACCCACCGCATTTTGTTAACAGTAATGACGACTACAATATTTGTGTATTTAAAAGAAATCGTTGGAGCCGTTTTGGAGAAATAATTTTTTAGACTTTTTTTTTAGAATAAATTAAGTTACCCCCAAGTAAAAAAAATGATCCCGAGGTATGATTTTTGACCTACCTTTTGACCAACATGCCAAATTTCATCAAAATCGACTGAGCAGTTTGCCCGGAAATCGATGAACAGACAGACAGACAAACAGAGAGAGCGACAGACAGACATTTCGAAAAAAAAACACTTTTTTGGGTGCCTGGTACCTCAAAACGTGTAAATCCGTTGAAATCTTGGAGGCGAAAATGTTGACCGTCACAAAGCTTTCCTTATACTACGTATAAATTGGAAAGCAATAATGTCCAAAATCCATAGGGTCGTTGGCATTAGACAAGGGACCAATGGGTCACTATAAACAGGCCAAGGTTCTTAAAAAAAATACTTCAGGACATTATTATATATAGTAGTCAGAATGGCGTAGAGGTAACGACTCGGACTATCATCCAGAAGGTGACTGGTTCGAGTCCCACCCGAATGCCAAAATTTTCTAGTGGTACCATTATTTATCTTCTGACTACCATGCTTCGGAGGGCATGTAAAGCCGGCGGTCCCGGCAGTCTTCCCTGACTGTCGATAGGTTAAACAGGAGGCTGTTGATGCAACCTGAAAACTCCTGTACCACGGGTAGTACCACCCCGACACGAATTTACTTACTTTTACTTTATATATAGACTCAAGAGGTATATGAAATTATAATAATATAAGTAGTAAGATTATTGACTTTTTGCGTTTTGGGGTCGAAATCTCAACCACTGTGCAGCGTACCGGCGGCGGGAAGCCGACGTTGCCACAACTGCGCGAGTGCAACAAGAAAAGTTTAAATGCCCATGTTCAGCTTAGACAGATGACAGGGTTGCCAGATGGTCGGCGTTAAATTGTGCGTACAGAGAATAAACTGTCAATTTTAAGAAACAAACAAAATTTGTCTGTTTACAAAGAGAGCACTTTCCAAAATTTGGCTTTCCATATGACGCAGTATAAGGCTTCAGGTATAATTACGGTACTGACAATTTAGTTGTGCTAATCTGTAAATTAGGTAAAAATAAAAGTTAAACTGAAATGAGTTGGCTATGCTTATTCGTAATCGACAGACTATGTTATTGGACCCAGCCTGTAACAAGGGGTAAAAGCAGGGTAAACCTAATAAAGTCAACATATCTAACGTGCAGTAGCAATCAAGTGTGCACCATACTTTTAGCAGTCGATCCGTCTGGCTTGCTAAGTTTTGGCTTGCCCGCAGCAGGCTCGGACTTGGCCGCCCTCTGTCTCGTCAGTGATTTACTTGGGGAACTGCGCCGAGCATCATTTTCTTCTTTATTGGTGGATCTGAAACAAAACTCGCAAGTCGCAACTGAGTTGCTTGTGGTACGTATTCAGTGGAAATTCATAAAAAATATTTGTCAATTCCAATGCTGTTACCTGACAGCAGAACCATATGTTACTCCTTAAAGCAAAGCCTTCTTCCCCTGAAGTACTTGTTCCAAATTTTAAAAGTAAAAGCCTTTATTTTCATCAATTTCAAAAAAAATATGCCTAATAAAGTAGGGGGGAAGGGGTAGCGGGAACCTCCCCCAACAGTCGGGTGTTTCCAGAAAGCTGGTAATTTGCTGATATGAACATTAAAAAAGCCCCTAACAGTATTGTAATAGACAAGCAGTTGAGAAAAAATGGAACATTGCAATCGCAGGAAATTAAAGGTACAGTATCACCGGACGCGTCAAGACCGTATCCAAGAGTTCCGACAGGGGGGGGGGGGTCAGTCTATAGCATAATATTCATAACAACTGTTTTAAACTTATAGCTTATGTATTCAAGTAGAAATAACTAAAAAAAATTATGCCCAGCAAATGGCCTAAATGGGGTATGTGATTATTGACACGGTTGGGTACTCTAGCAATCTACGGGTTAAAACCTAAAGGCTGAGACCAAAGCCGCACCCAGGCATTGTGAGAGGGTGGGGTCTACCCCGGGGAAAAATCGCTTATTAATAAAACTGCACACACTCCTCCGACCGAAAAATGTTTAATAAATAGGCTCATTATTTTCTGGATGCGTAACAAAGCGATCCACAATTTGGCCGTTTAATAAAATACAAAATTAAGGCGGAGTCAGCGAAAGAACACTCAGGGCAAATGAAATTGTGTTACGATTAATTTATTAATGAAATGCACTGGCTTTAGTGATGCAAGGTACAGCCCCGACTCCGAGTCCGGGTCGTAAACCGTAACTTATGAGAATTTCGAGAATAGATTTTGCAACCTGTAAGGAAGCACTCATCCGCATATAAGAAATAAAGAGCATTCACCCGGTGGTGACAAAGCCGCGTCAAATTTTTGGATGAATTTTTTATTTTTTATTTGACTTTGATTCATGGCTATAATACCTAACAATATTTTTATATTTTATATTTCCCAGCGATGATTAAGGTACTGTGACTGACATAACATGTATCAACGATAAGGTACAGTGGAAACTTATAATAATAACAAGAACCGGTCCGAGTTTACTCGAACATGCTTTCCAATTTATCAACATTGGTAGATCTTCTTGATCCTCTTCAGCCAACGCCCGTCCTTGGCTGGCAGGCCATTTGACGCACATTAGTAGTTAGAGAATATGAGTAATTTCATGGTAAATAATTTTACACATTTTATTCCGGGGGGGGGGGGGTTGTCCACCTGCGGTCACTGGAAGTGAGATAAATTCTAGAAAGGTCAGACCAACACATTAATTACCACACAGCAATAATTGCAGGGGACACAATGCATTTGAGCGCGAATTTTCTAACATTTTTTCAAAAAATAATTTTTTGTGCAAAGCCAAATATTTTTTGGGTAAGCAACCTATTCGGTTTCGTTACTCAATTTAACACCTAAAACGTACCTGAAGGTAGAAATCATCGATAGAAAGGTTTCGCAGAAAAATTATTTTTTAGTCATTTTTCATTAAAATTTACATATTTTTATTTTTTTACCCCCCGAAGCAAACTATCAAGGGGCAAGCGACCCCCCGCATTTTATCAACATTAATAACAACTACAATATATGCGAATTTAAAAGAAATCGTTGGAGCCGTTTTTGGGAAATAATTTTTTTAGACGTTTTTTTGCAGTTTTTTGAGAATAAAACCCCCCCAAATTGAGTTACTCCCAAATAAAAAAAATAGTCCTGAGGTATAATTTTTGTGTGTGAACCTACATGCAAAATTTCATCAAAATCGACCGACTAGTTTGCCCGGAAATCAACGAACAGACAGACAGACACTTTTTTGGGTTCCTGGGACCTTAAAACGTGTAAATCCATTGAAATCTCGAAATCGAAAATTTCGACCGTCACAAAGCTTTCCTTATACTACGTATAAATTGGAAAGCTATAATAATATAATGCTGAACACCCGGGGGCTTTCCCCCCAGTTCTAGGAAGGAATAATTTGTTTTGTTTTGAGTTAGTAAACTGTTGGGAACTTGGTGGGGTGGGTCCTAGGGGAGGACCCTTTCCAATCAACATGCTTGCACTGCGCCGCTCCTGGAGCCCTATAGCTATTGCCAAGAACAAATTGTGTGTTACCTTGGAGACTTGGTGATTAGAGTAGTAGCCAATGAAAGGGCAGACAGGGAGCTGCGCCTCGACACCTGGTCCCACACGTTCATCTGGTCATTATAGAGCTGCGCTATGTGCTCAGGAACTAGTTCTGTGCCCCAACCACGATGCTGCAAACACACATCATAACGTTAGTTACGTTACGAAGCAGTAGAATCCGGGATGATCCGGTCGTTTTGAAACGTTTTCTCAACAGCTGCGGTCAACATCTTCAGTGGAACTGTGTAGACTACTACCATTGCATCTCGGAAGTCTATGCAGTTCCACTGAAAATGTTGACCGCAGATGTTGACGAAACTATTGGAAGTAAGCTTTCAAAACGACCACGGCCTATATCATCCCTGATTCTACAGTCACGTAACTTCAGCCGTGAAAGCATTTGTAATTACACATTATAACATTCTGTAGTCTGCGAAGCATCATTTTTAATTGCTTATTAGTTGGCATACGACTCGACTCCCTCGTACTATTTGCTGCGCCATTGAAACCATTAAGACATAAGGCGCCCATTCCACCGACCGGCTAGGGCTATTTACAAAATCGGTGACGTGGTAGCAGACATTCAAGACTTAGGCGGGATTCCACCGACATCGCATTGCAGAATGGACGGAAATGTTTATTTTCCTCTATGCCATAGTTAAAATTGATCAATGATCATACAGTAAAATCACAAACAAACAAACTAAAATTAAAAAATGGCGTCATGGGATATGTTAAGTACAAACATTTTAATAGATTTCTATAAAAAGAAATATTCTAATTTCCGTCAATGTCATTTGCATTCGGCAATGCGAGGTCGGTGGAAACGCCACCTAAGTCTTGAATGTCTGCTGCCACGTCACCGTTTTTGTAAATAGCCCTAGCCAGTCGGTGGAATGGGCACCTAAGGGCATGACGGGTAGGTTTTTGTACACATAATCATGGTGGGTAATTTTTTAGTAGGACCATAATTAACTCGTACAACATATTATGGTCAAGCCGTCCAGGAGCAAATATCCACCAGCAGCGGGCCTACTATGGAGATTATTTTTTATCCTCTAGGATTAAAAATGTAAACAAGATAGTGTAATTTCACAATGGTGAGACGTGACATTCAAAATTGTTTTGTTTACATTTTTAAGCCCAAGAATAAGTTAATACTAATCGCCTCTTGTTTTAAGGATGTTTATTTAACTTTTAAATTTCTCACTAATCGGTTATATCTGCATTATGACTTACTCGATACTGACTAGCTTTCTTGCGGAGAAGGACAACTTCTTTGTACCATTGTGAATTTTGCGTGTCAATCGGTATGTCTTCCTTGATGGAGACTTCTGCCGGCACTGGCTCATCCTTTTTCTCAAAGACACCACGACTTTCGTCGAAATAGTAGTTGTAGAAGGGTTGAAACTGTTTTGAGTATTCACTTTTGAATTCTTTCCTGTTGACAAGTAATGTGTAAAGCATGTATATGTAAAGCATTATCTATTGATAGAAATTGATCACCAAAAAGTTCGACAAATACCCTATATTAAATAAGGAAAAACCTCACTTCAAAATTATGTCCTATATGCACGTCATTTTCATTATTATTATCATTATTATATCTGTCAAGTCTTAGACCATTACTCGTGCTGAGATCTGAAAGCTCGGAATGTCGGAAATATTCAAAACTGCAATTGAAGTTGCAGAGCCATGTTTTTGCAGAAGGGACTTAGACTTCATGACTAATTTCAAAGTGCAAGAGCACCAAACATTCATAGTCGCCTCAGCCTTATTTCTTTCGCAATGATATTAGTAGGTATAAGAAAAGCTTTGCGATGAGCGTAAACATCAATTTTCGGCCCACGATTGACAGATGCTAAGGTTCGCTCTTAATTTTTCGGGTTTACCATTTTATTTGATAAGCTTATTGCGTATTGTTATATAGCTTTCCTAGTTACACGTTAGTGAAAAGAAAGCTTTGTGGTGGTCAAGATTTTCTACTTGGAGATTTCAGTGGATTTACACGTTTTGAGGTCCAGGAAACCAAAGAAGTGGTTTCAAATTTCAATGAAATGACTGTTTGCCTATATATTGTAGTATTATATGGTATATATAACACTGACATTAAATTAACGTTGGTTAAAGAGGTAACCACCTCGTTATATCCGAAATTAGAGGATATGGAAAAAACTGAGCTTGGCAGGATTCGAACCCACGATCTACGCCTAACCGGGGCGTCGTCTTAACCGCTGGACCACAAGCCCCGACAAGTCCAGTAAATGCCAAATCCTCTACTTATACTCTAATTGACATGATTCGTGTTGCTAGACAGGTTAGCACAATCCCACCAAGCCCAGTTTTTTCCATATCCTCTAATTTTGGACTGTTTGCCTGTCTGTCGGTCTCTCTGTCTGTTCGCCAATTTGTGGGCAAACTACCCGGTTGACTGGAAGGAATATTTTTTTATGTACCGTACGTTCACAACAATCATAGCTCAGAATAGGTAAGTATTTTTTTTATGGGCTAACTCAATTTTGGGGGGTTTCACCCTCCAAAAACTAAAACTGCTAAAAACATTTTTCTCAAAAACGGTTGCATTGATTTTATTTAAATTCACATATTATATTGTAGTCGTTAATAATATAAACAGAATACGTCGCTTGCTCCTAGATACTTTGAAAAATTATAAAAGACTCAATTTTCATTAGAAATTACTAAAAAATAATTTTTTTCGGTAACTTTCTATATCGATGCTTTCTAACGTTTTACGTTTTAGGCTCATTTCCTATGCAAAGTTTTGATGATGAACAGAATTGTTCATAATTCATGCCCCAATGCATTACATACCCTGCCATTAAAATATATTGTTTTGTAATATATTGGTCTGCCGCTCTAGACTATACAATCGTCCCTTCGATCAATTCAGTGCTTTGGGATAGGGAATGTCGAGGTTACCGAAATCTAACCCTACGAAATTTATTTACTATGGAATTACTAGTGTTATCTATTTCGGTACCTATGCTAATATTGATAAATAGGAAAGCAAGTTCGAGCAGACGGACTGGTTCTTGCGTTACATTCAGCAAAATATATGTAATAAATAGGAAATTACTTACTGTACTGTTGGTTCAGATAAATATTTCTGTTCCTCCACAGCTGCTGGAAGTTCATTTAAAATGACTTGATTCTCCTTCTGATTAGTTACCGAAGCAATAACTAAAACAATAAAAATCATTTTACTCCTCTGCGTCTGCGACCGCTGTCCTTATATATTTCTCCCTCAATAATTTGCAGTGAAAACAGATTACAACAGTAGATTAGCAGGATACCCTTCCCACACAGGGCTGAATAAGACCGTACCGGCTAATGACTTAGTGTCTTCCGTGGCCTAACCATACAAATTCTTGCCAACTTTTCATCCTGCAACAAGCCCTGATTCATTTTTACGATGGAGAGCTTGGACTCCCCCCCCCCCCTATGCAATAGGTTAGTTTATACTTGTAACATAGATAGCGAGAACGAAGAAAACGTATTCACAAGTTCATTTTCGGCAATACAATGCAACATTTGGTCATTTTTGCTCCAAATCGAATATATGCCATAGAAGTTTGTCGCCGTTCTCCTGAAATACCTTGAATATACAAGGAATACTCCACAAAGCTTAACTTTTCAGGACACATTTAAATTTGGACAATGGTGTGCTCCGTGAATAACTAGAAAGAATAATTAATCGAAGCGTCAGCAAAGCGGGGAAAGAGCCTAAGTGAACTGAAGAGATTGGCAGCCAACCTTCACAAGAAGTTCATCCGAAGGGGAACCCTCACGCTAAGCAACAAGAACAAATATGCTAGCGAAGATTTTGCACAACATTGACCCGCCATGATTATTAAATATGATAACAATAATTTATAAATAAATAAAATAAAATGATGCAGCGTGTTAGATTATACTGAGTTAAGATGTACCTTTAACTGCGACTGGCCGGCGGTGCACCGGCGCGGCGTCTTCGGCGTGGCCCTTGCTCTTGATGCCGCTCATGGAGATGGACTTGCGGGGCGCGCACAAGGCCAGTACAGGCGGCCACCCGAACTGCAGCTTGTACTCGGACGCACCGTCCGCTTTTCCGATCACTTCCCCACCTTCACCACCCTGTCAATTCAAATTCAAACATTACGAAACAATATAACAATATAGTACAATACCGTCGTTGAAATTCAAAAAAATTAACTACTTATCCCGGAAATTACTCACCAACACAACGGCTATAAATTCATTCGAAAACAGTACCAATAATGTCTGAAAAGCGATGGGGTTGTTGGCAGGGTAAGGTTCAATTGGCCACTACAAGTAGACTAACGTCCATTAGAAGCTCATCATTGGCCAATCATGATCTCTTGTAAAACCACACTTTACTCATGGAATTTTAGCATGGGGAGGGGTTATTTCAAAATGACATTGACAAATTAAATACCATTTCAAGAAAACTTTTAAAAATCATGTACAGAAAGCCTTGCACATTCCCTGCATTTAAGTAATTATACAAACTATACAGTATACACTGTACAGACCATGAAATGATTATTTGTACAGGATGCTATTGTCGAAATTCAAAAAAATAAGAAGCTCATCCCGGTAATCACTCACCAAGACTACCCTAGATTCATAACAACAAGCAACCATTACTACAGATTACTACAAACTACTTACACACAACGAAAAGCACAATAATTCAATAATTCACGGGTTTAGGCACCTATACGAAAAGTTACCCTTGGAGATAATAGTAAACAATATAAAAAATAATAAGAAAAATCAACCAATGGATCTCGATAAAATACTACTAGTTTAATTTTTATTACTATTTAATTCCCCCCCTCCGATTTAAGTTTCAGGGGTGAGTGGGAGGGAGAAATATTTGGAAAGTTTGTAATTCTCATGACTGACTTAGTCGAACTACTATAGTTTTCTGGGGAAGATTTAGTGTCAGGTTAACATAGGCGCATTAGAAAGGGGAGTTTCAGAGTGGGGAAGGGGGCTCATGAATTTTTAACTTTTGAACCGGCACGAATGAACCCGTACATGCTGTCCTATTACTCAGCTTGTGTATAGGTATCGTATCAGTTCCATGGTATATTTCGACTCTCCCGATGTTCCCTATCCTAAAGCACTAGATTCATCAATGGCACAATTATATAATTTATAATGGGCAGGTGAATTTTATACAACGCAATAATAATGTCATGGTATATGCAACGCATTGGGGTACGGATTATCCAAAATTACTGATGAACCCAAACCTGTGGTAATGCCAAACTCCGAACCAAATCCGACAAAGGCTTTGGACAAGCCAAGCTTAAAATGAAATCCCGAACAAAAATTTCCAAAGCTGTTCCAAGCTAGAGCCTAGAAATAATTTTTGACAATCTACAGTACATGCCGATTCTCTAGGAAATGTGTTGAGTAGTTTGTGTACAAATCGACGCGACGCACCAAACAGACATTTCGTGTAAAACAATTTTTTTGGGTTCCTAAAACCTAAAAACATTTTAATCCGTTGAAATCTCGAAGTCAAAAATTACGGCCTTCACAAAGCTTTCCCTATGCTATACGTATGAAATTTATATTTTCCAGTATACTGAAAGCAGTCAAATAACATAGGCCTACAGAAAAATGGAGTTTAAAACATTATTCTCCTAAAGCTATACGGTACCTAATTAAAAAAAAATAGGCATACCTAAATCTATTTTTATTCTATAAACCGTAATTAAATTAAATTACATAACATAATAACATTTTTTTAGCCATCGTCAGCTGTCCTGGGAAACATTTTTCTATTTTTGATTTCGGGAGGGAGCCTTGAACCGTCTTACCAGTAGATAATTTTATAGAGGTTTCTATTGTTCGTAATATTCGTAATTCATAATAAGTTATAGCCACAAAATTCCATGATATTTAATAAAATTTGTGACATTGTTCGACCGTGGCTTATCAAGTTTACTCACAACCCCAATATTCAATCTAAAAGTAGGGGGAAAGTAGGGTTGATTGAGCGCCGCACTTGCCTTCGAATCGGGTTCGTCAGGATTGTTGGTGTACAGCAGACGGTACGAAGGCTGACCGGCGGGTGGTCCTTCAGACTTACTTCGCGGTGAGGCGCGCAGCCTCGAGCTGCCCCATCTCTCTTCAGACTTAACAAAAATAAATGGTACATTAAATGAGTGTGAATGTGTGTGAATGACAATATTACAGTCTGTTATCATACTATTTTAAGCAGAAGAATGTAAGAGAGGGCATTTGGCCCTAATATTCGTTGCGAACATTGTTTTATTTTTTTAATTATTTTTATTAAATACGATTTTTATTAATATTATTATTAAATTTCAATAGCACAATCAAGAAAATCATTTGCGGAAAGACTGAGTGAGTTTATGGCTCGAAAGCGCGGAACAATTCGATCGCAGCACTAAAGCTCACGGCAAATAATTGAAAATTATTTTATTTAGATTAGGCAAAAATATTTAATCTATCCAAAAAGTGCAAGGCACAGCAAGCAAAAGACTCCTACAGAACGTAATAGAAAGCAGAACAGTAACAGTAGAATTCTTATTTTATAATGCTTGCATTTTAGCATTGAGTTCTGTTGTAGGATGTAATTCTCTACGCCATTGCCTTTTACTAGCTTTTAAGATTCATGCTCACGTTATGGCTATTTCTCATTATTTGGACCGTTATAAATTAACGCTACCGGTACGAATAAACCCGTAAGCCTACATGCTTTCCTTTTAATATATTAGTATAAGTACTATAATAGAGAAATATTAATAATTCCATGACAAATAATTGTTGGTGTGATAAAATATTGGCCCGAAAATTCAACCGATTCCTCATATGCGTTTTCATGGTAGATCAGCACTTTTGTGAGAAGGGTGTCCATTACTGACATGGTCACTCTATGTGAATTTAAACGAAATCCATCGACCCGTTTTTTTTTTTTTTTTAAATATTTATATCCTATATTTCGTTTTTTGGGAATAAACCACAAAATAAAAAATTGCTCCGACGCATGGTTTTTGTAAGTCATAATGCCGAGTTCCATCATGATACATCGAGTGGTTTGACAAAAAACCGACGAACAGATAGACAGACAGACCGATAGACAGACATTGCCACATATCGAAAAACCACATTTTTTGTTCCTTGTATCGCAAAACGAAAACGTCGCATTCCGTTGCAATCTCGAAATCGAAAATCACAAAGCTTTCATTATATTGACCTATAAAAAATTGGAAAGTAATAATATCAATTAAGCATGTGAGCACCAACTAAACCCTGACTTGCAGCTCTTCTATAAGCTAGGATCGAGCAACCGTGGACCAGACCCAACGTTATGTAAGGTGACCTACTTTATTCAAATTAGTAAGAAATAAACATTTTCCTACGAAGTCAGGGACTCAGGCTTAACTGCGTTTCCCCGCCAATGCATAAAGAAATTCAATCAAATTTGCCATGCACCTTTTGCCCTGAAATCAATAAACACTTAGCGTGACTTCCCAGTGGTATGTAATATATTACATGATATGCTTAGCCATGCCGAAAATGAGTATAATAGTTCATTGTTTGTCTAATTAGTAAATATAGTAGTCACGTAAAAAAGCCATGACATTAATCGAGTCCAGTGTCGAAAGTTCAAATTATTATATTTGTAATAACACCTAAATTATGTCTTCGTGGGTTAAATAAAGAACCGGTCCGAGTTCACTCGAACATGCTTTCCAATTTATCAACATTAGTAGATAGAGAAAATGAGTAATTTCTCTTGGTAAATAATTTTCCTATGGTTAGATTTCCAATATCTCGGGGGGGGGGGGGATTATCCACCTGACGTCACAGGAGGTGAGATAAATTCTAGATAGGTCAGACCAACACATTATCAGACAGCAATAATGGCAGGACACGCAATGCATTTGAGCGCGAATTTTCTATAATTTTTTTAAAAATAAATGTTTGCACAAAACTATATAGATTTTTTGGGAAAGCAACCTGTCCGGTTCCGTTACTCAATTTAACACCTAAAACATGTCTGAAGGTAGAAATCATCGATAGAAAGGTTTCGCAGAAACATTATTTTTTAGTCATTTTTCATAAAATTTAGTTGTTTTTATTTTTTTACCCCCAGAAGCAAACTATCAAGGGGCAAGCGACCCCCCGCATTTTGTCAATATTAATAACGACTACAACGTATGTGAATTTAAAAGAAATCGTTAGAGCCGTTTTGGTGAAATAATTTTTTTAGACGTTTTTTTTTAGTTTTTTGAGAATAAAACCCCCCCAAATTGAGTTGGTCCAAAATAAAAAACTTTTTCCGAGGTATGATTTTTTTAAACCTACATGCCAAATTTCGTCAAAATCGACTGAGTCGTTTGCCCGGAAATCGATGAACAGACAGACATACAGACAGACAGACAGACAGACAGACAGAGCGACAGACAGACCGAAATCAGAGGATATGGAAACAGACAGACATACATTTCGTAATAATAATAATTTCATGGTTAAATTTCGGTTGTCTCAACATTCCCTACCCCAATTGCATAGTTTAGAATGGGCGGACCAATACATAAGAACACCGTAATAATGGCATGGTATGCAATGAATTGTGGCGAAGTCCTGAGAGAGACTGATGGTTTAGCTTCACCCTTATTGTTCGATGACTATGAAGCCCCTGTCTCTAATGACTATGAACACAGCAGGCAATGTAAGTCATACCAATCCCTTGTTAAATAATATTACGAGTACACCATTGCCATTTATCTTCACCAATAGATTAAATTTTACCAAGTAGCGAACCCCCTGTTTTGAAGCGTTACAGTACTGCGTCCATGTTTCCAACTCCCGGTAAGGCCATACTCTGTAATTTATATGGCTCATTCGAAATGAATGGTAGGCGTGAAGGGCAAACTCGAGAGGTCACATAAAGCCAAGGCTTCTGACTACAAAGAGCGAAGAGGCCTATAGCCTATTAGTTTTTTTTAATAACTCTGCCGCGTGTTTTTTTCAAGTCCTTGTCTGCGTGCATTGGTGTCCTGCTACACGATGGGTTAATTGTAAATGGAAAGAGAGAAAGATACCAATTCAAAAATTGCCTATTTTAAGATCCGACTTCCATTGCAAGCTTAAATTTTTAGTAAGCTGCTTTTCATGATCCAACCTCTTGAACTGGCTGGATGACATTGACTCACAATTTTCCTCCCAATATAGAGCGAATCCCATTCATCATAGCACGTTGTACATTATATGACCGACTAAATTTAGACATCTATCAACTATTATTATTGCGCTGTTCATATTTGATAACGTTCTAAATGCGACTGGCTTCTCTGAAATTCTCAACCATTGATGGTTGTGGTTTCTGTCGTACGTAGAACTATGGTTGCAACGTACCCTGGCTCTGTCGCAGACGTAGCCCTTGTCTAGCAAGTGCTCTGTTCCACCGTCCAGAGACAGAAGCAAGTCGTGAGCCCTGTACGCTAGTTCGGGATGCTTCCTTCTTCGATGCAAAGCAGGCTCACATGACCGACCTAAAAACAGTTCATCTTAAATTTTCGAATACTAACTTCCCCATAACACTTTCAATATTAGTTCGCTGAGTAAAGAGTGGAGTCTATAAGTTTTATCTAAAAAAGTTAAAAAATTTAAGGTATATGATCAACATGCCTGTATTCCATATTAAACAATAATTGTTTCAATGTTCAATAAACAATCATAATAGTCTCCTTAGTAACTTTGTAAAACTTGCTGTAACTCATTGTTAAAAAATTACTGAGTACAATTTTACGTAATAAATTAATAAACACACAACCGGTTTAATTTTGATATGTGTAGTAAGTTACTAAAACTTTGGTAGCGTTGTACAAGGGTCTGGAAGTACTTCTCTGGGAATTTTTTTTAAAAAATCAATAGTTTTAGTTTGTTTTGAAGCATTTTTAGGTCTTCTTCAGCAAAGCAAGTTCCAATTTTTACATAAGAATTCCGAAATGAGCTCCGCCCCCCCCCCCCCCCCCTGAGAACTTACCTATCTGTGTGAGCAAGCATTTTGCTCCATGTGCTTCATAACAAATAAAAACTTTGAACAATAGCAATGTCATGTCAAGATACCAACCATGTATTTGTATTACCTTAGCTTATTTGCATTATGGGCAGGGGGAGGGAAATATCTTCAACTTAACGTTTAGAAATTTGTCGTTGTCGTTGGCGACTGGAAGAGGGGGTCATTGGATAATTTTTGTATAGAACCCCTGTCGTAAAACAATAAACGGTTAGGCAGTTTCATTTTATTTTATTTTATTACAATTGCTAATAGCAAAGAAGTTAATAAGTTAATAGCTATTTTTGGTATTGCTGTTTTAATATCGACAGTAGTGTAAAAAAAAACAATAGTATAGTTTTACTGAAGAAGAAAATAAACATGATAAAGAAGAATAAGGCGGGGTTGATTTGTAATGAAAATGTTGGAGAGTTAGTGTTGTTTGTAAACATACCGGGCGGCGTGTTTTGCGGGGGCCTCCTTACGACATCCTGCCTGGAGCCAGTATACTCGTGCCAGCGATAAGTACTGCGGTATTCCGAATGCAACTGAAACCAAAACCAATTCCAACTAAACAACCACCACCCCACTCTACGCTATGTATAACATCACTCAACTACCATTTTTTTCGTGATAATTACAAAGCTAACTCAATCTGATCAAAGTTGCGTTTTAAATTTGAATTAAAAAAAAACTTGTGAAATATCTCTCCAAACTTTTGCATTTGAAATACGGAAGGAACGCATATTTTTGAGAATTGAAATGAAATAAAGTCATCTCATTCATTCATGGGAAGAAAAACACGTTATCAAAGTTGATTCACACCTAACCAATCTTATTTTGTTATGACAAGGCATTGGTTCTGGCATCGTTGTCGGCACTAATGTTAATGTTAAAGCATAATGCTTTAAAATTAAAAATAACCCACCAGTTTAAGAGCTGAGTAATGAACAAAAAAGAACAAAAACTTAGAGTTTTAGAAAAACTTGTTATAACAACCCGAATTAGAAAAACCCAAATAATCGTTAAGAAATTAACTTTGTCTAAGAAACCCACTTGTGTTAGTATAAAACCCTAAATATATAAAAGTATAGAAACCTAAGAGTTTTATATTAACACAAGTGGGTTTCTTAGACAAAGTTAATTTCTTAACGATTATTTGGGTTTTATACTAATTCGGGTTGTTATAACAAGTTTTTCTAAAACTGTAAGTTTTTGTTATTTTTTGTTTATTAAAATGAAATACCACGAAGTCACGAGTAATCTAATTATTTAAGCTGAGTAATGGAAATGAGTAACATCAAACGATAATACAAAACATTCATACTAATAATTAACACTCCGTTACTTAGAAGATAAAAGATACGAGGCGTAGAACATAAACAAATAAAAAATATTGACTTTTTGTTGTATTATTAAGCCAACCTAGCGGAGTTAGGGCTACAAAGCCCTCTCTTAAACTCAACTAGGAAGACCCGGGACCACCTGCTTTACGTGCCCTCCGAAGCATGGCCAGAAAATGTAGTGTATGTGGGACTCGAACTTTCGGGTGAAAGTTGGAGTCTGTACCACTACTCTACATGTCGCGAATTTATTGATTTAACGTTACTGCACCAACAAGGTTGTTTAAAGGGTTATATCTTTTCATTTATATGCCTATTAAGAATCCAAAGCCTTATTGAAGTTATGATTTATTAATTTAATTTCGATTTTATAGAATTCTATAAATGCTCCAATCTAAACGCATATGAAGGCAAACTTTCATGACTACATAGCCCCCCCCCCCTCAAAGCACCATTGTTTTCAACGTTCCGGCTTCCAATCTACGTTATGTTTAATAAGGAATAATTGGTTTTATAGGAGCGTTAAAACCTTTTACATAGTGCTCCCACCCATTTGAAAAAGTTTAAAAAAAACTATTACAGCAATTCCTATCGCTAATAAATCCCGTGCCGTGCCCGTTGGTCACCTGCGTACAAATACAAACTTATAGAAATCACAAAAAAAAAAGACTAAAAACGCCATAGTAAATATCGAAAAAGTGACATACGGTATACTTGAAAAAAAAAGTCTTATAGTGGGAGCGGTAAAACTGCCGTCAACATTACGGTACGTTATACGTACTTATTAAATTAATTGAATTTGAATTTGAATAGCATTTTAGCAATGGCCCTAACAATACACCGGACTCTTACTTCCATTTGTTTTCCTATTTATAAGGAAAACTTTGTGATGGTCGCTTGCCCCTTGAGAGTTTAGTTCTGGGGGCAAAAACAAAGACTCATTTCTCATGAAAAAACTCTAAAAAAAATTTTATCTGTGGAACTTTTCTATCTATGCTTTCTTATTTCTCGTATGATAGTATGTTTTAGATGTGATATCGAGGAATAACCCCGCACAGGTTGCTTCCCTAGAAAAAATTTGGTTTTGAATAAATAATTTAAGAAAAAAAGAAATAACGGATATTTCATCACTCAATACATTGCATACCCTGTCATTATTACTGTATTGTATCATATTGGATCAATACTGTGCAACTGACCCATCGATCAATTCATTTGGGATATGTAGGGAAAGTTGAGGCAACCAAAATTCAACCTCTTGTTATCTTCATTTTTTTTTTTTGCGTGGGTCCCTACCAGGAATTGGTGCAAGGAAACTGGGCGCATGGCATGTGAAAAAAGGTGTGGTAATGTATAAACCAGAAGGAGGGGGAAGAGGTTTAAAAACAGGTCAAAAATGGTATGTGAAAAAAGAATAACGGTAGCGGTGGCTTTTAATGTTTCCCAATATAACAGAGAAGGGGAAGGGGCTAGTAAGGAGAAACCACGCTAAAACGAATAGATTTAGGGCAATCTAGGAGATTGCAACAGAAAGGGCTTCCCCCCACACCTTAGACATACGGCTGCCACCTCATTCATCATATGATATACGTGATACGTCAGTCTCGTGTAGCCTATTCGGATTTTCTGCGGGAGTCATTACAGACAACCTTTAGCAAGTTAATTGTACTGGCACATCATACTCGTAACTGAATTATGTGCTCATTCCAAGTCAGCTTTCCACCAAAGTCAAGATAGAGAAACAAATGAGAGGTGACAACGTAGAATATTGTGTAAGAAAAGAAGTGGGTAGGTATACAGCACACTGCTTTCTACAAAACAAAACCATTTTAGTTGTAAGTGGGCTGAAGGTAAAACTTGAGTATCAATACCATTGCTTTGTTGATATTAATGTAGGCCTGAGCATATTTCCAGTGTCAGAAAGACTTTTTTCATTATCATCTATGTATTGGGAGGCTAGAACATGGGGGGGGGGGAGTGAGTTCACTAAACGAGTTGACGGCACAATTAAAGATATTACAGCTCAAAGCACAAACCTACGGCGTGCTCACATCTTAAAGTTATGGTAGGGAAAACGATGGAACCACATTTTCTGCATAAGTTCGATTATGCAAAAATGCACAAGTGAAGGAAAGTATGATACACTTACTTAAGTCTCATCAAGCACGTAGCCAGGATTTTATTTCGGGAGGGGCTAACTACCAGGGGGTGGGGGGGGGGGTTACGGAATCCCCCCAGTAAAACGGCGGGTCAAGTCTACCGTAATCTGCGGAAGTGCCTTGCACTATCGAATCTACTGTATATACACTAGATCGAGCGAGAACAAATATAAATAAACTAAAAAAATAATTTTTCCCCCTTTTTTTACATTTTGGGAGGGGCTTCAGCCCCCAAAGCCCCCTCCCTGGCTACGTGCCTGAGTCTCATCTTTGAAATATACGTGTGCTCTTTTTGCACAAAACCTTCTTCAATGTAGGTACTGACTACTGACTCTAAGTAATAATGGTCTATGGAAAGCAAGCCTTTACGGGCTCCACACTGACATGGTGGGAATAAATTCTCTGTTTGAAACCCCTTTCGACAGGGGTGAAATGCCCTCGAAAATCATCCCAAACTATTCTAGCTAATGGTCAAGAAACTTAAATAATTTTCAAGGGAGGGATGAATTATGAACAGCTAGGAGGGGCGCCTTGTGGATTATTCCACTAAAAAATAAAAGTGATAAAGAAAGAAAGCGAACAGGAATACAAAATATTCTACTGTAACCGGTAGGTATGCAGAATAATTGGAGGATAATTTGCTAGGACACCCCCCCCCCCAGCAACTAGCGTGGGGCTGGCAACTGCTCGTCTTTTTTAAACGTTTTACGGAAGTACTCGCTTTCCACCGGCAGCATTTTCGTCTTTTCAGGGTTTTGATAATGTTTAATTAATTATTTATGTTGTTATACTGTAATGTATAATGCTCCCTATTAGTCCCTTGATCACATGTACTTTGTTGATGCTTAATCACGTTAAGGCAATTTCAACAGTTTAGTAACGATTGTTATATTTGTTACAAAATTTATCTTAATCACAAAAAATTCACTATTTGTTTAAAATTGACCTAGTTCCAGTGCTTAATACTCCACAAGCTGGCGCTCTGCCGGTTCAGATAATGCTAATATGCAGTTCAATTATTTCCTTTCTACTACTTTTTCATAATGCTACTCTAAATTCTAGTGCTACTCAACGATAGTAAATGTTAGTCTCCAAGTTTCTTGTCGAAGCTCATCGCAGGAGATTAAATTATCCTAGTGAAAATATGTTTATTGTCGAATTTGATGAACTTTTAAAGTTTTATGCATCACCTGATGATGAATGTGTATCTGCCGTTACTTTCTTGATAATAGGGTCTATACTTATTTGATACCGCCGTGCTATGTAGGTTTCTAACTGATGGGCCGACGTAAAGATGGTTCTAAAGGAAACTTATTCAGTGCTCGATGATGACATCATATTGAGGAAAAGGATTTATCGAGAGCACTCCAGTGTACAGTTCCGCCTTACAAGAGAATAATTCCCGTAAACCGATACCCGAATCTGAATTAACCGCATTAATGCACCATAATTTGCACCCTTCTACAACCTGCAAGGTAGGCTAGTTACCTTCGCAAAAGTGCTGATATACCAACTTTCGAGAGACTACGCCACACGGAAAATTCAAAATATTTCCTCACAATTTGAAACGAGCACTGACCAGCCGTTCCATAAATTTAATGAGGGTGTTAGTTAAGGAAATTAATAATTCTATAAGATGAAATGGTTACGCCAGGTTCTGGCACTTGAAAAATTAAGCTATGTTTCCAAGTCGAAGGGGTGATAGAGAGTGGAAATGTGAGTTAGGTGCCCATTCCATTGACCGACTAGGGCTATTTCCAAAACGGTGACGTGGTAGCAGACACTCAAGACTTAGGTGGCGTTTCCACCGACCTCGCATTGCAGAATTGACGGAAATGTTTATTTTCCTCTATGCCATAGTTAAAATTGATCAATGATCATACAATAAAATCACAAACAAACAAACTAAAATTAAAAAATGGCTTCATGGGATATGTTAATTACAAACTTTTTAATAGATTTCTATAAAAAGAAAAACAAACATTTCCATCAATGTCACTTGCAATCTGCAATGCGAGGTCGTTGGAGACGCTAACTAAGTCTTGAGTGTCTGCTACCACGTCACCGTTTTGGAAATAGCCCTAGCCGGTCAATGAAATGGGCGCCTCAGGAAGGTAAATCAAAAAGGCATAAGGTATAATAGACCCCGGAACTTGAGTAGCTCAACCATGGTGAAACGGACAGTCTGATTTTCATTTTCACCCCCGACAAAGGAGACTGGCTCCCTATCTAACTTTTTTGCTTTGCAATTTATACGTAGTATAAGGAAAGCTTTGTGATGGTCGAAATTTTCGATTCCGAGATTTCAACGGATTTACACGTTTTGAGGTCCCAGGAACCCAAAAAAGTGGTTTTTACGAAATGTCTGTCTGTCGCTCTGTCTGTCTGCCGCTATGTCTATCGCTCTGTCCGTTCATCGATTTCTAATCGGTTAATTTTTGTGAAATTTAGCATGTAGGTTCACAAAAATCATACCTCGGGATAATTTTTTTATTTTGGGCTAACTCAATTCGGGACGGTTTTATTCTCAAAAAACTCCAAAAAAACGTATAAAAAAATTATTTCTCAAAAGCGGCTCCAACGATTTCATTTTAATTCATATATGTTGTATTTGTTAGTAATGATAATAAAATGCGGGCCACTCACCCCTTGACAGTTTGCATCTGGGGGTAAAAAAATAAAAATAAATAAATTTTAATGAAAAATGACTAAAAAATAATCTATCGATGATTTAAATAAATAAATAAATAAATAAGGACTTTTTTGTTCTATTACTAAGCCAACCTAGCGGAGTTAGGGCTATAAAGCCCTCTCTTACACTCAACTAGGAAGGCCCGGGACCGCCTGCTTTACATGCCCTCCGAAGCATGGCCAGAAAATGTAGGAAGTGTAGGACTCGAACCATCAACCTTTCGGGTGAAAGCCAGAGTCCGTACCACTACTCTACATGTCCCGACTTTTTCTACCTTCAGGCATGTTTTAGGTGTTAAATTGAGTACCCTTTCCCAAAAAACTATTTGATTTTGTGCAAAAAATTATTTTTTGAAAAAATGATAGAAAATTCACGGTCAAATGCATTGCGTGCCCTGCCATTATTACTGTATGGTAATGTGTTGGTCTGACCTATCTAGAATTTACCTCACCTCTAGTAACGTTAAGTGAAACCCCCCCCCCCCCTCCCCGATATCCGAAATTTAACCATAGGAAAATTATTTACCATGAAATTACTCATTTACTCTATCTAGTAATTGATAAATTGGAAAGCATGTTCCAGCAAACTCGGACCGGTTCTTTATTATTAGGCTAGCCAACGGGGGTACGTTCTCGCTGGAGGATTCTGAAAATGCTAAGGAAACTGGGTGACTATGTCAGCAGGGTCGGTGAATACTAAATGTCATCTCATCCACAATTAGGGGTGGGAATAGGGACGAATGGTTGCCACGTATACTTCGAATACGCTTTCCTAACTTTTGTCGGAGGGGTGGTTGTTTTAACAGTGGAAAATATAATTTCGCCAAAATTCTAACTTAACTTAGCATTTTTAACAATTTTTGAATTGCCTCCTGCAATTTATACTGTAAAAGGTGGTAAGTTCTTTAGTATAGTGAAAATCGAGGCAGCCAAAATGTAACAACATGGAACTACACATAATTATATTAAGGTACCGGTACCTATACAAATTGATAAATAATAAAGCATGTACGGGTTCACTCGTATCGGTAATTTGTAGTTTCACCCATACATGCATGTACGAAGTGGGCTAAGCGGGCAAAGTATTCTGATCAAATTTTCGTTTTCAAGATTTTGTCAGGTGGCCAATATTATATAAAAATTATGTCACGTATTTAGAGTTCCCCCCCTCTAAAACATAGTTAAGTCATGCTATCCTAGCCAATTAAAAAAAAAAAAAAAACTGAGGAAGCACCCACAGGCAGTTAGGGATATGAATCAGCTTCTTTAAGATGCGTAAACCCCCTATTTAAGGCCAATTTTTCAAAACATTTCCCCGGGGAAGACCCTGCTGTTGCCATCTCGGCTTGTAAATTCTAAGCTTTACAGCTATCAAAATGAGTAAACCCCCCATTTCAGGTTCTTTTTTTTTAATTTCCCCCCGGTGCTGACTTCAGGTCCCCATGAGAGGAAAATAAATAAGATTGGGGTATCTGGCTAGTTGGAGAATGGTCTAATAAGAATGTTTTATTGACATTAAGAGACTAACTTACATGCATATACATATCAAGGGACTAAGGGGACCCATTTTATGTATTCCGCCTGGGGCCCCGGCACTCGTAAGAAGTCCACTGAGTCCGCACGAATGAATGAATGAATGAATAAAAGACTTTATTGCAATACAAATGGCGAACAATAATACTGTAAAGTCTTTTTTTCATGCTAACCATAACTTAATAACGGTGTGGGGACCGCACTAGCTACAACGGTATACATAGTAAAATATAACTTCAATTATCGTATATGGAATTTAACAAGGGGGGAAATAAGGTAAAAAGGGAGGGGGTATAGGAGGGGAAAAAGAGGGGTCAATTGTTTGTATTGCTGCGAGGCTAGGCAACAGGGTCTAGATGTTTTGAAAATATATGATTTTATTTTATTTTTAAACTAATTGTGTGAATATGAATATATTATAAGAAGACCTTGCTGCCAACTGGCCTAGTTTAAGAGTCGATGATGACCAAATTTTTTCGTGCAGTACTTTTGGCGTTGTAAGTGTCATTAACGCCTAATAGAGTAGCTCTAATCATGTGGTGTGGGTCCAGAATCATTGATATATAACAGCATTCTTCCCCGCATCGCAGCTCAACTACCGTTCTATACACTCCTGCCGATTGCCATGAGACTTAGTGTAGTTTGCATGTTCTGACTGGCTCTTGGCCATCCTAGCTCGAGCTGGTCAGAACTCGTGCTTTTCCAACAGCCTGCCTCTCGTATTCAAAGGAGCCCAAACCTCCAAGGGCAGAAATGTCGGTTAGAACCATGGGCGCCCATACCCAGGGCCAGGGAGGCTTAAAATGGCTTTAAAAGTACGTGAATGTGATATCGAAATATACATTGTTGTATTAGGCTAATACGATTTCCATGAATGTTTGAGTATATGTATATATATATATATATATATATATATCCTATAGTATTTAGTGTAATTTTCACATTCGGAAAGTTCAATTCTATCTAGTGTAAAGCCAATAGCAGGGGGGGGGGGGAGCTGCAGCCCCTCACCCCCGCCCTGGTTACAGGTCTGTAATACAGAATTGTGAGAAAAAGGTATTGTCATAAGACATGCATCCATCAACAAATAAGTCTTGCTGCGAATTCGTATTATCAAGAAACCCACTATTTTGCTTATATTTGTTCAAAAACTTTCCCCCCTTTGCAGTTCTATGAATTTTTTCGTCGGAAAAATCTGTAATTTTTTGCTGTCAAACCCCATCCCCACTATTTACACTCTTATGATTTTTTTATTATTATTATTAACCGGGCCCGTCTGTTTAGATAAATATCAGTTACTTAGTCTTAGTCTAAAAAATCTAAACTTGACTGTTGTAAAAATTCATAAGCCCCCAGCACTACTCCAGATCTATTTATTCATAAAAATTTCCTGGGGGGACCGTCGAACCCCTTCTAAGCGATGATATACATCTTCGTATGTAAAAACATTACACTGGCCCATCCAAAAAATTGGCTGTGCCCGGATGATATTTATATGTATATATATGACAAGGGCGTAGTCAGAAAATGTTTCCAGGAGGGGCCCCTCTGACGTCACACGAGGTGAGGTAACCTCAATATATTAAAAACTGCATTCTATCTAGTGTACACTGCAAATATAAGGGGGGGGGGTCTGGACCCCATGGACCCCTCCCCTCTGGCTACGGCCTTGCTATATGATATTATATATACAGCTTCAGGTCAGGGTCCCTCAAAAACAATTTTGATATGGGTGCCCCTGGTGATATGGGTAGAAAAATAATTGATTGCACTATCCAGATTGCAGCAGAAGATGTTCAATACTACATATTATATCGCCATGATAGGCAATGCATTAGAGGTATATGGGTTTTCAGCTTTTCTTCCCGAGAAAACCCTATGAAGTATATTTATCACCCAAGGAAATAATTTGAGGCCAAAATTTCAATGCGGGACATGTAATGGTGCGCAAGATACCATATAATTGTATGGAGTACACTCCCGGTCTCCTACAAAGTCTGGGAGAGGGGAGAACTGTTAAAACTAAACATTATAAAATTAATGCGGCCTCTGTCCCTCCCTCTGAAAATTAGAAATGTTGGCTTGTCATATAATACCGTATACATCTCAACAAATTAATATGCGAAAGTAAAAGAAAGTAAAACATATATAAATTAATCAAAAATTAAAATTGATGGTGGTAAATCACCTTTAGCCTTTATCATAAGAGGTGCGGCAGTGTATTGGTATGACTAGGTGACACAGCCACAATGGTAATGCATGCAAAATAACTTGAAGAAGTATTACCTTATCAACAGGAACTGAGGGACAGGCCCGACACAGGTTCCAAAAAGTGCCAATCATGGTGCCGGCGAGCCACAATCTACAGAACACCGCCAACCATTTTCGCAGTGGCTCACACCGACGCACGCGCTCAAAAACCGTTCAATAGTCCGACAGTTGTGACGTCAGAAACCCTCTGTCGGGGGTTCCACAAACTTGGGTTTGTTGGTTGGGGCGGTTGCCATGGTGACGAGACGGGGTCACCAGCCATGCCCCATATCACAGCTGTAACTACGCCTAAGTAACTTGTGTCGCTTCATCAGCGATAGTGCGTAAATTATAATTGAAACGTCTACAGGCCAAGTGGTGCAAGTGACATTTTTTGCGATTTGGAGTTAAGTGCACCATGATGTCACTCATGCAGTTCTTTGTCTTAGAACTGACAGGAACATCTCTATAAGTCATTATCACAATGCTAGAATGCTTGGGAAATGGATATCTCTGTACTTCTCCAATTGAGTTTCAAACTTTACCTTCAATTATTTGAAATGTTCATTTTTGCTTTCCAATTTATTGTCAGTTGCAACACTTCGCCTCTAGGCACTTCAATTACTTAACAGGTAAATTACTATTTGACACGTTGGTTGAGCAGATGTTTTCCTATTTATCAATTACTATTATAGGTACCGTAATGGATAATAATATAATTATTCTAAATTAACAAATCATTAGTAATTTTTAGTTATTGTTCACAAAATTGAGCTTTCTTTACGAATGTTAATATTATGCCCTAAGGAAAGCATTGTGATGGTCAAAGTTTTAGATTCCGAGATTTCAACGGATTTACACGTTTTGAGGTGCCAGGAACCAAAAAAATGGTTCTTACGTAATGTCTGTCTGTCTGTTTGTTCATCGATTTCCGGGCAACCTACTAATGAAAAATGACTAAAAAATAAATTTTCTGCGAAACCTTTCTGTCGGTGATTTCTTCCTTCATGCATGTTTTAGGTGTTAAATTGAGTAACACAACCGGACAGGTTGCTTTCCCCAAAAACTATTTGGTTTTGTGCTAAAAAACTTTTTTTTGAAAGAATGATGGAAAATTCACGCTGAAATGCATTGCGTGCCCTGCTATTATTACTGTGTGGTAATATGTTGGTCTGACCGATCTAGATCCAGGGACGTCAGGTGCACCCCCCCCCCCCCGGGATATCCGAAATATAACCATATTAAAATTATTTAGCATGAAATTACTCATTTTCTCTATCTACTAATTGATCAATTGGAAAGCATGTTCGAGTAAACTCGGACTGGTTCTTATAAAAATGAAGAAAAATGAGATAGTAGCCGTTCTGACTTACAATCATGGACGTACGCAGCTTACCCCAAAATGCACCCCCCCCCTTCCTACATTACTGCAAGGCCATACCCAGGGGGGTCAGTCGAAAAAATATTTTTGCCAAAACACGTTTAACCCCACAATTTTACACCCAAACTTAAAAAAATATCTCCCGGCGCCCAGAGGTAACCCCATAGCGATTTAATGCGTGTTTAGTTGCAAGATCTCATATAGTGTTTATTGATACTCTATATGCATAAATTTACATGATTTTTTTTTTTTTAATGAAAAAATTGGTTGTCTGTAAGTCGATTGTAAAGTCGGTATACGGACGATAGTTTAACGTGACAACGCCTAACCTACTAAATCTTACATAAATAATATATGGCTGGAAAGAGAAAGAAATGTGGAAAAGCCCTTAAGTAGTTTGAATTTTTTAAATAGATAATAACGATAATAAAAGAGGCCGATTTTTGTTGAAAATCGTGCGCAGTTTGTGCACCCCCTGACGTTTCACACCCCCAAAGCCAAACCCCTTGCTTGATCATCACAAATATAGCATGGCCTGAAAGAGGAAGACATGGGTACAATTTAAATTAAGATAGGTCTTCTACATCTGCCCAAAAATTGGCTTTAAACCCGCCCATGCAATTCAAATGGGGTTGCTGGAAATGCGTCTCGGTTTACTAATTTTGTGTTCCACTCGTGTGAAACTATGTGTTTATACTCGTTTGAAACCTTAATTGATACTGCTTCTAATGAAACATTAACAATTCATTTCGGTTGAAAATTTCAGGCTGTGGAATTTTTTTACTCTATGCATATAATTGGAAAAGTACCCTTCGAACCTGTTTTCCACCGAAACACGGATGGCTTATACATCCACCTGACCCTGAACGAAGGGACGGATAGTAAAATTGAATATATGTCTGAAAAGAGTGAGAAAGATGGAAAAGAACTAAAGTAGTTTGAAGTTTTCAAATGGTTATTAACACCCCAAAAACCCGGCCGAAAAAAGCCTATTTTCGATGAAAATCTGCAAATTCGGGCCAAATTTGGGCGCACCTCCTCACGTTTCCACCCCCCGTAGTCTAACCCTTGCCCTATCACAACAAATATATCATGGCCTGAAAGAGGAAGAATAGACGAAGCCATGGGCATTGATCTATATATAAACTGGATAGGAAACTTTGTTTTAATGTAGTATGCCAAGCATAGGCGGATTTTCATTTCTAATGAGAACATCGCCGCCATGCCATTTTGGCCAGCTTCATGTATTAAAAAAATCTAATAAGCCCGCGAAAACCAATCGTTTTAATCGAACCTTTTTTTTTTTAATTTGTTGGCTCAGTCGTCCCATGCGCAGTTTTGATTAGCCTATGGTACATAATTATTTTTATTGAAAAAACTGCGTTAGGTTATTTAATTATTTGAAACATAATTATTGAAAATCACACAAATTCTGTGTTATTCTGTTTTAATGGCACTTAAGGAAAGATAGTAATGTACTCCACTGCTATTAAAACCCACTTTGAACATATTGCATTGTACCTAGTAAAACACAAAGTGAATATAATAAGGTACTACTCATACAGGTTCAGAGTGAAATTATTATTATGTTTTAATGTAGATAATATTATGTAGCCTACATTACTATTTTTAACTATGTGCCTGGAATGTTGCTGTGTGAACGGACTGGTCTGACGACTTGTGCAAACTAGCAAGGCCGTATGCTGCAGTGGACAATTCGGGCCTTCCGGCGTACCGCAGCCCAACTCCAACCAAATTTTCAAATCGTGGTCTAACGAATGCCCATGCTCCTTGGTTCCTAGGTTCTTCTTGGCTCCACACAAATGACCTGAAAAACACATAGTTCTGAGTAATTTGTTCAAAAACGGTTGGCATGACGTCCGCACGCCATAGCAACCGATTTTTTTGAATGAAAATGTCGAAAAACATGTCTTTTATTGTATAAGATATTTTTATAGCTCTAAAATGTATAGTTTAGTTTGAAATTCGACTTTGTACAAATAACGAGTGGGGTTGGTGTTCCGAGCACAGTGGTTTCAATTGGGCCTTTATACTACAGTTTTACTTAAAATTCATGTAATTGAAAAAGTTCTCATGGACACTCTTGGTATATTATATTTTACCACCCTATATTTCGTCAGCTGTCTGGTGAGACCTCGTAACTGACATTTTAGTGATTGTACCAACTTTACAGGAAAGCGAAAAAACTAACTGCCAACCTGCCAACTTGCTTACCTCTAAGAAGACTGAAGATATTATTGTGATTCCACTATGAAAATGTGGCTTTTCAAATTATGAACCAGTTCCGCGCATAAACTCATGTTCGATAAAAAAAAAAATTCTTAGTTACGAAGTCTTACTAGACAGCCGATGATTTGTTAATATTGTGTGATTTTTCAGGCAATATTTTCTCTATAGTACCCTACCTATTATTTCAGGCTTGCAATGTTTTATTGTTGCACTGTAACGAACGCTTCAATAAAAAGAATTAAGGACCAGGTGTACTACAAACAAAGAAACAGCAACGTTAGTCTTTTCCTGAATATTTGAGGAGGCTGTTTACAAACATGGCCAACTCCAAGTTTAAGAATTTTTCAGGAGAGCGGATTTTCTGTTGAAAATTGCATTAAGTTTATAGCTAACCCCAGACTTGTCAGCTTTTGTCACTTTATTTTACAACGTGCAGGTGGACATTAAAATTTTTTGCAAGGTCGGATCAAAACACAATTTTGTGAAAAAATGGAGCTGGCCACGTTCCTCATTTCTCTATGGAAATACAGACAGTGAAAACAGACAAATACGCAAACCTATACTTCTTGCAGCAATATGTTGCTAAGTGCTAATTAAAGCCCGATGTGCGGTATCCACACCCCTGATTAAGGACACATACCAGTATAATGGAACAATTGATTAATGATTTAAATCGATACTGATATAATATTTGATTTTTAATTTAAAGTAGAATATGTACTTACGTGGCGTTGGGGTATGATTCAAGGACTTGTTGAAGTTGACCGCTAGGAAATGGACACAAACATTCAACACGAACGAGGGCAATTGAGCTGGTCAAATTTGGACTGTCTGCTAACGCGTAGTAATGCTTTCCACTTGTGAACACAATTGTTTTTGCCGATGACTTACCCACACTTATTACGTCCTGAAATACACTACCAGGGCCCAACTCGCTCAAACTGAAAGTCAGAAGGAAAAAAAACTGAATTAGACAAGGTCAGCTTCAACACAATTCTAAGGTTTAGTTTGCCAAAACCGATTGGCCTCTTAGTAGGTTTGATTCTTTCTAATTACCCTAGGGGAAACACAGTACACATGAATAAAGTTGTCCGGTAGTTCGAATCAAAGTTTCCAATTCTTTGCAAAGTTATTATTTATTAATTTTTTGAAATCATATAATGAGTTCAACTTAGATTTCGGTCAAGAGGGGGAGTGAACAAGTATGTAAGTATATTTCATGGGCCAAGTATATTTGATTGCCCAATTTTCAAAATAAAGGTACAAATTGGCTTATGTTATTAAAGGTGGTAGCGTGCTTGTAGGCCTACTTGTGCGAGTCTCTACACACTTTGTGGTCGGAGACGTGTCGTAACTCGACACAAGAACCTATTAGGTTACTTAGTGAGGCGATTGAAGATATTAATCAGATACATTCATTAAATTGTTTGTACGCGATGAACATTAAAAAAAAATGGTTGACTTGTTTATTTAGAGATGGTTGCCAGTAAAATGACATTGTAAGTACCTGGAGGTAGCTGCGGACAGCCTCAATAACGTCTTAGGGGAGACGACTACGAGTGGCTTCCTGAAGTTCCTCACTAGTTGCCTTCTGAGGAGATGGAAGTACTGTGCTGGCGTTGTCGGGTTCACCACTTGCACATTCACATCGTCCCCATCGGACTCAGTCTCTGATGAATTGCAAAGTTGTAGAAACCTGAAACATGCATAATCAAACAAATCTTATGGAATCCATTTTGAATTTCTATTTCTAAATTTAGAGCAGTAGGGCTATATTCTATTGCTCGAATGTTTCCTTGAGCACAATTTCAGATGTTTCATTTGGTTTTAGTGAGTGGTACCTACGGTATTTGCTTCCGATATGAAACCCACTTCCTATGATACAAGCTTAGGCTATCTTGGGTATCGCCAGGAGACTAGAACTTTTTTTTTTTTTTTTTTGTAAATAAATAAGTATATACCTATACAACTAGTAGTTACGGGAAGCAGGAATTTTAAAATTTTTCACAGAATACTGTATGGTCTAATAGTGAGATGAAACAATTTTCCCCCCTTATTCGGATTCGAAGTTGTCAATACAAAACTATTTTCGAAAATTAGATGAGTTTGACAGCCCAAAAATTCAAAAGAACCGCTGCGATTGAACCCGTACATGCATGCTTTCCTATTAATCATATATTATAGGCACCGAGACAGATAAAATTATAAAAGATGATAAAATAGTGGGGTTTCAGCTGACCTTTCCAGTCGACAGGAGCTGTGTTCTGGGCCTGCGCCGTCGTAGCCGTGCGGCAACAGCATGGTCAGGCCAGACCTGAGGCCCCACTTCGCCTCACCACTGACAACGTACGTGTCGATCACTGACTGGGCGCAGTTGGCAAAGTCCCCAAACTGAGCCTCCCACACAACCAAGTTTTTCGGACTGTCGGTACTCACACCATATTCGTAAGCCAATACTGCCTCCTATAAAAATATAATTATTAGAGGCTGTAGACTTTTGGAAACGTCAGGGCTGCCCGAACAATCAACACACTCGGCAGCGTGTGAGTCAAGTTCTCTCACATACCCGACACCACTCCGTAACAAAGAACCGGCCCGAGTTAACTCGATCTGACGCCACCGGAGGTGAGGTAACCTCAATATACTCGTATGATAATATACTCGTATTTATAAATCCTTAATAGGCCTACTCCATTCTATCCAGTGTACGCTGCAAACGTTTCGGGGGGCGGGGTGTCCAGTCCCAGAGCCCCTGGACCCCCCTCTGGCTACGGCCCCTTTCCCGAAGCACTGAATTAATCGATGGTATTGCATATTATAGAACGGGAAGACCAATAAATTACCACACAGTAATAATGGCACAGCACTCAATGTATTGGTGCGTAAATTTTTTAGGCCTATAATTTCTTCAAAAAATCTTTTTTTTTTTACAAAACCAAATCCTTTTCTGGTTAAGCGCTCTGTTCCGTTCTGTTACTCTATTTAACACTTAAAATATACCTGAATGTGGAAATCATGGATAGAAAGGAAAAGGAAAGGAAAAATTATTTTTTACCCCCAGAAGCAAAATATCAAGGGGCAAGTGACCCCCCACATTTGGTTAACATTAACAACGACTACAATATATATGAATTTAAAAGAAATAGTTGGAGCCGTTTTTGAGAAATAAATCTTTTAAACGTTTTCTAGGTGTTTTTTGAGATTAAAACCCCTCAAAATTGGGTAAGACCAAAATAAACAATTATCACGAGGTATGATTTTTTGAACATAGATTGTCAAATTTCATCGGAGTAGTTTCCCGGAAATCGATGAACAGAGCGACAGAACGACAGACAGACATACATTTCGTAAAAACAACTTTTTTGGTTCCTGGGACCTCAAAACGTGTAAATCCGTTGAAATCTCGGAATTGAAAATTTTGACCATCCCAAATCTTTCCTTATAAGTCTTACTACGTATAAATTGGAAAGCAATAATCGACTTGAGTGTCTCAGACAACCTTCCCTTTCAAGTTTTGATTGGTGACCTGATTGGAGAGTAATTAGACGGTATAGCCTTCAAATTCTTTTCCCTTTTTTACGGTTGATATTCCTTCACATTTTCTCCATTGGCTGGGCACTCTACTACTCCAGAGTCCAGATGAGGTTGATTAGACTTATTAAGACTTTTTCATTAGCTCTTCTTCTGAGGTTGATTAGCGTTTCAGGGAGTAAAGTAAAGTAAATTCGTGTCGGGGTGGTACTACCCGTGGTACAGGAGTTTTCAGGTTGCATCAACAGCCTCCTGTTTAACCTATCGACAGTCAGGGAAGACTGCCGGGACCGCCGGCTTTACATGCCCTCCGAAGCATGGTAGTCAGAAGATAAATAATTGTACCACTAGAAAATTTTGGCATTCGGGTGGGACTCGAACCAGTCACCTTCTGGATGATAGTCCGAGTTGTTACCTCTACGCCATTCTGACTACTAGGGAGTAGTTGTCCATGCCTGATGCCTTTTTCTTTTTACATTGGCAACTGCCATGGTGAAATAATCAATGCAGATTGAGACCCCTTTCCTTGTCTTTGAGGTAGGCCTATGTCTTAATAAAAGTGGAAGAAATTTACGTGCTGCTTCTGCTGCTATTTTGTTTTGGAACGTTGTCCATTATTACTTTATTTATGCTACAAACGTTTTTCTTCCCATTCCACAATTGACTATATTTCATAATTTAATAATGAGACAAGGGCACACCAAAGGCCATGCCGGGGGGGGGGGGGACAGAAGTTATTTACTCCACTAGTCCACTGCCTACATTTGGCTTTGCGCTTTGCATTGTTACTAGGTAATTGTACTTAGTTTACCGAGTGCTGTGATCCATGAAGGTTTATACTTCCTTTCTATTTTAATTTTAATCAATTCAATTCATTATTTTATATAATATATATAGAAATATAAATAAAATATAAAAAATAGTTACTCGTAATGTTCGAACCCTTCATTGTGGAAAAAAAGCCTTATAGTGATTATTAGTGACTATATAAATATCGTCAAAAATAATGTGCTGAATTTTTTTATTCCGTCTAATATATAGTTTGCAGCTGCAAGTGAGGTGCGTATTGTTACCTCAATGTTTTCAAAGCAATGCAAATTAAGTAACGATTTTGCTGTTAGCTGAAATGCTCAATAACCCTGGAGCTAAAATCGTGAAGCGAATTTTGACTTACCTCAGATAGTATACTATTGGCTACTTCCAAGTGACCTTGCGTGGGGAGCTTGAGCTGATTCAGGGGGATGACTATGTCGCCTGTGACTTGGTCCACCAACATCGCATGTCTCTGGGAAAATGTCCCTGCAAATCAACTAGACGTCTTTGCATAGCGAAAATGACTTTTTTAAGGTACACTTATCATTCCGTCTTTCCGTAAGCTTTTTTCCTGAAACTCTCTCGATATGTTCACCATCACTCACGTCTCACGACGGTGGAATTGATATGGGAACTCATTATATCTCTGTAATAGTTACCAGTGACCGCACACAATCAGACAGCTTTAATGCATGGAGCCAAATGAGAGAAACTGCGTTAAGCCATCTGCCTGATTGAACGACCATACTGGGCAATGAGACAGGTTACCTTGTGCTTGCACGGGATGACTGTAAGTCGGTTACTGCTCGTTTGAAGAACAATTTTTGCCGTCTACACAATTGCTGGTGTATCATTGTACATTTTTACTGTGAAAAAGTCATCAATTCTCTAACAAGACTTCCGTAGAAGTTCACTGTGAGGCTACTGAACAACGATTTCTCAAGTTTTTGAGGGCGATGATGAACATTCCGCTTCTTTAAGTTATTCGTACTGGGAACCAGTAATGAAATATAATGAGTATTTTGTACAGAAGAGGCTATAAGATATTAGTCGTAAGCTTACCTCTTCCAACATCTTGTCCACTGATTCGCACGTTGAAGCCTTGAACAAGTAAGGAACCGAAGGCGAGAGCCTCTGCCGTGCTCCAGTCAATGGGCCTGTTTTCCCAGTCGAGCATCATTTGCTTTCTGTGGTCGATGTGGCTCTTCAACAGATGCGGGTGAACCACGAACGACGAGGGATAGCTGACCGACCGTATGCCTGCATAATTCAATACCTGTTATTGGCCTCTACTCAGGATCGTAAGCTAACTGGGGTGGGGAGGGTATTGGAATTATATTGATATTACGTCTTCTTATTTTTTTGGCTACAGCCATTATTGGGCTTAGGCCTGCTCAACAAGACTCCTCCAGTCGTCTCGGTTTTGTACGGCGCTCCACCATCTAAGGACTCCCAACACGCGAAGGTCAGTTTTTTACTTATTCTTCCAGTGTTTTTGATTTTTAGAATAGATGAATAGTCTTCTTCTTCTTCAGCCAATGCCCGTCTTTGGTTGGTAGACCATTTGACGCCGTACCACATATTAGAGTTGAGCCATTCCCTCAGCAGTGTTTAAGTTCGGGTTTCTACCTCAATGAACTGATGAAATGTAACAGAACAGACAATTAATTCAAGTTTGAATGGGGAACTAACTATAGGCTTACAGTGCATGGGGTATTGGAATATTCTGTGTATATATATGATTTGATATGGTACCTATGTAACGCAGTGTGTCTAGATCGAGTCCTGTGTCCCATACTGTTATATTGTGAGCAGCGTATTCTATACCCGTCCATTGTTCGCTATCAGGAGTGGAAGGAGGCTCTATTTCACTGCGGAATTCTTCATTCATGAATGATAAGTATTCGTCTTCCCATTGGGTTACCTAAAATGTAGTTTGTCAAATGATTGCTTTTGCGGGTTGTGGTGGAAAAACATTTTATCAGTAGGTTCTCTCCTCAAAATAGACAAAAAAAAAAGATTCCACGCAGAAATGACAACTTGTATTATGGCTTACCTCATTTTGAGCCAAAATGCCTTCGGCTATGAGATTCGAAGCATACTTGTCAGGCAGAGTTTCCATGGGAGAAATAATTTTATATAAATCAGGATTAGTAAAGGTGGGGTCGTCGAGTTCGTTGTGGCCTCGACGTCTGTAGCAGTGGACTTCCACAAAAATGTCCTCCTTCATTTCTTGCTGATATTTGAAGGCTATTTGTCCCGCAGCCAAAACCTACGGTCAGACACACACACACACCATTCATATATTACTTCCATTGCCTTTTCTCGTCTTCATATCCTGTCTATTAATTTTTTTTTTCTTTATAGAGAGTTGAGTATGTCAATTTGGAATAATATATTTCATTGAGCATCTCCGGACATGCAACCACCTGTTTTTCCTAATTATTTAACTCAATGTACATACATTTACATATACATATATAATCGATTACGCCGTTTTATAGCTAGTACTCACAGCCTCGGGGTGATCTCCGTTGACATGAATGACGGGGGCCAGAATGGCTTTGGCAAGATCGGAAGAGTAGCGAGAGGACCGCCCCCTCTCCCCAGGAGTCGTGAACCCCAATTGGTTATTCACTACCAAGTGAACAGTTCCTCCAACCGTGAAATTGGCAACGTTGCACAACGCCAATGTTTCCTGATTTACTCCTTGGCCTGCGAACGCAGCATCTCCGTGCACCTAATAATTCAAATGCAACATACCATAATAATGCACTTCGCACTTAACCCGTTAATTTATAAAACCATTATGGATAAGTTGGCAAGTTATATTGTGGACGATTGTAGTCAGGAGCCCACTGGATGACTAAGATACCCTTTTACCTAGCTTATATTTTAGTAGTTAGCTTTCATCATTCAATTTTTTTAACGCTTTTCAGAGGTATGAACACAATATGAGTGTTATCTGCAGGTCGTATACAAGTGTTTCGAGCAATAAGTAACCAAATTCAATTGAAATGGTAGGAAATTACCTGGACATTAACTACGGAAGTGCCGTGAGGCTGACCGAATAGGCCGCCATAGCCACCCTCGGCTCTCTCGAGTTGTGCCGCCCTGGTGCGCCCCATAGACACGGGATTAGCCACCTCCAGGTGCGATGGATTCGGCAGCATTGACACATGTACGTGACCGATGTCCTCACCACAGAACACGTGGCTCAGCACGTCGCCGGTGAAAATTGGGGACTGTACCGTCAGCTCAGCACCGCCTCGAATCTTCCTGTATCAGTAAATAAACTTAAATCAATCCTTGGACAGAAAGCATAACATTTTATTTAGAATTAATGCATTAACAATTCTTGAAATCATCTTTTATCACATAGTACAGACTATGGCTAGCCCTTTAGCACTGGTGGCTGGCAGGGAAATGCATACAAATCTTTTCTTCTTTACAAGTTTTCTGGAGACGACGCGCCTCTGCCTCCCCATGGGTTGCTCATAGCTTATGATTTATTGTCAATCACGTAAACTATGGAGACCTAATAGACGAAAACCCGGATGCCGATTACTAGAGTATTACGGTTGCGTATTAATTGTATTGGTGGTGGAAATAAAGCGACTCATCTGCGTTAAATTGAAAGAGTTTCTCTTATTTTTAATCAGTAAAAAGAGACTTACGAGAAGAGGAGGGCAGGCCTCACATTGAGGAGCGTAGTGAGCAGGTTGATGCGACCCCGATGGGTCATTGCGACGACCAGGTGTCTTTTGTCTGTGCCGGCCGCGGGCTGAGTTAGCGCAGCCATGAAAAATCCTAAACTTCCTTCAGCCCCTTCTAGTCCGTAACGTTTCAGAGTAGGAAATTTTTTAGCAAGGAACAGATCCAATGTCTGTGATTGAAGCAAAACCTTTGCCAATCGCTTTTTATCATCAACGGTGCATTGCTGAAGTAGAAAAAATTCACAATCAGTGACATATATTATAGATTTGTCCCACGTGTTTTTTGGACGTGTGGTATGTAGTACAGTAATTCCGTTCATAAAGTTTTGTTTATGTAATGCCATTGTAACACTGGTGTTTGTGCTAACGTCCGTGTATAAATACTAAATAGCGAAGTAGGAAGAACCGCTACGAGTGATCCCGTCCATGCTTTCCTATTAATCAATTAACATAAGTGTCGTAATAAGATGAGTAGTTCCATGGCAAATAATTTACCAGAATAAGAGGATCTAGAAAAAACTGGACTTGGTAGAATTCGAACCCATGATCTATGCCATGGCGGGGTACAGTTTTAACTGCTTTACCAATGCCTGCTCAAGCACAGAGCTTGCTTAATCCTTTATTGGTATACTATATTTAAATTTATATTTGTATACAGGCACAGTTTACACCAGTTACACCTATACGAAAACATTACATACTTTAGATAGAACTAACTTATCTTATCTTATTTTACTTTCCTATTTATCAATTAGCATAGATACTGTAATAGTTCGATGCAAGGCCGTAGCCAGGAGTTTTTGTCGGGGGGGGGGGGGGGGGGGGTTAGAAATTTCATTGGGTATTACATAGTGGTTTTTATTTTTCCTCTCAAAATCCGATTCCATCTAGTATGAAGCCATTTCATTTCGGGGGGGGGGGGGGGTGAACCCACATGAATCCCCCCCTTGGCTACGGCCATGGTTCGATGGTAAATAGCCTATGGTTGAATATCGGACGCCTGTAGATTTTCCTTACCCTGAAGTACTGGATTGAATGATGTGACAATGGCAAAATGTAAATAGGGTATTTCAATCAATAATTCTACACGATAATAATTGGATTGGATTGAAGTAAATGGAATGCATTGGGGCTCGGATTATAATAATATCTTCAAAAAAATTTTCGCGCCCTGAACCAGACAGTCAAGGGGGATGCAAGCTCTTAGCGATCGAAAAGAAAAAAAATCCCCTGTACTATAATTTTGCGAACCTACATGCAGAATTTCATCCAATTCCATCGAGTAGTTTGGCCCCAAATCGATTTACAGCCAGAAAAACAGACAAACAGACCGACAGACAGATAGGCAGCCAGAAATTTGGTAAAAAAACGTGTAATTCCGTTGATATTTGGATCACCACAAATGTTTCCTTAAACTAACCACTAACGTATGTGTAGGAAATAAATTTAGTGTCTCTCTAAGGCAGTGAAGCAAGATTTTATTTTCAATTGTTTTTTGATGCCGAACCGGCGGCCCTTCTCATTTGTTAATTGTCTTGTTTGTGTAACCCTACCTTTGTAATAAGTTTGATTTTTTCAGTCATCTGTTTAGTTAATAATTATACAAGTCATCAAGTAGAAGTATAACCTATATGTTTTTTATAAACCTTATACACATACATACCTTGTTGACTTGCTTCTCCAAGGCCTCAGCCAGCCATTTTTTCTTCGGTTCTGGCAAATAGCCCATTTCGGCAGTAATGTGTTGGCAGTAGGCTTCCTTCAGAAAATTAACTATTTCAGAAAGTGATGCCTCTTCTTTGTTGATTTGGAGTAACCCATTCGTATGGATTTTCGAGAGGGGGTCCAACATGTAGTAATCTGTATCTAACTCAGCAATGACTGGTTTTCCACTTGTTAACACCGGATTTATGTTGGAGATCAAATGACCACTTGTTCTATAAGCATCGATCAGCCTAAAATTTAGAGTAAAAATAGATTATGCCTACCTCAGCAAAACTAACGTTTCCATTCTTATTTCAATATAGTCAACAGTCATGAATTATTGATACTTGATAAAATTTCAACCAAGTCAGTTCAAAATTATTATTCTAATCAAATGAGAATGTAAATAATTAAGCGAAATTACAATTACTTCTTTATTTCGGCTTTATTATCGGCTTCGATGGCAAGGTGTTAGCGTGCTTGTACTTGTGCAAGTCTCTGCGCGCCATGCGATCGGAGACGTGTCGTAACTCAGCACAAGTATTAATTTACTCATTGAGGCGACTGAAGAGGTCAATCGGATACATTCATTAAATTGTTTGCATGCTATTAACCTTTTTTAAAATAAAAATAAAAAATGTATCAATGACTTGTCGTTTCTATTTTGCGTGAATTTTCCGACTATGAACGAGCATGTTAACTGGTATTTGATAGCGTTACGCCGTTACCTGTAGAGATTGCTGTGTTGGGCTCTTGCTCGTACGGCATGGCTCGGCGTGTGGTACGTGGGCTGTGCACTAGGTCTATCCCCGAACACTCCGGCCACTGTCCTGTAGCATCGCTTGCATATTCCATTGCCGCGCTGCATTTTCAATGAATTTCAAACCGCCATGTTCCCCAACATAGCTTCCTTATGGGTGAAAATTCCAACAATCGGTGTGACACACATGGACGGATTCAGGGGGGGGGGGGGGAGGCAGGGGGAAGCTGCCCCAAATTCAGTAAATCTGTTGTACGTTAATGTATTACGCTCCAATTTAATATAGGCACTACATAATATGTTTGCTATATTTTGACCTACAACTACCCTCCCCCCAAAAATGGCCTGGATCCGTCACTGACTCCCACCATGTGGGAAAAAGGGTCATGTTTTATCTCATTGCTATGCTATGGTGGAAAACTGCAATAGCCGCATTATGCTTTCTATAAGTTTAATGTGTATTATGACCAGGAACGGATCCAGCCCATTTTTTGGGGAGGGGTAGTGGTGGGCTAAAATATAATAAACTCATTTTGTATCGATTAAATTATAACGTAATTTACTTACAACAGACTTACCAACAGACTGACTAAATTTGAGGAGTGGGGGGGGGCAGCTACCCTGGCCTGCCTCCCTGCCCCCCTCTGCCCTTGATTATGCAGCTAACCCGGGAACAAATAAGTCAGTCAGTCAAAAATATTATTTTGTGCCACTGACTAAGATTTCTTTTCAATTACGCCATAGTATTAGGCTTCCACCATCAGCTTTCTTGAAGCCCAATACAACTACATATGCCTACAACTACAACTATAACTACAACTACAGTACAACTAAGAAATAAGAAACTGCTAACGATTTTTTTCGAACACTGCCACTACAGGAATATTATTTTGATGGAACTGTCAGCTGTATTGAAACCATTAGCTTACTTGGGTTATCACTGACAGGCTGATAACAAAGTGGAATCTCTTGTCACTAGCTGTGAGGGTAAATAGGCTGTAATCGTTTTACGGTGTTGAGTCCCAAAACCATGTGTGCGGTCATCTTACCCTACAGGCAATTAGGCATATAAATTAAATGTAAATATCTGAGCAGGTGAATAACAAACGCAAACCTCAGCAACTAGTTTAGTTGGTATAAATTTAGGGTATTTCGCCACGGCGTTCTTTTACACATAAAATTTCAAAGCACAACTTACCACAATAAAATTTGCTTTGAAAGAAATAACCAGAATGGTTGCAGTGTCTTAAATTTGGATGTTGATAAGTTGTTACGCAACTGAAAGTATCTCTCCAACTGAGGTATGTACAGACCTCCAGTATGATAACGCAGCTAGAACCTCGATACTTGTCTGCCACATTAACTAGGATACACGTCTATTATAATGTCGATAACAGCCAGTACGATTGAACCGGTACGGTACATGCTTCCTATTTATAATTTATCAATACGTACCGAAAGACATGAGAAGTTCCATGGTTAATAATAATTATATTAAAATTTCAATTTCCTTAAGTTCCCCTATCCTAAAGCGTACTTAATTGATTGATAATTTTATATCAATTGAATAGTGTAGAACGGGCAGAACATAATAATGTGCTTGGATGTATGCTTAGAGTTATGTTATAATTAAGTCAGTGCCAAAGAGGTTTGTTTCCTCGCTGGTGGTTCTCCTTCCTCTTGGCGCCAGTCTTGGTCCAGTCGTCCTCCAAAGCGGATGTGATGATAGACAGTGAACCTATCACGTTGTAGTACTCCAAGCAGCTTCTCACTATGCACCGGCCAATACGATAATCTGATTATTCCATAAGGATAATTTCACCAGCGACTCAACTTGCCAACTTTTACGAAAATGTTAAACACTTATGTTGGGAGGCCTATTTTCTGAAGGAACGTATGGAGTGGCGCGTCCCTATAAGATGCCTTAAATACAGTTTTCAATGGCTTCCTAATGATTAAAGTATCGGTAAACAAGCATGAGGAATACTTTATCCCAATATCAGCGCTAACTGTCATGAGGACGCTACCGAGATAGATCCAGGCAGATATAGACGAACTCACATTAACACACTAAGACGCCCTAAATAGAGATATATAAATATGGAATGCCGTGCCACCGACCCCCAGTAGGGTAAACTGAACTAATGTTGAGCTTACTAGGGCTCAGTTGAAAAAAAATTGTTACTGGTACGGCAACTGTAAAGCACAGGGTGACCCCCCGCTAAATTGAATTGACACTGATCATATGTAAAGCCTTAAATTATGGGTGTCCATTGTGCATACAATACTTAACTTCTTCATCCCTTGTTCGGGGTTTCTCATATTGAACATGAAATTTCTAGGCCACTAAAATTTGGATAACGCTAGGATTATTAGCATGAGCCTTAACTATTATTCATGAACCTTTAGTAGTAGCACTATCCATCTCAAATCCTCTCAGCGTTTTTTTTTATGGCATGCATTTTTTCTTTCCTCAGAAATAATAAGGAGGTGGCACCTTGGTGGAACAAATTTGAGAAAGCAGCAGAGTGGGTACTGGAAAAGGATACAAGACTCTTCTGAGTAGTATCTGAATGCCAAGGAATCTCTTTTTTTATATCCGAAGAAGGAAACTTCCACGGTATAACTATTGGTAGACGGCAAAATATTAAAGAAGTGTCTGGAAAAATTCAGTTACAGTTACACATAATTTCACACTGAGACATTATTTGCAAACTTGAAATTATGAAAAGGTTGCGACCCTCGGGAGGAATTATGTCGCAAGCAGTCCACTCCCGTCCAAGTTGTAAGTGCTAAAATAATTAAATTAAGGATTTTCCAATTTAACTGCAGAAACCCCGCTTTGTTAGTTTCCCGCAAACTCTCTATATATGTTGTTTCCAACGCTTGCTTTCAGCATTTCCGTTTTAAGCAACCCTGTCAGCCTGGCGGGGGCAGTGGGTCTGTTTGTTAACTTGAGGCACCCTTAGGGCTGACTCCTTCACCTCGAAGGAAAGGGCAGTTGACTGAAAGGGTGGACCTCCTGATTATAGTGGATTCTCTCTTTAAATCAAATTAATCAAATACAGATTCATGGTCATTGAAATTTTCGAAATTGTATGTATATTAGATAATAATTCAAATAAAGATATTAGGAGGGTCTTGGGGCTTTTCGCTGTATATTATGAGAATTAAAACATTAAAAATAACAATGACCCAACGTGCAATGCAAGATCCGTTACAGATATGCATAGATTGCAATATGCACGATTCCTATACTTTGAAATGAGAATGTAAGTCTAACAGCTTGGCCGCGGCAACTACTGTCAATATACATTGTATGAAATTGTCTGCTTCGTAACTTTAACACATTATAACGAAAGTTAACTTAATATGAAAATGCCGAATAGTCAAAACCAGTAAAGTTGTGACATAATTTTATATGTGTTTTATATGTGTAATAATTGATTAAGTTAAATTTTATTTAAAGGAATACATTGTATTTTTACTTCAAGCATGGAGAATGACATCTCACCTTCGAGCCGTTCCTGATTTTAGAACATCTCCATTAAACATTGTATTATTAGATGTATAATCTTCGGTATTTTGAGCTAGCAGTTTCGGGTATACAATGTGTCTCTCATACCTAAAACAATATTTTATGCAACATTTCTGTTAGATGCTATGCGTAAAAAGTTGAACTATAAAACAATGGAAATATTTAGAAGTTAGAAAATATTATCTAATCAAATAATCAAAATCCTCAAATGAAAATTTTTAAAGATGTCATTTCACTGTGCAGGTAAACAGGGGAAAGGAATTTGACTTTTCGGAAGAAAACAAGTTAGTTATTTTTCCCGGACTGTTGATTTTTTCCTCCGTCGTCTTCTCCTTTTTTCCCACTCTGCGTGTAAGAGGTGGAGACCTGGCAAGTTTGAACGGCTCTCAACTCCGGGTTTCGGCCAGTGGCGGCGCTAGAAATTTTAAGGCGGGGGGCCATGGGGGGGGGGCATGACTTCTATCTGGGGGGCCATTGAAAAAACAAAACATTGTTAATTGGAAGTAGAAAGTAGAAAGAAGTAGAAATTTCTGGGGGGGGGGGGATTTAGGACCCCAAGACAAGACTTTGATTCATTACTCATTCACATCTGAAGACTGCCTAGATTATTATAATTTGACTTTATTATTATTTACTTTTTCTTTTTTTTAGTGTGTATGTTCAGTAAAACAAAACAAATTAAAAAGCAAACTTTTTTCGAAATTTTAAAAATTAAAAGAAAAAATTGTTTTTAATCTCCTGAAATTTTTTACAAGTTCTGACACGCTCAGCGACCTAGTCGTCTCATTTGTAATGCATGACAGCCAAATTGCTGAACCTGTTCTGAACGGTGGTACCAGGTGCAGAGAAAGGTGGGCCCGGAGAAATAAAAATTGATAAATAGGCCCAAATTAGTGAGGTTTTACGCATATTATACTCTGGGAAACGGGGGGCCCGGTGGTCTCCCCCGGAGAGAAAATTGAGAAGTAGGCGTAAATTAGTGAGGATTTACGGATTTTCCAAGCAGTACAGTTCAGATTTTACCGACGAATAAACCGGCCACTCAGGGGGGCCAGAGAAACTGTTGGGGACAGTTTAGTTTTCCTTTTCCAGTGGCAGATGGTTCCCATCTTTCTCAGCCTGAGTCTGGGCGGCTTGCACTAGGCCACGTCCAGCTCTAAGCTCGCGAACTTCTCCTTCCCTCACTTAATAAGTTTAAATTGGAGTGAAAACAGCCCGACTGGTTCATTTTGTTTGTGGCAGTTTTGGCGTAGGTATTATAAAGATTCCAACAGAAAGACGAACTCCGTATGTCGGTCGTGTATTTTATAAATTATAACGTAAGGCTGTACTAAAATTTTTAGTTATTTCCATGAGTAATTGTTTCATATTTTGGATATTATGAGGCGTACCTGTAAACGTCATCGTATGTATTGCCATAAACGAAAACTCCTGGAAGTGTTGTGTTCGCGTGCAAATCAAGGATGAAATCCAAGCTCGCTGCCTGCAACAATTAATATACATTTTCAGTTCAGCCTGCAAAAATATGAATATGCAACTCTGCTGACAGCTCTTTTAAAGCTTTCGGACACTTTAACGTTCATAATATTTAAGCTGCGGTAGCTGTTAATATTATTGATTATTTCTTTCCAATTGATACGTTAGTGTTCAGGAAAGCTTTGTGATGGTCCAATTAATATCAGTTTCGAGGACCCAGAAACTAAAGTCTATCTGTTTGTCTGTCTGTAACTCAATTCGGAGTCAAATTTCTCGATAGGATTTGATAAAAATCGGCATGTATGGGTTAACAAAAACGCGTATGTATACAATTGTTTGATAACTCCATTTATACCCCTAAACCCCCAAAATACGAATATAATGTTTTCCCTGAAAAATTGCTCCAACGATTTTAAATTCACATAGGCTATATTGTAGTAGTTATTACTGTAAAAAAAAAACGAAACTAGGTCGCAAGGGAATATCAACAGGCAGCCGATATTAAATTACTTAATAATTATTATTATTTATCATGGAACTATTACCGTATCTCAGAGGCGGCCTTAGCCATTGCGAGGCTCCGGGCGACAGGTCATTAAGAGGCCCTTTGTCAAGACTTGACGAACGAAATAAAAAAACACGGAGATTCCTGAAGCGGCTTCCTGAAGAGGAGCAGACGACTCCCATGCAGTGGCGTAACGAAAAAATATGATAAGGGTGGATGCTTTAAAAAAATATGCCTGAAATAGTGGGATTTTACGCAATTTGATAGCAGTAACATTTCGATTTTACAGGCGATGAATACAACTGCAAACAAGTGGGGACCAGGGGGAGAAATTTTTTGAGAAACAGGTCTGAAATAATGGGTTTTTACGTATTTTGAGAACAGTAAAAGTGCGATCTTCCTGGCGGAGAATATAATTGCAAAGAAAGGGGGCCCGGCGGTCTCCCTCGTGTGAAATTTTTTGAAAAATTGGATTGAAATAGTTGGGTTTTAATCACATGTGGCAACGTTAGAGATAACGTCAAAAAGTTGATAAACCAGCGTTATTTCAGGTTGTTCCAGGCTGGATCTTCCAGCCTATAAAAACCCCCGATTCATATGTGTATAGTACGGGTTCTGTTATTTTTATTTTTAAATCTTTAGTTAGTTTTATGCTTTTTGATGTTATGTTATTGTATAACCTTAATAAATAACTATTGATCAAAATCAAAAGTTTTAAATAAAAATTCTATATATTATTTTAAATTTGCTTGGTTTACGCGATACCCTTGCAAGCGCGAGGCCCCGGGCGATTGCCCTGTTTGCCGCCCCCTAAGGCCGCCTCTGTCTATAATAATAAAATTGATTAGCAGAAAAGCATAAAAGGGTTCACTTCAATAGGTAGCCGCTACTAAACTATGGAACAATAATTTACCATGAAACCATTACAGTACCTTGGCAAAAATTAAAATTCTTAGTCCTGTTTTACGTCATAATTATATATATCACCCGTTTCTACTCATGCCATCGTCAAGTGCAATAAAATAAACAAAACAATAAAGTGTGCAAGATAAAATATAAATTCATTGTCATACAAATTACTGAGATACCACAGTGTTAATGTTGTTTTAACTCGCCTTAGTGGTCGAATAATGGTTGACCAGCTGCTGAACTGCGTGGAGGGTGGGGTGGGCCCACTGACTGCTCTGGTCCCACTGCCTGTTGAGGTCGCAGCCCATCAGGTTGGACCTACAACCAAATCACTGAGCAGCCTCAGAAAGCACACACAGGCACACACAATTCAACATACGCATCACCAATGCTCACCTGTGATTGCCCAAGAACACTCCATCTGGATTCATCATGGGAATTATCTTAAATACTACTAAATCCCTCAAACAAACTGCGATGGGGTGGCTGCTAACCAAGAAATCCAAAATCCCTGCAATTAATGTCAATGTTAGGAGTTGGAGTGGGCTCATTCGTGTAAAGATGCGTCCACACCATGCATTAGTGAATTTTATTTCGGCAACACCACTACGTTTGTGTATGGTGTGGACGCCAAAAAGCAGAAATACAATGCATTATTAATGGCGCCAACAGTTATCGGTCTCTATTAAATGGAAACTAAAATTCGTAATGCAGACGATCCCTCTTTTCCTGACTTGGATGCTATTGCTCAACTGTCTTTTTTCCTATTATTTTTCTCCTTCATCATTGGCAGCCTACCAACCAGTGCCCGGCCAGAACATGTACCTAATGCAGTAGTTTTTAGAATGGAATTCTCCATTTAACATATTTACCATGGTTCAGCATGTTAAATACCGGATAGTGAACCCACTAGTGTAGACGGAGCTCGTAATGTATAACACATTGGTGAATATTATCCGTGAACTTGGATTTTGCACAGAAAGGGATACTGCTGACGCACGCTACAGGTAGATGTGATGATACTGCTGACGCCTCTACAGGTAGATGTGATGATACTGCTGACGCACGCTACAGGTAGATGTGATGATACTGCTGACGCCTCTACAGGTAGATGTGATGATACTGCTGACGCACGCTACAGGTAGATGTGATGATACTGCTGACGCCTCTACAGGTAGATGTGATGATACTGCTGACGCACGCTACAGGTAGATGTGATGATACTGCTGACGCCTCTACAGGTAGATGTGATGATACTGCTGACGCACGCTACAGGTAGATGTGTCGCACCTTGAGAAACATATGAGGTGGGGGCATCTCCCGGGTGAATTCGGCCCATGATGATGACTACCCTCTGCTTCTTACTGCACTCCATGTTGCTGGGATTAGTGATGGTCACTAAGTCAACACGCCTTTTTTGCTGCACAACAAGACGAGCGCACCATTAATGTCAACGGGTTATACAATCACTCGCAATAGGTCTTTATTAAAATATTTCATTATTTATTTTATACCTTTGCGGATGAGTGTATTGTTACGAGTATATGACGGTCTATATAATGTCTGTCTGTCGGTGCCTGTTCGTCGATTTGTGGGCCAACTGCAACGTGGATTTTGGATGAAGGTTCACATAAATCTCATCTCGGGAACCGTTTTTTGGCTTACCTGATAGCCATAATTTTTCATTGGAGGGGGGGGGTCCAGTTTTCATGCAACATAATACACAAAGTTTGCCCGCCTACGAGTACCACGGACCAGTGGCGTAACGATTGGTTTCCGAAGGGGTGGTGTTTCATTTAGGCCCCCCCTCATTTTCATAAAATAGTATAACAAGGGAAAAGCCGTTCTCTTGGACGTACGCAGATTCTATGTAGGGGGCATGAACTAAATTTCCCTTGCCCAGGAACACCAAAGAAGGGCCCGGGGGTTTCCCCCGAGGAAGGGTTTTGAAAAAAATAGATCTGAAATTGTAGGGTTATACCCATTGTGATGAAAAAAGTAGTCCCGAACAGTGGAATTTACGCAGTTTTAATGCAGTTTCTTATATTTTACATTGTGAAGAATATTACTGCATGCTAACAAGGGGGGCCCAGGGAATGTTTGTCGGCAAAAAGTTTTGATTGTGCAGAAGAGAACTTTATTAACAAAACTAGAAACAGGGGGACCTGGAATTTTCTTAAAATAAATATATGAAAAATTTGCTGCTTTGATAAATTTGGGGGGGGGGGAGGGGTCCAGACCCAGGGCATCCCCCCCCCCTTGGCTATGTCACTGCCTGATTTGGGGGGTTTTACTCTTCAAAAACTCCAAAATCTGCTTCAACCATTATTTTTTTAATTCGCATATGTATAGCCGCTTTTGATGTAGACAAACCCTTATATATGTTGCTTGCCCCTTGGTGGTTTTGTTCTGGGGGTGAATACAGTCCTGGATTTATAAATAGGCCGTATAGGCGGCGGTCTAGGGGTGGCAGCGTCCTGGGGGCGGCAGATTTCATTCAAAAGACGGTCACTTGATTTCAAAAGTCAGCCACGTCCAATGGTTTTCTCATGGTTTTTTTTACTTTCAATAAATCCCTATAGAAAGAAACTTATTCCTATCGAAACCTATATTATACTATGAGGTATGTACATGGGGCGGCGGAAATAGAGTGGCCTACACTCATAAAAAAGATAAGTCCGACACTGGGGTGAAACAATAAAAAATACTCAATCTTCATAAAAAATTAATAAGATTTTTTTTCTGCGGAACGAACGTTTCTAGTGATGATTTCCAACTTTGACGTATGTTTTAGTTCTTAAACAGAGTAACAAAACCAAGCAGGTTGCTGTCCCAAAAAAAATAAGGATATTACTCATTTATTGGATACCCTGTCATTATTAGTATATTGTAATATATATTGTTCTACCCGCTTTTGACTGTGCAATCATCCCACAGATCAATATTCATTGCTTTGGGATAGGGAATGTTTAAGTAACCGAAATTTAACTCTAGCAATGGCTATCCACAGTGAATAAATTGTCTTAGGGGTATATTTAGGCTGCGACTATTTTCCCTATCTTTAAGCATAATAGTTCATGTTAAGCCTTGTACTCACTATTGAGCTGATTAGCAAATCTCTTCGAAAAAATGGATACTGCCGTTGTTCAAGCAGCTTCAAATGCGTTTGGCACTTGGAGTAGGAAAAAGGAAAGCTGAAAGCCAACTGGTAAACGTCCTCTTCACGGTCAAACCCCTGGCAAATGGTCAGCACGTGGTGCCCGTGGTGCGAGGGCGACTTGTAGTAGTAGACGTACTTCCGGGGTACCCGGCACCTGCAATGTTCAAAACGACACCATAGCACCACCGCAATATGTAACACCATTAAAAATGAGACTTCTTATGTAATTCATAATAGGCAATAGACAAATTCTTTATTTAATTTTCCAACCACTAATTAAAAAATAGAGTGAGGCCAAATAACCTATCAAAAAATAAAAACAAAGCGGCTCCCATAACATGTTTTCATATTTATTAATTAGCATATAACAGATAATTATGAGTACTATATACTTCTGAGGAAAAAATTGTCATAGGGTTAGATTTTGGCAACATCAATTTTCCAAATCCTAAAGCACTGGATTGATCAATGGAACGATTCCTTAGTGTAAAAACGGCAGCGACCAATATATTACTACATACTAATGCCATGGTGTGCCATGCTTTAGGACACGGATCCTTTTCTTCAAAACGATAACCTTTCTTGGGATAGCAACCTGTTAGGGTTTTTTGTACACTATTCAGCCCCTAAAACAAACCTTAAGTTAGAAAGTGATGTTCCAAAGTGAAGACAGGAAGGTTCCGAAGAAACATGATTAATTTTTGTAATCGTTTTTCATAAAAATTGGTTTGTTTATTTGTTTGCCCCCAGAACTAAACAATGAAGGGGAAAGCGACCTTTCTGGTTTGGTTTAACCGATAAAGACTACTATATACACATTGGCGTAAATTCCCAAAATTTCTGGGGGGGGGGGGGGGCTTTAGAACCCAAAGACTTTGATTCATTGTTTTTGAAATTTAATTAAATTTTAGAATTTAAAAAAATGTATTTTTAGTCTCCTGAATTTTTTTTACAAGGGCTGACACGCTCAGCGACCTAGTCGCCCCATCCTCTATATGCATGACAGCCAAATAGCTAAACCTGTTCTAAATGGCGGTACCGGGCGCGGATTTAGGCATTTTTCTCTGTGGGGGTGGGGGAATTTTGCCTAAAATTGGAACCTATGCATTCAACTTCCAAGTACAAGTAACCAATACAAATACTATACCCTGGAGAAAGGGTGGTCCGGGGGTCTCGCCCGGAGAATAAAATTGATAAATGGGCCTAAATTAGTGAGGTTTTGCGCATTTTAGACCCTGGACAAAGGGGGCCCCGGGGGTCTCCTCCGGAGAAAAAAATTGATAAACAGGCCCAAATTAGTGAGGTTTTATGTATTTAGCAAGCAGTACAGTTGAGATATTACCGACGAAGAAACCTACCACTGAGCGGGGCCCGGGGTCTCCCTTGGAGAAAATTTTGAAAAAATAGGTCAGAAGCATTGGGGTTTTAAGCATTTTGAGTAATATATTTTTTGTGAAAGTACTTCGTCAATATGTTGATTTTTTTCATGATGTCTTTCATGTAAAATAAGCATACTAAGAATTAGTTTCCCTTTCGTTATTGTGGATACTATGCATTTAGCCTCCGTAAAGTCTTTGTCACCAGAAATCCTGGGGGGGGGGGGTCTTCGGATAGACCTGGGGGGGGGGGGGCTAGGACCCCCCTATTTACGCCAATGAATATACAATAAGTGTGTGGATTTAGAAGAATCTGTTTTTTTTAACGTTTTTCAGTTTATTTTTGTTGTGAAGTTGCAAGCCAAATTTCATTTAGGCTATGTAACATACTCCGAGTAGTTTGTCTAAGAATCAACGAACAGAAGGAGAGTTTGGTTATAACGAGGAGGTTATCAAAGATAGTTAAATGTCAGTGCTATATACCATATAATACTGTCATATATTCCTATAATGCAACTTCGTTCGTTGACATTTCATGGAGAAAATGGGTCTTATAGGGATGAGCGTCACGCAAAGCTACCACGATATTCATCTAAATGATAGCCCTGCGTTGGATTTGGCGGTATTTCCTGTCAAATTTACTTTGTGAAAAAAGTGGGACTGTCCGTTTGTCCATTGGTGACCCACAAAATAAATGTGTGTGGAAATTGACAGCAGCACAGTACGTTCGGTCCCCAAATTATTATTTCGAAGGATCAAGGATTCCAACAGACTTGTATAACGTTTTGACCAAACACATACCACTTAGGTCTACTTGTAGATTTAATTAGTGGAGTCATTCCCAACTCAAATAAATTCTTGCCTTTGCTGAAGTTCACAATGTTGAATATGACCCTCTGGAATGAAACAGACAAAAAATGTCAGTGCCGTAAAATAAAATGAAAATTCTCAATTCATAAAATAGTTGTATTAAAAAAATCTAGAATGCGCATGACTTATGCTAGCCTAAATATTATTATGTGGGAAGGTAAAGTCGCAACTGACCTGGTCAACTTTTGTATTGTCGACGGTGAAGTTGAACCACATTCGAACTCTTGGATTGCATGTGTCTGCTCTAATAAACAAGTCGTATTCAAATTCAGAAACAAGGTCGACACGACCCAAATTTCCTGAAAATCAAATTAATATTAATATACTAGCTATGTGGATGGGGCACACGTGGTCGCCTTTTTCTTGTGTTAACAAGGTAACCTCACATCGGGCAACGCCAGTCTCATTTTTGAGCATCGCTGCACTTCCACTGCGTTTCTTCACACACAGCGCAGACGGAATGGAATCCGATCACACCCTGCACAAAGATCGCCACATCCATCGTGTATAAGAGAAGAATCTCCACAATCTTCATCACCACTCTGTTTAGGCATGATGACATGATGATAATGATAACAGAAATCAGACACGTCCACTCACTTCAAAGACTGAGCTTTGAATGAATGAATGAACGAATGAATGAATGATGTGCATGAGTTCAGACATTTTGTTAATTTAATTACACAATAAGGTGTAATCATATACAAAGTACTACTGCCTACCGTACCAGTTTCAAAGGAAGCGTCGAAACATAGATGACCACGCTTGGCCTTTCCACTGTGACCGGGCGGTCTGACTACCAGCCTGTTCAAATTGCCCATTCCGCCTTCACTCTCGCTGTTGTCGCTGTCTGGAATCAAAATTGTCGCAAATTAACAATGTGCATCAGCAATCAAATTATTATCCTTTATGGAAATCTGAATGATGGAAATATTCGGCTTGATTAAAGACTAAAATGGCTAATGTAAGAAGGAAGAATAAATAAATAAATAAATAAATAAGGACTTTTTATTGTTTCTATTACTAAGCCAACCTAGCGGGGTTAGGGCTATAAACTAGGATGACCCGGGACCGCCTGCTTTACATGCATGGCCAGAAAATGTAGCCAGTGTGGGACTCAAACCAACGTCCAACAACCTTTCGGGTGCAAGTCAGAGTCCGTACGACTACGCTACATGTTTTGAAGGAACTTAGATGTACCATTCCGCATCATTTTAATAAATTTTCCGATGAACTACAACGTTTCTGTTCAATAGCGGTTTTGAAGAAACAGCTGAGGCTGTATTTCTACAGCTGTCAAAATAAAATAAAATAAAAAAATAAATAAATAAAATCATTTCGCTTCCTTGAGTAGTTATATTATTAGTTATATTGTAGTTATATTTAAGTTAAATAGTAATATTAATTAATTTTAATTTTCACGAGCGATAAACATGTGTTCAGACAAACCTTTTCTGTTTTGAACTTATCTAATTGTATTTTTTCCATGGTATAATAAATAATTTAAAAAAAAAGTGAAAGTCCCAGTTTTGAAAAGTATCTAAAACCTATACAACTAACTGCACAACCATACGGCCACACAGAATGACATTTTGTAGGCTGCTTTCAACAAAAAGACGAGGAAAAGAAGCAGCGGATGCTGGTTTTGGAAAAGATATAATTTTTCGAAGCAGTAGCCTACCGCGATTGAACTGAAATTTGGTTTTTTTCAACAACAAAATCCATGTCTAAATTTTGCCTAATTTTATATAGATCTTAAAGCGTAGGTACACTAATCATATTCCAGCAGAGTAATAAATTTAACAACCCCTTGATTAAGAATACAATTATAAATTATATTTATGGACGTTGCTTTTTGACAGCCATGTGGATATATGTACTGGAAATGTGAATGTGCTCGAGTGCAATACAGAGACTGATATTTGTTTATTCCATTAGTTAGGGTAATATAGTGCAATGTGCGATATCACAATGTACCGTAGTGTAAACAAATGTTAAGAGCGTTAAAACGCACCATCGTCGAAGTCACCCATTTCACGGTTGGAACTCAACTCAATGCTGAGTAAACAAGGGCAGCGTTGCTATGGTTTCTTTATTTCCACAGCAGCCTAAAAACAAACGGAACAAAGTCTATTCTACACGTATTGTAGGACAATAGGTATGATACTGTTCATTTCAAACATGTTGCTCACGTGTCTTTAAGCCCCAAAATAGGGGACCGTGGGTCCCCAAAACTTTAGTTCAAAATCTAATTTCACCCCATAGGCCCTATAGTACAGTCATTTGGTGCTAAAAAAATGAGGTTACCTGGAAAGTTTTCCGGGAGATTTGAAAATTGGCGATTTTATAGATTTCGATGTGCTCTTTACGAATTTCAACTTTGCCCCCTCGTATCTTTGCCACTCGAGCCGCCATCTTGGAAAAATGACATCTAAAAACAGTTTTTTGACAATATCTCCTTTCCGACTCATTTTATAATAAAAATACCTTACCAAATGATTGTACTACTAGGGTTTCGTTTACGTTAACTAACCACATTACAATATATATGAATTAAAAAACCGTTTATAATATTTTTCTGGTCTTACATGTCAATTCTCATCGAAGTCAACCTAATGGTTTGCCTACTATAGTCGACGAACAGACAGATTGACCAACATACAGGCAAAAACCAGTTTTATGGGTTCCTGTTGGGACCTCAAAACGTTTACATCCACTATTATCTATTTCTATTTTCGTTTATAATTCTATCAAATTTCCACGACTTCAATACCCATTCTCCTTTTAGTTCATGGGTTCAATCTGGCTTGTTGTGGCATCTGATTTTAGCTCTTGAGTAGTATAGAAAGGGCGGTTCTGGCGCTTATCCCACCCCCCGTCGAGCTATCCCATCTATCCCACCCCGTCGTGCTATCCCCCGCGGGTGGTCTATCTATTTTTGCGTGTTATCCCTCGTGGGTGGTCTGAGGTTCTGGCGCTTACCCCACCCCCTGTCGAGCTACCCATCTACCCCACCCCCCCGTCATGCTACCCCTCGTGGGTGGTCTGAGGTTCTGGCGCTTATCCCCCCCCCATCGAGACCCGTGGGTGGTCTTTCTTTCTATGGCACTATGATTGTTTTATTTTTATAATTACTAATTTGTGAGATAGAGTTATATATTTTTTTTTTTTTTTTTTTTTTTTTTTTTTAATGGTGTTAATTGAATTAAAACATTTCTTTCTTCTTCTTTCTTCTTCGTGGGTGGTCTTTGTACCCCGCCGTGCTTATCCCGTTGTCTATCTATCTCTGTACCAGGTGGGTGGTCTATGACGCACCCCCCCCCCCCCCTCCCCGTACAGCATACATCTAGAATGTTCCAAATGTGTCGTTACAAAAGGCATCGCCTTGGGTTGAGGAGCTTAGTTGAAGCCAAACCTTCATTCAAGACTCAAGTAATACCACTTTATAAGTAAAATTGTATAATCTTACAACATGACATCTCTATTCAATAAAGTTAATGCCATCAACCAAGTAGCCGGGCCTACCATACCAATGCGAAAACTAGTGATTGGAGTTAAATACCTAATATTGAAAATAGTGCAAATCGAAAAAACAGAATATGGACCAGCTGTAAAAGTCATACTGCGAGGATTGGAAAAAGAAGTCGTGGAATGTTTTGTGCCTCAACAATATCTGCCAGCCTTTCAACAAAGTGAAGTTACTCCAGGAGCTGAGATGTATCTTATCGTTTCAAGCCATCGGGGAAAAAATAGTGTCAACCTACAGATCATAGAATGAATATTTCATGATGTATTATTATTGTAAACTACAGAAATAATGTAAATATATGAATAATTTCTATATATATTTTTGTTCTTGTTTTATTAATTTCATAACTAGTTTTAAGCTTACAGTTAGATGATGATGAGTATTAAAAACTAATGTTTGAAAGAAACAAGCTATTGCTTCAGTCATAATCGAGTACTTGAACGGTGAAGGGTTATCATAATCATAGACTATGAAATGATGTAAATCAAATAATTAAACGAGTACATTAGCTAATTTTAATAAATCTATCCGAAGCATAGGTTTATGGGAAGTATTGATTTGGTAAATAGTTAACCGTGTGCAGGTTCAAACCTGTTGTGAATCACCAGGTGCATATAACTCTGTACAGCCGTCTAATGGTTCAGACAAACAACACATTAATAAATCTACCCCTCGCGGACAGTCCATTGTAAGCTAATGTGATTTTTGTTTTCGTAAATCTATCCAACACTTATATTGAAGGGAAGTATTGATTTGGTAAACAGAGTGCAGGTTCAAACCTGTTGTGAATCACCAGGTGCATATAACTCTGTACAGCCGTCTAATGGTTCAAACAAACAAGCCATTAATAAATCTACCCCTCGCTGACAGTCCATTGTAAGCTAAAGTGATTTTTGTTTTCGTAAATCTATCCAACACTTAGGTTGAAGGGAAGTATTGATTTGGTAAACAAATAACAGGGTGCAGGTTCAAACCTGTTGTGAATCACCAGGTGCATCCAACACTTAGGTTGAAGGGAAGTATTGATTTGGTAAACAGAGTGCAGGTTCAAACCTGTTGTGAATCACCAGGTGCATATAACTCAGTACACCCATCACACCAGGTGGTCCATTGTAAGCTAAGTGATTTTACAAATGTGCTTACCCCCCCCCCCCCTCCGCACCGTACAAACACCTTCCCCTCGCCGACAGTCCATTGTAAGCTAAAGTGATTTTTGTTTTTGCATCAGTTGCAATCGGTCGTTAGAAAATGAAGGGTGTCTTTACCACATATTATCCGCTTCGTGATGGACAAAGTGTTATTGTTGGATTACAATTCAAAACATCAGAATTCGAAGTATACGTCGTAGTTGTTGATAAAGATCAGGAAATTGCATTCAATATGATTGAATGGGAGTTCTGGTGTGCAACATTACCATTATTTCGATTATATCTCCGTAAGAAAACAGTGTGCTACAACAGAAATATACTATGGACACCTAATTTCATCAAATCAAACCTGACGATGATGTTAACGAATGATAATGAATTGGAAATGAAGTCTCCATCATCACACATTAAGCTATCTAGAGTAAATATTGAGAACATACAAGCATTGAAAGCTATTCTTCATATTGTATGCTGTGAGTTGGAGGAGAAGAAGATGCAGGCTAACTTCCACTTAAAAAATATCTTGAAAGACGTATACATGGACTTGGAAACAGATGACGTTTCAATGGAAGCTTTTTTACAGTTTGTGCAATCACCAACTCCAATAGTAGCAACTATCGAGGATGTTCGTTGTAAACTAGTGTCGAAGAAGTATCGAAATCAATCAAATCGTATATATTTAGAAATTATAACCATCTATGAAAATGAATTGTGCTCTGTGATACTTAAGCACTGGTTGGAGCGACCACAAGTCAGTATGAACCAGACTGTTGAACATGATGAAACCGCTGGGAATAGTTGAGTTTCAAGGTTTCAAAGATAATGAAAACAATTTCATCATCAAAGAATTGGCTATGGGCCCTGCATACGATGACCAGTATGAGCATTGGTTTTTCCGTCCACCCTTTCCATTCGCCAATCTTACAGCTCAAGTAAAAAGCAGCAACACATGGAGCACAAATAATCTCCATAAACTTCGTTGGGAAGAGGGGAACGTGAACTACATTTGGCTAAAGAACATTTTACTTGAGTTTGCTAATCAGTATACTAGAATTGCTACTAAAGGAGGAGAGAAGCAAGTATGGCTTGCAGGAATACTAGAACGTGTTGTATATGACTTGGACTCTGTGGTTCTGGCAAGTTTTCAGAAGATACCACCTGTAGAAGCTAAACAATGCATTCACACGGGAAACTGCGCGTTGATAAATTTGAAGAAACTACAGAAATGGTTTCAAGATGTCTATTGTTTCATTAATCATGATGAGGTTGATTAAAATAAAGTTATATTTATAAAATATCAGTTTTATTAATCCATGTAGGTTTCGGGAAACCAAGCCATTTCACATATAATTTATCCTTAGACTTTTTCAAAACTTTCTCCACCAAATATACATCTGGATGCTTGGTTTTCTGCAACTCTTCCATATACCATGAGCCCAAGATGGGTTCGCCATCCATAGCCTCAAGGAGATAGGTGGTAGGTCGAGTAGGTTGTACTAGACGCACGCGAAATACTTCTGTAGACCAGTTCGGTTGGTAACCCTTCTCAAATAAGGCTTTTTGCTTGCTGATTCTGACAGGATCACCCTCTTGAAATTTCTGTTTGATAGTACCTTTCACATCAACAGCATTATACATGGATAATAATTTTGCTTCATGTTCTTCTCGCACATCAGCAGGACACATGTTAATCGTCCTATGCTTGGTAGTGTTATATTGTTGCACTAGACGAGGTAGTAAATGCAACCACTTATAATTTCCCTGCAAGCTGAATTCCTTCCACATTCGATTTTTCAGAGTGCGATTCCAGCGTTCAATAATTGAAGCTTTCAGTGTAGAATACGTAGCATAATGATTAATGCTATATTGTTTTAGAAGACTTTTCATTCGCATGTTGAAAAATTCTAGTCCCATATCTGACTGGAGGTGAGCAGGAGCTTGTGGAGCTCTATTGAGAATTTTTATGAAAGCTTCAGTAACATTCTTCATAGATTTAGTTTTTACTGCTTCTGCATAACCGAATTTTGTGAATGCATTTATCACTGTTAGAATATATTTATATCCTTTATTAATCCTTGAATATGGAATCATTTCCACTAGATCTGCTTGCCATAAATCATGCATTCCTTTAAGAGTCACATGACGTCGAGGATAATTCCGTCGAGCAGGCCGATGAATTTCATCAACCAAAGCTTGCTTCATTGAATAATATTTGCTTCTCGCAATTCGCTTATAATATCAATGATTTCGTTTTGATGACTTGTATGTCCTGCAGCATGTGATGCATTAAGTAAGCGTAATCGTTCTACCAGTTCATTTGGATCGTTCCAATACCGGTATTCACCACCAGATTTTATCCCAAATAGCTGTTTAATAATCTTTTGATATTTATAACGTTGACTGCCCCTCAGACGACCACTAGTGGTTAAATGAGCTCCAGTTCTTTCCAGCATATCTTTATAAGCTTTTAAATCTTCCGGAGTATAGTTTTCAGGCTTGTTCAAGGTTAATAATTCATATAAGCCCAATGTACCTTGCCATGTTTTATCTTCGATTGTGATTGAATCATCTTCATCATTGAAATGTACAGGGTATGAACCCAGCCTAAATATACCTTCATTACTTCGTGTTAGTCCATAGTATGTATCAATGGTTTTCCTATTATAATGATCAGGTATAAATAAGTCTAAATATTTGCTAACTCCGGGTTTATTTATTGTTTTTTCTGGTGCTGTCTGTTTGTTCAACTCAATTAATTCTTGTAGTGGTTTCGAGACAGGTTTTAACTTTCGCTCTTGCTGAGCAGCCTCATTGTGTAGATCACGTTTAAGATTAAGGTACTTTTGCTGCAGAGCTTTGCGTATGTTGACAATATTCTTGATAACTTTAGTATCCATATCTACCTCACCGAGTCACAGTTGAATGAATAATGATGAGTTGAGTGTTAAGCAGAGTTATTTATATCTTTGAAGTAGTGATCGAATCCCTGCCGATATCGTCCATCGTTTAATCCAAAATCTTTTGCAATAACTAGGAATGCATGTGACTCTTTCCATGCTTCGGCGCAGAGTTTCATGAATGTCGCTTAATCCATATCCCCCGCAACATGGTCTCTATACACATTCTTTATATTAAGTAAATCCTGTTTGAATAGCACGATAAAATTTAAATTGTCTCGCAACAAATGTTTTGGAATAGAGGTATAGGTCTGAGTGAGATAGAAGCAATCAATCCCTTTATGACGACCCATACAGTAGACATTTCGAATTTCCGTTTGTGATTCACATGAAACATCGTCGAATATTAGCACAGAGTTAGGTTTGATGTCAGAGAGTGGTGTAACCGAATCGCTTGACCCCGTAAAAGTCATCCCACGAATAGAATTTACATTTTTCTCAAGCTGCTGGTATTTATGTTGAAACAATGTTTTGCAGAATAAGTATACATTTTCAAATCGTAGCCCAAACGGATGATATACCATACTGCATAGTAGGCTTGTTTTACCACAACCTGATGGCCCGCAGATTGCACCACGAATCGATCCGGGGAGTAAAGGTCCATGCTTTCTATTACTCCGTACATCTTCATCTTCTTGACTTAGAATCACACTGAACTTGTGTCTCTGTGGCACGAGCTTCATTATATGACTGATAAAAAAGTTATAAATACCACTGTATATATGTATTTTACTCATTCACATTTGAGAATGTCTATGGTGAACAGCATAATTAATAAGTTACCATTTGAAGCACATATCCCCGGCTATCAATTCTGCGGACCAGGCACCAAGTTAGAAAAACGATTAATTCGAGGAGATCGAGGGAGAAACAAACTTGATCAAGCTTGCCGTGAACACGATATAGCTTATTCGCAGTCATCAGATATAACTAATCGACACGTAGCGGATATAAAATTAGCAGATCAAGCGTGGCAACGTGTTAAGGCAAAAGATTCATCTATAGGGGAAAAAATTGTCGCTTTAGGTGTGACAGCTGCAATGAAAGTTAAACGAAAGCTGGGATTTGGGCTGAAGCGGAAAGTATCCTTCAGATCACTATTGACTTCAGCGAAGAAAGCGATAAAGCTTGCAAAACCACCCACTGTGGCGGATACAATCAAGATTGCTTATAAATCTGTGAAGAAATCAAAGGGAAATAAGGTGAAACTTCCCCGAATCATACCTATTGCCAAGACAGGTGGTATATTACCACTTATCCCGATATTTGCGGGGCTTTCTGCACTAGGCGCTCTCTCTGGCGGTGCTGCAGGAATTACATCAGCTGTTAATAAAGTCCATAGTGCACAGAAAAAGTATGAAGAAATGAAACGTCATAATCAAACTATGGAATCTATAGCTATTGGGAAAGGCTTGTATTTAGCGCCACATAAGAAGGGGAGTGGACTCTACTTGCATCCTTATTCAAAAAACTAAGTTGCATGCCTCGGAACCGTCCAATGACTAATGTGGAACTTATAAAATTCACCGCTAACGTTCCTCATTTTCGTGGTGTGTTCATGCGAAATGCATTGCCTCGCATACCATGGAAACATAATGAAGCTGGAATAATTAATTTAGATGGTGCTATAGGACCTGGTACACATTGGGTTGCTTACCGCAAGATTAGAAACCGAGTTATATACTTCGATAGCTTCGGGGACTTACAACCACCATTGGAATTGAAACAATATTTCCACAACTGTACAATATACTACAACCATCAATCGTATCAAACCTATTCAACATCAAATTGTGGGCAGTTATGTTTAAAATTTCTCTACATGAAAGATCCATTTTCCATACTATTAAAAGTTATATAAGTTATGAATATGTTTGATTTATTGCATTATGTCGCTAGCATTGACATTGAGCGGCATGCGCGCCGACTTCATATAGAATGGTAAGGCACGTGCCTTACCACTTTGGAAAGTGGTAAGGCAGTGCCTTACCACTTTTCAAAGTAATATTAGGAATTTTTGTTGCAATTTTTTCTTATTTTTTAAAGTAGCATTAAGTTCAGATAAAAATAAAATTTAATATTAAAACAAGAAATAGAATAAAGTTAATGAAAATTCAAAATTGGCGCAAATTTGCGGCCCCGACGAGAGAGTGGCTGTAACAACCAATCAGGGCACGAAATTTTAAATTGGCGGTCGCGGCCATGTTTGTAAATTTGTAAATTGTAATGTGTTTACGCTTATACATACAGTAAGTGTAGCTTATGATTGTTAAGTTCAATATTTTATTTTATTTTCCTCTCCAAACTGAATCTTTTGGTTTAATTGATATTAAGACTTCTCTTCCCTATGTTCTTCCATTGTTGTGTTCACTTTTCAACGTTCACAAACTGATAGAAAGTTCTCAAATCTAGTTCACACAAGAACAGGTAAGCACCAATTTACATTAACTTCTTGTTTTAATTTTATTACTCATACATTAGCCTATTGTACTGTACCTACTAATGCCGTATGTTACTTAATCCCTAATAAACTACATTGACAAAGTGAATTTCGGAATTTAAGTTAGTAGTAAGTAGCTGAATTTTCTTTGGTTGGCCTAGAACTAAACAGGTTCCGACTTATGTATAGATTTTAGACGTGTAGGCCTACTTACCTACCTTGCAGTTACGGTCGGTCACGGCAAAAAAATATATATAGAGAATTATCATGATTAGAAAATATTGTAGAACTGCAATAAATGTACTTCGTGATATTTTTACATGACTGTCACGTACATGGTACTTTCGAATTTATGTAGTAAGGCCGACACGTGATCGTAAAAGTAGGTTTAAAAATTAATGAAATTAAAATTTGGAAGTGAAAACTGGGCAAAATGCCAAAATAATATACCTATATGGTTAATATATTTTATTTTTCCCCTTTTAAACTTACATTTTAAATTCACAAGTTTGCTTGTTTTTTGTTCTAGTGGGTCTGTAAGCATGGATATCAGAAAATTTTTCAAAGAAAAGTCTACACCCATGGTGACGGAACCTTCTACATCAGCAGCAACTACAATTCTCGGAAGGGCGGAATCTGCGGGGTCAGGTAGGTAATCAATTAATGGAAATGTGTCAACATTTATTGACTGTTAAAAAAAGGGGAAATTACTACATATATGAACTATTTTTTAACGTCCAGTTTAAGGTATACATGGAAATAATATGCTTGCCATTAATTAAATGGGAGATTTATAGGGAAGAATCAATAGTGTAGTCTAAAAAGCTGGTCGTGATATAGCAGGATAGCAGATAGCTTTAGCCAGGACCTCGTAATGACACGTTACATACAGTTTAAAATTGTTTGGGGCTGGGTGGACCCATACCTCTGAAATCTGAACCTCCTCCGAAATATAGTCATGACTACGGCCAATCGTAGCAGTTAACCCTATTGCACAGTTATTTCTCCAGTTACAATTTTAAGCACTTTTTGGTCAAGAAGCCTCGATGAGATATGTGTTAAAAGAACATAATATATCTGCAATATATATTTTTTTTTATTCAACAGGCCCAGGAACTGCCTTAACGCAAGCTACGATTCCAAATTCTTCTTCGGGAAATAAGAATGCTGTTAAGCGAAGGGGATTCAATAAATCATGGCTTCAAACGTACCCTTGGATGGAGTATTCCCGAGGACTAGTGTTTTGCAAAATATGTAAGGAAGCTGAAAGTAATGGGCTGTTAATTTTATGTAAACTGAAGGAGGAGACTTTCACAAAAAAAGGATTCAGCTACTGGAAAAATGCTACAGCAACTTTTCGAAAGCACGAAAATAGTGGTTCGCATAGAGAAAGCGTTCTTAAAACGGGGAAAAACGTAAATGTATCCACACTTCTAAATGAGAATTTGAACAACGAGATGAGGAGTGCCCGTTCAGCGTTATTATGCCTCTTCTCTTCTTTGAGATTTCTTTGTCGGCAAGGGTTGGCCATCCGCGGCCATGAAGACGTTTCTTCAAATTTCTGGCAACTGGTCAATTTGAGAAAAGATGATTGCCCGGAAATGCAAAAGTGGTTAGGCCATAAAGCTAAAAAATACACCTGGATGTCTCACGATATTCAAAACGAGATAGTGGAAATGTTGAGCCGCTCTGTTTTGGAGAATGTTGTACAAGGGGCAATGAATAGAGGCTATTTTAGCATTATGGTGGACGAGACTACAGACATATCAGTTCATGAGCAAGTAACGTTTTGTTTGCGAACAGTGGATGACAATATGGATATTTTTGAGGACTTCGTAGGCTTGTATGCGGCTCCGAATACCACGGCACAAACTCTTTTTGAGATAGTCAAAGACATTTTTCTTCGATTAGGGTTGCCATTTTCCAAGCTTAGGGGTCAGTGCTATGATGGGGCTTCTCAAATGCGAGGGGAATTCAATGGATTGCAAAAACTTGTTGCTGATTTACAACCACAAGCGATGTATGTACATTGTGCCGCTCATAATCTTAATTTAGCTGTAGAAGATAGCTTAAAGCACCTCCCTTGTATGAGAGACATTATGAATTTAGCCAAAGACCTAATCAATACTATCAGAGAATCACCAAAGCGTATGGAAATGTTTAAAAATATCCCAGATCCAGGTAATGCCAAACCTATCAAAACTCTACGTCCCCTATGTCCTACAAGATGGACGATGAGAGCTTCAAGTATCAACAAAATTTTAAAGCATTATGAAAAAATCGCAATTTTTTTCGAAGAGTTTTCCGAAAATGATACGTCAGACGCAGCTGCGAAGTGCTCGGGATATCTCCACCAAATGGAGTCATTTAAAACATTTTTTCATCTTTTGTTGTACAGCAAAATAATGACTCCACTTGAAGAAGTTAACGCACAAATACAATCGCCCCATATCGGCGCGGCAGAAATTAAGGCGAAGATTGATTTTCTCATAGCCATTATGACGGCAAGGCGTGAGGAGTATAAGAAATTCTGGGATCAGTGCCTGGAGGAGACAGAAAGGATGAAGTTCGTCGGCAATCCCGAACTCCCTAGGCAACGGCGTATTCCAAAAAAATTGGAAAGTTGTGGTGGTGCAGGACAAGGACACGAATTTACAGGAGCAGAGAATTACTTCAAGCAGATGTACATAGAGGTATGCGACACAGTTTTGATGTGCTTAAGGAGGCGCTTTGAGACATCCTCCCTTAATACTGTTGTTGCTGTGGAAGAAGAGCTTGCATCTTTTGTGGCCCAAGGCATTTCCTCGTTGGAAAATGCACAAAAGTTTTTTTGTAATGACATAGACATTGGAAGACTCTCCCTACATCTGTCAATGCTACATGATATTTCTAAGCAACGGAAGATCTCACTCACCACGATGCGTGACGTAAGAAAATTTCTCGTAGAAGAAGGAAGTATAAAAGATCTAGTTGAGGAAGTGACAAAGAGCATTAAAATCCTCCGGACCATTCCAGTGACGACAGCAACCGCTGAACGGTCGTTCAGCTCACTTCGACGTCTGAAAACGTATCTTCGGTCCACTATGGGGCAGGCTAGGCTGAATCATCTAGCTGTCTTAAATGCGCACCAATTGGAACTAGATGCATTAGACTTAAGACCCATTGTAAATGACTTTATAAAAAAAAATCAAGTGAGGAAAGCAACGTTCGCTTTATTTTAAATTCGTTTATAGTCTATTTACATATAGGCCTACTGTATTTGCAATGCAGCACAATTTGCAAATAATGTGTTAAGAGGATATAGCACGTAGACACGTCGTCACCACAAATTCCAACACATTTTACTTTTTGATTCCTTTTATATGAAAGATATCAAAACCCTGTTGCTACCGTGTATGTATTATTGCTCAAGGCATAGTAGTGTAATGAAATTTTTAATTTTCGATCAATACAATAGTTTTTTATATAAAGAGAGACTCGTCAGAACTTCAGCGAATTTCTGACGAGTCTCACTTTATATAAAAAACTATAGATCTAAAATTAAAAATTTCATAACACTACGATGCCTTGAGGAATAATACATACACGGTAGCAACAGGGTTTTGATATCTTTCATATAAAAGGAATAAAAAAATAAAATGTGTTGGAATTTGTGGTGACCACGTGTCTACGTACTATATCCTCTTAATGTATTTATGTATTCATTTAAAAAATGTAATCGCATTGCCTTTCAACTACAGTTACAAAATGTTACCGTATTCATATTTCATAGTCATTAAAGAAATTGAAAAATGACATGTACTTAACTACTTATACTTTGGACAATATACAGTACTGTAATGCACAGTAATTAAGCCATTGTACGTTGACTGTGTTTTTCTTAATAATTCCCGGCTATATTTAAGTTATACTATAATATAATATAAAGGTTTTACCGTGCCACGGTGCCTTACCACTATTTTGCACAAGTCGGCGCGCATGTTGAGCGGTAACGACTCATTGCTAAGTAGCAACTACTTCCCACCGATTGTACTTGAGGGTGCATGGGAAATCGGCTTGCTTGACCTCGAAACATACAATTCAATTCCTAATCTCTCAAATGGTGTCGTTAAAATTGTAAACAATTCAATTCCTCCGAAGACTAGAATAATTGAAATACCAACTGGATCCTACGAATTGTTAGATGTAGTCAAGTATATTAATCAAGTGTGGGGTTCTGAAATCATACGGATACGCGCAAATCGGAACACCCTACATTCGGAAGTTATGATAATCCATGAAGACTTTGAAATTGAAGTAAATGAAGAACTAGGATACCTGCTAGGCTTTGGTTATGATGTGATGACATTTTTCCCTGGGGAAAGATATGAATCACCACATAGCATTAAAATATCCAAAGTCAATGCAATTCGAATTAATTGTAATATTACAAGTGGATCATATTTGAATGGTAGACCATCACATGCCGTTCATGAATTTTATCCTAATGTACCACCTGGCTATCGGATTGTTGAAGCACCAAATACAATCATCTACCATGCTATAAATACGAATGTACTTACAAGTCTAACGTTAGACATTGTCGATCAAGACAACGAGACGGTTAATTTCCGAGGAGAAACTATTACTTTACGTCTTCATTTACGTAAACGACAATGAGAGTATATATTGCACAGCGGTATGCACCATACATCATTCCACATCGGACTTCCACGCAAGCACGTTATATTCGGCTCACTAACGAGAACAAGCAATATTTACAATCAATAGGTTTTAAAATCCACGATGACATCAATACTAAACGTGAAGGAGTCCATTCTCGTGGATGAGAGTTTAACGCGTTATGAATACCATAAGATTGCACCCTATTCATCAAGTAGTCTAAATAATAATGATGAAATTCGCATACCAATCCATCAACAAGATATACTTACTCTACCATGTGAAAGCCGACTGTATATTGAAGGGGTGCTAGAAAAAGGTGTGACAACAATTGCTTATGAAGATGAAGACGGGCTTAGCGCTAATGCTATGGCACACTTATTCTCTGAAATTCGCTATGAACTCAATGGGATAACTGTTGATCATGTGCGAAACCCTGGTATTGCTACTCAGCTTAAAGGGTTAGTATCATTCACCGCTCAAGATGCACAACGTCTTACAAACAGCTCATTTTATACCGATGCCAATAAAACAGAGAGGAACTTTAATTTTTGCGTGCCATTGAAAATGCTGTTTGGATTTTGCGAGGATTTTCGACGAGTTCTACTCAACGTTAAACAAGAACTTGTGTTAGTGCGATCACGCAGCAATCTGAATGCCATGCGGGATCTTTCAAACACTAAAGACTTAACATTGAAACTAACTACTGTGCTGTGGGAAATACCTTTCGTAAGTGTGAGTGATAGCCAACGTCTTGAATTGCTGAGTGTACTAAGGGAAAACGTGCGGTTGCCTATTGGCTTTCGAACATGGCAACTGTATGAATATCCAAACATTCCCTCATCAACATCATCAATTAATTGGCCTGTGCGCATGATTTCTTCAAGTGAAAAACCACGGTTTGCTATTATTGGCTTCCAAGCTGCCCGAGCGGATGATATTACGAAAGACGCTAGTGCCTTCGATCAATGTGCTATACAACAAATGCAACTATTCCTCGGCTCAGAATGCTATCCATACCATCCGCTACAGGCGAACTTCAACAAAAAGGCTGTCGCTGTGTTGTATGAAAATTTTCTCAATTTCCGGAAACACTACTACATGCAGGATGAAGCAGCCCCAAACGTTTCCCGTAGTGAATTTCTAAATTTATACCCGATTTGGATTATTGACTGCTCGCGACAGAATGAGCTCATTAAAACAGGTGGTGTTGATATACGTTTGGAAATTCATGGCCAAACTAATTTCCCTAATAAAATGAATGCCTACTGTCTACTCATCAGCGACTGCTTATATGAATATGTACCTTTAACTGGTATTGTACATCAACTATTGTAAATGAATGTAAACCATTTTATGATATAATAATTTTATAATACACATATTTTAAAAGAAATCAATGTCTTTTCATATAATCACTTAAAACAAGCTTTTAAGCCTAAGACTTATCTATAATACAATAATGACCATGAGCTAAACGAATGTAAACCATTTTATGATATACAAATTTTATAATACACATATTTTAAAAGAAATCAATGTCTTTACATACAATCACTTAAAACAAACTTTTAAACCTAAGACATATCTATAATGCGATAATGACCATGAGCTAAACTATCAATTCCATTACGACACACATACCGTTTATCATCATAAGGACTAAGAGTGACTTTTTGCTGTTTAATTGTAAAAAGCTTATGATCTCTACTTTGAATACGGAACATTGGTTTACGTGAGTCTTTTGCTATGCAAGGCTTAAATAAGGTATTGTAATAGTCTTGATGGTTAATATGATGTTTAAGGGTTGAACGAACTATACCTTTGCCCACTTTCTTCTCCTTTCCCTCCTCTAAAAGGGAATACAATTTTGGGCGTAAAGCAACACATTGTAAAATGTGAGATTGAGCATTTTCATCTTTGAACGTTCCCACTTTCTTTTTATTTTCAATATTGTATAAGAGATGGTTCGGAGGATATACTGAGTTATCAAATAAATGGGGATATGGTTTTAAATCAGTGTACAAATCATCACTCTCAACCTCATAAACGAGCGAATCTGTATCTGTTAAAATCAGTGCAGCTTTATCACCATACATTTGTTTTACAAAGTTATAATGAAATTCATACATAACTACCTTGGATAGTTCGAGAACGGTTAGGCCAATAAATATTGGCTTGTTTAGCAAAATATTAGTTTTTTTTGACAGGACTGCTATTAAATCGTTGGAAAAAATCTTAAAATCTTTAAATGCAGGGGATGAGATAAGTTTACGAGCTCGTTTGGCAGTGTTAACTAACTCTAATTTTGCGTGATTTCTAACATTCTCCATTGTCTTCCCATACATACTATTAATTTTCAATTTATAAAAATCCTTCTCGAAATCATTACAAGCTAATTTCCGTTTTTCTGTGTTAAAATCGATAAAGGGTCGCATCCAAGCGCTTTGCTTAAAAGCTAAAATTTTATGTATACATTTTAATTTTAATCCCAATTCTAAACATTGCTTCAAATTTCGATAATGTATTATATAGTTGTGTTTATCGTTTAAGTTGGGAATAAGCTTTGAGATGTTGGATGTTAAAGATATATCATTTTCAGCGAGAAATTCCTTACAATAGGGGGAAATCATGTCTGATGTTACAACACAATGTTCAGCTGCTAGTGGGTATTCATTATGTAAATCATGTAATTTTTGTGGATATTCCATGTCCACCTGTAATATGAACCCATCATCGCCCTCATCAGGTGCGAGCATTACATTAAAGTTTTTGATTTCTTCCTCCTCCATCCAGCGAAACCCACTAATAGGTAAAAATTGACGCATCGCATGTCCGTATAAGTTAGTGCAATCCCAATATACTATAAATTTGGATGGCTTATTTGAGTCAAATTTTTTTAAGTATTTATTGTTGCTTTCCGCAAATCTTTTTGAAATCATACTTATACCCCCGCGAATCCCAGCCTCACAAAACAAATACATATCAGGTTCGCTCAATAGCTCAAGTTCTACTCCTGTCATTTTCAGACAGCTCTGAAGAGCTAGCCCTGGTGCTGTGTACATGTGACAAATTTCGAGGTTATCGTTTTCAAAACATAAGGCTCTAAAGGCTTCAAAAACATCGCAAAGGAGAAGGGTGTCTGTTAATACATACAAGTCTTGGTATTCTCCTAAATTCTTTATACTAAAAGCATTCCACACCTTTTGAGCATGTTCATATTTTTCTTGTGAAATCCCCTCTTGAGTTAATTGACTAAAAAATGCATCGATTGGAGGTAAGTGTTCCTCATTAAATTTTGACTCGTGCGTTATATATTCATAGGGGAAGACACCCTTCCTCAACATCAAGTCTAATTTTTCACCCTCAAAACATGTTTTCATAATTTTAAATTTATTTTTATCCGCATCAACAAGATTTTTAACTAATGAATCTAATGAGGAGGCCATAAATTGATAAGTGTCTAAAAAGCGTAACTCTCCAATACTAAAGGCTATATATTCCTCCATAGTTTTAGCTATACAAGTAATATTCATATTTTTTAGTTTCCCAACCCCTTCCATGATAAGATGGCCATCATAACGTTTTAAGTTATGCATAAAAACGGGGATATGTTTTGGAGTTCGAAAATTGCTCATATTACAGACATTGTGTAATGCTTGTCTATATTTCCCCGTTATATGGCAGTGGTCTATTACACGATCAGTTCCTAGTGGTTTTTGACAAACATTACAAATGACAGAGTTTTTAAAATTTTCTCTATCCTCGTCAGTCATAATTACTGCTTTAATATTTTTATAAATTTTTAAAATTTCATCCTTAACATTTAATAACGATTTCAAAAACACATCAACAGCATTGGCTCCCCTGTAAACTACCGGTTCTTTAAACTTATTCCCATTGATATCTACAACAACATAACAAAACCCTGATGGTATATGTGCAGATAATTTTTCAGTGTTACAAATAGTCCCTTCAACGGGACTGAGAATGCTCTCGAAATCGGCATATATTCTATATGCTACAGGGATCATATATTGTGGCTTATCAAATTTCATAGTGCTTTTCTCCTTAATTGGAAATGTGGTTTTTTGAGGATCATGTCTTGAGCAGAGTGGCTTATGTTCATGTAAGCGTTCAGCACTACTAAAGGCGTGTATGCACCAACGACAATAAAACTTTTTTTGCTCATGTTTAGTGATTGAGAAATTAAGTTTGTTGAAATTTTTAATAAGACAATAATGTGAATTTTCGTCTTCCGTTATGTAAAGCAGATCCACCTGCTTATTATAATGGTGACTTTGTGATAAATATAATGGGTACAGTCTGTGATCATAACCAAACACATTTACTCCAATATTATTATTTTTTTCAAATTTTGAAATGACTTGCAAAGATACTGGGTAAGTTATACCACTCATATCTAACTCTTTTTCATACTTTTTATAATTATAAACCCGCTGAGCATCCCGACTTACTGGATGTAAGTATGCTAAAATTGACCATATAAAACATTTGAGATCGTCATTTTTAATATTGATTACTGCTTTAGTGTTATAGATTTTTTTGGGTAAAGGGATGTAACTACTACCACTGCATGGATTATATTCAGCAATAAAAATAACAAAACGTTTTAAAGATTTCAACACCCACCCGCTTCCCATTGCTTGAAATTTATCTATTTTTACTAAAATTTGTTCAATCATTTGTTGATATTTTATTGTGGAGTCATCAGTGAGGAAAAGTTGTTCGTTTTTAGCATGAAACCATGCTTCAGTATAGTTTTTATTATTGTCGGGTCCGCGTTCAAATTTAATGTGTAAGGCTACATACCATTTAATTGCATTAAAAAGTTTAATGTTTTCAGTTGTAATAGAATCAACCTCACCTTCCATATTATTTAAATATACAACGGGATCATGTATGGTTATGTTTTTATAATTGTATTGTTTTACTACACCATCTAGAGCTATAGATGTTTTGCATAAAAAGTTCTCCTCGTTGGATAGTGCTCCCCCGCTCATAATTGTGCAATTATTCTTATGATTAGTAAAATCTTCCCTCATAAACAATTTCTTGCAATTCAAACAATTAATAATATGTATGCTTAATATGTGGACTTTCAAACTATACTTCCGAGCAAAAGGGACCGAACAGAATTCACAAATATATTTACACTCAAGGGTTTTAACAGATACAGGATTCTCATACTTACATGAAAAGATAGATGAACATTCTTTACACAGAACTGTAAGTGGACTGGAGTTGTTGATTTTGCCCCCGCTTGCCTTGCAGTCCTCTCCATTCCCAGCAGATGTCAGTTTTGGGCGAGTTTGTACAATTTCCATCCCGTGATTTGCTGATGTATGCCGCTGCAATATATGATGAGATAGGTCCTCTCTGCATGTGAATGTGGCTTTACATTTTTCGCATGGTATAATACTAACTCCATGTTTGTCTATGACATGTCTTTTTAAATTGCAATTTAGTGCGAAACTCACAGCACATATTCTACACACATATTCCCTCGCGTTCAGTTTCCTTTTCTTCGATTCCATGCTGTACGATTACACAAATTCACTACACTGAAGTGGTATTACGCGAATGAAGGTTCGGTTTCAACTAAGCTCCTCAACCCAAGGCGATGCCTTTTGTAGCGACGACCACCCACGAAGGATAGACGGTAAGGGTACAGGGATAGATTGTCCATCACGAAGCGGATAATATGTTGTTAAGACACCATTCATTTTCTAACGATCGATTGCAACTAATGCAAAAACAAAAATCACTTTAGCTTACAATGGACTATCAGCGAGGGGTAGACTTATTAATGGCTTGTTTGTTTGAGCCATAAGACGGCTGTACAGAGTTATATGCACCTGGTGATTCACAACAGGTTTGAACCTGCACTCTGTTTACCAAATCAATACTTCCCTTCAACCTAAGTGTTGGATGCACCTGGTGATTCACAACAGGTTTGAACCTGCACCCTGTTATTTGTTTACCAAATCAATACTTCCCTTCAACCTAAGTGTTGGATAGATTTACGAAAACAAAAATCACTTTAGCTTACAATGGACTGTCAGCGAGGGGTAGATTTATTAATGGCTTGTTTGTTTGAACCATTAGACGGCTGTACAGAGTTATATGCACCTGGTGATTCACAACAGGTTTGAACCTGCACTCTGTTTACCAAATCAATACTTCCCTTCAATATAAGTGTTGGATAGATTTACGAAAACAAAAATCGCATTAGCTTACAATGGACTGTCCGCGAGGGGTAGATTTATTAATGTGTTGTTTGTCTGAACCATTAGACGGCTGTACAGAGTTATATGCACCTGGTGATTCACAACAGGTTTGAACCTGCACACGGTTAACTATTTACCAAATCAATACTTCCCATAAACCTATGCTTCGGATAGATTTATTAAAATTAGCTAATGTACTCGTTTAATTATTTGATTTACATCATTTCATAGTCTATGATTATGATAACCCTTCACCGTTCAAGTACTCGATTATGACTGAAGCAATAGCTTGTTTCTTTCAAACATTAGTTTTTAATACTCATCATCATCTAACTGTAAGCTTAAAACTAGTTATGAAATTAATAAAACGAGAACAAAAATATATATATAGAAATTATTCATATATTTACATTATTTCTGTAGTTTACAATAATAATACATCATGAAATATTCATTCTATGATCTGTAGGTTGACACTATTTTTTCCCCGATGGCTTGAAACGATAAGATACATCTCAGCTCCTGGAGTAACTTCACTTTGTTGAAAGGCTGGCAGATATTGTTGAGGCACAAAACATTCCACGACTTCTTTTTCCAATCCTCGCAGTATGACTTTTACAGCTGGTCCATATTCTGTTTTTTCGATTTGCACTATTTTCAATATTAGGTATTTAACTCCAATCACTAGTTTTCGCATTGGTATGGTAGGCCCGGCTACATGGTTGATGGCATTAACTTTATTGAATAGAGATGTCATGTTGTAAGATTATACAATTTTACTTATAAAGTGGTATTACTTGAGTCTTGAATGAAGGTTTGGCTTCAACTAAGCTCCTCAACCCAAGGCGATGCCTTTTGTAACGACACATTTGGAACATTCTAGATCTACGCTGTACGGGGAGGGGGGGGGGGGGGGGTGCGTCATAGACCACCCACCTGGTACAGAGATAGATAGACAACGGGATAAGCACGGCGGGGTACAAAGACCACCCACGAAGAAGAAAGAAAGAAGAAGAAAGAAATGTTTTAATTCAATTAACACCATTAAAAAAAAAAAAAAAAAAAAAAAAAAAAAAAAATATATAACTCTATCTCACAAATTAGTAATTATAAAAATAAAACAATCATAGTGCCATAGAAAGAAAGACCACCCACGGGTCTCGATGGGGGGGGGATAAGCGCCAGAACCTCAGACCACCCACGAGGGGTAGCATGACGGGGGGGTGGGGTAGATGGGTAGCTCGACAGGGGGTGGGGTAAGCGCCAGAACCTCAGACCACCCACGAGGGATAACACGCAAAAATAGATAGACCACCCGCGGGGGATAGCACGACGGGGTGGGATAGATGGGATAGCTCGACGGGGGGTGGGATAAGCGCCAGAACCGCCCTTTCTATACTACTCTCTTGATTAGAATATTTTATTTTCACTTTTATATTTTGCTGTTTCAAAGGAATTCCTATGGAGAACCCATAGGTTTCAGGTCACCAAACAAATAGTTTTTAAAATATTTAGGTTTAGGAAAATTACGTCCCCAGACATTTCCCTAGTGGGCTAGCTTCCTCGTTTTTTCCGGTTACTTCCCGTATTATACTTTGGTTCTACTTCTGGTCACATCTGGGTCGATTCCACAAAAAACTGTGTACGATAACCATTCCGTTAGCAAATGTTCAGAAATAATTAAATAGATTTATGAATATGTATTTAAACGGAATTGCATGCCTCCTCAATTACATTGCAAATTATACGTTGTAATGTATTTGCCCTATCTTCGTCAATGGTTTCATTGAGCTTTCTAATGCTGTGGGGCAGGGAGAATTGCGCCTGCAAAAATTAAGTTCTTTGGACAATTACTTGGAATTGAAAACTTTTAGTACAATATGCCATATGGCTATAATGAAACAATGTATTATCATTGACTTGCGGTGATCCAACATACTCATACTCTGACCATTCGGTATTCTGATGTCTGATTACGCCAATGCCGTTGCAATTGGCTAGGTCAGTGCTGCATAAGCGACACTAGGCTCCCCTCAGAATGGGCATGCAGCCGTCTGGTCTGACGCCAGACAACTTGTAAGCAACCGAGATAATAAACAGGAGTAGGTTTGGAAAATAGCTTGGGGGGGAAGGTGACTGATGATGTTAATTAGGCATTTAAGTAATTTAAACTTGTAACTTATCTGCCTGTTTCAGTGCACTTCGTTCGTTGGTGAATCTTTAAATTGCCATTATACAATTGTATATAATGCAAACGTCAAGAATGAGACCAGAGATGCCTGGAAAATGAAAATGGGAACAACTGACAATCGATGAGAACCAGTTCTAGCCAAAACCATCCCAAGCAACTAACGCCGCGCGGGACACCGCTGAGGCAGCGTTTCGAATGGCTGCAGGACATGACTACCCCCAGAGCCACCTCCACAGGATCACAGAGTAGGTATCGGTAGTAGTCATCCGAATGCCCCCTCTGCTTCCAAGGGGAGGGGAATGCCGATCACCTATTCAGCTGCACTGGCATTGATTGCTCTACTATGCGGCACGGCGCCAAATGGCCTGCCACCAAAGAACGAGGGTTGGCTGAAGAAGAAGAAGATTTATGAATAGGGATTTAATGTAATTATTATTTTAGGCTATTTAATACCGTCAAAGTCGGAATACCCTACTATTAGGAGGTAGAACATAAGGTGATAGAAGAACAAACAAGAAACAGGTAAAGAATATAAAGCTAGTATAAAAGGTTAATCCGGCCACCCAGCGGGAATTCCAGCACCTTCTAACTTGTCGATGGCGCGGAGAGATGTCGCAGCTTGTACTGGTAAGCACTTGCAGGAGTCTCCCATAATATGTGATAGTTTACTTTTTACCGACTTACTTAACTCATTTGCCTACCACTAATGATGAAAATAATCCAAAGAACCGGTCCGAGTTTACCCCATCATGCTATACTGTTTATCAATCAGTATAGGTACCAAGGTAGATAATATGAGTATTTCCTTTAATTCCTGGCATCAAGGGCGTGCCCAGGTTTTGATTTCGGGAGGGGGGGGGGTACAAATTTTTTTAACGTAATTTATCAACGAATTAATGGATAAATTCATTCTAACCATACAGGTTTACATACAAAAATTTATTTCAGGGGGAGGGACCACCACCCTGGGCACGCCCATGCGGCCATGCCTGGCATGGTTACCATATTGAACACCTAAATCATTCATCCCTGAAGTTAGAAAGCAGCGATAGAAAGGTTCCGCAGGAAAATTATGTTTTAGTCTTAGACTTTTCATGAAAATTTAGTCTTTTTATTTTTCTACCATCAGAACCAATCAATCGAGGGGCAAGCGGTCTATTGCGTTTTCAAACATTAGTAACGACTTCAGTATATTATTATATGAAATTATAAAAAAACGTTGGAACTGTTCATGAGAAAACATATTTTTAGCTATTTCTTTTTGAATTGTTTTAAGAGCGAAACTCCATAAAATTGAGTCGGCCCACAATAAAAAAACAGTCCCGAGGTATGATTTACATAAACTTACATACCAAATTTCGTCCAAATCCACATGGTAGTTTGCCACAAATCAACGAACAGACAGAGCGACAGACAGACGGACGCATTGAGTTGCTTTGCATTGATAAGTACTACTAAATTTAAGTCATATACCTGAATTTAAAAGGATCCTTTTTTGATTTTTTTTTATTAGTTTTGGGTTTAGTTCTGAAACCAATAACCATTGATTGGTTTAGTGATAAAATTTTGGTATAAGTCTATGACATGATATATTGTGTCTAAATATAGGCCTATTTACAAATTAACGAATGTTAATGTCCACCACCGTGGATCAATCACAAATTCTATAGAGCTGCTAGTCTGTATTTTTATCTCTTTAATTTTTTTTCAAACAATAATACAATAATATATCACACTCAAGCTTTCGCTTATTGAGTGATTTTGTTGCAGTAGCACTGCAAAATATAATAATAATATTTTTTTTTTTCCTTGTCCAGCAGTACTCCCTGGACAAGGAGCATATATTTCAATACAATAACTTACAGGCATACAATTATATACCCCTTAGGGGTTTGTCTGGTCGAATAATATTAATAATAGTAATAATCTTTCTTTCTTCTTTCTTTTCCTTGCCCAGTATTCCCTGGACAAGGAGCATATATTACAAAAATACAATACATAATAATACCATCCCGCATCCCCAAGCTAGCGCTTATTTGGGACAAAAGACTCATACAGTGCTGCTAAACAAGGCTTAATCATTTATTTTTGTTATTTATTTATAATGTTTTTTTATTTTATTTTTATTTTTATTTTGTTTTTACTTGTTTTTTTAATGTCAGTTTTTATTATTATTAACTCCCATTTACCAGCCATTTTTTTATACCCGCTTTTAACTCACCCATCTGTTTGAATTTTTTCATTTGTGGAGGAAGTTCATTAAATATCTTTGATATAAGTACTTTGTTTAATAACTCTCCGTATTTCTTATAGGCCTATGTTATCTCTAACTTAAGCTTTTTTGGGTTTCTTGTATTGTACTTCCCTTTATCATCTATTTGGTATTTTTTTTTTTTTTAAATAGTTATCTCTTATTAATTTATACTTGAATAGTTTCGATATTGGCAGAATGTTAGCATGTTTGAATTTTTCTTCGTATTGTTTGTATTTCTTGTTGATTTTATTTGATAACATGTTTTTTATTATACGCTTTTGTATCATTTCTAGTTTGTAGGTGTATGTGTTTCTATCTTTGAAATATACTGTTATACCGTAGCTTACTATGGATTCAACCAGGGCGTGGTACGCTAATTTAATTGTTTTAAGAGGTACTCCATATTTTAATCGTGCCAAAGCCCCACTCCCTCAGCGTAGTCGTTTGCATAGTCTTTCTATGTGGTTTTACCACGTCATTCTACTGTCAATTTGGAGACCAAGGTACTTATGCTCTTCTACTACTTCAATTTTGTCTTCGCATTTACAATTTTCGGGTTTTATTCTGTGCAGGCAATCGTGTGTATGGAATAAATATTTGTTTTTTATTTGTGAAGGTCCCCTGTTTTGTATGTGCATGCTTTTTGTTTTTTTGCTATTTATAGTTATTCCGAGATCGTGTGAAAGTGCCTGTAATTTTCTTATGGCGAAATTCATGTATATACTCGCCTCATTGACCTCATTGTTTACTATTACTGCGCCATATCATCGGCAAACATAAATGTTTGTAATCCCGTCAGTAGGGACTGCAATTGATTTGTTGTTATTACATACAGGGTTGGACCGATTAAACTACCCTGGGGCACACCAGACTCCCTGTTTAGCGGGTGGCAAGTTTCATCGTGCAACTTAACTGTAGCTGAACGAGCGTATAAGTAATTTGTGAACCAGCTTTTTTCATCCCCCCCCTATTCCGATTTGCTGTAGCTGCTCTATTATGAGGTCGTGGGGCAAAACATCGAAAGCCTTGGAGTAGTCTATAAACAAAACAAGAAGGTTATTATTCAAATGCATGGAGTTGGTTATTTAAGTACTCACTAAAGTCAGAAAGGCACTGCTCAGCGCTTTTATTCTTCTGAAAACCGTATTGCTTATCAATGATAAGATAATGAAAAATAAGTTATTTTTGTTTAAGTATGTTACTAATTGACAATGAATTTTCCATTACTTTTTCTATTGTATTTAATATACATATATTATTATGTCAGTAATGATTTTTGTGAGTTTTTTAATGCTTTTCAGGTCTTGCATTCTAATCGTGTCTGAACCTGGCGATTTTTTTTGTGTTCATGCCATCAATAATTTTTTGGACTTCATGACATGTTATTTGTTTAAATTTGAAAACCACGTCGCTTTTCTTTTGCGAGTTTATTTTGGTTATTGGCCATTTGCAGTCTACACACAGCTTTTGTATTTCTTCCAGAAAAGTAGTTAAGAACAGATTTGCAGTGCCCCGAATATTTTTTTTTATTTTTCCACCAAGAAATTTTTGTCAATGCCGTCTTCAATATTTTTATTTTTTCTATTACCGGTTAGTCTATTTATTGCTTCCCACATTTTAGATGTATCATTTTTCGCGTTTTTAATTTCATTGCGGATTGATCTACATTTTGCTTCATTTATAATTTTTGTAGTGATATTTCTTTGTTTAATATATCTTTCTCTTAGCAGTAAGTTGTTTTTTTTCATTTTTTGAATAGTGTGTCCCCTTTTCGCTATAGCTATTTTCACCTTAGGTGTAACCCAAATGCTTTCTCTCTTTTCACGGTTTCCTATCGTGATTCTTGCCTTTTTATGTATGTTTTTAAATGTTTTTATTACTTTATTATACATATCATTCAGATTATCTTCAGAACAAAACGAATTTTCCCACTTTTCCGAAGCTAATAAGGTTTTTAAGAGGGGTTCATTGTATTTTTTCACCTTTTTCTTATTCTCATGACGTTTTACTTCTTCGTTCATTTTTAGGTCTACTACTATCGGACAGTGATCAGTTATTTTCAATTGCAAAACTGCGGAATCCGTCGCATTTATGCATTTAATGAAGCAGTGGTCAATGCATGACGTCTGCAGTGTTTGCTCTCTATGAAGTGTTCTCGTGTTATTGTATTGATACATTATTTGTAGCCATTTGTTATCAATAAATTTAAGTAATCTTCTTTCTTTTTGGTTGTTTTGATGAGACATAAATTAACATCCCCAATAATAATTGATTTCCCTTCAATTTTATTTTCTATTATTTGACACAGATCAGTTAAAAAACGATCCACTGACTTATGCAGTCTATAAATTGACCATTGGCGTAAATAGGGGGGTCCTGGGGGGGGCTAAGCCCCCCCCCCTCAGGTCCACCCGTAGCCACCCCCAGGATGTTTGTTGACGAAGACGTTATGGAAGCTAAAGGCATAGTATCCACAATAATGGGAAATTAATTCTTAGTATGCTTATTTTACATGAAAAAAATTATCATAGTGACCAAGTACTTTCACAAAATATATATTACTAAAAATGCTTAAAACCCCAATACTTCAGAGCTATTTATTCCACATTTTTCTCCTCTCAATGGTAGGTTTATTCGCCGTTGTAATATCTCAATTTTGTACTGCTTGCAAACTTTGGCGTAAATAGGGGGGACCTGGGCCAAGCCCCCCCTCCCAGGATTTCTGGTGACAAGGACGTTATGAAGGCGAAAGCCGAAAGGCATAGTATTCACAATAACGAAAGGGAAATTAATTCTCGGTATGCTTATTTCACATGATGGACATCACGAAAAACATCAACACATTGACCTATCCGATATATAAGTCCTTTCACAAAAATATATTACTCAAAATGATTAAAACCCCAATATTTCAGACCTATTTTTTCATTATTTTTCTTTGGGGAGACCCCCGGGCCCCCCTCAGTGGTAGGTTTATTCGTCGGTAAAATCTCAACTGTGCTGCTTGCAAAGTGCGTTAAACCTCTCTAATTTGGGCCTATTCATCAATTTTTGTTCTCCGGGGGATATCCCGGGGCCCCCTTTCTCCAGTATAGAATATTCGTAAAACCTCACTAATTTGGACCCATTTATCGATTTTGTTTTCTGCGGGGATCAAAGGCTTGGGGTCCTAAAGCCTCCCCCCCCCCAGAAATTTTGGGAATTTACGCCAATGAAATCGACATGAAATTTATACTTTTTTGATTTTCAAAAGTTATTTTTAAAAAACCTTTTCCATTGAATCATATAATTCACCAGATAATATTTCTTCACACCCCCAGTTTTTCCGTACATAGACCATTATTCCTCCCCCTGCCTGTTTTGTCCTGCAATAAAAGAAAGTATTGTAGTTTACCAATTTATATAACTGTGTTTCGTGCGGTTTTATAATAATAATAATAATTTTTTTTCTTCTTCTTCTTCTTCGGCCGGTACTCCCCTGCGCCGAAGGAATATATTTATAAATTAACAATTATACCCTTATAATACAAATAACCTGTGGGCCCCCAAGTTAATCAACTTGTCGGGGGCTCGCACAGTAAACGCTGTAGATGATGCAACATGTTTTCTATTTCACGTCTGTGTTAGCAATAAAAACTTAGTTTTAATTTCAAATCAGTTTAATTCATACCATTTAAAATTGTAAGTTAACGTAAAGAGTAATTATAGTAAAGTAAAATAATTAAAGTAAAAAGTAAAGTAAGTTTTAAAGCGAACTATTTTAATTCAAAAGCCATTTTTTAATTTTCGTTTTTATCTCTCCTATTTTAGTTTATCATCAAAGTGGTTAAATTTTTTGTTTAGTTTGTTTGACAATATATTCTTAATTATTCTATTTTGGGCATTTTGCACTTTATTTACATAAGTGTTTTCGTCCCTGCACCAAGATGTTAGGCTATTCCGTAAGTTATTACAGACTCTATCAGGGCGTGATAAACATTTTTTATTTCTTTCCTTGGCATAATATTAATAATAATAATAATAATAGTAATAACAATTATGTCGAAAAACTTATTATATTTTTTTTTTTTTATTTCTACAAAAATATTAATCACATACAAACAATTTAATGAATGTATCCGATTGACCTCTTCAGTCGCCTCTGTAGGTTAGTACCCGTGTTGAGTTACGACACGTCTCCGATCGCATGGCGTGTAAAGACTCGCAAAAGTATATAAAACTTATATTTAAGGTTAAAAAATCTACTTCGCCAATACGATGTTTTTATTTTTCAATGCCCGTGATCTGTGGATATCGTCTGTGTGAAGTTGTGAAATTGTTTTTGCCGAAAACCAGAATAAATTTACTTCGTCTCGAGATTCAAAATGGTGGTTGAAAATTATTTATTATTTTGACTGAGTACGGTACCTTACTCAAAACTTGGATTATTGCTTTCCTGTTTATACGTAGTATAAAGAGAGCTTTATGACGAGCGAAATTTTTGATTCCGAGATTTCAGAGGATTTTCACGTTTTTGGAACACAGGAACTTGAAATAGTGGCTTTTACGAAATGTCTGTCCGTCGGTCGGTCTACCTGTAACTCGATTTGCCACCAAAATTTTCAATAGTATTTGATGAAATTCGGCATTTAAGTTCTCAAAAATATTTTCCAGTGGTCGCTTTTACTATTTTACGATAACTTTAATGACCAAAATAAATTTTTTGATTATTTATTTTAAATTCTTATCTATTGTAGGTAGTCGTAACTAATGTTAACAAACTCCGCTAGGTCACATTCCCCTTGATAGGTAAGTTTAGGAGGCACAAAATTATAAAAGTTCAATATCGATGAAAAATTACTTAAACATAATTTGCCTGAGGAACCTTTTTCCTCAATGATTTCTGCTTGTTTTAGGTGGTATGTAGGGTAACAAAACCTAACAGGTTGCTTACCCGAGAAAGCTTATGGGTTTGAATGAAAAATTATTTTTTGAAGAACTTATGGATAATCCGTACCCTATTTCGTCATGAAACTACTTAGAAGTTTAAGGTTTGATCGTAACCGGGACGTTATAGGGAGTTGATAACTCCATGGGCATAATGCAAAGGCTTTCATGGCCGGAGTCGAATGAAGAACCAGTAGAATCCGGGCTGATGGGCCGTGGTGAACTTCCAAACGTTACGCTACGGAGCCACCGAGGTACAACCTTCGAAGTCTATACGCAGCGCCACTGAAGATGTCGACCGCAGATGTTGACGAAACGTTTGGAAGTTCACGTTCATTTCGACCACCACCCATCAGCCTAGATTCTACTGGTTCTTCATTTAACTCCATGGGTTGATTGTAAGAGTGGGCCGCAGGCCCAAAATTCGCCCACGTGGAAAATAAAAACAATTTTCTTTCTTTACCTTTCTTTTTCTAATAGAACTAGTATATGGTGAATTGTACGTGCGTATGAGTAGAATAGAATAGAAAAAATGTATTGATCCATTAAGAGTAAGACACAAAACAATCCTTTCGGCAATCGATAATAATAAACACTCAAAAATAAAACACACAATACCATTTATAAATTTTGTCATCAAACATAGATGGCACATACAATATATATCGATATATAATGTCAAATGTAATCACAAGAGAAAAATATATTGTCAGTCAAAATCAATTTATGAATTCATGTATAGTATAGTAGGATTTCTCAATCAGATTTTTTTTTAGATACTTTAGAAATTCCTTTTTTTATTATTTAAAATTCCTAGGTAGGGAGTTGAAAAATTTGCAGCCTGCATAAAAGCAGTTTTCTCTAAATTGCTCGTTTTACGAGTATGTATAGGTAATCTAAAAGTGTTATTACTGTTTCTGGTGCATCTATGTTCATCGGTTAAGTATTCAAATTTTGACTCATTAAGCATATATTTTATACATTAAAAAATATAAATACATGGGAACGTTAGCATATTAAGCTTTTTGAAAGTTAGTCTGCAAGATGCTGGTCTACCAAGTTCATCGAATTCCCTACCATTGACAATTCTTATGGCTTTTTTTGACATTTAAAAACCTCCTCCCAGTTGGTACCTTGCCCTCATGCTGTGTAGCCATATGATATTACAGAATATATTTTTCCATAGTATGCTAATAAAAGAGTTTTTTTACTTATTATGTTTTTTAACATTCTTAGCATTTACATACTGCTATTTAGTTTCCTTACTAGATATGCAATATGAGATGACCAGTTTAGGTGTCGATCAAGTATGTGAGTATTTTATCGGTCGCATTATTGAATCCGTCTTCAGCCAATTTTTCTTTGTAGGTATATAGTATAATATATAGTTGTAGTACTAGTGGTACTTAACCAACCCCCCCCCCCTTTCCTCCCTAGCTCTCTCCCAATAAGTTGTGCAACTTTCTAGTCCTGAAGCTACGAAAATTAGCCCCCCATTGCCCATTAACAATGGATAGCAATTTTCAATGCAGCTTGCCATAATTCCATAAGCAAGAATACGGACATCAATCACATCATGCGAAAGTTCATTCTATATTAGTGGAAACTTGTTTTTCAAATACTCATTTTATCCAGTGTAAAATTACTTTTTCATAAAGATGCATTCTAATTTCAATCTGTTGTAAAACTGTTTTTGGAAGGGTTTAAGAAAAGAGTAAAGAAAGAAATAATCATGCATCGATCAAATCCATTATGCATTGTAATTCAAGTTTCTATTCATAGTTAAAAAATCGCTATCATAACATAAAAGTAAAATTTAGGGACCTAAACAGTTTATGTCCCTAAATTTTACTTTTATGCTCCAACGAATTGTCTAAACTTAAAATTCATTTGAAATATCGTTATCTATGACAATGACTCTTTGCAAAATTGTTGCGATTCTTGTGAGTTCCGAAATAAATAAATAACTAAATATTGACTTTTTTGTTCTATTGCTAAGCCAACCTAGCGGAGTTAGGGCTACAAAGCCCTCTCTTACACTCAACTAGGAAGACCCGGGACCGCCTGCTTTACATGCCCTCCGAAGCATGGCCAGAAAATGTAGCAAGTGTGGGACTCGAACTAACAACCTTTCGGGTGAAAGTCGGAGTCTGTACCACTACACTACATGTCTTGACAGCCCCAGACCAAATAAAGCTTCAGCCACCATCAGCAGAAAGATGCTTCAACCATCATGATGAACACTTTAAGTTATGTATGTAGTCTACCTACATTGCAAAATAACTACCCTCTAATTCACCGGCATACAAATACAACGAGAGAGAGGATTAAACGAATTAAGAGGCTGCGGGACGTAGCTTAAATTGTTTGAATTAACCTGTTGCAAATGTTTATTTAAGTTACTACGTAAGTTATAAACTCATGAATATAAACTCAAAATGACTTCGTTAATTTTTACGCTAAAACAAAAAAAAAAAAACACTACCCGTTTCGGCTCACGCCATCGTCATGTGTAGGTAAGCATGGCCGTCCTCAGCTATGAGCAGGTCATCTGACCCACCTCGATTGAAAACTATGGATAAGTTCTTAGATCAAGTCCTTTCGCTGTGTTCCCCAACTTCCCCGAAGGTTGGCGTTCGCCTTTTCCGACCACTGCATGGGACACAGTACAATAGGCTGCCAATGAATACACTCATACAGATTTTCTTTCTCACATTGATGTTCTTTAAACTGCCCAATTGGCCACTTATATTAAATAGGAGGATTCATCGTAATTATTGATATTTTAATTTATAATTTTACTTTACCCCATATCTGCCCCAGTGGCGGCGCTAGAAATTTTAAGGCGGGGGCCATGGGGGGCATGATTTCTATCTGGGGGGGGGGGGGCAATGAAAATACAAAACATTTTTAATTGGGAGAAGGTGGGGCCCTCCCCCGGAGAAAACAATTGATAAATAGGCCCAAATTAGTGAGGTTTCACGCATATTATACTCTGGAGAAAGGGGGGCCAGGGGGTTTCCCCCGGAGAAAAAAAATTATAAATGGGCCCAAATTAGTGAGGTTTTGCACATATTATACTCTGGAGAAAGGGGGACCCGGAGAAAAAATTGAGAAATAGGCTTTAGGTTTTACGGATTTTGCAAGCAGCACAGTTGAGATTTTACCGACAAATAAACCTGGCACTCAGGGGGGCCCGGGGGTCTCCCCCGGAGAAAAAGTTTGAAAAAATAGGTCTGAAGTATGGGGGTTGTAAGCATTTCGAGAAATCAAGTAGTCAATATTATGTTGTTGCCTTTCACCTCCATAACGTCTTTGTCACCAGAAATCCAGGATTCCTGGGGGGTGCTACGGGTGGTGCCCCTGAGGGGGGGGGGCTTAGCCCCCCTATTTACACTAATGGGGAGTAGGCATACCGTAATGGAAGTAAGTAACTTGTTACCAGTTGTGTCGGACGTATTTGAATTACAATAATTTTTCAATTTAACAAAATACCAAATATCTCAAAAGTGGGGGGGGGGGGGCCCGGAGGGGCTGGAGAAACTGTTGGGGCAGGCCCCCTCGGGCACCCTACTGATCTGCCCCCCCCCCTCTAACAAAAAACTGTGGAATTTTCAATTTTTTTTTCATTCGCTCTTGACTCACCTCCTATTTCATCCTGGGGACGGCCATGTGTGTATGCAAACAGAAAAAATCATAATGTATGCGAGATAAAACGCGTTGTCAAGATACGCACAGCATAGCATATAGTTAGTAAACATTTAAAAATGGTAGCCCCAACAAGGAAGAACTACTTAAAAAGGTTGTCATCAAGTAAAGTTTTGTTTTCAATAATAACTTCCCTAATCTCAATAGTTTCTAAATTATCAAGCAGTTTTCCCCTGTTGCTACATGTAAAATCTTAGAATTATCGAAATCACAGGAATGACTGTGGGCGTTTATATGTTGGGCAAAGAAAGACTGGGTGTTTTCGTACTCCACGTCTATGTTCCGCTATTATTTCTCTTAACCCCTCCCAGTTTGACCAATATATAAACAACCACAATCCTTGTAAATGCAAGTTATAAAGATTTGGTCTACAATGAAGGCTGACTACTTCATACGCAATATGATAGAGGATTTTTAAATTTTGGTGTTGTATTATATATTAATGAACTTAACGGAGGACTGAAATTTCATGCATTGTAATGTCTATGAAAAAATTGCAGCACCTGAATGTAAAAATAGCCTGCCCTATTATAATGTGTATGGGTAGTTATCTTCATCTTCAAGTGACCAAATTGTTATAGCCTATTATTATTATTAAATGAACATTAGAAACTGACTGCTTTTTGCATGATCCTGGGTGGACGTTTAGCACTTACACGTAGGTGTAAGTGGCAACACGATATGATGCTCCAAAAAGCTATATGACGTGTGTTCGAATCCCGCCAGGTCCAGATTTTGTTTGATTCTCTAATTTCGGTTAACGAGGGGTCGCTATTCAACCTAAGTCAATTTAATACATTGATTATTAAATAAAGCATTGACTTTTTGCAACAACGTAGTTCGCAGACTTGTTCATTTTGCTAGTTACCGGTGCTGTTAAAATATAATTATACGAGTATACACTTATCCAATTGCAGAGAAACGCTTCTTCTACCCAATAAGGCCACAATAATAGCACTACAATATATCCCGTTTGATTTTGCACAAAATGCATTGGAAAAACGTTGAATAAACTCTGGAATTGTTAGCCATGCAAAAAAGCGGTATCATCACAGTATCTTCAAATTAGAAATTAATCCAAATTTGAATTTGATTTATTTCAGATCACGTTGGGTCGTCAATTTTACAGTTCTTAATTTTGGCTCATTTTCGGATTCTCGTACCTAAAAAAGTTGTGATTGCAACAACTGTGTCTGTCAACCGTGTTCATTACCACGTTACGGGATAATTTTGGTCGCAATGCAGACGAAGCTCATTTCTAAAGAAGCCACTGCCCAACGGCTCCTTGAAATTAATTTTGCAAAGTAAACATTGTGTGGTGCCGGAGTCTTGGACGCGATCGCCGCAGCGATAACGCGATGGCAGATACCGCGCGGAGCTCGCTGCATATCTCAACATCTTTTGCATGCAGCTCAATCCCATTAGGGTCCTTTGACACGTTTTCCCATCAACTTGAAACTCACATTATCGATTTCAAGCCTTTCTACACAATGACACTTCAGACATTGTACCTCAATACCGAATACTCCAAGTCGGATCAAGATGATCAAGGTGAGCAAGTGGGTTAAGGTTGGCGACAACCGTCTTAACTTAGGTACCAACTTTGCTCAACCGTATAGTAAGCTTTGTCCGAGACAAATCTCTCAGATGCCAATGACAAGGCAATCCAGGTCACAGTGTTTTGGATCAACATGTGCTAGGCCCGGACACGTTAAGTAAGTAAGTTAGTTCTGTTCTATTTGTTTGTTTTATATAAAAGGTTAATCGTACAAACAATTTATTGAATGTATCCGATTAACCTCTTCAATCGCCTCACTAAGTAACCTAATAGGTACTTGTGTCGAGTAGTTACGACCGCAAGATGTGTAGAGATTCGCACATATACAAGCACGCTACCACTTTGCCACCGAAATCCATAATAAAGACTTTATTATTTTAGTAGACTCGTATCAGTACTTGGTTAAGTTATGCTTTCGTCTGTTTCATTGCGTGAATGGTAAGCTTGTCTCACCTTGTCCATTGTCGCTGATAGCCGGTGTAGGTTGACATAGAGATGTTTGCCAATAGCCAAAAATGCATACGGAAACAATACACATAATATCCGAAATCCATGGGGTCGTTCTCGTTGGACAAGGCACCTATGTGCCTATGGCCTGGGACCTGGGTCCATAAAATGTTCTTCAAATGGATTAATTGTAAGAGTTGGCCGAAAGGCCCAGAATTCGCCCACAAGCAAAATAAAGACAATTTTCTTCCTTTCTTTCAAAAGAACCGTATAGTTAGGCCAATCTAGGAGAAGGTGAGCTCATCTTTAATGCGTCTCAGCCTCAGTACTAAACATACTCAGAAAACATAAAGAGGAACGATCACCGCCCACCGGGCGGTCGATTATAAAAATGAAAGAAGGGTTCCTGTGAATAGGATAAATAGGGGTGTCAAGTGATAGGTTTGAGGGGGTCGGGGTCTGGGTTGGGGTCGGCGGGTCGCTGTCCAGTATCCCTCCGTATCGTTGCCCACCCTAATTCCCTGACATTTCCCATTATTTCCTATTTCCATTATCCATTAATCACGAATATACCTACTCTACAGGTAAATGGCTTTAAATACACTCTACCTAGAATTATGTGAGTCCATAAAAACCTTGACGATTAAATTTTAATTTAACACTATGCGGACGGGCGGTGTCCAATGGACACTTTTCCGATTTCAAGTATTTATAACTTTTTTAATTATTTTCTTTTTAATTATTATCACAAATTTTCCTAACTTTTGTTAAATTTTGATTTAGTGAACAAAAAATGTACTTTTTCCTTTTAGTTTAGGCTGTACTCAATGTCGCACATTAATCAGACCATGGTCCATTGGAGTCCAATCATTGGACACCCTTTATAAAATGAACGCGGGTAAGTCGTATTTCAGAGCAAGCATTTGTTTTTCTCATGAATTATGTTTTATCTAATGGCCTATGGGACAATAAGAACAAAAAATTATTAAGACATTAGGAAATCTAATGCATTGGAGATATGAGTGTCCAATGGACACCCCCTAGTTCGAATAGGATGGAGCATTTTCCCGTCCGCAGAGTGCGTTAAACGGCTTATTCTCTGATTTTAGCATGCATTTTTCCCGTTCCCAATCCAATATAAACCAAGGTTTCCCCTCCTTAGTCACAGCTGCATATTTTCTTCGCGGCGAGCAAGTCTCAAATCACTGAAAAGGTGTAACTGTGCTAAGGGGTTTCTCTCGGAAGATGGCAGTTCTCGTCGAAAGCGCTTAGGGTTTTGTACTAACTTTACTGTACTACATTTCTTTCCGATACTCGCAGTTTGTTTGCGTCATTGACAGTAAGATTGCAGGTTTTCGAGCCGTATGTTGCAATAGGTCTGATAAGGGTTTTACATATCCTTGACTTATTCGATATGTCTTGCCTATAGTATTTTTGTACTCAATTTTACGTTGTCAACTATGTATGTATTTTGTGATTTATTTGTAAAACAATTTTTAAGTAATTCTTCTGTGCTTAGGTTTTAAGTAGTTTGTTCATTTATGTATCATATTGACTTAGACTACATGTATATTAGACTATATGTGTTACACCTAAGGGGTAAGGTCCTTGCCCTGTTGTAACATAAGCAATAATATTATTATTTTTTCCTCTAATTGCTTACTCCACCAGCTAGGGGATTACATTAATGCGAAGTAAATATATGCTAATTACAAATCACGACCACCCCAAAGCTTCCGCTTGTCGGGGGTGGCGTCTTCTTAACTAAATGTTGAAACTTTTTTTATGTATTTTCAATAGGTCTTGCCTATTGAGTTTCTAATAACAATAATAATAATAATAATAATAATAATAATAATAATAATAATAATAATAATAATAATGCATGTTCATGAACTGACGCAGCAATTAAATTAGGGGAGGGGGGTGCATTACCTGTGACCCCATAAACAAAAGATGACCGCATCCTTGCCGGCTAATGTTCAATCTGGGCAAACAGCATGTGTCATGGCCACGCTTAGTAGCTGTGCACTTAAAAGCTTAGATGCTCATTTAAGCATCACGAGTTCTTAAACAGCGGTCTCACCTATATTTTTTGTTTTCACTTTGTATTTATTGAACTTTGAGCTAAGCGCACTCTGTGGTTGTTTGGTTCTTTTTGTTTACTTTTAATTTACGTCATTCCAAGATGGCTACTAAGTAAATACAGTTCAGTTTCTCATGATGTATTTATTTAATTATTGGAATAGGTTATGGTGCCCAGCATGTTTTTATAACACAAAAGTGCGCAAATTATTATTATTATTATATTTATTATTATATTATTTAGAATAATTAAGAATATATTGTCAAACAAACTAAACAAAAAATTTAACCACATTGATGATAAATATAAGTACCTCGAAATATTAAACCTAAAACAACTCTATACATTTAAAGTAATTAAATATAACTTCTTTGACAAGAATTTTAACATAGAAACAGAAAACAATTCACATCACAATACTCGAAATCCAAGAAACGTCAATTGGAAACCAGCCTACAACAAATACGGGAATAGATTAAATAGTATAACGAAAATTTTTAATGAATTGCCCATACAACTTAAAAAATTAACTAAAATAGGAGAGATAAAAACGAAAATTAAAAAATGGCTTTTGAATTAAAATACTTCGCTTTAAAACTTACTTTACTTTTTACTTTAATTATTTTACTTTTTACTTTAATTATTTTACTTTACTATAATTACTCTTTACGTTAACTTACAATTTTAAATGGTATGAATTAAACTGATTTGAAATTAAAACTAAGTTTTTTTTGCTAACACAGACGTGAAATAGAAAACATGTTGTTGCATCATCTACAGCGTTTACTGTGCGAGCCCCCGACAAGTTGATTAACTTGGGGGCCCACAGGTTATTTGTATTATAAGGGTATAATTGTTAATTTATAAATATATTCCTTCGGCGCAGGGGAGTACCGGCCGAAGAAGAAGAAAAAAAAGAAGAATTCAGTCCCATAAACATTACATAGTGATACATAGGTATTGCCACAGGCCAAGGCCGTGCGTGGCTAGTTAAAGGGATGTTAGTCAAGCTTAAAAATAAAGTTAGTTAAAAAAAAATTAAAATTAATTAAAGATTAGGCCTACGTTAGGTTAGGTTAGTTGCTTATTTTCTAAAAGTTCACAGTGCACTCAATAAAATTGTCCTTGATGCTGATTAGTTTAATACTGAAAAGAATTGAAAGAAGTAAATGAATGAATGGAATCTTATTGGAAGGGGAGGGGGGGGGGGAGTTGAAAATTACATATTCTTAAAAGAGATTCAAGTGCTGGGAAGCTTTGGTTATAAATACTCGTAGGCTTTTACCATCCTTCAAGTTTCTGGGCAGATCATTATAGATAGAGAGTGCCTTGTATTGCGCTGTATTTTTAGTTTTACTTGTTCTTGGTTTTTCGTGCAGTAGGGGTTTTCTCTCTTTATATCTTGTGCCATGTTCGTGGGAGACTTCGGGATGCAGGCCTAAAAGCTTATTTTTGTATAACTGTATTAGAGATTGTTTGGTAAATATTTTATTGATGGTTGGGACTTTGGCAATATGAAAAAGCTCTTCAGTGGGGAATAATTTAGGCTTTTTGTACATAATTTTAAGGATTTTCTTTTGAATTTTAATTAGCCGTTCAAGTTCATTTTTATATGAAGCCCCCCATGCTATAATCCCATATTGTAAGTGTGACTGTATTAAAGCAAAGTATATGGCTCTCAGTAAGTGTTCATCAACTATATTCCTAACTTGGACGAATTTGTAAATAGATTTTCTAAGTTTCAATATAAGGGTATTAATTTGTTCCTGCCAGTTTAGTTTTTTGTCTATTATCAAACCAAGATATTTTGCGCTATCTACTCTTTGGATTCCCTCAATTCGGTAGTTGTCAGTTTGTATGTTGGTTTGTGAATTAGTGAACTCTATATAATACGTTTTTTTTAAGTTTAGAGTAAGTAAATTGTCATTCATCCATGATTTTACAATTTTCAGATCATTGTTTGCAGACTCATATAGCTCGGCTCTTGTGGAGCCTCTGCATATTAGTATCGTATCATCCGCAAATGCATTTATTTTGCTACTTAGTTTTAAGGTTAATAAATCATTTAAGATTAAATTGAAGCAAAATGGTCCAAGTACCGTGCCTTGGGGTATGCCACACGTAACGGTATCTTCATCGCTAAAACAAATGCATTTGTCAGAACTAGGTAACCTTTTTGTTTTTTGTTTTCGATTAGTCAGGTAACTGGTTAGCAAAGTGTGGACTTGCCCTCTGAGCCCTAGTTTCTCCATTTTTTTAAGTAGTATACTGTGGGAAATAGTGTCAAAACCTTTTTAAGTCATTTAGGATGCAAAGACTGTATTGTTTCTTGTTAGAAATATCACTTAATTCATTTATTAGGTCACATATTGCTTCCGTTGTTCCCTTGTTTTTTTGGAATCCAAATTGCTGGGATTCAGGATGGATCTAAAAGTAAACATTCAGAAGTTGGACGGTGCTTCGGCATGGAGACGGTGGAAGCGTCAGATGGAAGTAATGTTGAAGCATCATGGAGTGGCCGACGTGGTAAATTGATCGACCACGAGGCCGAGTCCTCCTATGAAAGGTGCCGACCCCGATGACTTTTCTAATTTTGTAATTGCTAATACTAATTTTGAAAAGTTGGATGCACTACCGCAAGTATTGATTGTCAGTAGCCTAGATGACGCCCATGTAGAATTGACGGCTACCTGTGACTCAGGTAATGACATTTTTAAGAAACTGCTTAGTGTTTATGAACATTCCTCAAGCCAGAGGTTAGACGGAAACCTAGAACTGTTCTTTTCGGCAAAAATTGGCGAGGATGAGGAACTAGTTAAATTCATTTCGAGAATGCAACTGATGTTTCATGAAATAAATGAAGAACTTGTTAAGCACAATGCAAGCGAGTTACCGTGCATAGTTTTAATGTCCCGTGTAATAACTTTATTGCCGAACGAATATTTAGAGTTCAAGTCAGTGTGGGAAAGCATTCCTATGAAAGACAGAAGCATTGATTTATTAACTGAGAGGTTACGTTTAATTGAGGGAAGACTGCCTAGTCGCCGAAGTGCTGAAAGCTCAGCTTTAACTGTGAGGTCAAGGTATGAATCAAGACCCAGGGACCGAGCAAAGAATATGATCTGTTTTTCTTGCTCCGAGAGGGGGCATTATGCCAGCCAGTGTCCAACAAAAGACAAAAATGTAAGGACGGAATCTAAAGGAGACAATCGTTACAATAATAATAATAATAATAATAAATCCGTGTAATTTCTTTACATTTTTTCTCGGTACATATATAAAGTAGTGCCCCCTCATGCCATGGGCGTGCGAGGGTAGCACTAAACTAAGACTACGGTATTATATATATTTACTTAGATTATTAAAAATAAAATATTATTAAAATTAAAAAATTAGAAACAAACAATTACTCATTACAACTATTGTAATTTGTAACAGCGATAGGTTTGTCGCAGATTCAGGTGCAAGTCATCACATGATTCAGAACAAAGATTGGTTCCAGACTTATACCCCATTTAAGGAGCCAGTGACGGTGATTGTTGGGAATGGTGAAGGCGTAAAAGCTCTTGGTGAAGGAACTGTACGGGTCAAATCTATGGGTAATATCGCGCGCAAGAAGACATTGCAGCAAGTATGGCTCGTTCCCGAGCTGCACAGGCCGTTATTATCAGTGGGTAAGGTACTGGATAAAGGCTTTAAGTTCAGTGCGGACAAAAACAGCTGTGTCTTCACATTTGACGAAGTTCCCCATTTGTACGGTTGGAGAAAAGGTGGCTTGTATGAAGTGGATATTGAACTTCTTAGTCCAGATGAAAGGGCAGAGGCACACGTTGCAGCAGGTAACAATATGGAACCACTTCAAGCATGGCACGAACGACTTTCTCACCAGAATAAAGACCATGTACGGCGCTACTTACGTTCACGAGATATCCCATGGAGGGAGGATAAGATATTTTGCGCAGACTGTGTCATGGGAAAACAACACCGCTCTACATACCGTACACGAACTGTTCGTTCTGCTGCTCCTGGTGACATAATCAGTGCTGATTTATGTGGACCCATGCCCGAACAGTCATTGGGAAAATCGCGGTACGCAATTGTTTTTAAGGACAATTTTTCAAAGTTTCAAAGGGTATTTTTTGTTACTGTTAAAAGCGAATTCCCTGAATGCCTGAAGATATTCCTAGCTGAGGCAGAAAATGCGGGAAATCGCATTAAAGAATTTATGAGTGATGGTGGCAAGGAAATAGACAATAATGAATGTCGTAAGCTATTGCGAGAAAAAGGTATTGCTATTCGTACTTCAATGCCATATGCTCACGAACAAATGGGTGCTGTCGAACGTGAAAATAGAACTCTAGTTGAAAGTGCCAGAACCATCCTCGCTAACAAAGATCTTCCGAGGTCATTATGGGCTGAAGCTTTGAACCTTGCTTGCCACGTAATAAACAGAAGTGGACCGACGCCAGTTAAAGGAAAAAACCCCTACGAAATTTGGTTTAATAAGGACCCACCTGCAATAAAACATTTTCGTTCTTTTGGGGAAGTGTGTTATGTACACATTCCTAAAGAAAAACGCAACAAGTGGTCACAGAAGTCTGAAAAGGGTGTTTTCGTTGGTTATTGTGGCGAACACGATGGATACCGTGTATTTAACCGAAAAACAGTTGTTCGTAGTAAAGATGTTATTTTTGCACCGTATGGCGAAAACTCCGATAAACCGAAAACTCCTCTCTATGAAGTAGAGAATAAACCAAATTCCGATTCGGGTCCTAAACTTGATATTAAACAACACACCTCCGCCGAAGAGGGATTATCACCACCTGAAGTCGACGAAGTTGAAGACGATTCAGACTCATCGAACACCATTGAGGCTGAAGAGGGGTCAAATAGCGTTGAATCCAGCTTTGCAGGGCGTTCTATTAGAACTCGAAAACTACCAGCTCGTTTGAACGACTACGTTTTATTTGCAGACTGCCCGCATACATATACCGATGCCATGCAAGGTGAAGAAAAAGCTAGTTGGAAGGCAGCAATGGACCAAGAAATGCAGTCAATGTATGAGAATGAAGTATTTGAAATGACTGAAAAGCATGATAACAAGAAAATAATTCAGTGCCGTTGGGTTTTAAGGAAAAAGTTCAATGCAGAAGGAGAAGCGGAAATGTTCAAGGCTAGACTTGTCGCTAAAGGTTATGCACAGAAAGCCGGAATTGACTTTGAAGAAACATTTTCTCCAGTGGCTCGACTTGAAACAGTTCGATCAGTAATTGCGATTGCAGCTGCAGAGGGACTGAAGATGAAGCAGTTTGATATTAAGACCGCTTTCTTGTACGCTAATATCAAAGAAGACGTCTATGTTCAGCAGCCTGAAGGGTATGATGATGGCAGTGGACGGGTGTGGAAGCTTAAGAAAAGCCTATATGGTTTAAAGCAAAGTCCTCGAGCGTGGAATGAGCATTTTATCGAGTTCATGAAGAAATTTGGTTTTATAGTGAGTGTTTCTGACCCCTGTCTATTTGTCCGAAAAATAAATGGACGTAAACTCTTTGTACTGTGCTATGTCGATGATGGACTTTGCGTTAGTTCAGATGAAAGCGATATAAATGCATTTATTGAAGCACTCACTACTGAGTTTAAAGCAAAAGTGTCTGAGCTTAACTGTTATTTGGGTATTTCTATTGTTCAAGAAAAGGATGGGTCTATCTCCTTAAACCAAAAGTCATATGTTCTGAAGATTCTCGAGAAGTTCAACATGGCAGAGTCGAATGCCGTTTCATCTCCCATAGCAGCAACAGGACCTGAAGTTACGGACAATAAGCCACTGTCTGCAAAAGTTCCATATCGTGAGGCTCTTGGGAGCTTAATGTTCTTAATGACATCAACAAGACCAGATTTGGCGTTGGCTGTAAGCATGTGTGCCCAGCACATGGAACATCCCACCACTCAAGATTGGACGAATGTAAAAAGAATATTTCGATACTTGAAAGGGACAGTTGACTACCGTCTTATGTACAAAAAAGGACTGAGTGATGTCCTACAAGGGTATTGCGACGCAGATTTCGCAGGAGATGAAGCAACAAGAAAATCACATTCAGGAGTTGTTTGCTTGTATGCCGGTGGAGCAATCAGCTGGATGAGTCAGAAGCAACAAAGTGTTTCATTATCAACCACGGAAGCCGAATATATTGCTGCAAGCGAGGCGGCAAAACAAATGGTGTGGCTCAAACAGTTATTTGAAGAACTTTCCGTTCGTACAATATGTACTATTTTTTGTGACAATCTGGGAGCCGTGAAGTTATCAAAAAACCCTGAATTCCATAAAGGAACAAAGCATGTGGAAGTTAGGTACCACTATGTAAGACAAATGGTCAAACAAGGCGTATTCGACATCGAACATGTACCAGGAAATAAACAGATCGCAGATGTCTTCACTAAGAGAGTAACGGACTGTGCTAAGGTTGAAAGTTTCTATAGGGTGATGGGACTGTGCGCTTAGGAGGGACTATTGAACTTTGAGCTATGCGCACTCTGTGGTTGTTTGGTTCTTTTTGTTTACTTTTAATTTACGTCATTCCAAGATGGCTACTAAGTAAATACAGTTCAGTTTCTCATGATGTATTTATTTAATTATTGGAATAGTATTACTTTGTCAGTATAAATCGCTGATAGCTATCAACTTCTTGGAGTATGCAGAGACCCTAGTCGACGAGGAATTCGACCAACCAAACCGCTTACCGCTCACTATTGACCGTAGCGTCTAATATATCTGGAAAATTATGCGTTACAACAACTCACATTAGTTAATTTCGTCTTTCATTACTCCATGGGGGGGGGGGGGGGGGAGGGGGGCTTATGTACTCCACTGGTTAATAATTTTTAAAATTAGAACTTACTCTTTAAGTATTAAAGAATACGTATTAATTATATGGGCCCTAGTAGCTGAATCTGTGTAGCTCGAATTCGAAAGCATACAAAAAGCTGGCCAGAGATTTAGCGATGAGCTGCATGAACAGATAGAACACATGCAGATTAACTTGAATATAAATTGAGATGTCACGAAAATTTCAGCGAAGTTGAAGAAACAAAAGACAAACAAAGTGAATGCGATGAGTGCTACTATACCTATACAAGTGCACATATGCTTTCCTATAAAAAGTGCGTAAATGCGAAATCGTTAAGAGGAAGCACACCTGGATCATCACAAAATATTTTGCTTTATACTTTTTATTTAATTTAAGACTTACGTCATAACGATTTGGTTTCTCATGATTTTCTCAAACCATAAAAAAAGAAATGTTAACCAAATGTATTATATTATCGTATATTCGAATTAGAATTTAGTTACCGACGAATGCACTATTCTTTACGGATCCAATAATTTTCCACCTAAAAAAATATCACGCAATATTGGTTTAAAGAATTGTCAGTTTCAGTGCTTAAATATAATTTGAAGGGCGTAAAAGGAAATGTTGTTGAAATGAAATTTGAAGTTTAAGTACATGACAGCAATGTGAAAATGCAGGTGAGGCTGTATAGCGCTTATACTAATCCTGGATTATGCCCCTTTCCTCTCTGCCTTTGTCAGACCATTAAATAGACCTCAATCGATTTCCCTTTCACCATGAGGTAAGCACGGTCTTACAAAAGAGATTGAGGATCCACCATACACTGGACCACAAAGTTTAACTACAAAAATATATTTCCAATTCACCTCTTAGCAAACAAATCACATTGACGGCAAACTTTTTACATTTTATTGCTTTCCAATTTATACGTTTTATAAGAAAAGCTTTGTGATGGTCGAAATTATCAATTTCGAGATTCCAACGGATTTACACGTTTTGAGGAACCAAAAGAGCACCAAAATATACTGAATTTCATTTTGATATAGACAGCAGCCTACCAGGAATAAGCACCGGTTTAAAAACATTTGACCATTTTTCTATCGTTTTCACGTGTGAGAGGTCTTTCTCTAAATACAATTTTTAAAAAAATCTAGTTAATATAGACAATACCTGCAGAGAGGCTGAACTCTCATTTGTCCAGGGGCACCCCGTCTATTAAGCGAATAAGGCGACCACTTAAAGCCCCGCGCTTTTGTAGAAACTTAAGGCTGTGTACAGTGTCATAAGTTTTAAGTTTAATTTTCTATTTTTAGTTATCATCCCCCACACTGTATTACTTGAATTGACGAGGTGGATTAGGCCGTTCTGATTGGAATGATGGAGGGTGGAACCCACCCACTAAATTGGTAATCAGCAACACTGACATTTTTCCAATTTCCTACTAGTTATTTATTATTTCATGGGCCAATTACAAAACGTGTTCAATTCTACTGTATATATACTTATATGCTTGTATATTTACATTTGCACAAAATTAGCGATATAATATGACATGCAGATTGGGTCATGAGTAGAGTAGAAAGGGGGTTCCTGGGACACTTTTAGGCCACTCTTGCTTTTTACCTCCGGGCATGGGGGTTCCTGGGACACTTTTAGGCCACTCTTGCTTTTTACCTCCGGGCATCATTATTGTTCTAATTGTACATTGTCAGCCTCCGGCTATCACTTATTTTATACTACTTCTATGCTAACCTTGTAGCCTATAAAACCACAACACATCATATGACAGGGGGTTTCTGGGACACTTTTAGGCCACTCTTGCTTTCTACCTCCGGGCATCATTATTGTTCTTATTCTACGTTGTCAGCCTCCGGCTACCACTTATTTTATACTATACTTATATGCTAACCTTGTAGCCTTTCTTCTTCTTCCCTTCTCTTCTTCTTCTTCTTCTTCTTCTTCACACAGTGTAAGGGGGTCGCCCCCTCCTGTTATCGGACATCATTCTCATTGTTTAAATAAATAAATAAATAAGGACTTTTTGTTCTATTACTAAGCCAACCTAGCGGAGTTAGGGCTATAAAGCCCTCTCTTACACTCAACTAGGAAGGCCCGGGACCGCCTGCTTTACATGCCCTCCGAAGCATGACCAGAAAATGTAGCAAGTGTAGGACTCGAACCAACAACCTTTCGGGTGAAAGTTGGAGTCCGTACCACCACTCTACATGTCCATTCTCATTGTTTCTTCTTCTTCTTCACGTAGCCTACATACCGTATTTCGGGCGATTTCGCCTCCGCAATGATTATTTATTTGATTTACATCATTTCATAGTCTATGATTAAGATAATCTTTCACCTTCACCATTATTATTGAAGCAATAGTATGTTTCTTTCAACCATTGGTTTTTAATAATCATTATCTAATTATAAGCTTAAAACTAGTTATGTAATTAATAAAACAAAAACAGAAATATTTAAAGAAATTATTCATATATTTACATTTCATATTATTGGTGTAGTTAACATAATACTTCAGTACATAATGAAATCTTCATTCTAGGATCTGTATGTTGACACTATTTTTTCCCCTATGGCTTGGAACGATGAGATACATCTCAGCTCCTGGAGTGACTTTGCTTCCTTGAAAGGCTGACAGGTATAGTTGAGGTATAAAACACTCCACAACTTCTTTTTCCGGTCCTCGCAGTATCACTTTCACAGCTGGCCCATATTCTGTTTTGTCTATCTGCACTATTTTCAGTATTTGGTACTTAGCTCCAATCACCA